>CM076580.1:342233905-342843782 GCA_034641835.2 Pinus albicaulis
TGTTATTGCCCAAATCCACCTTAGGCTGAAGGAAGGCGGGATTCAGGGTAACACCAAACCACGCTCAGCCTCATAGCTAGCCCTACGAGGACAGGAGAGGGCTCTCTCCGGGTCAATCTCAATGAAAATATTCAAAGGGGCTTGAGATGACTAAAAAAAAAACTGATCTTAGGCTAGATAAACAAATAGGAGGGTTTGATTTTGATTTTTAGGGGTTTTTGTTGGAAAAAGGGAAAAACAATTTTGGGCTTGGGGATGAGGCCAAATTCTTGCAGAGTTCAAGTTGGGGCAGGGTAGGCAATGAATTTAATGTCTTAGATTCAATGAATGGATAGAAAAGACTACTGAGAAGTTGAAGAGGGCAAGAAAGTGCAAGGATCCTCTTCAAACGGAGGAAAACATATAAAACTAAACAAAAGTTTTAAGGCAGAGCATCAGCAAACTAATGAATTCTACCTTAGTTACTCATTTGTCTAATTCAGAAGCAAAGAGAAGGGAAATGGCATACATAAACATTAATGAAACTTACAGATACATGGAGAAAAACATCATCAAAACTCAGAGCCACAAGGATCCAAACAAGTGCTGCAAAACTCTGGTCTTTCCTTTGCCAAAAATCTGAAATGAGTATACAATGAGGTGCCAAACTTTTCCCAAGTATCCAACCCTGAAAATATCTCAGAAAATAAAATATATAGACCATACTAACCCCTTCCCATGCCTCTAGGGGTCGACCTCATCCTTCTAGGGGCTGTTTCAACCAATTCTAAACATGGAACTAAAATCTAGGCAGCCAAACAACTTGCCTCTATATGCTAGGAAACTGATCCATTCACTTAATTTTCACTTTTTAGTGAATGAATTCTCTAGAAAAAGTAAAAAAATGCCAAATTTACATCATAGCTACAAAATTACATCAATATAGATCAATAATTACATCCAAAAGTGAAACTAGTCAAACTGGCCGAATTTCTGAGCTGAAAAGTGAAAATTGGGCAAAATTCCTCTATGCGCCGCGCCAGAAAACTCAATGCGCCGCGCCAATTTGCGCCTATTTTTGGGGCACTTCCTGAAGTCCAAATTGAGCTCATGATAGCTCGTTGGAAAGCCCTGGATGTCTGCTATCCCACCCAAGTGGAATTTTTCCATTTGGATGTCATTTACCCCTCCAAAACTGCAATCTCCCAAGACTGGTTCCTGCTGGTGCAAAAAGTGGCAGAAAGGCCATTTTTGGAGTGTTTTTGACCTTTAAGACCACCCAGAACTTCATGAAATCTCTCAGCCATTCCTGAGCATGCATAATTTACCATAAAAAATGAAAAAATATCAAATTTTCCTCCAGAAGATGTCCCAATCATAAGCGCATGTCGGGTGACGCGACGCGTCGAGCAGAAAAACCTGTTTTGCAACCAAAATTTTCAAAAATGACAAAATTTTCTCCAAATTTGCTGAAATTTGGAGTGAATGTCTCTAATCATGTCTCATGCTCAGCCAAGCAGGCTTCGGCCAAGATTCGGAGTGGATCAAGCCTTTTCCGACGTTTCAGTGCTTTTCTCAACCTCGCCTTCAGGATCTTCATTTTTGCTTTGCAAACATGTGTGCGGGCCCAATAGTGGTTCTTCATATGTCTGAGCATGTCTTTTTCCCTATTGGCCTTCGCCAAGAGCTTCTCCAGATGAATTTTGACTCTAGTAAGGCAAGTCTCTCGCTCAAATGGTGTCATGTCACTTGGTCTCTTTCGGGCCAATTCACGGTCTTCACGGATTTGCCACATCTCTATGAGTGTCATGCTGATCCTCCAATTCTTTATTTCGCTAATCCAATTAATTTATAATCCAATGAGCTCTCTGAAATTTCTCGGTTAGTGTGTCGATTTCAGCTTTCTGCTCCTGGCTGATTTCTTTCAGCTTTGCGCTGGGAGAGCTCGAATCAACATCGATGAGTATAAAATTAGTGTCTTGGCCTCCTAAAGGGCCCTCATCATGCATAGGCCTCTTGCCTATGTCCTGTACCTGTGCTGATGTAGAAGGCGAGACCCCTTCCACGACATGTGGAGATACTACTCGCGCTGTTGTCGCAGGTAACGAGACCCCTTCCACCCTGGGCGGAGATAGTACTCGTCGTGCTACTGCAAATAAGGCTCTGGTACCTCTCTGATAGGTAACACACACTGGAACACTGATAGGCTCTGTCTCAGGAACCTCAAGATGCGAAGGCTCACCTGCATCGTGAACAATCTCTGGAGGAGGCTGAGGGGCTATAAAGAAGTCACGGGAAATGAACTCATCCCATGCGATGCCCTGCAATCCCAGCTGATGTACTACAATGATTTTAATGAACGCATAATGATAAATGTTGTTATGTTGCTGCTCTGGAGTCTTCTTCTGCACAAGGGTAGTCATCCGCTCTATGTTTCGGCACATGAAGTATGGAATATTCATCAATATCACTCTCGTGAAATGCATCAAAAGTCTGATATGGTATGCATAAAGGCGTGAGAATCTACCCTCACAACTGAAGTATCTAATGATGAGTTTCATTAATGGCGCATAGGACTCCTTCAGAAACCGGAATGGAAATACCCTGCTGAGCTGCCTCAAATATCCAGGCATGATGTAAGGTTCATAATATGCTCTATCTAGCTGTTGTCTCTTATTCCACTCCTCACCTATGTTTGGTATCCTGGTTGCCTCAGAAATGGTCTCTAGTGTCAAGGTGAAGTTCACTCCAGCAAGGTTTACATGACCATCACGCAAATGTAGGACAAATAAGCGAACCAACTCCTGATGGTGTTGAATCCGAGATATCAGCTCACAATATCGAAAACATGAATGTTGCTGAAAGCATGTCATTGCAAGCAGGCAGGCCTGTAATTGAGCCAAAGAAGTGGGCTCTTCCCTGACGTGCCTGCCACTTTTATGAGACCTCCTCGGTACATTTAGATTGGTGGTTGAGTCACTGTCCTGCTCATATCCCTGCTCATATGATGAATTTGTCTTTGACATAGTGCTAAAAACAAGGTGTTTTGACAAGTATATGCTGATATATAGGTGGTGAAAACAAGAGTTTGTCTTTCAATACCAAATGCACCACATATGTAATGAGAGGCTGTGAGGAAATATCACAATGAATACAATAGACTGTCAAGTGAATTTGGAGTAGAAGGACTGTCACTTACTGCTTGGGGAACTTCGGGTTTTGGAGATTTTATAAGTGATATGGGAGTGGGAGATAGTGATGGGAAATGTAGTTTTTAGGGATAGGAGTGCAATGAAAAAGGTATGCTTGGGTTAAGTGAAATCAAGGATGTATAGACAATCCTTGAATGTTTTGGAAATGAGGATTTCATCAATGATATGAAGGGAGGGAAGTGATGGCAACTGATAGGGTTTGAGGATTAAAACATGGAAACCAAGGGTATAAGGGATATGGGATAGCGGGAAAAGGAGAAGGGATTATGATAACAGTATGATAACAGTAATGAGAGCACAAATGAAAAGGGGGTGGGAGTTTTAAGCACCAATAATCAAATTTCAACACCTCTTTTCAAACCCTAAGGAGCAGATTTTAATATGGATATAGGGTTTATTCTTTCACCAACCAAACTCCAATGTCTTCGCCTCTAAACCACACCAAACATAACTAAAATCACTGAACAGGCTTTGTCAACTTACTTGGAGAAAAATGAGCTGAAACGAATTGAGTTTTTATGGAGCGGAAATGAATTTGGTCTTGGAGTTCTGTGCGCCGCGCACAAGCCCAATGCGCTGTGCTTTGTGGGTGCGCCGCGCCCGTTGGAAATTGAACAATGAACCTCGGCTCTATGCGCTGCACTCTGTGGGTGCGCCACGCCCTTTCCCAATGCGCCGCGCTGAATTCCAACACACAGTCGGCCCTCTAAAATCACAGCTTTGTTCTTTCAACTCCAACTCGACTTCTCTCTTGGATTTTTCCCAATATATTTTGATGCAAATGGATTAATAACTTTGAGAAATATCTTATATAGACATGGATTTAATTTTTTCTTCTCCAAAACCCATTTTGTAATGTTTTTGACTTTGGAACTTTTGCATTTAATATAACTATGCCTTTTTGTTTCCTCATTGATTTTCTGAGCTTGAATGATGAAATTGTTCTTGATTTTTGCAGGAATGGTGGCATTGAACTTCGGCAAAGGAAGACCAGAGTTTGCATGTGAAATACTACATGGCGGAAAGATACATATTTATTACAAACAATAAATTTGGAAATTTCTTCTTCAAAACAGAGTTTTGAAGAAGAAACATCCTCGAGCATTATTGACGATGAAAATCTTGAAATAAAAACTTATTGAAGACATCCTCATGGCCTGCGGGCATTATTTAACATTTCTGAAGACCAAAACCCTAGACCTAGAAACTGAAAGACTCTTTTTGACCAAAATACCATCTATGAATGTAAATGACATGAACTTAACTTTGATGAATTTTGATAAATTTTGACCAACCCAGCAGGTACAAACATGAGGGAAAATGAGAGAACAAAGCCCTTCCGTCAGACAATGGCATGCACCTAACGGAATGCAGATGAACGAGCGGAATGAGACACCTAAAAATGAAATGCAAAAAGAGAAATGATCTCTGACGGAGGGATGTAAAGACAGACTCTAACATTGGCTCCAATGGGGATGGTAGCTCCTTGGAGGTGCCAAGAATGGCAGATCTTTGGGAGAGCAGACTAGTGCCTTCTTCCATTGGGCTATGGTATCCATTATTTTGAAAAAACAACTCAAGACTGTTTGACTGAATTCATTTGACTGAAACTTTGACTGAAAATGACTCAACCTTTAAAATAGAAATGGTTGAACCAAACCGACTAAACAAACTCAAACCAAAACTAATATCCTTCTTCAGAATTATAGCCTTCACTTCGGGCCCCAAACTGAAGAAAAGACCATAGTACACACTTGCAATGAAATTGACATAAATGATATGTACAATGACAATACGATCAACAGAAAACATCTTAGAAATGGTACCGCTTGAGCAGTCGACCATTGACCGGCCCTCCTGGACAGTCTTCACCATTCATCTCCTTCAAAAGAAAGGCGTTCTGACCTCGATATGCTGCAATCTTGAATGGACCTTTCCAGAGATTTTCAAACTTACCGTGTTTACCTTTGTCCTCATTCCTAGCATCCCACTTCAGTACCACTTCCTCCAACTGGAATTTATCCACCTTCGATTTCCTGTCATAGATATTTTTGATTCTCTCCTGCAACTTGAATGTGTTTCGGAAAACCTCTTCTCTCGTTTGTTGCAAATGAATCACCTGATTTATCCTTCTCTGCATATGGCTTTCTTCACTACCAGCTTCCTGAAGAAACTTGACCACCGGAACAGCAAGTGAGGTAGGAAAGACTGTATCCACTCCATAAACTAACTCGAAGGGGGACATACCAATGGACTTATTTTGACTCACCCGATCAGCCCATAGCGCATTTACCAGCTTCTTATGCCAACTCTTCTTATTTATGTCCAACAACTTTTTAATGATGTTGACTAGAGATTTATTGGAAGATTCTGCCAAACCGTTGCCTTGCGGATGATAGGCGGTTGAATGTCCCAAAATAATTTTATACTTAGCACAAAACTCAATCATCTTTCTTGATTTAAAAGCCGCTGCATTATTAGTGATCAATTTACTCGAGCAACCAAAATGAGACAAAATGTTGTTTTCAAGGAAGAAATGATTACCGAATCGGTGGCTTGCCTTGTGGGAACTGCTTCGATCCATTTCATAAAGTAATCAGTGGCTGTTAGAATCCATCTATGTTGTCCTGAGGAAGGAGGATGGATCTCCCCAATGAAATCCAAACCCCACTGCTGAAAAGGGGCGCTTACCTCAATAGGCTTGAGTGGCAATGGCTGTAATTTCTGTCTTCCTTCGAAAATCTGGCACTCATGGCAGCCTTTGACTGTTTTATACACATCAGCAAACAATGTCGGCCAATAGTACCCTACTCTTAAAATCTTATTGGCAGTTTTTTTCCAAAAATGATGACCTCCGCAGTCTCCTTTGTGGAAATCCTCCATTACCTTCTTCGCTTCTTCCTCCACCAAACAATTCAACAAAACACCACCCGGATCTTTCCAATAAAGTGCAGATTTCAAAATACAAAATTTTGCAGCCTTCAGTTTCAAAGTTATACCTTTGTTTCTAGTCATGCCGGGCGGTGATGACAAATTTTGAAGAACATACATGATATCTGAGTACCACGGGGAAGCAACAGACATTTCTGATACCTGAAGTGGTGAATTCTCCTCATCCTCATCAGACATAACAACAATCATATTTATGTCTAGCGCATGCAAATTCGATTCAGCCATAAGTTTCGCCAGCCCCTGTCCCTTGATAAGCTTCGTGGGCTTTATTTCCACATCATATTCTAGCAAAGCTGCAATCCACTTGCCATGTCTTCCTTCCGGATCAGTCTGTACTAAAACATCTTTCACGGCAGCGTTAGGAACATAAGCCAAAATATGGGAATGCAAAATGTATACTCGAAAATCTTTCAATGCTTTTACCAGTGCCAGAGCTTGTTTCTCAATGATGTTGTACTTCAAGGCTGCGTCTCTAATAGTTCGACTGAAAAGCGCTATGGGCTTCTCATGTCCATCTCTTTTCTGCATTAACACAACTGCCATGGTATGCTCTGAAGCAAAGGAAAACAAAATAAAATCTTGGGTGTAATCCGGGCTGATTAACACCGGAGCTGAAGATAGTGCCAACTTCACCAAATTAAAGGACTTTACCACCTCTTCAGTCCACTTCACTTGGTTTTCCTTTTTCAGCATATTTGTTATTTCTCTTAAATGTTCAATAAGGTTAGGGACAAAACGACATAAAAAGTTCATCTTAACATTAAAAGACTGAATCTCCTTCTTGTTCCTGGGAGGGTCAATTTGCTGAATTGCTTCAACGCGTGTTGGATCAATACGAATGCCATCTTTGGAAATAATGTGACCAAGTAATTTTCCCTCATCCATGGCAAAAAAGCTCTTTTTAGGATTAAGCGAGACACCATATTTTCTGCACTTTTGAAAAACTACTTTCAAGTGATACATATGCTCTTCATCTGAATTAGAAAAAACCGTCAAATCATCAAGGTATATAACAAGGAAAACATCTTTCTCATTCGCAAAAGCCATGTCCATCGCTCGTTGGAAAGTCGCACCAGCATTCTTCAAACCGAATGGCATCTTGGCATAGTGGAATGTCCCCCACGGAGTGGTGAACGTTGTTTTGTCACGGTCGTCCTCATGGACCAAAATTTGGTTATATCTAGAATAACCGTTGAGTAGTGACATGCGAGATGCTTCAACTACTCGTTGCAATATATGATCCATCTTAGGCAACGGATAATTGTCCTTCAATGACACCTTGTTCAGATTTCTGAAATCAATACACAATCGAATCTCACCTGTCTTTTTCCGCACTGGCACTAAATTGGAAATCCAATCAGAAAGTCTGATGGGAACAATGATTCCTGCTTTGTACAACCTGTTTACTTCCTTCTCAATCGATGGCAGCAACTTCGGATTGATTCTTCTTAGCTTTTGTCTAAAAGGATTTTGATTAGGCTTGATTGGGATAGTGTGCTGAATTATATTGGTGTCATACGTCTTTAAATCTGAGTAATCCCAAGCGAAAGCATCAGCAAATGAAGACAACAAACTCACATATTTTGATTTTACCTCCGGTGTCAATGATTTGGATAACTTTACCATATTGGGGTTTTCAAATGTTCCAATATTTACATCTTCCACTCCTTTTTCAGTCGGCCGTAAGGTTGGTTTCTTGGCCACATCATCCTGATCGAAGAGCTCTTCTAAAGGTATCAAACCTTTAGGAATAACGTTATCTTTCAGCTGCAACACTTCCATTTGATTTACTTGTACGTCAACTTCACCATCATCATATTCTACATCAATTGAGGTATCTTTGAACTTCCCTTTATTTTGCAGAAAATCATTAATCTCATCATCATCTTGGAAAACTTGCCAACATCTTTGATTATCTAGGATGGTAGGACGGTGCTTCACATGGATTTCGAAATTATTTCTTGAATTCATTGGGATCTTCAAGTTACTTGCTGCCTTAGCAAGTGCATCTGCAATTCCATTTTGAATGCGAGGAATACAAGTCAAGGTATAATCTGAAAACTGCTTCAAAATATCCAGAACAAAATTACGGTAAGCCCACATCTGGGGATGCTTCGTTTTATATTCACCCTTTACTTGCTTAATCACCAATTCAGAGTCACCATAGACTAAAATTCTCTTAGCATTCAGCTTTCTAAGATTCTTTAGGCCAACAATCAGAACTTCATACTCAGCCTCATTGTTTGAACAATCAAATGCTAATTTGTAAGAACATACCCGTACATTGCTCGGTACCTTGTTTGGAGCGGAAAAAGGACTGCGTACCCAAATACCAATCCCAACACCATCATTTCCTACTACACCATCGAAATCCATGGTCCATATACCCTCTTCATCATCCTCTAAGTGCTGAAATTGTGCTAGCTCTGTTTTTTCTGCTTGCTGTCCACTATCTTTAGCTGATTGCTCAACTGTGCTTTCCGGTTTTTGCCTTTCTTTCTGCAAAACTTCTCTGAAATTCTTGGTAATATTTGGAATATCTTCTGCTTGAACTAACTGACTATCTACATCATTGAAACTATCGGCAAACAAAACAAAAGACTCTAAATCTGTATGTACATAATTAATCAGATGATTGACCGGTTTCTCCTTAGTTGTAATCATATACTTCATTTTTTGTTCCCAGTACAACTTTCTCATTTGGCCAAACATGGGAATCATCGCATAGGAGAAATCTAATTGCAATGTCCCTTTCAATTTGGCTCCCCAAGATCTGGAAAGCAACATACAAAACCTGGGAGGAATGTCTACTACAACAACGTCCATCAAAACATTCTTTGTAGGAATCTGATCCAAACTTACAACCAAGTCTTTAATGAGCCCAATACATCTCACTTTGCTAGAATAAAATGAATAAAGATCATGGTACTTCCTAGTGATGTCTAAACCCAACTTCTCCATGATTTCTTTCGGCATAAGATTATGGGAAGCACCGGGATCGAACATGGCATTATGCAATACAAACTCATGCAATCGAAGACTGATATAAAAAGGAGGCACTTCGCTGTCCAGAGACTCACCATCTAAAGCTGGTCCAAATATCAGTTCAGGTTGATCATCTTCAATATTCACCATATCAGACATGGGATCGAAATTCAAAATTTTGGAAACTTGACCTTTATAACTGCTGTTCCTCATTAGTTTAGTCAAGGGAATGGATACCTTTAATTTAGAAATCTCATTCTCTAAACTAAAGGCTGAAGTATTTTCGATCTCTTTGGCTAGAACATCTTTCTTTTCAGCCTTCTCCCTCGTTGTAATTGGCTGATTTGATTTTTCTGCTGATGATGACTTGGTGGCAACGGGATCAACTATCTCTTTTGCTTTCTTTTGTGCAACAGGTGAAACGTTTTTAGGTGCTGAAACTTTCTTTCTCTTTTGAATTGGATTGACAGGCACATCTCTGTTTTTGAGAGAATATTGCTTCTGCTGGGCTGAAAATGCATTCATATAACCTCTCTGATACTCATCCGACTCTTCCTCAAGAGCTGCATCATTAGCCAAGATAAAATCCTCATCTTTTTGTACCGCTGAACTTTCTGTATACTCCTCATCTTCAGTGATATAAATGGGAAAATCATCAGGAGTAAAGAAGTGATTTTCCTCCCCTACTACATCATCTTCATCATCTGAATCCTGACCAACAAAATTCTGCTGAAGAGGTGTCTTTACTTGCTGCTGGACTGCTGGTTCTTGTGCTCGCTGTTCTCGTTGCTTAATCCTGAATTGGGGCTGTTGCTGACCACGGAAGTTGGGATTTCGAATCTGCGGTTCGGGCTTATCAAGTGTGAGATTTTCAATCATTCTTTCCACCTTGTGAAGTAGCTGATCTGATGTAGATGTAGAAGCTTCTTCCTTTATCACAACTTTCTTCTCTGCTTTCAATCTAGCTCTCTTGTCATTCAAATTTTCCTCAACACTCACGGAAATCTTCTGCATGTCCTCTAAAGTGGGCGGATATCTGTCTCGTAATGAATAAGCCATCTCCGGATCAAAACCATCCCGAAACTTAAGCAAATCTGTTTTCTTAGATGGCCTCAAATCATCAGGAATTGCATTATAAACCGCATTAAATCTGATAATATAATCTTGGACAAACTCACTAGGATTGTGCTTGATCTTGGTATACTTAGAAGTGATTTGAAGCGGATCTTTCTTCATTTCCCACCGATCTAGAAACTATCTCTAAAGCTCTTATAATGTATCAATACTCCTGGGCTGCAAAGCTCTGAACCACTTGCGTACCTCACCTACAAAATTTTGCACAAACAATCTCATGGAGACATTCTCTTCATCAATTTCATGGAGGTCAAAAAAGTTTGTCATTCTATCAATATGCTACTGAGCGGGCACACTTTGAGGAGTACCATCAAACAAAGGGATTTTACTCTGATAATCAGCGGGCATGGGATCCAAGTTCTGGGGCAAGACAAGAGGTGCGAATCTAGCAGCCATTGCTCTTGGTGGATTTATAATCTGTCTTGGAGAAACGGGTGGAGAAGGAGCAGTAGATGTACGAGGTGTATGTGGTGGAGGTGAAGGAGGAACTACTGCAGATTGCTGATCATAAATAGATGGTTACACGGGAATGGTAGGAATGAAAGAAGGCTCAGCGTGAACTTGTGAATCAGACGTAATTGCTGATGGACCAAGAGTTTCAGAAGCAGATTCAATAAACTCAGGAATATTCGTTGCCACAATAGAGTTTTGGATGTTCAAGATGTAACTATCAATAGATCTATTAGGTTGTTCAACCTCAAGATACTTGATAAACTCACGATTTATGACGGTAGAACTAGTAGCACTTTCAGATTTAGTTTCAAACAACGACAGCTCGAATTGATCATCAAACTCAATATCTTCGAGGAACTTAAATACAGTCGGGCATGAATGAGATTTTAACAAAGGAATCACGGGACTTTCTCGATGGAAGATTCTTGAAATCAGATTGGGATTCTCATACACTGGAGGCGGATCAGGATCGAGATTTGATCTAGTATGTCTTCTGGAAGCCAGTGTGTTGATCTATTCAAAAATAAAAGGACAAAACCGATCTATTCAGCCAATCAAATTCTAGACTCAATCACCCAAAAGTCCAGAACGATGTAATATACTGGGGTAATTCACAAGTCAAATGTCACGTTCACAAGCTAAACCAGAGATTGACTGAAGCAGCGTTTATCTACTTCCGCTAATGCAAAGCAAAAGCGTTTCGAAAGCTACCTGGCGTAACTTCAAGCTCCGTCTGTAACTTATGAAACAAATAACACCAACAAGCAAACCATTTTTCCCCAGTATGGTCGCCACTATGTTATTGTCCAAATCCACCTTAGGCTGAAGGAAGGCGGGATTTAGGGTAACACCAAACCACGCTCAGCCTCGTAGCTAGCCCTACGAGGACAGGAGAGGGCTCTCTCCGGGTCAATCTCAATGAAAATATTCAAAGGGGCTTGAGATGACTAAAACAACAACTGATCTTAGTCTAGATAAACAAATAGGAGGTTTTGATTTTTATTTTTAGGAGTTTTTGATGGAAAAAGGGAAAAACAATTTTGGGCTTGGGGATAAGGCCAAATTCTTGCAGAGTTCAAGTTGGGGTAGGGTAGGCAATGACTTTGATGTCTTAGATTCAATGAATTAATAGAAAATACTGCTGAGAAGCTGAAGAGGGCAAGAAAGTGCAAGGATCCTCTTCAAACGGAGGAAAACATATAAAACTAAACAAAAGTTTTAAGGCAGAGCATCAGCAAACTAATGAATTCTACCTTAGTTACTCATTTGTTAATTCAGAAGAAAAGAGAAGGGAAATGGCATACATAAAAATTAATGAAACTTACAGATACATGGAGAAAAACATCATAAAAAATCAGAGCCACAAGGATCCCAACAAGTGCTGCAAAACTCTGGTCTTTCCTTTGCCAAAAATTTGAAATGAGTATACAATGAGGTGCCAAACTTTTCCCAAGTATCCAACCCTAAAAATGTCTCAGAAAATACAATATATAGACCATTCTAACCCCTTCCCATGCCTCTAGGGGTCGAGCTCATCCTTTTAGGGGCTGTTTCAACCAATTCTAAACATGGAACTAAAATCTAGGCAGCCAAACAACTTGCCTCTATATGCTAGGAAACTGATCCATTCACTTAATTTTCAATTTTTAGTGAATGAATTCTCTAGAAAAAGTAAAAACATGCCAAATTTACATCATTGCTACAAAATTACATCAATATAGATCAATAATTACATCCAAAAGTGAAACTAGTCAAACTGGCCTAATTTCTGAGTTGAAAAGTGAAAATTGGGCAAAATTCCTCTATGCGCCGCGCCAAAAGACTCAATGCACCGCGCCACTTTGAGCCTGTTTTTTGGGCACTTCCTGAAGTCCAAATTGAGCTCATGATAGCTCGTTGGAAAGCCCTGGATGTCTGAAATCTAACCCAAGTGTAATTTTGCAATTTGGATGTAATTTACACCTCCAAAACTGCAATATCCCAAGACTGGTTCTTGCTGGTGCAAAAAGTGGCAGAAAGGCCATTTTTGGAGTGTTTTTGACCTTTAAGACCACCCATAACTTCATGAAATATCTCAGCCATTCTTTAGCATGCATAATTTACCATAAAAAACCCAAAAATATCAATTTTTCCTCCAGAATATGTCCCAATCATAAGCGCGCGTCCGGTGACGCGACGCGTCGAGCAGAAAAACCTGTTTTGCAACCAAAATTTTCAAAAATGACAAAATTTTCTCCAAATTTATTGAAATTTGGAGTGAAGGTTTCTCATCATGTTTCATGCTCAGCCAAGGAGGCTTCAGCCAAGATTCAGAGTGGATCAGGCCTTTTTCGACGTTTCAGTGCTTTTCTCAACCTCGCCTTCAGGATCTTCATTTTTGCTTTGCAAACATGTGTGTGGGCCCAATAGTGGTTCTTCATATGTCTGAGCATGTCTTTGTCCCTATTGGCCTTCACCAATAGCTTCTCCAGATGAATTTTGACTCAAGTAAGGCAAGTCTCTCGCTCAAATGGTGTCATGTCACCTGGTCTCTTTCGGGCCAATTCACGGATTTGCCGCAACTCTATGAGTGTCATGCTGATCCTCCAATTGTTTATTCCGCTGCTCCAAGTAATTTATAACCCACTGAGCTCTCTGCAATTTCTCGATCTGTGTTTTGATTTCAGCTTTCTGCTCCTGGATGATTTCTTTCAGCTTTGAGCTGGGAGAGATCGAATCAACATCGATGAGTATAAAATTAGTGTCTTGGCCTCCTGAAGGGCCCTCATCGTGCATAGGCCTCTTGCCTCTGTCCTGTACCTGTGCTGATGTAGAAGGCGAGACCCCTTCCACGACATGCGGAGATAGTACTCGTCGTGCTGCTGCAAATAAGGCTCTGGTACCTCTCTGATAGGTAACACACACTGGAACACTGATAGGCTCTGTCTCAGGAACCTCAAGATGCGAAGGCTCACCTGCATCGTGAAAAATCTCTGGAGTAGGCTGAGGGGTTGTAAAGAAGTCATGGAAAATTAACTCATCCCATGCGATGCCCTACAATCCCAGCTGATGTACTACAATGATTTTAATGAGCGCATAATGATAAATGTTGTCATGTTGCTGCTCTAGAGTCTTCTTCTGCACAAGGGTAGTCATCCGCTCTATGTTTCGGCACATGAAGTATGGAATATTCATCAATCTCACTCTCGTGAAATGCATCAAAAGTCTGATATGGTATGCATAAAGGCGTGAGAATCTACCCTCACAGCTGAAGTATCTAATGATGAGTTTCATTAATGGCGCATAGGAATCCTTCAGAAACCGGAATGGAAATACCCTGCTGAGCTGCCTCAAATATCCAGGCCTGATGTAAGGTTCATAATATGCTCTATCCAGTTGTTGTCTCTTATTCCACTCCTCACCTATGTTTGGTATCCCGGTTGCCTCAGAAATGGTCTCTAGTGTCAAGGTGAAGTTCACTCCAGCAAGGTTTACATGACCATCACGCAAATGTAGGACAAATAAGCGAACCAACTCCTGATGGTGTTGAATCTGAGATATCAGCTCACAATATCGAAAACATGAATGTTGCTGAAAGCTTGTCATTGCAAGCGGGCAAGCCTGCAATTGAGCCAAAGAAGTGGGCTCTTCCCTGACGTGCCTGCCACTTTTATGATACCTCCTCGGTACATTTAGCTCGGTGGTTGAGTCACTATCCTGCTCATATGATGAATTTGTCTCTGGCATAGTGCTGAAAACAAGGTGTTTGACAAGTATATGCTGATATATAGGTGGTGAAAACAAGAGTTTGTCTTTCAATACCAAATGCATCACATATGTAATGAGAGGCTGTGAGGAAATATCACAATGAATACAATAGACTGTCAAGTGAATTTGGAGTAGAAGGACTATCACTTACTGCTTGGGGAACTTCGGGATTTGGAGATTTTATAACTGATATGGGAGTGGGAGATAGTGATGGTAAATGTAGTTTTTAGGGATAGGAGTGCAATGAAAAAGGTATGCTTGGGTTAAGTGAAATCAAGGATGTAGAGACAGTCCTTGAATGTTTTGGAAATGAGGATTTCATCAATGATATGAAGGGAGGGAAGTGATGGCAAGTGATAGGGTTTGAGGATTAAAACATGGGAACCAAGGGTATAAGGGATATGGGATAGCGGGAAAAGGAGAAGGGATTATGATAACAATATGATAACAGTAATGAGAGCACAAATGAAAATGAGGTGGGAGTTTTAAGCACCAATAATCAAATTTCAACACCTCTTTTCAAACCCTAAGGAGCAGATTTTAATATGGATATAGGGTTTATTCTTTCACCAACCAAACTCCAATGTCTTCGCCTCTAAACCACACCACACATAACTAAAATCACTGAACATACTTTGTCAACTTACTTGGAGAAAAATGCGCTGAAACGAATTGATTTTTTATGGAGTAGAAATGAATTTGGCCTTGGAGGCTCTGTGCGCCGCGCACAAGCCCAATGCATTGCACTCTGTGGGTACGCCGCGCCCGTTGGAAATTGCACAATGAACCTCGGCTCTATGCGCCGCGCTCTGTGGGTGCGCCGCGCTGAATTCCAACACACAGTCGGCCCTCTAAAATCGCAACTTTGTTCTTTCAACTCCAACTCGACTTCTCTCTTGGATTTTTCCCAATATCGTTTGATGCAAATGGATTAATAACTTTGAGAAATATCCTATATAGACATGGATTTAATTTTTGCTTCTCAAAAACCCATTTTGTAATGTTTTTGACTTTGGCACTTTTGCATTTAATATAACTCTGCCTTTTTGTTTCCTCACTGATTTTCTGAGCTTGAATGATGAAATTGTTCTTGATTTTTTGCAGGAATGGTGGCATTGAACTTCGGCAAAGGAAGACCAGATTTTGCATGTGAAATACTACATGGCGGAAAGATACATATTTATTACAAACAATAAATTTGACAATTTCTTCTTCAAAACAGAGTTTTGAAGAAGAAACATCCTCGAGCATTATTGACGATGAAAATAATGAAATAAAAACTTATTGAAGACATCGTCATTGCTTGCGGGCATTATTTAACATTTCTGAAGACCAAAACCCTAAACCTAGAAACTGGAAGACTCTTTTTGACCAAAATACCATCTATGACTGTAAATGACATGAACTTAACTTTGATGAATTTTGATAAATTTTGACCAACCCAGTAGGTACAAACATGAGGGAAAATGAGAGAACAAATCCCTTCCGTCAGACAATGTCATGCACCTAATGGAATCCAGATGAACGAGAAGAATGAGACACCTAAAAATGAAATGCAAAAAAATAAATGATCTCTGACGGAGGGATGTAAAGACCGACTCTAACACTTGCGAAGGTAGCAGTAATTATAAACCTTTTAGCCCCAACAAGGGAGAAACAACTACGTTCGATTCTCAGACACACAGGCTATTACAAAAAATTCATTCAGGGGTACGCACTGATCACAACATCCATGGAAAAATTACTTAAAAAGGTTTTTTCCTTTTTCTAGAATTATGAATATCATAAGAGTTTTGAGTTACTCAAAGAGAAGATGGTCTCTGCACCCATACTAATATTTCCTGATTGGTTGAAGCAATTTCATGTACATGTAGATGCATCAAGAATCGCCTTGGGCACTGTCCTAACTCAGCCTAGGGAGGGAGATATTGATCATCCGGTTGCCTGTGCTAGTTGAAAACTCTCTGGCGTAGATCACAACTACTCCACCACTGAATGGGAAGGGTTGGCTATGGTATACGCATTACAGAAATATCGACACTATCTGTTGGGAGGACACTTTAAGATGTTTACCAATCATTTGGCTTTAAAATACCTTGTGAACAAGCCTGTGTTGGGGGGGAAGATTTGCAGATGGCTGTTGCTATTTCAGGAATATGATTTTGAAATCATAGTCAAGCCAGGAAGGCTGAATGTGGGTCTATATCATCTGTCCCGCATTGAGACGGGCGAAAAAACTAATAACTTGGAGGAAGGATTACCGGATGTACAGCTGTTCGCCATTAAGGTCGTTGACGCACACTTCGCTGATATCATTCAGTTCCTGACTACATGCGTGGCCCCCATAGAATATTCGATCCAGCAGAAGAAGGAGTTGGTTACTTGGGCAATGGATTTTACTATCATCACCGGCCAATTATACAAACTAGGCGTTGATGAAGTACTGCGCAGGTACATCCTAGAACATGAACGACATGCCGTCTTGGTGGAAGCACACGAAGGCGTCACAGGAGGCCACAATGCAAGAAAGGAAACAACACAAAATACCTTGAGAGATGGGCTATGGTGGCCTACCCTACACCATGATTCTCACGACTATTGTAAATCGTGCGATACGTGCCAATGCACAGGACAACCCTCACGAAGAGATGAAATGCCATTACAACCTCAAATAGCTTTGTAGGCCTTTGAAAAATGGGCCATTGATTTTGTAGGACCAATCAATCCTCTAGAAAATAAGACAGGTTCGCGCTACATTATTACTACCACTGACTATGTCACTCGATGGGCTGAAGCACAAGCGGTAAAGGATTGTACTGTAGATACTGCAGTGCACTTCATATTTGAGCAAATCCTGACCAGATTTGGATGCCCAAAGATCCTGATGAGTGACATAGGCATGCACTTCATTAATGAAACGATACAAGCCTTGAATGAGGAATTCTGGATCCATCATGCAAAAATTACATTGTATCATCCACAAGCAAATGGGGCGGTCGAGGCTTTTAACAAAATCTTAGAGAAGGCATTGACCAAGGTCCGCAATGCTGATCGTAGTGATTGGGACGTACACATCCCCTCTATTCGATGGGCCTATCAAACGACCTACAAGAAGTTAACAGGAAGGACCCCCTTTCGGATGGTCTACGGAACAGAGGCCATTATGCCAATAGAATACATTGTTCCTAGTCTACGTATCGCAGCATTTACAAATATGGCAGAACCTGACATCATGGAATAATTACTTTTGTATCTTTTGGCATTGGAAGAAGATCAGTTCATTGCTAACTTTCATCAGCAGGTTCAGAAGGCTCGCGATAAAGCTTGGCATGATCGGCATATTCGCCAAAAGACATTCGTAGAAGGTGACCTAGTCCTCTTATATGATATTCAGTTTGCAAAACACCCAGGGAAATTCTGATAGCACTGGCTTGGTCCCTACACTGTTAAGGAAATCACGGATGGTGGAGCAGTCAGGTTAACTACCCTGCGCGGTGACATGTCACCAAGATATGTTAATGGCAGTAGGCTCAAGCCATATAGGGTTAAATGACTATATGACCATAATAGTTGTCTCAGGAAGAATCGGCCCACCAGGGATGGGTTGCTGAGGCACGAACGGGATATGCATGCTGGTCAGTATAATCAAGTAGCTCCAGGGACAATTGGTAGACCCGCGGTCATAGTGACTTGGGACGAGTCACAAGATTATGTTGGGGGACTGTTGGAACAGGGTCTCCTACAAGCTGCAAAACTAGTCCAATTTTGTATAGTTTTTATTATATTTAGTCTAGCGCAGGGGTTTTGGGGTGGGTCAAAGCCCCGAAAGCATTGTAATGGGTCAAAGGGTAGACCTAGAGTCCACAAACCATATTTTGCAGACCATAGGAAATATTAGGCTAGATTGTTATAAATAGAGGGACATTTTGAATTATAAGATAAGAATATGATGAGATCTTGAGGCGAATTGTGGCTTACTAGATCTGTTTGG
The DNA here is from genome assembly GCA_034641835.2 of Pinus albicaulis. Lineage (NCBI taxonomy): Eukaryota > Viridiplantae > Streptophyta > Pinopsida > Pinales > Pinaceae > Pinus > Pinus albicaulis. The sequence continues at coordinate 342,252,359 of CM076580.1, forward strand.
GTTTTTGCGGAGAGGACTCTTGCTGGCTGTGTGCACGGAGATCCCAAGTCCTGCTGTGTGCAGACCCTGCTGCTGTGTGCGCAGGTCGGGTTTGGGTATTGTAAGAAGGAACTGAAGGATTAATGAATGAGAAAGGTTGTTGCGTAGCTGAATGTATTTGCACTGTTGATGCAAATCTTTGATAGCTGCTGTGTTATGCATATTTTGTGTTAAGCTGTGAAAGTACTGTGTAAATGTTTCTTCTGCATTTGGGTCTATTCTGTTATGTTTTATGAGAATAACTGTAACGCTGCACTACTATTTTAGAAGTGTATGATTTTTTGAGTACAGTAAGTATAGTTGACCTTGCGCACATGGATGTAAAGGAGATCTATAGATCTGGTTCTGAGATAGGCGATCTGGTCATTATAAAGCTGGAAGCAGCTCTGCTTGGCTTACCTATCCTCTCTTAGGGTGTGGAAACCTGGTTCCAACACCCACCCATGCTGCTTCGGGTGAGACTTTGGCAGGTCACTGCCGAAAGGGCTAGTAGTGTAGGGGTTTGTTGGCAAACCATAACCTCCAAACCTAGGTCAGGAACCCTGGAGCCAACAAATAGTTCCATTTTCGGGACCAGGATCATTTTGAGAAGAGGGCCAGGTAATGTCAAGAAAAGTATTGGAAGTCTGAGAAGAAAAGAAAAGTAGGTACGAAAGAAGGGGATAGATTTGTCTATAGCCCGGTAGAAGGAACAGCTGCGCAAAACCCACTAGCTACACCACCTTCAGGACCACGTAAGGGTAAAACCTTGTCCGAAAACTCACCAGAAGAAGATATGATGGCACACTTGAATTTACCCACCTTCAAAGGTGCGGGAGATGAGGACATGGACCGATTTTGGTTTGTTGCAGACTCGGTATGGACTGCGCAAAATGTGGCAAGTGATATTGTGAAGAAGGCGCAGTTATCTATGGCCTTCGAAGGAAGAGCTCTGGACTGGTATATGCGATACATATCTCAAAACGGAAGCGCATCTATTCAAGATATTAAGGACGCTTTGAAACAAAAATTTCGAAAGCCTAAGTCCTATTCGCAGATCGTAGTAGACGTGAAAGATTTCAAGCAAGGAACGACTGAGTCTGTATGGGAAGCTGATCAGTGCCTAAAGAAAGCTATCAGAGAAGGAGAATTTAAGTATGATGACAGAAAACATATGGAGTGGTTCATCGATATGCTGCTACCTCACTTGCACTTACCTATGGGTCACCAGAATTTTGAATCACAAGACAAAGCTTTGGAAGCCGCTATGAAACTAGAAGCTATGCCCAGAGAAGATACTTCGTTAGGAGTAAAGAAAATTCAGGAGCAGCTCGAGGAAATGCACATGGAGATTCAAGACCTACAAAAGGAGCGAGGGAGGGAAGCTAGGACAGATCTATGGTGCATATGATGTCAAGTATCAGGACATACGAAGGATCTGTGCCCACTGCCGACAGACTACTTGCAAACAAAAGGACCTAGTCTGATGTGACCTAGATCAAGCAGAGGACCCAGTCCAGTACGACTAGGCCCAAGTGGACCTGCGTTATGGTGCGAGGATTGCCGCGTAGCAGGGCTACATGATACAAACCACTGTCCCCGTCTAGGCGCATACGTCCTAGAGTGGAAGCAAAAATGGTGCCGATTCTGTCAGTCAGTAGGGCATGATGAGCAGAATTGCCGAACCTATGATCTAATGATAGATTGGGGGAACTTGTATAGGGTACACTCAGACCCCGCGTCACCAAAAAACCCCACAGGTATGGGCGGCTCCCCCTCCGGAAGCAGGGGAGGAGGCTGAGGTGGAAGTGCAGGTCGGGGCCAGGGGCAATTGATCTGCTATAATTGTGGAGACACAGGGCACTTTGCAAGGGATTTTTCGAACCCTACAAGACAGTACTGTAGGTACTTTAGACAGTTGGACCATACGCTTGAGGACTGTCTAGTATTGATATAAAAAATATGGGAGAAGAAGCTACCACCTACACAGAATGTGCAGAGGGTTAAGAATGAGCTGCGGGATAAGGATCCAAGCGTAAATGTTGTTACACGCAGTGGATTGGCTGCTAGAGGGATTGGGGAGAAGGTTGAAACTGAACCTATGATCCACAAGGCAGTTATCAAACAAGAAGGGCTGGACCTAGACAAAGAAAGAGAAACGTTTATAGCAGCTCGTAGGGACTTTATCGGGACATAGGCATCTACATTCCTACTCCCTGAGAACCTTAAGGCAGATGAGGAGGTCAAACCTTCCTTGCAGGCATGTATGAAGTTTCTGCGCAACCCAAAAGCTATGTAGAATATTTAGGCATTAATAGATAGCTTCACAACATGCCCTACCGTGTCCCCCGATATTAAGGATGTGCACAAACTATACAGATATAAGAAACGCACTGGGAGGGAGATGCGGCTAACGACATAGATCGACGATTACGAGATGGACTGGGTTATTTTGGATCTAGGATCGGATGAAAATGTATTACCTAAACAGACTTGGAAATGAATGGGTGAACCAAAGTTGGAATGGTCTACTATCCAGCTGCGCATGGCTAATCAACATAAGATCATACCTTTAGGGAGGCTATCAAGGATTATGGTAGATATCGCAAGGGTCAAGGTCCAGGCTGACTTTGAAGTCATTCAGATCGTAGAAGATGTGGACCCCTACCCTATGCTATTAGGATTGGATTGGGCCATCGACATGGGTGGTATCTTTAACTTAAAAAAGATAAGCATGGTGTTTGAAAATAACGGCACAAGGGTGATAGTACCATTAGACCCTGCGGAAGGTAAACGCTACACTGAACCAGTACCTATGGACGAGGATGTGGACCATATCTATAAGCTAACTGTGCAGGACACAGTCAACCCAACAGTGGATGAAGTACTTTTTTGGGAGGAGGATAATGAATGCTTCTCTGATTCCGATGAGGAGATAGAGAATTGGCATAATCAGTTACATGATGTCTCTACACTATGTTGTCTTCAGGTCACAAAAGACTTCCACTGCATTTCCTCAGAGGTAAGGGACCTACCTTAATTTGACGGATCGAGTACTGAACTACCCACGTGGGAACCAAAGGAGCCAGGAATAATCGACTACTACAACCTAGCCCCAAAAGAAGAACAGGTTGACCCACAAGCCACTTCCGACTCAGGGCCGCACACGGGCACCAAAATGATTCGCCCACAAACAAGTAGCATTAAAATGCACCCTCCACCGACTATAGGTACAGAAAGTAGATCTCTCATCTATCCATTAGCCCCTACAACAAAAAAACAATTGTGTTTAATCCTTGGCCATGCAGGTTATTACAGGAGGTTCATTCGGAAATATGCTCTGACTATAGCCCTTATTCAAACCTCACTTACATGGAAAGTAAGGTTCTCTTGGGATAACGAATGTCAAGAAACATTATCTTTGGTCATAAGTTACCTAGGAAGCAAGCCTATGTTAGGGGAGGATGTGCAAAATATGCAGATGATTGACCCTAGCATAGCAGATAGGAAAAGCACACAGGGGATGTGAAAACTAGCCGTTGGAATGGTGACAATTGGTAAAGAGAAAAAGTTACCATTAAAAGGAGTGGCCTCTGGGCATTTAATGAAGAAAATTTTGGGGATTTTTTACCATTTCTTGGGGGATACATCTCAAATAAAGTTTACCTTACCATTGCATGATTGTGGGTATTATAAAAGGAGCAGGATATTTTAGCCATAGGTTTCTTCTCACTTGCATAGCTTGCACTCATCATTCTTCTCTCGGAAGAACTTGAGCAATCATATTTCCCATATCTACACTATCCCTCTCATGTTTGGTCAACCTGCTCTATCTAATAGTAGTCACCTAGGGCTGGGATTCATTTTTCGCGCAAGGATGACAGCCACTAACCCTGCCGAACCTTCAACCCCGACAGGGCCTGATGTTGAGGAAATAATGGAAGTTGAGTCTGAATTGGAAGAAATTCCCTCTACCTCGTCACAAGGAAAGGGAAAGAGAAAGCACAAGGCTTAGAAAAATCCTCGAAAGCTATGAGATGGGCTACCAGGAAGCCTAGGACTTCTCTGAGGCACGGCAAGTCCCCGCCGGCATCACCTCTGGATCAAGATGCGTAGGAAGGTGCTCTACCTACCAATCCGATCAATTGGTTATCTCCCTTCATTCGCCCATGTAGACCATCCACGTGAACGCCAAAGAACTTGGATGGCTTGGTCACCTATCTATAAACCCCCCTAACCCCGAGAGAAGTCCATGTCCTCAGTGATCCTTGTGGAAGACTCCATGAGGTCAAGTTTGATGATCACGACTTGGTGGACTCTGAAACCCTCCCTAAGTTGGCCCCCGCATTGTACTTCGATACGATCCATGCAAATGATGGAGTCACGGTGGTTCCTCAGTGCTAGGTATGTGGCTTGGCCGGGTCTGGACTCTTGAATCTACTCCAGATGCCCCATTTTGGCCATTACAACATCACAGATCAATTGGCTCGGCATTTTCTCGCCTTAATTCACGATGGTTTCTTATGAATTTGGGACAGAGTCCCTATTGATGTTGCGTTGATCCACAAGATTACAGGCCTGCCTATGCAAGGGCCGCACCCTTTGGATCAGGTAGGCAAAAAGTATGAAGCAGATACCGCTAAGTTTGTGCGAAAGACCTACAAGGTGAGTCGAAATACTTGAGGCTTTGTGATCCAGAATATCAATTATCTTGCTACACATATGGGTACTAGGCTCTTAGCCTGCAAGCTAATGAGGAAGTGCTAGCCTGCTACCGTCCCTACCTATGTTATTCGATTAGCCGGCCGGTGTGCGAAGGGAGCTCCTTCAATTGGGCTCAATATTTATGCAATGAATTTCTGGCTAATGTCCATGAATCTCAGGAGCAGGGGGTGTCCTTCTGATATTCATGGTTATTACTCCTTATAGCGCTAGTCGCCTGGGACGCCCCTGAGGAGTTGGTCCTCCCCAAGCTCCCCCCAAGGATGTGTGAAGGAGCTCAGTATGTCATTTATGGGACTCTAAGGATGTGCAGCGCGTTGAGAATAAAATTTTTTTTTGGGTCCTCTTCTAGAGCAGCATGGCAGCAGCCATAAATTCCCAACCCCGGTTGTCCTCGACGGTATATGAAAAATACAAAAGTGTTGCAGCATTCCAAGTTACCATGCACCATATTCAGATCCGCAGCCTCAACAATAATACATGGGTAGCAGATGAAGAAATTGACTTGATGATCATGCTATGCCCCCCTGCCTGGAAAATAGGCTTCACAGCCACCCGTGAGGAGCCCACGGAGCCCAGCCAGAAGGGCTCAGACGTAGCCATGGAAAAGGATACACAGCTTCCATAGACCACCATTACAGATGCCGTGACCGAGACTCCGATAGGTTATGACAATGATACCACCCCTCCCCATGGTACGAAGCGGCCCGGTGAGCCTGCACTAGGGCCCCTAAAGAACAATCATGCCCACCACAAGCAATATGATGCAATGGTCACACTAACTTATGGTGACCTTGAGAAAATCACGGACGCAATTACACTGGCTATAGAAGATAAGTGGGCAACCATAGAAGAACAGCAGAAGGCAGCGATCGACACCATCTAGGCTAAGCTCTGTGCCCTTCAGTTAAAAATAGATACGCTGTAGACCAGCATCGGCCAGGCATGGACTCCATCGGTAACTAGCAGTACAGCGCTAGCTATGGAAGAAAGTTGCCTCTGTTTTGTACCTAGCACTTCCCTGGTAGGAACTCAGATCCAAGCAGGAAAAGGGATACAGTTGGACTTGGCTAAGCTGCCCCACAAAGCCTTACAAGGCCTCCACAACGCTGTATTCCAAGAGATTAACCATCGTGACTAGAAAATACACCAACAACTTGGTACGACCGAGCAGACCATCACGCAGCAGGTTGCAGACTTGCTCCTCACCATTTCACAGCAGGCGGAGCTCGAAACAGTGATCCACCAGCTTTGCACGAAGGTTAGAGACGAGATCCTGGCTACAGCCACGCCTCGGGCTAAAGTGGAAAAATTGGCTGCGGCACTGAAAGCATCTAGGATGGAAATGCATGTCGTCAAGACGCAGCTGGAGCAGCAAATCACCAACTTACAGGCCAAATTGCAGCCCGAAATGCCTTCGGAAGTATGAGCCCAGTGCGTTGCACTAGTAACCAAAGCAACGAACATTATTTCGGGGCAGATTGTTTAAGGTGCCCAGTTGCTAGAGTCAGCCATGCAACTATGGACTAAGATCTAGCGCGATCCAGTCCTCCGTGAAATCAATCAGGACTTACGGCAGAAGGAAGAATTTTTCGAGCAGGTTGAAGCTACGCTACCCACCTTGGTGCCTGCACAACGCTTGGCACGTTTGATGACCAGCAATGATCTCCAGGATGAGATTGAGGAAATATAGCACAAAAATCACGTCATTAGGGAACATCTGAAGCCTTGGGCTGCCACAGCCCTCTAGATTTCACAGGATGTAGATGGCACGATCAAGCGACTAAGTCAGACACTGGATAGTGTCACCACAGCAACTGAAGCACCGACCTACCAGAAGCTTGTCGACATTGCACAAAGTTCTACTGCTTAGAGTCAAGAAGTGTTACCTCCGTTGATCGCAGCCATCAATGCCCTACATGCACAGGTAGAGACCGCACCACCACAGTGACTCGGGATGAGTCACAAGATTGTGTTGGGGGGATTTTGGAACAGGCTCTCCTACAAGCTCCGAAACTCGTCTGATTTTGTATGTTTTTTATTATATTTAGTCTAGCACAGGGGTTTTGGGGTGGGAAAAAGGCCCAAAAGCATTTTAATGGGTCAAAGCGTAGACCTCGAGTTCGTAAACCATGGTTTGTGGACCATAGGAAAGATTAGGCTAGATTGTTATAAATAGAGGGACATTTTGAATTATAAAGCGAGAAGATGATGAGCTCTTGATGAAAATTATGGCTTAATAGATCTGTTTGGGTTTTTGGAGAAAGGACTCTTGCTGGCTATGTCCACGGAGATCCCAAGTCCTACTGTGTGCAGACCCTGCTATTTTGTGTGCAGGTCGGGTTTGGGTATTGTAAGAAGGAACTGAAGGATTAATGAATGAGAAAGGTTGTTTGAGTAACTGAATCTATGTGTAGTGTTAATGTGAATCTTTGATAGCTGTTGTATTATGCATATTCTGTGTTAAGCTGCAAAAGTACTGTGTTAAGTGTTTCTACTGCTTCTGGGTCTGTTTTGTTATGTTTTATGTAATGTTGCACTATTGTTTTAGAAGTATATGATTTGTTAAGCATAGTAAGTATAGTTGACCTTGTGCACATGGATGCAAAGGAGATCTATAGATCAGGTTCTGATATAGGAGATCTGGTCATTATAAAGCCAGACACAGCTATGCTTGGATTACCTATCCTCTCTCAGGGTGCAGAAACCTGGTTCCAGTACCCACCCATACTGCTTCGGGTGAGACTTTGACCTGCGCAAGCAGGTCACTGCTGAAAGGGCCAGTATTATAGGGGTTTGTTGGCAAAACTTAACCTCCGAACCTGGGTCAGGACCCCTCGAGCCAACAACTCCCCATTTTGAATCGAACATTTCTATGAACTCCTTCTCTCTCTCATATGCTCTAAGCCATTTAGTTGGTGTCATTATTGGAGGCCCTTGGGTTCTCTCTCATTTACCATTGAAAGAAGATGTTGCTTTTCTGTAAGGGTGTTCTTCTGGGAGGTATACCTTGGAGCAGTCATACACTGGCTTCTGTAGGTCATTGGACCATCTAGCTTTCAAAGAAGGTCCACAACATTTACATCCAAAATACCCTTTTGTTACAAGACCTGCGAGATTATTGTATGCAATTTATATGCATGTCACTTTAAAGAATATCATGAATATTAGAACAATTAAAATGACTTAAATAACTAATATGCGAAAGTATATTGTTACATATATAAACAAATCAATAAACATGTAATTTACCAGAGAAAACTCCTAAGCTTAGATAATCATGTTTCATGTAAGCACATATGCCATACAATGTAAAACTCCTCTCTGTCGTGATGGGTCTTGATACATTGTATACATTTATCCCATCCCATAATTCCTTCAATTCATCTACCAGAGGTTGTAAGTAGATATCCATATTCTTCACTTGTCTTCTACCAGGGACTATGAGAGCCAAAATAAGATGTTCATTCTTCACGGAAAACCATGGGGGGTTATTAATCACTACTACATCCCAAACAGAATATTTGGTGTTCTGGAGGGAATATGGGTTGATGCCATCCATGGCTATGCTGATTCGTAGCCTTCGTACTTCATCCTTTAATTTTTCGGGCAATGTATCCTCTATATGCTTCATGGCTATTGAATCAGTTGAGATTCACATAACTCCCAACTCACTTCTGTGTGAGGCATGCCATCCCTGCACATAGCTAATTCTTTGCAACGAAAGAGCTTTGGAATCCTTGGGATTATAGGCATGTGCCTCAATATCTTAAAAGGAGGACCATGTGATTTACCCTTATTTTTTTATTTATCATATCTATCATGCCCACATTTCAGACATATCTCTGTCTGCATATTCTCCTCTATATAGAATACAATCATTTGGACATGCATGGCATGATATGTACTCAACACCCAACATTTTCAACAATGCCTTTGCCTCTTCGCAGCTACCGGGAAATACATTATCACTTGAAAGAACCTTATCTTTAAATAAATTGTAGTTGGTGATCATGGAAAATATTAAGTGTACATTAATGCCGATATAATTATTAACGTTCATAAAATTGACCTTTGTAATGTTCATTGTGTGATTATATTTCTCAAAATTATATAAGGGAGGACTTTATGGTAACTTACCTCAAAATTTCCGAGAAACATGCATTCGACAAGCCAAACTTTGCTTTCAAGTTGTATAGTAACATCATTGTCCCCAACTGGGTAGACTTTGACTGACTGCCAGGTCCAAAGAGAGGGGTGGTGGAAGAAAATTTAAGGCTTTTGAAAAATTTGTCAGCGATATGAGCATCATCCCTTAGCTGATCATTGTTTTGGAATGCATCTAACAACATTTTCTCCATGGCAGTCGTATCCCTTAAGTAATCATCCATGCCAACTTCTTTTTGATTGCCTCCATTGCCAGCTTGTGAAGAGCTAATATTGATGTAGTCATTCCTAATTGGTGAATCTGGACGTAGTGGGAATTGAATCGGTGGTTGATTCAACCATTCTTGGTATCATTCCTCTCCAATTTTTTCTCTGAATTCAACCTTCTCTCTATTTTAGATTGTCATGGGGTGCAACGAAAGATGGTAGGTAGGTCGCTCATCATCACTAGAATCTAATAATTTCAAAAAATATATTTGAACATGATTACTACAAAATCCATGATATCAATTAGTAAGAACGTTGATAATGCATGATTAATTTTTTTGACGTTGAAATAATTACATTTTATACCAAAAAATTATTATTACCATCATTGTCTTGGCATTGTGGCTAGAAGATGCAATATTGTTACAATTGGTAGGGTGAAACGACTGTCCATTTTCATCTACCAAATGCGCCTTGCGGTATGCTGCTCCTGATAAGAGTTTCTGACGTTTTGGAGTCATTTGAATATTTTGTGCATCTGAACTCGATTTTGAATCTGCATGAACATGCAAATTTGTATACTTTATAAATTTTATTAAGTTGATTAACATGCATAAAAAACATAAATTCAACTAGATAATGAAAATATAAATAAAATTTGAAGTAAATATTACATATCAAGATGGATAGGGAGAACTCTGCGATGGACTTTGAGAAATATTATGGAACGAGATAGATTTTGAAGAATTGTCCATTTGATATAATTATGATATTTTCTCCCTGCATTTGAGAAAAATCAACAATAAATTTTAGTGTACACACCTAAAAGTAATTTCGGTGCCTTAAAAATGGACTTATTGTTATTGGTGCTTATGTACAGATAACCACACCGGTGTGTTTTAGTTACTATGCATCAGTGTTGTGTTATTAACTAATGCTCCAGTGCATTGTTATTAATTGTTTCACCAGTGACGAAAAGCCGCAAATACAAAAAGCGCAACTTTATCTTTTTAAAGTGAAAAAAAAGTGGTAAATTGAAAAATGGGCGGCAAAAAAATTTCGAAAATCTAATTTCATAATACAATTCTTTAAATATTAAACAATTTTCATTATTTCACTGTTTTTTCAAAAAATTTCAGCCAGAGATTTGCACGAGACATACCTAGAGCAAGAGAGCACAAGAGCATTGTGGAGCAATGAAATACTTACAAACAGAACTATTCAGACAATCAGAATTCCAAAACTTCAGTGATTCAAACCCTGTAGCATAGAATTTCAAACAATCTCGTGATTAAATTTTATTGTTTTCTTTACATTTTCTGCAGTATTTTTTACACAGTAAGTAAAAAATTTAAATTAATGTTAATTTTCATAAATTAAACAAACAAACAAAAAATCCATTTTACCCTAAACCCTTCATTCTTTTTGTTTCTGCCCTTGCTTCTTCCTATTTTTGTGATTTCATAATTAGGGATTTTCATTTTAGATTTATAGGGTTTGTATTGCTATATACATAGGCTTATGACATATAACCCATGGGACAACTTGCATAGTCAGATCCCAATCCATGTCGGCCCTTGCGTGAATTTTAAAAAAATTGAATTTTTTTAATCGGTGCCCCTGTGTAACCTAACGCACCGGTGTGCTGTCTTATCACAGTGCACCGCGCATGTATTGTTTGATAAAAAAAATTAAAAATATATATTTTTAATCTGTGTCATATGTAAAATAAGGCACTGGTGTGCTATTTCATTATAGCGCACTGCACACGTACTATTTGGAAAAAAAAAATTTATTTCATTTTATGTGTTAATCGATTCGCCATTTAACATATAACACACTGGGTCTCCTTGTTGACAGATAGCACCATACGGTGGTCCCTTGTTTGCATGGGGTGTTTATAAGAATAGGTCGCACCGCCCCCTCCACAACACCATATGCTACAAAAACTAACACTAGAGGATTTTTATTAACTTTTATGTGTTAATTGGTGCATTGGTTAACATATAATGCACTGGTGCTCCTTGTTGACATAGACCATCGTACAGTGTTTTATAATGTTTTGGCGGTGCATTTATAAGAACACGACACACCAACGTCGGTGCGTACAACATTAAAAGCACACCAGTTTCTTGATATTTCTTTTACCTGAAAAGTTGATGATTTATTTATAAAATATATTAATGAATGATATGGTACAAGTTTCATATTGATAAAGAAATGGCTGAAAAGAGATCAAGTAACAAAAATATTGATAGCACATCAAGAAAAGAAAAAAAGGAAAGTTCTTTCTAAATTCTTTATAAAAAATATTATTTTTGAACTATATGTAAGTTTAACTAATATGTATTGTTTACTGTGTATCATGCAAAGCCACAAAATGACGAAGCTCGATAAGATTATTTCGAATCTAGGACCAGAAGAGCGTAATGTTGAGATTCAACAAGAAATTTTTGGCACCCATGATCCTAGTGAAAATTAAGCACCTACACTAGGGTGGGGTCCACATGTTATTTTTAGGGGCATGTCTATTTTTATTATCCCTTAATTTAGATGGACATTAAACTGCAATCTACTCCCAATATGGACTTGAAATAGTTAATTGAAGTGGAAAAAACAGTTAGCTAAGTGAATTTCTAGTTAGAGATTGGTTGGTGGGACATGCAGAGCAATTCTAGTTGTAACAGAGTTCGAAGTGTAGTGGTGCATGAGTTTGTGCAAGTTGTAAGTAGTTTAACATAGTTAAGTGAGATAAACTCAGTTGTGCTAGTTTTAACTGAAGATACACTAGTGAGAGATCAAGTGAATTAAATATTAATTAATTCACATGCAGTGATCTCACATGCAACTGAGGATTTACTATTATTAGTTGCATGCATGTCATATCCAGTGGAGACCCAGTTTAGTTCTAGGTGAAAGGGAAGTTGAATATCAATTGTGACATTATATTCTTGCACACATGCAAGTAAACACACATTGGATGTGCCCATGATACTTGCGCAGTCAAGGCATGTAGGATTGCATCAATTCAAAGATTTCATTCAACAGGGATTGCGCAGTGGAGGAAGACCGTCTAGAGGCAGTAAATTGGCTAAGGGATTTGCCAATTTTTGTATGACAGTGTGAGACAATTAGTTGATGTATCGAGGGCTATTGTGAGAAGAGTTTTTTATGTAATTGTTTCATGATCCACTATATAATATACAATAGAAGATAGTGGGGTTTTTAGCTGTAAGCTTTCCCTGGGAAATTATCTGTGCTCTGTGTGATTGATCTTTCTTCATGTTCATGTGATTAGCAATTGTGTTTTGAATTCCAGAAAATATTTGTAGAAGAGATTCGGTAATTAAATTTATCACATTGTTATATTGGGTGAATCCAATATATACATGCATATTGTATAATTTCTACATGGTATCAGAGCACAGGAAATTGCAGAAGTGAAGCAGGAGTTGAGTTTGTGACTAGATAGAATTCAAATTTGCAGAAATACTTTCTTGGTGCTACAACTAATTCAAGATCGAAATGGATTTCAATGGCTTGAGGTTATAATATGCACTTGAGGGCAGATCAACCTAAATTTATTGGAAGGACAGGATGGAGGCAGTACTCGAAGACAATGGCTTGAAGGAATTCATTGAAAAAGATGTTCCTAAGCCAGATGCTTCCAATCTTGATGCATGTAAAAAGAAAGTGGCAAAGGCAAGGAGGATCCTATTGGACGGAGTAGAGACCACATTATCTCAAGCCTCCATGGGAAAGCCACACCATATTCTATGTGGAAGGCTTTGACGGATCTATTCCAAAGTAACAACGACCATAGGAAATTGGTGCTCAAAGATAAAATCAGGAAGATCAAGATGGAAAAGGGTGACACCATTCCAAAGTATTTCACAAATTTTTTCCAATGTCGGGATGAACTGGGGAGTGTGGGAATAATAGTTGTTGATGATGATTTGGTGAGCTTGGCTCTCCTAGGACTTCCTAAGAGTTGGCACAGTTATGAAGACTCTGTCAGCGGACGGGAAAAATTACTAGATTGGGAACGACTGTGGTCAGATCTGGTGCAGGAGGGGTTCAGGCGGAACACCAGAGATGGATCTTCATCAAATCATGATGATGAAGAGGATTGTGCTTTGGCTTCCAAGGTGAAGAAGGGGAAGGGGAAGAAATTCCATTCTAAATCTGACTATAAAGACAAGAAGTTGGACATGTCCAAGGTGAAGTGTTTTCACTGTCAGGAACATGGGAATTTTGCTACTAACTATCTGCAAAAGAAGAAGAACAAGAAGGTTGTTGGAGGTACAGTTGGTGAGGCCCTTGCCTCGCAATTTGAGCTTGAATTCTCCTTGATTGCATGCATGGTTTCAAGTGCATTGGGATTGGTGTGGTATTTGGATAGTGGCACTTTCTTTCACATGACGCAAGACAAGGAACTTTTTAGTGACTTGGAGGAGAAATATCTCCAGATGCATATTGAGATGGGCGACGACGAACGGTGTAGTGCTACCAAGATTGGTACCATTACCTTTCAGAGGGATTTAGGTAAACCATTTCAATTAAAAGATGTGATGCATGTACCAGGTGTGAATAAAAATTTGGTCTCAGTTGCAATGTTGGAGGACATAAACTATGACGTTGTTTTTAGTGATGGAAAGGATTTCCTGCGACATAAAAAAATAGGTCAAGCTAAGAGGATAGGGATCTGAGTTAAGAATATCTACAAGCTAGAGGTAGATGGTTGCATTGCCATGGTGGGCAAGGTGAAGAAAGTCGTGAGTCGGGATGAGGGCGAATTATGGCACAGGTAATTGGGCCATCTTCATCATGGAGCCTTGAAATTCATGCATAAAATATATACTGGAATTCCAACGGGAACACTTGCTCAGTTAGATCAGTGCAAGGGTTGCACCATGGGGAAGTATGTAAATTCCAAATTTCATGAGAACGAGAACCGTGCTTCGGGGATCCTTGAGAGAGTTCACACAGACATGTGTGGACCATTCTCAGTTGCTTCAATATCAAAACATAAGTACTATGTAATCTTTTTTGATGAATTTTCTTGTAAATTCTGGATCTTCTTCATGCAGAAGAAATATCAAACATTCTCTAAGTTTTGTGAGTTTAAGGCATTGGTGAAGAAAGAGTTGGGGAAGCAAGTGAAAACACTTAGGAGCGATAATGGGGGAGAATACATCTCTAATGAATTCAAGAACTTCTGCAGCAAAGAAGGAATTCGAAGAGAACTCATTGTGCCTCATAACCCACAGCAGAATGGGTTTGCGGAGTGGAAGAATAGAACGATCATGGGTGCAGCATGAGCAATTTTGCATGATCAGGGCCTACCAATTCATTTATGGGTGAAAGCATGCAACACTGCAGTTTATGTGCAAAACTGTTGTCCTCATAGAGTACTTGGCATGAGTACACCTGAAGAATCTTTCACTGGTAAGAAACCAGATGTTTCACACTTTAATATTTTTGGCTCATATGTTTATGTGCATGTGACCAAGGATGCCAGGAAGAAGATGGAACCGATTGTTGAAGTTGGGATTTTTGTGGGGTACATAGAAACACCCCACAATTATCATTTGTATTTTCCAAACAACAAAATGATTGTTGTGCAATGATATATAAAATTTGATGAGGGGAAATCCATGTGGTTGTCCCTTGAGAGGGAGCGGGACTTGCATGCAGAGGAGGAATTTTTGGTTCCCAAAGATGAGTCTCAAGATGTGGATTAGCCAAGTGAGGAGGTTCATGGAGTGGAGGAAATCACTCATGCAAATCTATCCATCAGAAATGGCAGAAAGCATACCACAGAAGCTGATAGGCTGAGACTTGATGCTGTAGAGAATGTAGGAGCCCCTACTTCACAGTGCAGATAGAGATAGTCTCTTGACCGATTTACTAGATACATGGCTCTTATGAGAAAATTTATTGTCACTGAACCATATTCCTTCCAGGAAGTAGTGCAGCAGCCTACATGGGTTGATGAAATTGTGGAGGAGTATGACTTTTTTTTCAAAAACAGTGAATGGGAAATTGTCCCAAGACCGATTGACAAATCAGTGGTAGGTTCGAGATGGATCTACAAGATAAAGAAAGCTACTGATGGCAGTGTGGAGAAATACAAGGCTGAATTTGTGGCCCAAGGTTTCTCATAGATTGAGGGGATAGATTATAATGATTTTTTTGCACCTGTTGCAAGGTACTCTTCCATAAGGACCATCCTTGAAATCTCAGTGCAGATGGGCTAATGCATTCATCAGATGGATGTGAAAGCTGCATTTCTCAATGGGATCATTGAGGAAGAGGTGTACACAGAGAAGCTTGAAGGTTTCGATATCTTCAATAGGGAGTCGCATGTGTGTAGGCTCAAAAGAGTATTGTATGGGTTGAAGCAAGCACCCTGTGCTTGGTACACTCGGATAGACAACTATTTCACTGGACTGGGCTTCACCAAAAGTGAAGCAGATGAAAACCTGTACCAGATCGTTGTTGAGGGTAAGCTATTGAACATTTTTCTTTATGTTGATGATCTAATTTTGACTGGTGATGAGCATTTGATACACTCATGTAAGGATGATCTTGCAAGGGACTTCGAAATGAAGGATATGGGCCTCCTTCATTATTTCCTTGGATTAGAAATATGGCAGCGGGATGGTGAACTACGTAAGTTTAACATGGAGAGCTACAAACCCATGGATACGCCTCTTCCCAGAAACTCGAGGAAAGCGGATGTTACTTCTGGAGAAGTAGTGGATGCTACTGTCTATCGACAATTATTGTGTTCACTAATGTATCTAGTGAAAACGAGACCGATAATTTTCTATGCGATTAACAAATTGAGTCAAGCTATGGTTAAGCCTACCAAGATCTTTTGGAAGGTGGGGAAGCATGTCCTGAGATACCTGAGGGGCACATTAGAGTATGGTATATGGTATAGAAGAACATATGGAGTGAATTTTCATGGCTTCACGGATGTGAATTGGGCTGGAATTCCATCAGACAGAAAGAGCACATCAGGGGGGATATTTAGCATTAGATCTACAGTTGTTTCTTGGTACAGCAGGAAGTAGAGATCTGTGGCACTCAGTTCAGTGGAAGCAGAATACATGGCAGCAAGCCAAGCTGCATGAGAGGCTATTTTGATGAGAAAGATCTTGGTTGGTATGTTTGGTTCTCATATGGATCCGACAATGATTCATTGTGATAATCAAATTTGCATTAAATTCTCAATTAATAATGTGTTTCATGATAGGTCCAAGCATATATATATTTGGTACCATCATCTTATAGATTGTGTGCTGAGGAGAATCATGTTGCTTCAATACATTCCCACGGAAGATCAGGATGCATATATTCTAGCGAAGGCACTCACTAGGAGAAAATTCGAATACCATAGAGACAGGATTAGGGTGAAGGATAATCCCTTTCTTGTTGAGAGGGAGTGTTGAGATTCAACAAAAAAATGTTGGCACCCATGATCCTAGTGAAAATTAATCACCTACACTAGGGTGGGGCCCATAGGCTATTTTTAGGTGCACATATATTTTTATTATCCCTTAATTTAGATGGACATTAAACTGTGATCTATTCTCAATGTGGACTTGAAATAGTTAACTAAAGTGGAAAAATCAGTTAGCTAAGTGAATTTCTAGTTAGAGGTTGGTTGGTGGGACATGCAGAGTAATTATAGTTGTAACATAGTTCAAAGTGTAGTGGTGTATGAGTTTGTGCAAGTTGTAAATAGTTAAAATCAGTTAAGTGAGTTAAACTCAGTTCTGCTAGTTGTAACTGATGATACACTAGTGAGAGATCAAGTGAATTAAATTTTAATTAATTCACATGTAGTGATCTCACATGCAACTGTGGATTTACTATTATTAGTTGCATGCATGTCAAATCCAGTGGATGTTGGGTATGTGTTATATTCTTTCCACGACTAGCCCCACGTGCTGTACGTTGCGCCGGGCGCAGCGCCCCGGCGAATTTTTTTTTGGTATGCAGTCCCACTCATATGCGGACCCACCCATGTTTTGTGCATGAGTTTGCACATGGTTTTGGGGTATGATGGTTTTCGACCCCTGGTATTTTGTAGATCCGGTCAAGGGAGCTACAGTTATGTTCTAATCCAGGGTTAATGGATTGGTGTTTATGTATGCTTCAACATGTATATATATGTGTCGTAACACCAAAAGGAATATAATGAAAAATCAAGCTAGTCGTCCCAATTTTGGATCCAGGGGAAAATCTCTGTGTTTATCTGTTTTATGTTTTATGCTCTCGCTATTGTTTATTTTCTGTTATAAGATTCGTGTGTAGATAATTTCTGTTCAGGGTTAAAACCTACATTTGGTATCGAAGTTGTTTCGGCTTCAAGGGGATGCCTTTGCTATTGAGGGTTTTTTGTTCGGGCCTGAGGTAGACCCTGTTCAGTGGGAGATCTATGGGATCGACTCTTGCAGTGAAAGAAGATGGCGAGCGGCGGAAAGATAGAGATCGAGAAATTTAATGGTCAGAGTTTTGAGTTGTGGAAGCTCAAGATGGAGGATCTGCTGGTGGATAAAGATCAGTGGATCGCAGTAGATCCAGGTACTAAACCAACGGAAATGTCAGATGAAGACTAGAAGAAACAGGATTGGAAGGCTAAAAGCACAATACGGTTGTGTGTGTCAAATTCATTATTGTTGAATGTACCTGGGAAGCTACGACGAAGAATTTGTGGGAAAAACTTGGGACTTTGTACCAATCTAAGTCTCTGGTGAATAAGTTGTTCCTGGGGAAAAAGCTGTATAACTTGAGGATGAAGGATGGAGACTCGGTGATAGAGCATCTGAACGCCTTCAATACTGTGGTAAGTCAGCTGTCATCTGTTCATATTAAAATCTCAAATGAAGATAAGTGCATCAGTTTGTTGTGCTCTCTGCCAGACTCGTGGGACAGTCTGGTTATTGCAATAGGTAGCAATACAACTACCTTGAATTTTGATGACATTGTCTCAGCCTTGCTGTCGGAGGAAATGAGACGGAGAAATATGGAGGGTCAAAATGGAGATGCCTTATCTATACGAGGAAGGTCCCAAAACAGAAACAAGAATAAGGTTTCGAGTGGGAGATATAAATCTAGAGGGAGATCTAAATCTCCTGGAAAGTTTGTAAAGGTATGCTGGAAATGCGGAAAGGAAGGGCACTACAAAAAGGAGTGCAGATCTAAAGCTCCCGAGAAAGGAAAGGGATCTGATGATGCTCCTTCTGCAGAGGCAAAAACCACCTCGGATGAAGGTGGGGATGTGTATTTGGCTTCTTCTTCAAATACACATGTAGATCATGAGTCATGGTTGATCGACTCAGGTGCATCCTTTCACTTCACTCCCCATAGGGAGTGGTTCTGCGAGTATGAGAAATATGATGGTGGTGATGTCTTCCTAGGGGATGATAGGAAGGCCAGAATCATTGGACGTGGAAAAGTCAAGCTGAAGCTGCAAGGTGGAAGGATTAGAACACTTCCTGGTGTTCTGCATATTCCTGCATTGGCCAGAAATCTGATTTCTGTAAGCAAGATGGATGATGCAGGTGTAAAAACAGTGTTCGAGAAAGATGCTTGCAAGATGGTTCAGGGAGCACTGGTATTAATGCGGGGAGTTCGGACTGGAACTTTGTACAAGCTACAAGGTAGCACTGTTATTTATGGGTGTAACAGTTCTGTGGTTCTTGAAAGAGGAGCGGAAAGCCTAGCTGTCTCTGGAGAAAAGACCATGCTATGGCATCAAAGGCTTGGACATATTGGAGAGAAGGGCCTTCGGATACTGCATAGAAATGGTATGGTAGAAGGTATGTCTAATTGCTCTCTAGATTTCTATTTCTGTGAACATTGTGTATATGGGAAGAAAAATCAGGTGAGTTTTCCTTCTGGTGCTAAGAGGGCAAACAAGATATTAGAACTTGTGCATAGTGATGTGTTTGGACCTGTGTCAGTTCCATCACTGGGAAAGTATGTGTACTATGTTTCATTTATAGATGACTTCTCAAGGAATACATGGATATATTTCTTGAGGAAGAAATCTGAAGTCTTTGAGAAATTTAAAGAATTTAAGGCTCTGGTGGAAAACCAGACAAAGAAGAAGATAAAGGCCCTGAGGACAGATAATGGTGGGGAGTTCTGCAAGAAGGAATTTGAAGAGTTCTGTAAGAAGTGTGGTATAGCACGGCAGAAGACTACTCCATACACACCTCAGCAAAATGGAGTTGCAGAAAGAATGAACAGAACATTGATGGAAAAGGAAAGAAGCATGCTCAGTGGTACCGGGTTAGGACAAGAATTCTGGGCAGAGGCAGTGGAGACTGCATGTTACTTAGTTAACAGATCACCTTCATTAGCGTTGGAGGATAAGACTCCACATGAGGTATGGACTAGTAAGAAACCCTCTCTTTCACATCTAAGGGTATTTGGATGTGATGCATATGTACATGTTCCAAAGGAGAAAAGGACCAAGTTTTATAATAAATCTGAAAGGTGCATCTTTATTGGGTATAAGGATGGTTTAAAGGGTTACAAGCTTTGGAACCCAGAAACAAGGAAGGTGGTGTACAGCCGAGATGTGGTGTTTAGAGAGGTGAAATATGTTGTTACACATGAAGTCCTACCAAAGGAACCTGAGAAGATAGAGTTTGAGCTAAAGGAGGATGAATCAGACTCTACAATAGAAGAAGACTTAGAAGAGGAAGAACCACAAACCCCAGCTTTGAGAATATCAGTTCGGGAAAGAAGGAAACCATAAAGGTATAGTCCATCTGATTTTTTTTCAGGTTTTTCCTTAACTATAACTGATGATGATTCTAGAACTGTCAGGAAGGCAGTAGATTCAGAGGATGGAAAACTATGGAAGGAGGCCATGGTTGATGAAATGGCATCCTTGCACAAAAAAGAGGCATGGGATCTGGTGGAGTTGCCGGCTGGAAGGAAGCCCATCGGGAGAAAATGGGTGTTTAAAAAGAAGATGAATGTAGAAGGCAAGGTGGATAAATACAAAGCTCAGTTGGTAGCAAAAGGTTATTCCCAAGTGCCGGGAATTGATTTTGGTGATATTTTCTCTCCTGTTGCCAAAGTTACTTCTATTAGATTACTTTTATCTGTTGCTGCTGCATTTGATTTTGAGATAGAACAGATGGATGTGAAGATAGCATTTCTTCACGGGGATCTAGAAGAGGAGATCTACATGAAGCAACCTGAAGGTTTTATGGTGAAGGGTAAGAAAGAACTGGTATGCAGGTTGAAGAAGTCTCTGTATGGGTTAAAACAGTCACCAAGGATGTGGTATCAGAAATTTGATACCTATATACGGGGACTTGGCTTCACCAGAAGCAAGGAGGATCACCGTGTTTATTTTAAATTAATTGGTGACCGTGTTATTTATTTGGTCTTGTATGTGGATGATATGTTGTTGATTGGAAATGACAAATAAATTATCCAAGATTTGAAGACCCAACTGTTCTTCAAATTCGACATGAAGGATCTTGGTGCTGCAAACTATATTTTGGGCATGGAAATTAAGAGAGATCGGGCAAAGAGGAAGCTCTGGTTAAACCAGAGGAAGTATGTCGAGACTATATTGCATAGGTTCAATATGCAGGATAGTAAACCAATGAGTGTTCCTATTCCTGTAGGTGCAAATTTGTCTACTGAACAGTGTCCCAAGACACAAGAAGAAGAAGAGGATATGTCCCGTGTTCCATATGCAAGTGCAGTGGGTAGCCTGATGTATGCAATGGTTTGTACTAGACCAGACATTGCACATGCAGTGGGAGTATTGAGCAGGTTTATGTCAAACCCAGGGAAGGAGCATTGGACAGCAGTGAAGCGGGTTTTCAGATATTTACGTGGCACTAGTGATTATGGCTTGTGCTACCAAGGAAGACCAGGATTAGAAAGAATGTTGGACATTCGTGGTTTTGTTGATGCAGACTGGGCTGGAGATCTAGACCAAAGAAGATCTACAAGTGGGTATGTATTTAGCCTATTTGGAGGTGCAGTCAGTTGGATGAGTAAAAGACAGTCTGTAGTGGCGCTTTCAACTACAGAGGCAGAATACATAGTAGCCACTCATGCAAGCAAGGAAGCAGTTTGGTTGCAGAGATTGTGTTCAAGTATGGGGTTGGTACATCAAGCTATAAGGATAGACTGTGATAGCCAAAGTGCAATTTTCTTGGCTAAGAACCCTACTTATCATTCAAAGATAAAGCACATTGATGTTCAATATCACTTTGTTAGAGATATGGTTGAGGCTAAAAGGGTGTTACTGGTAAAGGTGGACACTTTGAAGAATGTTGCAGATGCATTGACGAAGTCTGTGAGCACTCAGAAGTTCTCTTGGTGTAGAGAAACAATGGGTGTTGAAGAATTGGCCAAATGACTAAGCTCTCCTGTGGCCCCCCGTGGAAAGAAAACAACAAGTGAGAGAATGTTGGGTATGTGTTATATTCTTTCCACAACTAGGGCCACACGTTGTACGTTGTGCCAGGCACAGCAGGGGGGTCACAGGGGGGGCGGCAGCCCCCCTGTCGGGGTTCGGGGCGCTGCCCCGGCGAATTTTTTTTGGTATGCGATCCCACTCATATGCGGACCCACCCATGTTTTGTGCATGAGTTTGCACATGGTTTTGGGGTATGATGGTTTTCAACCCCTGGTATTTTGTAGATCCAGTCAAGGGAGCTACAATTATGTTCTAATCTAGGGTTAATGGATTGGGGTTTATGTATGCTTCAACATGTATATATATGTGTTGTAACACTAAAAGGAATATAATGAAAAATCAAGCTGGTCGTCCCAATTTGGGATCCAGGGGAAAATATCTGTGTTTATCTGTTTTATGTTTTATGCTCTCGCTATTATTTATTTTCTGTTATAAGATTTGTGTGTAGATAATTTCTGTTCAGGGTTAAAACCTACAGTGGAGACCTAGTTGAGTTCTAGGTGAAAGGGAAGTTAACTATCAGTTGCGACATTATCCGCTTACACACATGCAAGTAAACACACATTAGATGTGCCCATGATACTTTCACAGTCAAGGCAAGTAGGATTGTATCAATTCAGGGATTGCATTCAATAGGGATTGCGCAGTGAAGGCAGGTTGTTTGGAGGCAGTAAATTGTCTAAGGGATTTTCCAATTTTTGTATGACAGTGTGAGACAATTAGTTTTTGTACTAAGGGCTCTTGTGGGAAGAGTTTTGTATGTAATTGTTTCATGGTCCATGATATAATATATAATAGAATATAGTGGGGTTTTTAGCTGTAAGCTTTCCTCGGGAAATTATCTGTGTTGTGTGTGATTGATCTTTCTTCATGTTCATGTGATTAGCGATTGTGTTTTTAATTCTAAAAAATATTTGTAGAAGAGATTTAATATTTAACTTTAGCGCATTTTTAGATTGGTTGAATCCAAGATATACATGCATATTGTATAATTTCTACATGTAAAAGCTTGATGGAAAAATTGCAAAAGGATGAATCAGGTGAATGAAAAAATACTATTGATCCAATATGAATTTCTTTTTTTAATTTACATTAATAATATACTTAAAATTATTATATAACATGTTTCAAACAATCTATTAATTCACATATGTTTAATTTTCTACAGGGACCAAGAATTCAGAAAAGGAATTTTGTTCTAAGAAAAGAAAAAAAATAGAACATGCAAATGAAAATGAATTTCTCCTTAGCTCATCTAGAGTGGTGCTAGAGGTTAATGAAAATGGGAAAAAACTTTAAAAAAGTTTGAGAGATCTAGTGGAACGAATGTATAGACATTATTTCCACTTACAATACAAAAGTCAATCCAATGATTCCAAGAACCAAATTCTATCTAAACTACAAGAAGAGTTCGAATAGAATTGTTCAATGAGACATGTCATACTTTTAATAGCAAAAACGTACAACAACAAAAAAATAAGGAATGAAAAAGTAATACTCCTTTAAATGTTTTTCTAGAATTATTTATAAATATCACTTTTGTTATATTTACTTTTCATATATCAATATAAAAATTAAATAGTTTATTTTCATGTTACATTTTCAAGAATATTATGAAAATATCAAAAGATGAAAGAGTTGATATCAAAAATATGCCAGTAGGAATGTCAAAAAAGGTGTACAAGGAGATGGTCAAAGAAATGGACAAAATTACATCGCAAGAGGAGCCATCCCAACAACAACGTGCTTCAAATGTAATATGTAATCATTGAATTTTTCGATTAGGTACAATAAATAAAAAAATTAGCATTAAATATTAATTTTCAAGTATTTTCTTGCAAAAAAGAAAAGAAAATGGAACCCATTCAGCACATAAAATAGGACGAAAAGGAAGAAAAGCGTTGATATCTAAGTTTGTGAGTAATTGTTACTTCCTTATAACAAATTAACTAGATTTCATTTTTGTATATTTTAAGTTGTTTTACAAAAATCATCATTGAATGTCTTCAAACAGGTGCTAACATACAAAGAAGAACCATCAGACGAATTGATTGACATTGGGTTAAATATGGGTTGTGAGTATATGTTGGCATATCAGAAATTAATTGTGGAATTTGTAAGCATCTATCAATCTTGTTTTACTTAGCTCCGTCTATAATTAATAGAACAAAAAAACCTTTTATATTAAATATATGATTTGGTATGGGGTATAAAATTTGCAGGAAACAAAGTATGGAACTATGCCAACAGATGAAATCTTGAAAGATGGCATGAAATTTCGTTTTGAAAGAATCTGTATAGTTCATGAGTCAATTGTTGCTATGGTACGTCATTTATTTTCGATTTACATTGATGTATATTATTTAATATTGCAATTTTGATTATTCTCACCAATGTATATACACTCATTACAGTTTATTTTTATGTTTGTAGATGGAAGGTGAAGAAGAAAAAAACAATAAAAACTGTGAACAAAACATTCCTCAAAATAACCCAAGTCATGGAAGTAGCTCGAGCAGTGATATCAGTTCAAGCGAAAAATGATGATCATTATGTTTGGATATCAAAGCAAGGCGTTGTATTTTTTGAAATATTTTTCTATAAAATCAGACACTTTGTTTAATGTAATGGACATAGTGTCCCAATTGAAACACAAAGGGATACCAATAACTGTCCCATTTTGTATGACAATGACTATCTTATATATATATATATATATATATATAATAATAAAATGTGTTTTAATTTATTCTATAGCGTTCTCCATTGTCGCTATGAAATGTAACACCATTGATTAAATTTATGGATGATTAAATATTATAATGAAGAGATGTGAAATCTGATGATATGATATAACAAATTAATCCAAACATCACGTTCAAATGCACTAATAAAAATTTAATTGATATGAATACCGTTATAAGATATGTGTCGTCTTTTGATGAATAATGAATTTTAAAAAATCACAATAATTATGATATGATATAAAAAATTAATCCAAACATCACATTCAAATGCTCTAATAAAAATTTAATTGATATGAATACTATTATAAGATATGCGTCGAATTTTGATGAATAATGAATATTAAAAATCACAATAATTGCACTGTCACAGGTCTATGTTTCTAAAAAATACAAAATGAACACCGGTGTGTGCCAGTTACTGTACACCGTTGCATTTGTATGATAAAGCACACCAGTGTGTTTCTACCATGGAAAATTTTAGGGGCTAATATTCGCAAGTGGGCTAATTTTCCATGGTTTTTCCAAAAAAAAGATTCGCCAATTTCCATTTTTTTCTAAAAATGATTCGCCCAAATTTTACAATATAAAAGTATTTTACGTTTAAAATCGCCAACATTATATAGAAAATATATATAATATCATTATAAATTTGAATAATTTTACAAATACATCAATAAACATTTTATAGTTTGAATATTAGGGGCTAGTGAGATTCGCCAATTTTTTAAACTTCAAGATAATTTTTCATCCTTAAAATTATCCCTGGTTTCTACGACCTATGGGCACTTCACAAATACCAATACCAATTATAACTCTTGATGTGTTTGTGTGATACTGTGCACTAGTGCATTTATGTGTGACTGCTCACCAGTGCATTTGTATAACCTATGGGCACCGCACAAATACCAATACGAATTATAACAATCGGTGCATTTGTGTGATATTGCACACTGGTGCATTTCTATAATACTACAAACCGGTGCGATGATACGACCTATGGGCACCACAAAAATCCCAATACCAATTAGAATGGCCCGGTGCATTGTATCACCTACAATGTGCCCAGTGCAGTTTTAGACCTTTACGGCCTGGTGCATGCACCTTCGACCGTCTAGATGACATGCATCGTGACGTTTACTCTAAAATGCACTGGTGCATTGACACCTGAATAGCACACCGATGAGAAAAAAATTCGTAATAACCTCTAACCGCCCCATTTTTTAGTTGCGTTGAAATTCCATTAGAAGCTCCGCCAAAACCTCCGTTACCGAAAATAGATGTTGTAGAAAATGTTTTTTTGGCAATTTTGGCCAATTTTATAACACTAAAAACCTCCTTTATAACCTCCGCTAGAGGGTATTTTCCTTGTAGTGTTTTTGAAAGGCCTCATTCAAAACATTTCTATGCTTGATCATTAACAAAGTCAAATTTTGACTTTCATTCACTATTCTCTTCATTTCTCATGCATGTATAAGAGACAAACTTGTCTTCTTCTTATGCGCTCTAACTATGTACTCAATTCCATATTTAAACAAGTGATACTTCTTCTCATGGGATGAAATACTGCTTTCCTATCATAAATATAAGGACTTCCCAAAACAATACTTGATATCTCAAGTGGCACCACATCAAGTTCAACTTCATCGATAAAGTTTGAACTGATGGAAAACCTTAGTATGCACTTCCTTGTTACCTACAAGTTTTCATTCTTGCATATCCACCCTAAAGGATAAGTTCTTGGATGTATAACAGTTTCAAGGTTTAGCTCCTTAACTAAGTCTTAGGAAATCAAATTAGCTTGAGAACCACTATCAAATATTGTGTCTATATTGGTATGTTTAGAAATGACTCTAATATGAAAGATTTCAATTCTTGTATCTTCATCTTGAGTCACATTGGAACAACTTGAAGAAATAGTGCTTGCTATGTTCTTACCTTTCAAACCCATGGCTGTAATATTTGTTTCATCTCCTAAATCTGGACCTAAGTCATGTTCAATGATAGCAATAGTTTTCCATTTTTCTTTGGCTTTTAGTTTGTTTGGCTTCAACTCTGGATGAAGTTTCCAACAGTGGTCTTCATCATGGCCATTCTTCGAACAATTCTTACATGTGAGTTTTTCTTTCTCTCTTTTGATAGAGATTTTTCTCTTTTGTCTTCCATTAAACTTGCCCTTTCCTTTACCCTCATACTCAAGGAAATTATCACCTTTCTCATCTACACTTTGTTTCCCTCTTTCTTCTAAATGTGTGGCTTGAACACAAACCACATCTAATTTTGTGGGATTGAACATGAGAATAGTGTGTCTAAGGTAACTGTGCAAACCCCCAATATACTTTAACAAATTTTCTTGAGAATACAAATTAATACCCAAAATAAGATCTCTTCTCCTAAATTCATGACTATAATCTTGCACACTTTTCCCGTTCAATTGTCTAAAATTTTTCCAGTCCATAATGGATTTTTGCATGTAATCTAGAGGATAAAATTTTCTTTTAATGGCAGAAATAAAACTTGACCAAGACATTGAGATATTACCGTATTTTTAATCTTTTCTTGAGTCCTTCTTCCCACAATACGAGTACAGATCCTTCCATCCTCAAGGAAGCCAATTGAATATTTAGGTCCTCTTCTTGAAGGTTACAAATTCTACAATAAACCTCCAATTGATGAATCCAATTATCCAGCCTCTATGCATTTACCTCGCCATTATATATTGGAAGCTCAAATTTGACATCAAGTTTGAGTAAGGGATTTTTTCCTTTTGGCGTTTTAGAGTGACTATGGGTAGTTTTGGTTGTGGAAGTGGAAGATGATGTTGATGGTGATGATGAGGATTATGATGAAGATGGTGGAGATGGAGGAGGCTTTCCTCCACTGCCATTTGAATCTCGCTCTTCATCCTTTTTTTCCCTCCCTTCAAAGAGTATCCTAACTCTTTCAGTAAGTTCATAGAAAGCCTTATTGTATGCTTCCTCTTCTGAAATACCTTCAGTCTCTCCAACACCTGACATGATCTCTATAGATTCAAGCTCAACTTCCTGTGCAACTTGTACCTCTTCAATCTCAGCTAGAGAAACTTGAGGTGCTTCAAGTGGAGTTGTGAGTGAAACTTCAGGTGGATATGGTTCCCTTGTGGCTCTCCTTCTTCTATTCCTAACCTCAAGACTTGCAACCAACAGTTTCCCTTCTCCTCTCTGCAACTTTAACCTTGTAAGCATCACAAATTTGAAACCATTAAAACCCTACTTGCACAAAACTCAAGCAAATAAAGCAAATAAATTTCAATATTTTGTTATGATACCACCTTGATATGAATTTGAATGTTATTTCATTGTGTTAATTTCATCTTCATAATTATAAACAATTTTTTGATCTCTTGCTTCATGTCCATAGGTTTCTTGAGGTGTTTGTGAGTGTTAAACAGGTAAAAGAATTGAATTTTATGTTGAATTCATGAGCATAAAAACATTAAAATACAATGTTGAAAAAAACCAATAAAATGTACAAAAAACCATCCAATGATCCATTAACACAGTTTTTTGATGAAGGAATTCACCCCTCCTAGGCTACATCTCCTTGGTCCAACTTCCATGGCTTGGGCCTTTGTATTAGCTCAAATGTGAAAAAATTGTTGTTTGCATTCATATACTACTCATGAAACCTGCTTCAATGTGTTCAGAATTTCCAAATCATCCAGAATAGACTCTTCTTGCTCTCAATTTGGTCGAATTTTGCAAAAGTTATGGCCTAAACAGTTTAGCCTAGGAAATCTCCACTAAAACTGGACCAAACTCCAGTTAAGGCCACTAAATCTGGGGACTCTTCCAGATTTTCCACCATATTAAACTTTGGTTTAATTAATGATAAAGTTGGATTAACGTTGAGATAAATCGTAGTTTATGCGCAAATCACACTCTAACCAAATCACATTTAAATGTGGATTAGCGCAGTTTTAAACAAGGATTATGGGTAATTAAAACCCGCGTTAATTTTTAGTCTTTGCATTATCATTGTGATTTTCTCTTGGTTATACCATATGGTCCTGTGGTGAGGGGGCTGGCCCCCTCCTTACCCACGTCGGTCTAACCATTTTAATTAAAATAAAACCCGCAGGCATAAAATTTAAGAACTGAAGTCGTGGTGTATTGGTATGGAGGGCGCATTGTGTGGGGAAGGTTGCGAGGTTGAGCCCTGACCTCCACCCAGCCTGGGCATCTAATTTTTCTCCACATTATATATATATATATATAGCCTGACCATTATAGTTTTCCAACCAATATAGTATACCAACCTTTGATATATGTTTGGACTTTGTACTTATATGAAATTCAATAGACCATTGATAAATGTTGATTTTGAATTTGACCTTGGTCCACCAGAGGGGGCATGTGGCATCCCCTGGCTACACCACATGTCCACCTCCGGTTGGACTATTCCATCCATTAAAAAAAATTCTTTCCACCATTAAAATTAGAAATGCGACCTTAGGAGATAACATAAAAAAAAATCACCTTCCAAAATTTATGACGAATCTTATAGTGACACTTGTCACAGTGTCAATGGGAAAAAATGAAGGAATATTCCAATAATATCCATTTATTTTCTGACTAGGCTGCCATGTCAGCACTCTATCATTTCTGCATTTTTTTTAGTTGTTTAGGAAAATGAACAACATGCTCCATCTTCCTCATTCGGAGTCAGTTTTCGATGAAACAAATTGCATCAGATTCCTAGTGATGAGCTATTTACTTTCGTTCAATTCCCATTCGATTTTGAGCACTTTCATTTTTTAGGTTTGACACTGAGCACGTGATCACCAAGATTTCACTTGGAGAGACATGGTTAACAAGTCTATGTTGGGGGAGGAGATCAACGGGTATCAAGGTGAACATATGTAGAATGATTATGTTGGAGGGTGGCTCCAGCACAGTAGGAGTATTGTGCAACAGATTGAATATAGGTGTAGCTGGAGTTTACTATGCCAATGAAGGAAATACTTCACTGAAGGGGTGAATCCCGGGGAGTTCATCTAAAATATGACCGTTGGAATAGTAAAATCTGATTGGAAAACGACTTGGTCGTTAAAAGGAGTGGAGGGGTATGCAATTAATGGGCATATCTGGGTGGATCTATCGCCAAATAAACATTTATTAGGAGTATCTAGAGGCGATGAAGCGATTTTAATTAGAAATTCACTATAAATCAAGGATCTCGCTCCCCATTCAAACACTTTGCGCGCCAAGTTTTACAAGTAAGAATTGTTGTCTGCAAGAGTGCCAAGAAAGTTGTTGCATATCGGAGTACAGTTTTGAAATATTTATAGAAACCTTGATCAAGGTTAGGCTCAACGACACATTGCTACTAGGAGTATATCGCACCATGACAGTTATGCCACCTGCGACTATCATAGAGATGATGCCACCCAGAAAGTAGACCACAGACACGGCTCCACTCGCGAAACCTAAGAAACCTAAGGAACATCGAGCTGAGGGAGCCCAGGATCGGAAAAATGAAAAGTCCCTGGAAATAGAATAAGATGATTACGAAGCAAAAGAAGCACCAAAGGAAATTGACACTGAGGAGGTTGAGCCTCCCTCTAGGTTGCCTCCTTATATTCTTCCCTAGAAGTTGGAGGCTAAGAAGCTGGTGAAGGACCTCGATGCAATGAAGTACAATTTTTTCATACCATTTATTCTAGATGAGGTGTCAATTGAAGGAGACATACTGGCCAAAGTGCCTCAGTCAAGAATTAAGGATTGGGATTTTAATGATCGAAGTAAATACCCACAATTTGAGCCCAGTAAATATCTGTGCCCGTAGGCCAACCTAGGTAGAGTGACAATATTAAAGCCGATGAAATGGGTGAATGGTATCAAGTAGGCAGGGATACTCAACATGCTATATGTGTCACACTTTGGTAGAAGTCCTATCAACACTATTTGTGTGCACCAATTGTAGGCCTTGGTGCATGTTTATTTTTTATGGTTGGGGAAGAAGATCTGCATTACCGAGATGCTCATAAGAAAAATTACAGCCCTTCCTTATCTTGGGTCGAACCTCGCGGAGGCTTTTGTGGGTAAAATCCAAGACAAGAAACATGTGGATAAGATGAATAATTATTATGATATGATGAAGGGAGCCATGGGTTATTTAATTAACTCCATTTCTCATATAACTGTGTACTTCGCCGCTCACATTCTTGCAGGTAAGATTATGAGGAAAATCCGTGGATAGGAGGCTTCTGCATCTATAATAGCCTTAGCTACGGAGTGTACTAAGGGAATTGTATATAATTGTGCATGATACTTATTCATTGAATTCCTCATGGATTGAAAAGAATCTCAAGAAGGCAAGTAGTTCCACTATGCATCACTCTTTCTTCTCATTTCATTGATGGAATGGCGAGAGACCAAGGAGCCACAGTTCAACATTGCAGACCTCGATCTATGTGAAGTAGCCATACATGCTTCACTATGCCATTCGACAGAACCATCAAGGCTTATGGGCATTCAATTTTTCTGGGTAGGATTTTAGATGAGTTTACGCAAAGTGATTAAACAAAAGCCTTGGTTATCGCTGCACATTGTGGAGCAGTATCGACAAGTTGCGAAGTTCAAAGTAGAATTCCATCACATACACATCCAGGTGAAGAACGACCTTGTTGGTGTCTAGTACGAGCTGTAGTACCTATTCAAAGAAGAATATGTGGAAGCCATCATTCGCCACTGGCCGAGTGATTGGTTAACTCTGATTTTGGAAGGCACAAAGCAGGCAGGAACAAGTGGGGGGAATCCTACTAAGCCAATAGGTAAGAAGGACATGAAAGTCACATATGTGATTGGAAAGGACACTACAAAAGAGACTCTGAAGACTAGAGGGGATGATATTCATGGTGGTGATCTTGGAACCGATCCATTTGACCCCTCCTACCTTTTACCACTAAGCGAAGGAAGCCATAGAGGGGTGGTGTAAGAAGGAAGGTGAAATTTGATAGGTTCACTGGGCCAATAGAAATGGTCCTCACTGAGGGGGACATTGATGAGATAGGGGACACTGTGTGGCACATCCTTGAGGATTTCTGGGGAAACATCGAAGAGAAATATAAGAAAGTGTTGGAAGATGTCCATAAAGGTTTGCAAGACTTGTAGGTGCAAGCAAGTGTAGTTCAGGCGAGTGTGAGTCAAGCGAGCGGGTTGCAAGTGAACGTGACTCTACTAGGCGAGGCACAAGCAGGAACTAGTACAGTTATGCATGAGTTGGCACTAACCACTGATACACATGCACTGCTTGTCCCTATAGGCACACTGATTCTTGATATGGCAGAACATATGAAGTAGACTGTCCTCTGGCAGAACACGAAGTTGAATCTTGTTGTGATACCATTACAGGATCTGCATGAGTTCCATCAGGGCATTAACGGGGAATTTAAAATCTGGGAACAATGCACTCTACTGATTATTCAGGATGCCCACCAGGAAAGACAAACCATGGCTGAAGAAAATCAATTGGTTGTACACGATCGTGAGGCTGAAGAAGGAAAATGACAGAAGCTAGAGGAGGCTATCTCTAAGGCTTGCAGCGAGCTACCAGAGCTCCATATTCAGGCTGTAGCCACACCTAAGTAAAAAGTGTCCAAGCTGGCCATAGCCATCAAGGACTCTAAGGCTAAATTTGATGAATTTTGTATGGAAATGAAGATGAAAATAGTTGAGCTGTAGATGCAATTGCAGCCTGCCACTCCGCTAGAAGTCCGGGAGCAGCGCACAACAGAGTTGAAATTTGCCACAACACAGATTGATTCCCACATACAATAGTGTGCGAACATATTTTGCGAAGCTATAGATGCATGATCTCATTGTAGGATAACCATCAGGTACAAAAGATCGAGGCCAAAGTATGGGAAAAACTTTAACAACTGGATCAAATCAAGGTCACTGCAAAGACCCTAGCACCAATACAACAACTTACACATCTCCAAGAGGGTAAGTTTTTTGCAAGAACATTTTTAGGAGTTGTATAGAAAGGAGTAGCTACTTGTCGTTAGAATGAAGTCGTGGGAAGTTGAGGCCAACCAGCTCTCCCAAATTGTTGAGTGTAATATCCCAAAATATGGATTGCACATCAAGCTTGCTGGAATAACACAATCCTGAGAGATCTATGCACAGAAATGAGTTTTCAGCCCTTGGATCCCTTAGATCAGTAGATCTGGAGTCTAGATCCAAAAGGGGAGAAAAAACAAATCAATCTAGGTGTGGTAAACAGATCTCCCGCCACCTAGTCTACCTGAAAAACACCCTACAAGAGGGGCTGCACCTATGCACAATAAACTACTTTAGAAATAACACAGTCTTGGAAAGAATGAGTAGGAGGCCATCAAATAAGATCAACTTATGAAGATACAACAAAAAACCAGAATTACAATTATTCTCTTACATTATACAGTAGAATACAGGAGACAATAGAGCAAGAAATATTCAAAAAAGAAGGCTGCAACACATATATAAACTGCAAAATGGCTTAACAGTGTTATTTTAAGGAGCTGCAGCAGCTGAATGTTACACTTGAGATCTAGGACATATTTTTGGATGAAAGATCAGATCTATTTTAGATCTATGCTCTAGAAAGACTCTATTACAAGATCCCCTTAGGGTTTTGACCAAATCATACATTACAAAGAGTAGATATGAGTTTTAAGTTGTAGATCTGCAAAATGATTCAGAAATTTCTGAAGATGAATTTTCATTAAAACAGATCAGATATAAACAGAACATGGATCAGCAAGCTAATCCATGGATCACCAAAGTGAAAGGCAAAGCCCAACACCAGAGATCTCTCATCAAAAATGGGGTCAAAACACCCTGCAAAACCTCCACTGAAAATAATGCAATCCCTCAAGGGAAACTATGTTGTAGCTTGAATAACAGAGATGGCCTGATGCCAAGACACAAATTTAAAGCTCACACAGTGGATGCACTCTTCCAGGAGGTTAAAAGACACACTCACTAAGAAGAGGCTCCAATACAAGCTAGATATGAACAGATCTAGAGTTCCACTTGATGCAACCTACAAAAGCAAACAAACCCTCACTGGATTTGCGTTGCAGTTGGAAGTAGATCTTGGCCCAAAGCCTAATAGTCGATCAAATCAGCAAAACTCCTCCAAGAATCCTCAATGGAAGAGGTGAAATACCTGCATAAGAACTCCAAGTGCTAAGCAGCACTATTCTCCACTGAACAACAGAGAATGGTATTTGTCTAAACACATAAGATACTCAGAAATATAGACAGTCAACAACCTTCTCTTGCTACCTTCCCCTTCCTTTTATAAGATGAGAGCCTTTGCAAACCCTAAACCACCTTGATGAGTTAGCTCCTTTCACGAGGGGCCTCCTTCTAGAACTGTGTTGTCCCTTCATGAGGTACATTGAATCTAGACAACGTTGTAGATTTGGTCAAGTTTGACCCAGTCTCATAGCTCAAACCTATTTCACACCTACAAATGATTTATTTACATGGCCCAGATTTATCCATGTTCATATGGGCATTGATTTATTCACTCCTTTAGGAGTTTTACATGTCCTCCTTTATTCAATTATTCATGCAACAGAAAATGAGACAAAATCGCATATTCCTCTTAGCTTAGGCTAAGTAGGAATATTACATTGAGAATAAGTTGAAAGCATTGTGCATGACTCATAGAGGATTGGAGCAGAAGGCAACCAAGTCCATCACAGTAACACTGCTCGGAGAGGTCAAAAATTTTGAAAAGCAGTGCGTCAAAGCAGTTTCACCATTGAAGGATTCCTTGAGCAGCATCAAAATGAAGATCACAGGTACACCACCTTTGTGACTCGGGACGAGTCACATTTTTTTGTTGAAGGCTTGTTAAAGATGGGATCCCTCTGAGGTAAGCAGCAATGAAATACTCTGCAAATTGAGGAGTGGAGCGTGCAACGCAGATTCTATTTTGAGTCTTAGGGGCTTTGGTGTGGGTCAAATCACCTTAATATGTAATGGTATTGGACATTTTTGTGAACGTTGGACTCCGCCCATGGTTTTGGACCATGGTATTATAAATTCCAAACCTATATAAGAAGTCTAGATAGAATTCATAAGTAATTTTTGTAAGTTTTGGGGAAATCTTAATTGATAGATCTTGTGTTAAAATCTGTGTTTTGGGTTAGAGGAAAGGCTCCTACAACTGTGTACGCAGACCCCTGCAACTGAGTGCGCAGGGTAGAATTGAATGCATGAGACAAATACGATATGAATGAAAGACTTGTTGTGAAAGATCTAAGTTTATCTTGATGTGTTTTTCTTTAATTGATATTTCTAAATATCTATGATGAATAAGGGTTTTGATCTGTAATTGAATAGCGCAGTCTTGTTTATGGTTTCTTACTTTTTTTATGCATGAATAATTAAGATCGCACAATTTGCTAGTAAGTTCAACAGATGTGTTGAACAATGCGTTTATTATTGCTATATCTAACCTATGAAGCTTTTTTTCGAAGGAAAATCCCTAAAGCCGTTGTCACCTATCCCTCTAGATGCATAAACATGGTTCTAACATCCCCCTATATTGCCTAAGGTGATACTTTGATCTGCGCAAGCAGAAAATTGCTGAAAGGGCAGGTAATAGTGGGTTTTGTTGAACTATGCAATCACTATGAACCTAGGTCTAGGCCCCATCAAGCCAACAAACACCATGTCTATCAAGGAAATGGAAAGGGAAGTCTAAGGCCACTATTAATCTAGGAAAATATCCATGAAAATGACAACACATAACCAGAAAATCACTTGCATATACCATGCATCCATAAATCAACAAGGAAATAACACATGCAACCTGTTACTAGTAAATAAATCGAGTTGTAGTTGTTGATCCAACTGTTCCCTCACACTTTCCTACTTTCCTTTTCTATCTTTATCCAATCCAAGTGAATACTAGAGTGCTCCAAACATGATCAAATAATGCTCCAATATTTCTCTAAGTGTGAAAGAGTATGAGAGAATGGAAGAGAGATGCACCCAAAAATTGTCAAAAGGCTCAACTGATAAAAGTTGTGAAGTGATCCTTCGAAGCACTTTTATCATTGAGGCCTCTATTTTCTTCACTTTTGTTAATTTTTCCTTAAATTTCCCTCTCATGCAAATCAGTGTCTCTTCACCTTCATTTTCTCCTATTTTCCTTTATTTCATAAATAAAATGCCAATCATTTCAACTTTTCTTTTTCCAGATTCCATAGCCATTAATTAATCATCAATGATACTCGTCACTATGATTTTCCCAACATTCATCTTGGAATATGTGTCCTGTGACCTTGGTCTTATTTTGTTTACATAGAAAATCAACCGATGATTGTTAAAATCCCCTCCCCCTTGGGGGAACAACATCATCAGTGTTCAATGAAATTTATGACCAGCAAACTACTGAAAACAAAAAATACTTCCCATGGAGCTTTATAACATAGCTCGATGCAGTATTTACAATGAATAACTACTTCAAAGAAAAAAAACATACTTCTTATTGGATATTTATAACACATCTCAATGCGGTATCTATAACAACATCCATATATACATATACATATACCAAATACTCATTTGCTCAAACCAGCAAAAAATGAAGGATACATAGCCTACATTTGATCATCCATCTCCAATGTAGCTTCATCGAGCCCAAAGTGCTTCTACTGCACTTTAAACTGCTCAATTTCTTTGTTCCGAAGCATGAGATGTTTCTGGTGCAATATGCATTGTGATTCTGGATATAATTCTCCCTATGGTTCCACCTGCAATGTGGACCAAACAATCACATGATCAACATCTTGCACATACTTCTTAAGCAATGAAACATGGAAAACATCATGGATTTCACTATCGGAGGCAGTGCAAGTTAGTAGGCCCGAAATAATGAGGTGCCATCTTGGCACATTATCCAATCCTCAAGGAGCTCCTCATGGGTTTGATGCACAAGTACACATGTTCCCCAACCTGAAACTCCTTAAATACCCTGTGTTGATCTACATAACTGTTATGATTTTCCTCTGTAGCCTTCAAATTCCTCTTGATAACCTGCATTTCTTGTTCCATCTCTACCAACATGTCTGGTCCAATCAATACCCCATTATCTCAATCTCTCTATTGATCGGAGTATTACAACTCCCCCCATAAAGTGCCTAAAACATAATCATTTGCAAGGATTTCTGATACCTTTTTTTATACACTATTTCTACCAGTGGAAGATACTCTTCCCACTTCCTTTGTTGATGCATAACACACATCCTCAACAAGTCCTCAAGAATATTGTTAATATTCTTTGTCTATCTATTTGTCTATGGATGATAAGTTGTACTGAAGGCTAACTCTATTCCTAAACCTACAAAAAACTTTTTCCAAAACCTAGAAGTGAACTTGGAATCTTTGTCAGATAAAATATTCTTAGGAACACCATGCAATACCACTATCTCCCTGACGAAAATTTGAGCTACCTAACTAGTTCAATTCGTAGAATTAACTGCAATAAAGTGAACTACCTTACTTAACATGTCTACCACAACCATGATGGAATCATGTTGTCAAAATGTCCTCAGAAAATGTTTAATGAAGTCCATGGAAATGACTTCCCATTTCCATTCTGAAATCAAAATATTCTGCAATATACCACTTGGATGCTTACACTCTCCTTTTACCTAGTGACAGTCCAAACATCTAGTGAAAAACTCCACCACCTCTTTCTCCAAGTTTGACCAATGATATAATTTCTTTACTGTTGTCAATGTCTTATGATATCCCAGATGACCTGAATATGGCTTAACATGAAACTCCCTCAATATAAGCTTCTTGAGCTCACTTTTATCTGGTACATAAATCTTGTTCATGAATCTAACCAAGCCATCTACAGTGAGATGATACTCCTCATCCTTATTACCTTCACCATTTTTTTGTAACATGTGCCTCAACTATTGATACATGTCATCATGTTGCCTTTCCTGCAATATATGTTCCTCCAATTTTGTCCCATATGAATTCATTACTGCAATATGATTCACCTACACTCTTATACTAAGAGCATCTACAACCGTGTTCTTCTTGATTAAAACTTGATGAAAATGAGAGGGGGGGGGGATTGAATCAATTTAGTATATTCGTGGACATTAAAATTATTTTCATTAATCTCATTAACTGAAACATTACATAAGCACCTTAACAAATAATGACCAAAGATTGAATATGTGAACAACAAGTAATAAGAAAACCAAAACATCATATCAACACAAAACAACACAAATTGACACCAGATATATGTGGAAACCCATAAAGGGAGAAACCCATGATTTTATTACTGTTGTGATGCAAAGGCAAGATCCTACTCCTTATTACATCTAATTTTCTATAGGCTCCAACCTACAAGAGGATTCTACCTCAATTTTCTGCAAGCTGCAATATGCAAGGAAGCTCCAACTCCCATATGTTTTCTGTAGGCTACAACCTGGGGTTTATCAAGCCACTACTTGAAAGGATACTACAATTTCCTAATGAAAACAAGAAACAACAATGTGTTGGTTTACTTGGTCATAAATTCTGCATATCTACATCTTTATTTCTTCCTCTTATTCCCTTCAAATCTGGTTCACATTAGCTTCACATATGCTAGGTTACCAATGCATAATACCTCAATCAGCTCTCACACATTCTCAGACTTTCTAACCTCACCTTTCTTCCAAAAACAACATATTTTATAAAAGAATTTTATTAGTTGTTTGTATTCCACATAAGAATATGAAGTGAACAAGCTTGATTCTTTTCCTTCCACTCATTCGTTTCCAAAATCTTCATATCTTGAATATTAGAACACAAAAATAAATAATTCACCCAATATTATTTTTCATTCACATGAAATTATTCAATTCATCAACATAAGCCAAAATCAAATAGCAATATTTATCATTATTGCATCACAACAATCTTCATGTCATTTGAGTCAACCTCCTTGAGTCTTGTCTTGTTTTGTTGTCATGGAATTTTTCCTTTGATGTCATGGAGTCTTTCCTTTGCCTTGCATCACAACATATCACTTATAATATGCATACAACAATCATCTCATTAACAAGAAGAACAAATCACCAGCTCATCAACATACCCAAGAATCACAAGCATAACAAAAACAACATTCCATGTCTTTGTTCTGTTGTTGTTGCACCTTTGTTGTTTCTCTACCCAAGCTATTCTTGTCTTTGCTGCTCTCTTGTTGCTTCTTTGCTTTGATAAAAACCATACATGCTTGTTGTTGCTCCTTTTCATCTCATATTTTGTTGCTTCCTGCTCCTTTTCCATCACCTCTTCTTTTCCTACTTGTTGCTCCTTTTCCATAACCATACATGCTTGTTGTTCTGCTCCTTGCC
The DNA here is from genome assembly GCA_034641835.2 of Pinus albicaulis. Lineage (NCBI taxonomy): Eukaryota > Viridiplantae > Streptophyta > Pinopsida > Pinales > Pinaceae > Pinus > Pinus albicaulis. The sequence goes on from CM076580.1 coordinate 342,291,105, forward strand.
TTACTGCAACATTATTTACTCTCTAGTTCCCTTGTCATCACATATTTTTTGTTGCTCTTTTTCTTCTTATTATACCTTGTTGCTACTGCATAACGTGTTGCTATTGCTTGTCCTTTGCCATCAATGACAATAATTCCAACACTCCTTTCCCTTGATGTACTTGATCTCAAAGTCAAACTCCCTAAGCATAGCTAACAATGTTTATTCGGAATCAAATTCAACAACCTCTACTTACCTCCCCATTTGACATCAATAGCAATGGGGGTTACAAATTTCGTGTATCCCTCTAATCCACATTTTTCTATTCTCTATTTTTAAGGTACTAAAAAATATGGTCTTCAAAGCACTGTAAATGAACCTTAGTGTAGTTGTCACCAATGCATTAATGCTCTAAAACCTACAATGTTTTGTCCTACATAAACAATGTTGACATTGTCATTGAATGGATTCCACTTCATATGTCTAATTAGGGCTGCTCCAGATTGAATACTACTCCAAAATGAACTATGCTCCATATGACATATAAACATTGCTCCAAATATGCTTCAGAATGTATTAACATTGTAAGAGTGATGCAAAATATTTTTGTTAGGGAACTTTGTAAAATATAGACCAGCACCAAGTAGAGAATATTGGCAAAACACTTTGTAGAAAAATTCTCAATCATATATTATGAAAGCATAGAAAGAGCACAATACAAATCCATGGCTTTCATACTCACCATTATCTGCAAGAGGATCGGTTCTTTTGAAGGTATACTATCTGCGGTGATGTAGACATCAGCTGGATAAATACCATCTACATGCTATACAAAAATCCTATTGCAAACATACCGATATTTGTAGGTTACGAAAAACAGTAATGTCTGAGGTCTTCCAAAAAAAAAATATCATATCTAAGACACATTTTATTCAAACTATTTCCAACCTAACAGGTTATGAAATTTCAATTACTGAGACTGTGATGATGGCCCATGTCCATATTCATAAATTTATCCTCATGGATTCCTACACTTGTGTTCCAAGTAAACCTTTCAAGTATTTTTACTACAAGGTGTGAACCATTGTAGCAAAGCACACACAACAATAATATCATTATTGTGTTGAAAAGGTATCGCTCCCACCAATCTAGCATATATATTCCGTATGTCGCATTATATAGAAGAAAATTTGCTTCGTAACCATGTGCCAATATGAATAAATGATAGCTTATGCATTGTCTTTTCTTCTCACAAATGATCTTGCAACTCTTCCTATGCTTTTGGATGGCTCGGCACTGTATAACCCATGTTCAAAATTCTTTTCACTATCTCCTTTCCCTAAAATTCATTTTCTTTTTCTAGTAGGTCGAGTACTTGTTATTCATCTCCTCGACCTCGATTGGACTTTGCTTCTGAACATCAGTTGGACTCGGCTCTTCAAATGCTGATACCACTAAATTGAATGCACAATCTAGGCCAAAGATGGTGATAAGTAAAAGCATAATACTGTTGACATATATATATATATATATATATATATGACTGTGATGCAATGTTAATGCACCATTATAACTGTCATCGCAATATTAAATATATGTCAAGTCAGACTTCTAAGCTTGATGGTTTTATTTAATTTATATCCATTCTAACCTCAAAGATAACATCATGGATATTACTATTTCATCCATCCATAGAAGAGGGTGGAGAGCCAATCCATAAAGCTTAAAGAGAAGCATTTCCAGGACTCCTGATATTTTCATTTGATCTTGATCAAGAAAGAACACACTAACAAGCCCACAGTAAGAACAATATTGCCGTAAGAACGCTCTTCCTTATCAACGATATCATTGTAATAACACAAAATACTGAAGCTGTAAACTTGTTGAACGTTGCGTTGGATTCCGTTTGCACAAGTTCTTCAATAATTAATGTTTTGGCACCATTGTAATTGATATCATCCATTATACTACATTGTAACCTAACGACCGTCATTTTTTCCATGACTACAACAACGATCGCGTTCTCCTTATGTGCTTCCTCCATTGTATTATGAGATTTTCCAAATTAGAGAAACCATCATTTGCATGTTTTCCATAGTCGCTAGCTAATTTATTGCATATTCCAACTCAGTCGCAATATATAATGCCACCTTAACACCATATACTGCTATTTTCCCCATGACATCTTGGTTTCAATGTGAGTTCTATATCGATCAGTAAGCAGTGGTTATGGATGATTGACGCTGCCTTGAAGTTTAATATGATCATTGCCCAATACCTTGACGTTGCCTTGAGGTTTAATATAATCGTTGCACATGATAATACGATCCAATGTAATATATATGCCACTATTATAATATATTTTCCACCGCAGTGTTGTAATATACATATTAAGATTGAGTTATGTAATATATAAACGTTGAGATTTATAATGTATCACCAATGTATTAACACATCGCATTGCATTGTAGCCTACACTGTTATGGCATCATAATTCAATGTGCCATTATCTAACAAGGCATCGGAATAATACAATTGTTAACTGCACCAAATATATAACACTTGTGCACATTATATGCAAAACAGAGAAAAAACAATATTGTATTATCATTGTCATAAAGTTGTTAGATGCACCATGAGCATGCTGTTAGCACTTCATTGGCATTCCAAATATTTCAACGCAAATCCTTTTTGTTTATCTGTCAAGTAACGTTTCATTCTGACATGTTATTCAAATATTTTCCATCTGGAATTATCATCTAAATAATATTTTCTGACATATTCAAATTGTGTAACGTATAAGTATATTGGCACAAGCTTTGGTCTTTCTCTGTTGATCTGATTCTGTCAACTCTGTCCGTCCTCAAAAATACTTTCCAATTCCTTCATGATATTTGAAGCGTTTATTCACATTGTTCCAGTAATTATTCCATTTTTCTATGTTACCTTTCATCTCAGCGAATTTTCTTTGTGTATACCTATGTACATTTTCCCCTCTGTCGGTCTATCCATATGAGCATTCACTTCTATTTCGGCCCTTCTTCCATGAGTACGAATCCTTTGTGTGTTACCACTACTTGTGTTACCACTTCCTTTTTATTGTCCATAAGATTGGCTTCTGGCAACTCCATTTCTTCACCACCAAAGCTCTCACTTTCAAGGATTTTGTCCCCTCTCGAAACCCTAGATCATTTATCAGTTGGAGAAAGCAGGATAAAACAATTTTTCATTAATGATGAAATGAGTAATAGGTCATATCAATCTTCCTTTTCGAAGAATCCAAGGAAAAAATCCACGATAGAGAGTGTCATGTAGGTTTCTTGGTGTCGTTTTTTTTCACCAAAGGCTTGTGCACTGCCCCAACTCATGATATCGATCAAAACGTTTTTCTGGAATCATCTCATGCACCAAAGCGTATATATGGTAATTATCCATGATAGTACAAGCGTTAAAACACCTTGGCTCCATCCTAATCTTTCCATTCCATCGCAGAGAGAAAGTTGTTGGAATTATGTCTAATAATGATGGGACAGAGGTTTGCAAGTCAGAAATAGAAGTTTGATGAAGGTAAATATTTGAGGAAATATACTCAAGTTACTCAATGCCAAGTTGTGTACATGTTGGCACACTAATTTATTAATATCGAGGGTTTTTACCATGCTATTAGCTCACAGTATTGAGTGCAGTAATGACTGTTTGGTCCAATTCAAGATTACCATCATCACTAGTGTGGTTTTGGCTCATGGTATTGGCTAAGGCTCAAAATAGATAAGGAGGTGAAGATCAAAGTGTTAAGTGTGCATAAGAGTTTTTGATGTATACTTCAATCTGAAGTACATTTGCATTGTATGGGCTATAGTTGAAAAATTGATCTGAAATAATTATGCACCAATAAATATAATGATGGATCACGATCATGAGGCTTGAAATGACTTTCCATTGTATGTTTTCTCATGGATTGACCATATCTATGATTTGATGCATGTTTTATTTTTGAATGTTATGATTTGGGTTTGTCTGAAGTTCATGGATCACGATCATGAGGCCTGAAATGACTTTCCATTGTATGATTTGCTCATGGGTTGACCATATCTATGATTTGATGCATGTTTTATATTTGAATGTTATGATTTGTGTTTGTCTAAAGTTCCTAAGGGCTGCACAATTTTAGGTCAAAATTTGCAGATATGTACATAGGCTAATCTCGGTAAAGTCACGTGGGTTCGCTTCATCAAAGTCGCGTACATAAAGGAAAGGTTTCTTCTTATAATATGGCTAATCAATTTAATCATTGCTATTGTATTTCTTCTTTTTTTAATGTTGTCTTCATGTTGATCTCGGTTTAGTGACAGTGTTTGAAGTAGAATTCTTTGAATGATGAAATTGAAATTGGTTTTATGTTGATTGGTTGAAAAGATACTTGACGCTGCTAACTATATGAGAGTTCAGAGAACTGTAATTTAACATAATATTTCAGAATGTCTCTATCCAATTCTATGATTGATTTAGAGTAACAATTTCCAGAACTTAGTATATTGAGATCTGTAAGTGGGTTCCTTTGTAGAAAAGAGTGTATACACGTGGGTTTCCTTAAGTGAAGTAGCATATACATTTTGTCTAATGAATTTTTAGAGCTGCAATTGATTCAATATGTTGATGTAGTATTTTGTGTTCAGTTCTGATAATCTGGTCATAATGATCTCTTTGTTTTGTTTGATTTGAATTGGTGATTGGTTAAGTAATTGCTTTGCTTCAGTGATTGCTTGATACAATGATTGATTAGTACAGTGGTTTTTTTCAGTGATTAGGTAAAGGTTTTGGGTATAGTGATTACTTTCAATTTTTTTATTGGGCTTACATGATGTTATTAGGTACAACATGAAAATATCATGAAAAGTATCCTACAAGTTGTGGTGTGTTGAAGCAGGTGGATCCAATGTGAAAATTTATGAAACGTGGTCTACGGATGGTGCTGAGGGTTGGAGATTTCAATAAGGAAGTTGAAGCGTCTTGCCAGTAGTAGTTGGCGATCATATCAGGGGGTTGAATCTCCCTCCCATTTGGTGCTGGTAAACGAGATTAGGGGGTTAGAGCTCCCTTCCAGTAGGAGCTGGAAACCGAGTGAAGGTTGTAGCCTTCGTAGTGGTATGAGTCTGCACTGGTACAAGAATGTAAGAAGTTTTTCATAATAATAAGATTGAATACTGAGATGACAACAATGGTGGTTCTCTCTCACATTTGGTTTCCACTTTAAATCCTGGTGTTCATGTGTGTTGATTATGTGTGATGGTTTTATCTATTCTTACTGAACATGTTTATTTCTTACTAAATGTCTCATGAATCAATGATGCACTAGTCTAAGTCAAGTAACTAAATATTTATCTGAATTATAAGCTTTATGGGCATATTCTAGTTTCCTTAAGAAAATTCATGTACATACGCTAGTTGGCTTATGTCAAGTCATGTACAGAATTCAGAAAAGAAAAGAAAAATTTTGTGTGATTTTTAAATATTGATTCACCCCTGCCACCCCCCGTCCCCCCACACCCTCCGAGTATTTTCCCCAAAAAATAGTATTAGAGTAGGCCCTTCAAAAGAATCTTGATCGCTTGATGGAAGATCTACCAAGATGAGCAATCAATATGGAACAACATCTATTAGACCACCACTCTTCAACGGAAATAATTTAATATTCTAGAAGACAAGAACAATATCATATCTTTAGTTTCTTGGAGAAGATTTTTGGGCAATTGTTGAAAGATATTACTAATATCCAGCCACATTTCCCACAAATGCAGCAAAAAAGAAGAAATATGAAACCAATGCAAAAGTTGTCAATGCCTTATTGGGAAGCCTGACAGAATCAGAATTTGTCAAATTTATGCAGTTAAATTCAGCAAAGGAAATATGAGACAAAATCATCCAAAGCTATGAAGGTGATGACAAGGTAAAAAGTGTTAAACTCCAAACTTTCATAACTCAATATGAAACTCTAAGAATGCGTAATGATGAAAGTATTGCAAGTTTCTTTCTATATATAGATGACATTGTAAATCGTATGAGAAATTTGGGTGAAGAAATAAAAGACCCAACTTTAGTAGAGAAAATATTAATATCTCTAACTCCTAAATTCGAGTCAAAAGTGTTTGCCATTGAAGAGAAACATGATTTTTAGACTCTTACTGTTGTTCAACTTCATGGAATCCTGGTTGCTTTTGAAATGAGAAAAGGAGGCCCATTAGAAATCAAAGAAGTCTCATTTAAAGCAACTACAAGAGGAAAGGAAAAGGAAAAACACAAGGAATCAAGTTATATATCAAAAGAAGATGAGGTAAAATTTTTAAAGAAACTTCAACTTGGCACTAGAAGGTTCATAGGTAAGCTTCCTTTCAAGTGTTTTTCTTGTGGTAGAGTTGGTCATTATGTTTCTAAGTGTCCTTATAAAGAAAACCATGTAAAGGGGAAGGAAATTCCAAAAGTTAATAGGAAACGGTTTGGAAATAAGAAAAGTTATTATACTCATGAAGATAGTGATGGATGGTAAAATAGTGAAGAAGAAGAGTCTGATCAAGATCTTAAATTACTCATGGAATTTGAAAGAAGTACCAATGAATCAAATGACAAATTCATGGATGCTTTAGAAGAAAATTATTTTTTCAATGAATAAATCACTCAACTTAAAGTATGCTTAGAAGAAGAAAAAAAATAGCCATAGATACCTTAAAGAATCAACTCATAGAAAAGGAGAAGCATAATCAAAAGTTAGAATGTGAAATAGTAAGTCTAAGAAAGGAACTTCAGAAGATAAAAACTCTAAATCTTAGATTTGCTAAAGGATCTTAAACCTTAGATGAAATTATCAAGGTTCAACACTCTCATCTTATGAAGACAGGTCTTGGATACAATGGAGAAACATCTAAAACAGAAAAATCCTCAGCCACAACTAGAAGCTATCTAAATGCAGTAAAATCCAGTCAGCAAAGCTTCAACCTTTCGCAATAGAATAAAGATACATCATAGGTAAATCATGTTCATTCTAATCCGAGGATGAACAATAACAGAAGTAGCAGACAAAAGGTAAACAACACCAGAATATTATATTATCACAAAAAAATCTACTTTAATGGACAATGTTTTTCATGTCATAATTTTGGTCAGAAGGCTACTCAATGTATTGCATACAAAACCATCATGACTATAGTGTTACAAAATTATATATTACAGAGCAATGGAACACATAAAAATATGTAGAAATACAAACACAAAAAACATATAAAACAAGAGAGACACATATATATGTGCTTCACCCAATTTGGGCTACGTCCACGAAGAAACAACCAACCATTCCTTTTTATTATCCAGCAAAATGAAGAGACACAACCTACATCATATCCGTTGTAATATCCTCAAATCTCTCACACATTCCCCCTTTCTCTTTCTCGCTCAGAATACACACGCAATACATAGCCAGAATACAATTCCCTCATATGAACTGATGGGTTTCCTTCTAGGGAAAAAACCCTAAATTAAGCATAACTTCTATTGTCATATAATCTGCCTAATGAACGGCCTAGATTGACTATGAAATTACAATATTTTACAAGGAAATTTTACATCCTTTTTTAGCTTTGGGGGGCGCTTCCCCCAAACCCTCGCCACGGGGCCCTCATGAGATCACCACTGCCCCTGCCCCCCCTTGAACCCACCTTACAGTGATTAAACAATGGGCGGTGTTTCCGCCCCATTAATAACATGGGTCCAAGGCGGCGATACATCTAAATAAAGAAGATAATCAGGCTCCTCACCCAACATAGAGAAACAAGAAAACAAATGAATGAGACATGAATCAAGAAGAACACCTAAAATAATTTTGCACCTCTCAAAGATGAAACTGAATGTTCATTTTGCAACAAATTTGGACATGAGGAATTTGAATGCAGGAGAAAATTACAGTCAACATCTCAAAAGGAGAAAATATCAACAACTTCTAAGGTATGGAAAAGGAAGGACTTAGAATCTGAAAGTTGTGACATAGAATTGTATGTAGAAGGTCAAGAAAATCAATGGTACATTGATAGTGAATGCTCAAAACACAAGACATGTGATAAATATAAACTCTTTTCATACAAAGCATTAGAGAAAGAAAATAATGTTACTTTTGGAAATGACTCACATGTTGTCATTAAAGGTAAAGGATTTGTTTTTTTAAAATAAAAGGTAAAAGTTCGTAATGTTATGTTTGTTGATGGATTAAAGCATAAATTTTTAAGTGTTATCCAAATGTGTGACCAAGGAAATGAGGTGGTTTTCATATCAAAAGAATGTTTGGTTCGTGAACTTGACACAGGGAATACCATAATAAAGTGAACAAGAACTCTAAGTAATCTCTATGTATTGAAAGGTGGAAAAGAACAATGTTACTTAGGAAAATCAGAAGAAAACTAGTTATGGCACAAAAGTTTGGGGCATCTGAGCTTCTCTCAAATATAAAAATCAAGCAAGCTCAAAGTTTTTCATGATTTTCCCATCATCACCTTACCATAAAATACCATATCAACGTCATGTCAATTCGGTAATAAAACCAGGGTTCAATTCAATCCTAAAGAAGAATCAACAAGTAAGCCTATTGAACTTATACATACTTATTTGTGTGGGCCAGTAAGGAAAAAATCACCTTAGGGAGAAAAATACTATATCTTATTCATTGATGTTTTTTCTAGAATGTGTTGGATTGGTTTATTAAAACACAAAGATGAAGCATTCAATAAATTCAAAGTCCTCAAAGCATTAGTTGAGAATGAGTTAAATATAAAAATCAAATGTCTTATATATGACCGAGGAGGAGAATACATATTAGATGAATTCTTTGATTTCTGTGAACAACATGGCATAAAAAGGCATTTTTTTGTAGCCAGAACTCCTCAACAAAACGGTGTGGCAGAAAGAATGATTAGAACAGTTCAACAAATGGCTCATGCTATGCTTGATGAGTCTGGAACTCCTGACACCTTCTAGGGTGAAGCAACACATACCATTGTAAATATTCTCAACAAAGCTCATGTTCAAATAAACAATGATAAAACTCCTTATAAAATTTGGTATGGTAAGCCTCCTACTGTAAATAATTTTTGAGTCTTTGGAAGTAAATGTTTCATCAAAAATAATGATAAAAAAACTTGGTAAGTTTGAAGATAGGTTAGATGAACGAATTCTTCTTGGTTACTCATCTAGAAGCAAAGGATACAAATGTTACAATAACAGACTTCGAAAAATTGTTGAATGTATTGATGTTGTGATCTATGGAGCTTGCACAGATCCCAAAAGGGTAACAATAGCAGAAGAGGATGTTGAATGGTTTCCCAAATAAAATTAAAATGATATAGAAGAATAAATTGATGAAGAAACAGAAGAAGACACAACTAATAAAGGAAAGGCTTCATCCAGGTATGTTCAAAAGAATCATCCAGAAACTCAAATCCTAGGAGAAAAGAAATTTGGGGTTCAAACAAGAAGAACTTTTGTATGATCTCCTAGTTATCTAGCTTTATTATCCACCATTGAACCAAAAAATGTAAATCAAGCTAATAAAGACGAATGTTGGGTTAAGGCCGTGGATGAACTTGAAAAAATTGAAAATAAAAATACATGGTAATTGGTTCCAAGGCCTCATAATAAAAATGTTAATGGCACAAAATGGATATTAAAAAATAAGTTGAATGAAAATGGAGAATTCATTAGAAACAAAGCTCGACTTTTTTGTAAAGGTTATGCTCAACAAGAAGGTATAGACTTTGAAGAAACATTTTCACCTGTAGCCAAACTTGAAGCCATAAGAATGTTTCTTGCATTTTCAATTTTTCACCATTTCAAAGTTTATCAAATGGATGTAAAGTCCGCTTTCCTTAATGCATATCTAGAAGAAGAAGTATATATTGAACAACTAGAAGGATTCATTTTAGGGAACGATGAAAAACTTGAATTCAAACTAAAAAAGGTCTTATATGGGCTAAAACAAGCCTCGTGAGCATGGTATTAGCATCTTGACAAGTATCTTCAACAACAAGGCTTCACAAAAGGATCTACAGACAACCTATACACAAAAATTGAGGATGATAAACTGCTAATTATTGTTTTCTATGTTGATGATATCATCTTTGAGAGTAATGAAGAATCTATGAGTCAAATTTTTTCTTCTGTTATGTAGCAAATGATTTGAAATGTCCTTACTTGGGGAACTAGCATATTTTCTTGGTTTACAAGTGCAACAAGCAAAAGATGGCATATTTCCCTCACAAAAAAAATATCTCAAGAATATTTTGAAGAAATATGGCATGGAAGAATGCAAACCAGTATGTACTCTGATGATGACAGGTTGTAGCCTCAGTTCACATGATGAATCTCCCAAAGTAAAATAACCAGAATACAGGTCTATGATTGGAAGTCTTCTTTAACTAATAGGTACTAGACTATATATCATGCATGCAGTTTGGATTGTTAGACATTTCCAAGAAATTCCAAAGGAAACACATCTCCATGCAATTAAGAGAATATTCAAATATCTCCAAGGAACCTAAGACTTTGGATTATGGTATCCTAAAGATGCATATCCTACCCTTCATGCATACACATATGCGGACTGGGTTGGAAATGTTGATGACAAGAAAAGCACTAGTGGAGGTGCATTTTACATGGGGCCCTGATTGGTATCTTGGTTAAGCAAGAAAAAAAGTTTTATTGCCTTATCTATAGTGGAAGCACAATATGTGGCTGTTGCATCTTGTTGCACCAAAATTTTCTGGATGATGGAGACATTACAAGATATTCAAATCAAAATTTCTCCACCCATCTCCATACTATGTGATAATACTAGTTTTATTAGAATTTTGAAAAATCTTGTAATGCACTCCAAGACCAAGCACATTCCAATCAAGTGCCATTTTCTAAGAGAACAAATTCTTGAACAAAAGTTTAAATTGGAGTATGTTCCCTCCAAAGAACAAGTTTTTATATATTTACTAAACCTATTCCAAGAGAAGCATTTGAATATATCAAACAAAAACTAGGAGTTGTCTCTGTCTCATCTTGTTGTTAATCAAGTCTGCTCATACCCTCTTGCACAGGTGATAATTCAGAATTTTGCTTTTTGTATGTGGGTTTCATGAAGTATTGTCATGTATATACGTGAGTTTCTATTTAGACAGACATGTATATATATCTCTAAACAGAAAATATTGGGTCCAACTCAATAACAATTTATGTTATGCTTCTGTCAGCCATTCACTGTTAAGATGTTGGTTACAATTTGTAGTTGTTTCTTATAACTATTTTTTTCGCACTAGGAATTGGTTCCATTTGTCATTTATGATTTTTCTGAAGATACTCTAATGCATGAATTGATGATCTAACATAAAGCAGGTATCATAGGTTCAGGGGGAGTTTTAGCCTTGCTAATGCATTGATGGAATTATGTTTAAGGCACAGTTGAAGATGTTCAAATGGATGATTGATGGTGCATATATGGAGATTGTATCTATTTTTATATGATGGTGATGATGTTGTAATGGATGAAAATTTATTGCATTATTTTCTGTTTGGATGATCCCTCACAGTTAAGGTCATTTGGTTGGTGATACATGTCCTATCTGGAATTTGATGTCAAGATCATGTGGAGTACTATGTTGTAATTATACATTGATTCTATGTAAACCCACTTGGCTGGGTAATTGAGTTATATATGAAATCCCATGTTGGGAAGTTGCTGGTATGTAACCCCACTTGGTTGGGTGGTTGATGTAAGGTCTTTTTCAGCTGAGTCATAGATTCATGTATTTTATTATAAATTCTTCTGAAACATCCACATATGCTCAGGGGGAACATTGGTCCATCCTTTACCCTTGATGTCAAAGGGGGAAACTATCTTGGTGTTTGAATTGGGTGTTTGATATGTTTTTTATGTATCTTCAAGTTATTGTGATCAAAATCCAACATCGTTGCCATCAATTCCAAAGAGGGAGATTGTTGGCATTATGATGCATGTGTTGTCCTTGATGGAAACCCACTTGTAAAAAAACGAGTATATGGTAACCAAATGCGTTCACAGATCATTTCAGAGGTGACAGAGTGATGGAACACAATAACATAATGATGGGACATAGGTTTGTAGGTCAGAAACAAAAGTTTGATAAAGGTGAATATTTGAAGAAATATACGCGAGTTAGTCAAGGCCAAGTTGCATACACATGCGGGTATGACAAAGACAAGTCGCATACATGTTGCCGCACTAATTTATTAATACCAAGGGTATTTACCATGGTATTAGCCCACAATATTGAGTGCAGTAATGACTATTTGATCTCGTCCAATATTACCACTAGCACTAGTGTGGTTTTGGTTCATGGTATTGGCTAAGGCTCAAAATATATAAGGAGGTGAAGATAAAAGTGCTAAGTGTGCATGAGTAATGGTTTTTTATGAATACTTAAATTTGAAGTACATTTGAATTGTATGGGATATAGTTAACAAACTAATCTGAAATAATTATGCACCAATAAATACAATTCTGGATCAAGATCATGCGACCTAAACTAACTTTGCATTGTATGATCTACTCATGGATTGACCAGATCTATGATTCAATGCATGTTTTATATTTGAATGTTATGATCTAGGTTTGCATGAAGTTTTGAAGGGATGCACAATTTTAGGTCAAAATTTACAGATCTGTATGTAGGTTGGTCTTGGTAAAGTCACGTATACATGCAGATTTGCTTCATAAAAGTTGCATACATAAAGGAAGGGTTTCTAATTATAATATTATTGATCAATCTAATCAATTTTGTTGTATTTCTATTGTTTGTCAATGATGTCTTCATGTTGATCTGGGTTTAGTGACAATGCCTGAAGTAATATTGTTTGAGTGATGAAGTTGAAATTGGTTGCATATTGGTTGGTTGAAAAGATACTTGATGCTGCTAACAATGTTACACCATTTTTTGGTCATCTAACCTATTATCATTAGATGGACCCAAGTACACCATGTAAGACTAATTTTACCCTAATTAAAATTGCTTTCACTATGTTAAATAACTTAATAAACCACATTTATTAGGTTGTTTATGGTCTAAACAGGAAACCCCAAAAGGAAATATTAAACAAACCTACATTTGTTTGATTTTCCTCATGGAATAATTAATTAAACCATAAGTTAATTATTATTCCCAGTCATGTTTAACCCAAAAACAAAGAAATTAATTAGATAAACCTTTATTTATCTTATTATTTTCTAGGAATAATTATTTAAATCTTATTTAGATAATATTCCTTGTTAAATATGACCAAATCACCCACAAATAATTAAATAAATCATTATTTATTTGAGTATCTTTCAACCACTTCCTTAAAAAGATAAATAAATAATTTATTTATTTGATTATCTTAACCACTTCCTTAAAAAGATAAATAAATCATTTATTTATTTATTTTTGACAAATCAAGAGTTTGACCCAAGTCAAATACTTTTTCCACTCCAACAAATATAATAAAATATTCCATAAAAGGTGGATCTAGATTTGGTTAACATTATTTTAATCATGCACCAAGATCTAGAATGACCCAATATTTTGTTATAAATAGGAGGAGTTTTCCTATCATTCTTCACCTTTTGTTGCCTATTAGATCACTCTGGATCTATACACTTGGTCACCATTTTCTGCCATTCGTTGTGTGAGCTCTTTGAGTTCCATTCTTTGTGTGGGTTTTCTACTGTTAGAGAGAGAAATCTTAGATGCGAAGTGCCAGGACTTCCCGAGAACCCATCCGACTGAGGAGAATTGGATACGCCTTTTTTTTTTCCTCCCAGGTGCCCAATTAATATAAAAATTCTTTCAAAAATTGTTCTTGTCTTGTCTATTGGTATATGGAGTAAACCCTTGTTTTTACTGCTTAATGTCTTTCCATGCATAGATCTGGTTTTTTGCAGCTCTTTTCTTGTTCAACTAACCGCAGATCTGAAGATATTGGCGGCCACTTTTGTTGTTAGGGCTATTAGTTATGCGTAGCTAAAGTGGTCCTTTTTCGTACACTTCGACCAAGGATTCATACTAACAAACAGTATGAGGGTTCAGAGATCTGTAATATAACATAATATTTTAGAATGTATCTATCCAATTCTGTGACTGATTCAGAGTAACAATTTCCAAAACTTAGTATATTAATATCAGTACGCAGGTTGCTTTGCAGAAAAGCATGTATAAACGCAAATTTCCTTAAGTGAATTAGCGTATACATTTTGTTTTATGAATGTTCAAGGTTGTAGTTGATTTAGTGTGTTGATGCAGTATTCTGGGTTCAGTTCTGATAATCTGGTCACAATGATCTCTCTTTTCTATTTGATTTTAATTGGTGATTGTTTAAGTAACTGTTTTTCTTCAATGATTGATTGATACAATGATTGATTGGTACAGTGGTTGCTTTTTATTGATTGGGTAAAGGTTTTGGGTATAGTGATGAGTTTCAGTTTTGATATTGGGCTTACATGATGTTATTGGGTATAGCATGAAAATTTGATGAAAAGTAGCCTACAAGTTGTGGTGCATTGAAGCAGGTGGATCCAGTGTGAAAATTTATGAAACGTGGTCCACAGATGGTGCTAAGGGTTGGAGCCTTCAGTGAGGAAGTCAAAGCTTCCTGCCAGTAGTAGCTGGTGATCAGATCAAGGGGTTGAAGCTCCCTTCCAGTGGGTGATGGTAAGCGAGATCAAGGGGTTGGAGCTCCCTTCCAATAGAAGCTGGAGAACGAGTGAATATTGTAGCCTTTAGCAGATGGGTGCCTACGTGCTGATATGAGTTTGCACCAGTACAAGAATGTAAGAAGTTATTCATAATAATAGGATTGAAGACTGAGATGACAACAGCGATGGTTTTCTCCCACATTGGGTTTCCACCTTAAATCCTGGTGTTCACATGTGTTGCTTATGTGTGATGGTTTTACCTATTCTTACTGCACATGTTTACTGCTTACTAAATGTATGGGGAATCAATGATGCACTGGTCTAAATCAAGTAACTGAATATTTATTTGAATTATAATTTGTCTAGGCATACACTAGTTTCCTTAATGAAATTTGCATACACACGCTAGTTGGCTTATGTTAAGTAGCGTACAAAATTCAGAAAAGAGAAGTAAAATTTTGTATGAGCTTTAAATACTAATTCACTCTCCCTCTCCCCCCCCCCCTCAGTATTTTTCCCAACACAAGCTAAGGACTCTTGCACCCACCATGGCAGTGACTTTGTGAAATGTTGAGTACCACCACTTCTCATGACGAGATGATGTAGTGGAATCCAACAATCCTCCTATTTTCCAGTTTTTTCAATCCCTCTAGCGTCATCTTCATGATCCTATAGGACAATGGAACCATTGTCCCCTTGTGTTCTCAGAACCATGGTCGATATTTAATAGAAATATTCCTTTGGTAAGGGATTTAAAATATCCAACACTACATATGTTACTATATTTCACTTTGAGATCTGGAAAATATAACTCTATTAATGTGTTATCCAAACTTAGAGCGGTTTCAAGCTCTCACTCTAGGATGCAACAGCCAGAAGAAAGCGAAGGGAGCCTCCAAGAAATGTCTTCCCCTCGTAGGTTTTCTGGTATCTGGGATAGCAATATATGGTTTTTACACTGATGCAGTTAGCTTATGGGTTCCTTGCCAACATAGGATATAAAAGGCTTGTTGAATCCATATTTAAGGTAGGGAGTGCAAGGGTGTGTTTAACTTGTATTTCTACTAATATTTTAGTATTACTCCTCAACATTCTACACCGGGGTCATATAATGTTAAGGCAGGTCATTCACAAGGCATCCTTTGGCAGTGATTAGAGCCAAAATCTCTCTCTATGATGAATTAGATGTTGAGATTAAATAAGAAGATCCTAGTTAAAATCAAGCACCTACACTAGGATGGAGCCTCAAGCTATTTTTAGGTGGAGGTATATTTATAGATACATGAGAAAATTCTATTTATAGATGATGTCTATTTATATATGGTTGAGAAAATTCTATTTATATATGATGGTTTATTTATAGATGTATGTGCGATTTCTATTTATATATCACATGTCTATTTATAGATGCATGTCGACTATATTATCCCTTAATAATAGTTAGACAATAAACAATAATCTATTATCAATGAGCACTTGTAAATAGTTAACTAAAGTGGCAAATCAATTAGCTATAGGAAATTTGAGTTCAAAGGTTGGTTGGTGGGACATGCAAGTGGACTTAGTTGTAACTGAGTGATTCAAAGTTGTAACAGAGTTGGATGTGTACTTATGTGAGTTGTAAAGTAGTTTAACTCAGTTAAGTGAGTTAAACTCAGTTGTGCTAGTTGTAACTAAAGATACACTAGTGAGAGATCAGTAAATTAATTATTAAATTAATTCTTAATCAGTGGTCTCACATACAACTAAAGATTTACTATTGTTAAATACATGCATGTGAGATCGAGTGGAGACCCAGTTGAGATGTAGGTGAAAGGGAGAGTTTGACTATCAATTGTGACATTAGTGGGTGCACTCATGCAACCACACACACAAAGGATGTGCCAATGAGGATTGCGCAGTCAAGGCAAGCAAGATTCCATTCATTCAAGGATTGCTATCAGCTGGGATTGCGTAGTGGAGGAAGGTTGTCTAGAGGCAGTAAATTGGCTAAGGAACTTGCCAATTTTTTTATGACAATGTGAGATAGTTGGCTCATGTAAAGAGAGCTCTTGGATTAGAGCTTTGTATGTAATTGTTTCATGATCCATGTTCTGCCATAGCTATGATGAGCTGGGTTTTTTAGCTTTATACTTTCCCAGTAAAAACATTTGTGTTATGTGTGATTGGCCTTTCTTCCTGATATTGCAATTGGAGATCATGTTTGTAAATTCCGCAAGATTTTTTTGTAGAAATGATTATGTATTTAATAGTGGCATATAATTTTTAGATCAGGAGAATCCAGGAAATACATAATTTGTATTAAAATTTCTACAGTCGACATTGTAAAGAAGGCTAGTGCATCCTTATGGGACTTAATGAATTGACCTTCCTTATTTCTTTCTTTCTTCCTTTTTTTTCTCACAGTTTTCGGATCTTAGAAATACTAGAGAGAGATACAAATATTGCCATGTTTTTCAAAGGAGTAAAAGTGTTGAATCATCTTCTTGGCATAGTCACATTGGTTCGTTTTTCCATTCTCCTTTCGCCATCAATTAATTTAGCACTATCTGACTTCTTCAATGATTATAAACCCAATTATTTCACACCTCATATCATATATATCGTTCTTCATCCACTATTTATTTGATGAAGCTTTTATGGGTCTTAAACAAATAGACTTCTAACTGTTGTGAATCACCTAGGAAAACGGTAGATTGGAAAGCATAAATGATTACATAGTTGGAGTTACCATTTCTTCACATGTTTATCTGTAGGTCTATAATCCTAGTAGATGAAGTTAAGCCACCTCTTCCTTCATCAAAATCTTTGCTATTGTACGCTTAAGATTCTTGTGTGCCTCTGTAGTCCTCTGCCAAAGGAATTTTCCTTTCCCACCCTGAAATTTTGGCTGAAATAAAATTCCAAATACTTGTAAATTTAATTGATCTCTAATTCCTCATGATTGAATTTAATAAATTATTTTGCTGATCATTTTGTAGGGAATAAAGTGACCAATTTGGTATTATTTCTTCTTTCTTTTATCTTATTTTTTAAATCAAGATTTTATTAAAAAAACACTTCAATGCTTTAGAAGGGCTTCCACCCTATGTTTATTCCCTATGTCATTTGATAGGATTAATTCCTATTGTGTATAGAGAGAGCTCTCTAGGATTATTTGCATGGCCTAGCTATATTTCACTAGAATCCCCACATTGAAAGTAGCACCACAAAATGATACTTGTTCATATTCCAAGGAGCTCTTCTTTGAGAGCTTTGATGAGGAAATTTTATGGGATGCTCTCACCTTGGGATTTTTTTTCTCGTTTAACACTGACTAGATGAATTCCTTGCTTCATGGAACATCTCCCTTTGAAACCATGATGACTTCATTATTTCATTGAAGTAACCAGCTGCTCTTTTTTCTTCTTCTTCCATAATTTATTGGGTTGCCTTATAATGTCTACATTTCTTTTTTATTCACACTTTGGTCAGATTTTATTGGGTTTCATCATCTTTCTATAGATCTTTATTGTATATGATAGTCTGCAATCATTCATTTTGTGTCCAAGGTTTCTACATAAATAACATCTTATTTGATGAAGGTATGGGGGAAACTATGTGTGGCTCCTTGTGACCTTATTTACAAACAACTTAAATTCAACAAATTTATGTCCAAATTAATTTCACAAATAACAGTAACCATGGAAATGATTTTTGTACCTCGTGAAAGATTGTCATTTTTGTTTGCTTGCTTCAACGAGTCTTCTCATTTGTTGCATCTTTAGATATTTAAAATTTATTTTCTTTGTCTTACATTGTGTTGCAACATGTACAGGTTTATGGAAAGAAAAACGCATGATATCTTTCAAGGAATAAAAAATCCTCCTTTGAGATATTCCAAATCCGTTTAATTTATCTCTAAGAGAAAATGAGATTTTTGCAAATAATTGTTTCTTCATCTCATTATTTGTATCTTGATGTTGTTGCTTGTTTTTGTTTGTTTCTTTACAAGTCATGTTATTATTGGCTTCTTCTTGTTTAGGTCCTTTTTTATCTTCTTAATTATCTTATTTAACATCTACCTTTTCTGAGTTCTTCATGGAGGCAACCTCCTCTTCTAGCTGCTTACAAAATCTATTCTTTTCATCTAACTATCTTCTAGGGGAAAAAATCTCATAATCTAGTCTTTCACATTGTACCTCTTTCACCTTTAGCTGGTTATTAATCATCCCTTATATTCTCCTTGCTTCTTCAAGTTGTCTTCAAACTAACAATTTCCTCCTTGTACATATGCTCTCTCTCATCACATATTTGCACCAATTTCTTTATATATTTTTTTTCATTTTTCAATATTTCTATTTAAGTCAAGGCTATGTCAAGTTTGGTTTGTTCTTTAGTTGTCTTTTCTTCATGTAAATAAGGTTGATTAACACTAAAAAAGAACTCATTTGACTGAATACTTTCCTTTTGACAGTAATTTTTCTTTTCCCTCTTTATCTTCTCCTTCTTGACAACGCAACTAACTATGTCTCCTTCATGCATGAGATTCTATCTATCCCAGATTTATTTTACATAATTTAAGTCTATTACTATATCAAGATCCATATTATGAAGATTATTAAACATAAAACATTTTTCCTTAGCAGTCCACAATTTTTCTTGCACAGAAGGATATTCTTTATAGTATCCATCACATACTAGTTTCCACACACCAAGTCCATAAGATTTTAGTTATGTTTTAACCTTATCTCTCCATTCATTAAAGTTTGTTGCAATCAACACATGTACACTTTGATATTCCATGACTCAACTAGGCCTACCTTCAAGTTGTTAGGATTATACACAAGGAACCTGCTCTAATATCAATTAATGAAAACTTGACTAAACTGAGAGGGGGGGTGAATCAATTTAGTATATTCATGGACATTAAAATTACTTTCATTAAGCTCATTGACTGAAAATTTACATAAGAAACTTAACAAATAATGACCACCAGATTGAATATGTGAACAACAAGTAATAAGAAAACCAAAACATCACATCAACACATAATAAGAACACATATTGACACCAGATATATGTGGAAACCCATAAAGGGAGAAAACTATGATTTTATTATTATTGAGATGTAAAGGGAAGCTCTTACTCCTTATTACATTTGAATTTTTGTAGGATCCAACCTATAGGAGGTTGCTACCTCAATTTTTTACAAGTTTAAACATGCAAAGAAGCTCCAAATCCCATATGTTTTTTGTAGGTTACAACCCACAAGAGGCTCCTACCTCAAAAGGCTCCAACCTGACATTTATCAAGCCAATACTTGAAAGGAGACTACGATCCCTTGATGCAAACTAGAAACAACAATGTGTTGGTTTACCTAGTCATAAATTATGCATATCTCCATCTTCATTTCTGCCTCTTATTCCCTTCAAATCTGTTTCACATTAGATTCATGTGTGCCATGTTACTAATGCATAATACCTCAATCAACTCTCACACATTCTCCCACTTTCTAACCTCGCCTTGCTTCTAAAAACAACATATTTTATAACGGAAGTTTGATGGTTATTTGTATTCCACATAAGAATATGAAGTGAAGAGGATTGACTCTTTGCCTTCCACTCATTTGTTTCCAAACTCTTCATACCTTGAATATTAGAACACAAAATAAATAATCCACCCAAGATTATTTTTCATACACATGAAATGATTAAATTCATAAACATAAGTCAACATTAAATAGCAATATTTATCATTAATGCATCTCAACAATCTTCATTTCATTGTCTCAACCTCCTTGATTCTTGTCTTGTTTTGTTGTCATGGAGTTTTGCCTTTGTTTACATGGAGTCTTTCCTTTGCCTTGCATCACAACATCTCACTCATCATATGCATACAACAATCATCTCATCAAACATAAGAAAACATCATCAACTCATCAACATACCTAAGCATCACAAGCATTAAAAAAAAACGGCATGCCATGTCTTTGTTCTGTTGTTGTTGGACCTTTGTTGTTTCTCTACCTAAGCTACTCTTGTCTTTGTTTCTCTCTTGTTGTTTCTTTGCTTTGATCAAAACCATACATGCTTGTTGCTTCTCCTTTGCATCTCACCTTTTTTTGCTTCCTGCTCCTTTTCCATCACCTCTTCTTTTCCTACTTGTTTCTCCATTTCCATCACCATACATGCTTGTTTCTTCTCCTTTGTTGCTCCTTTCCTTGCCGCAACATTATTTACTCTCCAATACCCTTATCATCACATTTTTTTTGTTTCTCTTTTACTACTTCTTATGCCTTGCTACTACTGCATACCATTCTACTCTTGTTGCTCCTTTTCCATCAATGAAAATAATGCCAACACTCCTTTCTCTTGATGTACCTAATCTCAAAGTAGAACTCGCTGAGAGTAGCTAACCATCTAGTTTTCTTGGAATTCATATTAATTTGACAAAATAAGTACCTTAGCCCGCTATGATCACTCATCAAGATGAACCTCCTTTTTAGAAGATAATGTCTCCACATCTTCAATGCATGAATAATAACTGCCAACTCAAGATCGTGAGTCCTAAAGTTCTGCTCATGTTCATTCAACTTCCTTGACTTGTAGCATAATACCTATCCATAATACATCAGGACTCCACCAATTCATCTCTTGCAATAATTTTTACATACCACAAACTCCTTTTCTAGATCTGCAATCTTCAAAGCCATATAATTTGGAAGAAAATGCTTCAACTTCTTGAAACCAGTTGCACACTCCTTAATCCATTCAAACTTCTTCCCTTTTTTCTACAAGGATGTAATGAGATAGGAAATCTATGAGAATTTCCTGATGAACTACCTGTGGTAAGCTGCTAATCCCATTAATGATCTGACATCATCCACGTTCCTATGAGTTTCCCACACCATGATAGTTTTTATATTTTTTGGGTCCACTTCTATGACTTCCTTGGAAACAACATGTCCTAAGTAATGAACTTTCATATGAAAGAAACCACATTTTACTTAGCTTGGTGTACACTTGATGCTCTCTCAAAAACCTTAACATTTTTGTTAGGTGTTTTTCATTCTCTTCCTCACTCTTAAAATGTATCAATATGTAATCAATGAATACTATCACAAACTTGTCTAAATAAGGATGCAACACACTATTGATCACATGAAAGTAGTTGGAGCATTAGTAATACCAAAAGGGACCACTACAAACTCATAATTCCCATACCTTGTACAAATGTGGTTTCTTAAATGTCCTCTTCTTTGATGTGTACCTGTTGATATCCTGATATCAAGTATATCTTTGAGAACAATGTTTCTCCCATCAAATGATCAAACAAAACACCAATCCATGGAAAATGATACATGTTATTTATAGTCACCTTTTTCAACTTCTTGTAATCAATACATAACCTGAGAGTACCATCCTTCTTCTTCACAAACAACATTGATGCACCCCAAGGCGAAACACTTGGCCTAATTTATCCCTTATCAAGCATGCCTTTAAGATGCAACTTCAATTCCACCAATTCCAGAGTGCTCATCTTGTACGGTGCCTTTGATGTTGGTGTTTCTCCTGGCATCAACTCAATATAAATGTCCACTTCCCTATGAGGTGGTAACTCTGAAATATCAGTTGGAAACACATCCTAAAATTGCTATAAACCCAGATACCTCTTCAAGACTTTAGAATCCTCAACATCCTTTCCTTTTTCACTGGAAATATGAATTGCAAATAATACATGTCCTTTTCTACTATTGTAATTTAATTGCATAGTTGTAACCATTCTCACTAACATAGGCTTCTTCTTTCCCTATAATATTCTCTTCTCTCCATCATCATCCAAACTCAATAGCATTTTCATAGAAATATACCTTATTCTTGTGAATGTATAACCAATCCATACCCAGCAACATAATGTGTGATCCCAATGGAAGCACATTTAGATGCATTGACGTAGACATACCATTCAGCTCAAATGCAAAATACATTACCTAGTGATGAACTATTTTCTTCGTAATTATAGCCAACTACACCAACCAAGACTCTACATGTACTTATTTATTCAATAAACACTTATCCACTAGGCCAAGAATGATATAACTATAGTTATATCTAGGTTCAATCAAAATAGAAACAACTTGATCATAAAGCTTACCTTCCATCTCGGTAATAGATTCTTGATCATCAGTCTTCCTATTATCCAATCTTATATAATTCCAAGGAATACTTTGTCCAAGACCCCCAACTATGGGTGCCTCCCGAGCACTATAAATATGAGGTCTACCACACTGATTTTGTGGTTAATCTCTCTTGCAATGATCCTTTCCATATGTCCAACACTACAAAGGCTTCCTGCCCTCACCCTTGTTCTACTCCTCAGACTAAAATCCATGTCCTCTATCAATTGCATTGAATTTTTGTGTGGTTTTGTTTTCTCCTTGTTACCTACATCCTTAGACGTCATCCTCACCCTTATCCCACTTTACCTTAGTATTTTCATTACCTTTCCAACCTTACTTAGGCTCTGACCTATGCTTATATTGGTCATAACATTATTTCAACTTCCCAGTTACTTCCTCCAATGTCTGAGGCTAATCATCCTCAATTTGATCTTTAAATTCTATAGGAAATCCACTAACAAATATTTGAATATTTTTCTTCTCATCCTTAATATATGGTACATACCTCAATAACTCCAAAAACTTAGTCGTGTATTCCTCGTCTCTCATAGACCCCATATTCAACTTGTATAACTCATTAGCCTTACCTTCATAGTATCTCTCTAACAAGTAATTAGTTATTATATTATTTAATTAGTAGAAATTCTTTCGGTAATAATCACATGCACAGGAACGTGGTCGACGCGTTTCGAACCAACCAGTGTGGTTCATCATCAGGACTATGTGAGAGATCAAATCCAGACATTAAGTATAAATAGATGTAGAAATGGTTCAACTAGCCGTTAGGATAACGACTAGTTTGAATTTAAAAAAAAAAAAAGAGAGTAAATATTCCATTATTTATTTAATTTAATTAATTTTTATTTATTTATTTATTATTATTTTATTTATTTATAAATTCTTTAGTATATTTATACAACTAATTAACCAATTAATTAATATAATGGTAATTAATTTAACAAATTGTGGTGTATATATGTATATTTTCCTTATTGATTATATAATAATTAATTATTATTAATAATTAGAAATAAAATTAATTATTATTCATATAATTTAATAATAAAAAACTACCTATCAAATAACCAAACACTGAGTTTAAAAAATAAATAAATAAATCAGGACGAAAATAAAAATATAATCCATAAAAATAAATAAAAGTTGAAAATAAATAAATAAATAAAATAAATTAAAAATAAAATAAATTAAAAATTAAAAAATATATAAAAATAAATAAATAAATAATAATAATAAATAAATAAATAATAATAATAATAAATAAATAAATAAAAAAACAAATTAATTAATTAATTAATTAATTAAAAAAAAAAATCAAGAATATAAGCCACGAATCCAGCACCTGCTGATATTCCAATCGTCATCTCTATTGAGATTAACGGGCATTTTCTCAATTTCAATGGCCTCTCTCAACTTACGATGATGGAAATGGTCGATTCTAGCAATGACCTTAGCATCTTCTATGCAAACATGATGGTTAGTCTTTTCTGCATGCTCAGCTAAGGCGGACGAGTGAGATCTTCTGTGCTTGATATCAGCAGCATGCTCACAAATCCTTTGATTAATCGATCGACCAGTCTCGCCAATGTAAGGAGTCCCACAGGAACAAGGAATGATGTAGACACCTTTTCCATCTTTGGGGTCAATCGGATCTTTAACCGATTTTAGAGAACTACAAATTGTATTAAGGGGCTTGAAATAAGAGGATACCTTATGCTTTTTAAGGATCTTAGAAATCTTATCAGTGGTACCCTGGATGAACGGAAGGCTGACACTGCCACACCATTCACTAGGTTATTTTTTATTTTTATTTTTAACAGAAGGACCTTTTTCCGCTTTAAGGAAAGCTTTGAAGCCCTGCGACATACTATAACCATTATTACAAAAGACATTCAACAGATGGGTCTTTTCCCCCTCAAGGTGAGACTCATCAGAGATTCTTAGCACCCTAGTGGCTAAGGTGCTAAGGACGCCTAATTTTTGAGCAGGGAAATAGTGGGAGCTAGCATGAAGATACTGCTCAGTATGAGTTTTCTTACAAAAAAAATGATGGGAAAAAGAACCATCATCATTTCTAGAGATAAGGACATCAAGGAAAGGAAGGCTACCATCCACCTCATGTTCCATAGTGAATTTTATGGAACGCGATTGGCTATTAAGATGAATTAAAAATTGATCTAATTTATCCTTGCCATGAGGCCAGAAAACACAAGTATCATCAACAAACCTTTTCCATAACTTAGGCTGGAAAAGGGCTGATGAGAGAGCCCTAGATTCAAAGTCCTCCATAAACAAATTCACAACTATCGGGGAAAGGGGAGAACCCATGGCAACGCCACAGGTTTGCTGATAGAATTCACCTTCAAAACTGAAGAAAGTGGAGGTTAAGCAAAGTTCTACTAAATGGGCCGTGTCGGGATCAGTAATGCGATTAATAACATCAATAGCCTCATTGATGGGGATATTGGTGTAAAGCGAAACAACATTCTTTCTCAATATTCTTTTGAACTCATGCCAACTCAACTCCTTTGTCCTGATACATTTGACATGCTTCACATCTTCCCACTAGATGTCCACTTTTCTCTTGAGACTGAAAATTGATATCCTATCTTTCATATTCTCTATATAATCATGTATCTCAAAGAACTTTTTCATCACAAGCAACCATGTTTCTGCATCTTCTGATTTATTCAGATGTCCATCAAATGTAAGAGGCTTGGCTTTCTTGAACTCATCCAACAAGTAATTCTTCTCACTCATCCTTTAAGGATGATAACGATGATGACCATGTTGTGTCTCTGATATAGAACTAGAATTTAACCCATAACCACTACCTTTCCTATCAAGTGTATCCATTCATCTTCCACCTCTGGCTGTGTCATCCTTATCTGACCTATGCCCTCCATGAGACCTACTACCAAACACCCCATTATTCCTTTCCTCCTATCCATAACTGATATGTGGTTGTCCCTATCTCTATAAATATGTTAAACTTTGAAGTATCACTGCATTAACCTCTAATTTCTCTTCTTGTGTTCTAGAAAGTCTTTCCTATGACTAAATGATCTTTTCATTATTTTCCTTACAACTTCTGATCTCTGCCTTTAAAATTCTCAAGGTATTTTTTATGTCAAGAGAGTACTCATCTCTTTGTTTCTCATTTTATCTATCAGGAGATTCACATGAATTGTCATCCACCATTGTTCTTGTCATCTTTGATATTCTGCTTCCTGCAAACATACGATGTTAGATAACCAAATATGAACATAATCCAACATACCTTATTGAGTAGATATCTTGTCTGCATAGTCAATCTGGATTAGTGCAACATATATATATATATATATATATATATATATATATATATATATATATATATATACATATATACATATCAATCGTCTCAACCTCAATATCATGATGACACAAGATCACAATAATGACCATCATAATGCATGCATAACAAGCACATCGATAAATAATATGCATGCATGACAAACACATAGAAAATCGGACATGAATACATATCAATCACATATACCCTAAGGTTTAGTGATGCAATTTCGCTCTAATACCACCTTATAACCACCCCTTCCAACATTTACCACATTTCACTAGCCTGTCAGGGTAAACATGAGATGAAGAGTTATTATGACATGACCCAACCTAAAAGCTTTAGTTAAGGAAGTTCGGCCTACAAACTGACAACTCACAATGTCCCTTAGGGCTACAGAACACCTAGAGGCCAAAAGACTACCCCAAGTGACAAAACCCAGAGTTGCAACTCTTTTTCACTAACCTAGACTCCCAATCGCATGCATGACAAGGCCTAGGTATGGTTGTAAGCCTCTAGCTTCATTCACAACACTACCTCCATGTGGTTATGGCCCAACATGCCCAATTCATAGGGTGTGGTCCCAAGTTCTGAGCCACCTTTCTAGGATAGCCTCTAGACCACTACCCATAACTGCCTGAGACTTTCAAGAATCATAATTGACATGAAAAAAAATATAAACATTCAAAATTGGAGGCAGAACTTGACCTAGACTACCTACAACACACTAGCCATTTCATCAAACATGTGGAAAACATGTAAGCTATAGGTCATGAATGTATATATGATCATAATAGTCCGAGATGTGAAAATTCCTAGATCGAAATCCCTATTGCAGCAACTGTTATTATTTCTTATACTTGTTAATAATGAATAAAGTTATTTACAGTGTTACACAACAAACATCGAAATAAATCCTACTGCATCCTTCACAAATAAAATACTGCAGAAAGTAAGTGCAAGGAAAAAAACTAGCACACATATAACCACAATGACAATTATTTTTCAACAATCATCCCGGGAAAAACCCAATGTGGGAAAACCAGTGTAGGAGATGAGGGTTTATTTATTATTCTTCAACAATAATCCATGTACAAGATTTCGGAAAGTAAAATAGAAGAAGAGACACTGAGAGAAATTTGCTGATCATTTTTTCAAACTTCACAACGTTTTTCTGACCCCAAAGAGGACCTTTTGTCATTATGTTTGCCTCAATATGTCACCCTCTGCGTAGTGTCTGAATCACGGCCTATGCGTTGGTGATCTGCATCCCTCCTTTGTGCTTCCCATTTCAGATTTTCCCTGCACTCTCAGACTATTGTTGATCCCTCTCTCTCCCACGTGTAAATCTCCCTTTGATTCGATTTTCTCTTGTTGATCTTCAACCACTAGGAAAATAAGTTTGCTTGGGCAACTAAGTATCTGCATTGGTGGGTTCTCCAAGTGCCCATCGATTTCTCTCTTTTAATCTCTCATTGATATATGAACAACCAATATTAAAACATAATCGATGGCTAAGATTAGCTTGGAGTCGACCTTCTTCTTCATATAGAAGATTCTCACCAGAATTAATTAGTACAATTTACTTAATCACATTTCCTACGTTTAGACTTAGGAATACATTAAAATGATTAATTATTTTAATTAAATCATCTCCAAGTGGAATTTTCCCAAATAATTTATGGATCTTGGAGAATGCATGTGTCTTAGCCTCTCTGCAAAATCTTGAGGCTAGATCACATTCAATGCTACAAAAATCAACACTCCCTCTTAGCTAAGAATGTGCTCAAGTGTTGCAACCCACAAAAGCATTACTCTGATTTTGTATCACATCCTATTGTACTGCTGATGTCTGGCCTCACTTCCCACCAACTACCGCACAGATCTGATTTTACGTTGAATCTGTGTTGTTGTTGACCTTGCATACTATTGCCAACTACTGCATCTGCACTGCAACTCCCTCTCATTTGTTGTTGCTGCAACTGAGAATCCATTTGTTTATAATATTGAAATGGTTTTTCTACCATACCCATTTTTTCCCTAAATTGGATGAACTTAGCTCTACTTAGAGCTTTCATGAGCATGCCTGCTACATGATCTCCTGTGCAGACATACTGAAGCTGTAGTGACCCACGTTGAACACAATCTCTGATAAATTGACATGTGATATCAATGTGTTTCGACCTATCATGAGATACTAGATTCTCATAGATTTTTATACAACTCAGATTATCACAGTATACACTGGTCGCTCCCATCATCTTCCTGAACAAACTCAGAATCAGATTTCTAAGCCATATCACTTTGCACATAGTTGTGTTGGCAGCCATATATTCATCTTATGCTGAGCTAAGTGCTACTAACTTATGCTTCCTACTGCACCAATAGATCATCCCTGATCCAACACTGAAGCAATACCCAGAGGTACTTTTCTGGTCTACTCAACTACCTGCCCAATCTGCATTTGTGAATCCACTCAATCTGACATCATCTCTTCAGGAGAATTTCAATCCATAACTAATTTTTCAACGCACATATCTAATAATGTGCCTAGCTACTGCCTAATGTACCCTTTTTGGTTAAACATTGAACTGACTAAGGGTGCTGACAACGAAACAAATATCTAGCCTAGTGTTGACCAAATACATGAGCAACTCAATGAGTTGTTTGTACAAGGTGGGGTCGACTTCCTTATCTCTTGATGCATCTATCTTCTTCCAATTGGTGATCATGGGATTTTCCTGTTAGGATATTCCGACACATAGGAAATAGTTAAGAATAACTTAGTCTAGTGTAAAGTTAGGTAAATTGTGTTTCTTTACCATGTACATTTGTAACTTATAATCCGACAGTCACGATTTGTAGTGATCCAACGGTTCACTCTCTCCTCGGTATTAACGACACTTGATCCGTGGCTTAACACCCGATTGGTCCATGAACTCTACTTAAATAGCATGGAGTGTCATTTGTTGGTTAACTTATGAGAGAAACATATGTAACTTTTCTTTTTATATTAATAAATTTCCTGAAGTGGCCGCATTGGCTCAGGCAGTGGACTGTTTCCCTCTTCGAGGGTTTTAACCACGTGATTATACTGGTGTACTAATTTGTGATCTTTTTGTGAATGGTGACCCTTGGTTCTTGATCTATAGAACTTACCTTGTAAATTCCTACATGGTATTGGAGCTATTTTGAGGGCCGCATCCGTTGTTGATCCAAATCTAAAGCCGGTTTGACTGCATGCGACTGCTATTTTCTAGATCTATTATTTCTGAACATTTTCAGGCCTGGAGAACTACTTTGTTGTGTCCATAGCATATGTTACAGTGAGTAACGCCTTTTGTTTCATGTGAAAAGGTTTCCAATTGCCCAAGTTATGACAGTTTAGATCTGGAGTAAAGTATCTATTTTGCAGTTATACTTGTTAATAGTTCTTCTTATTTCGATTCCCTCTGTTTATTTTGGTTTTTAGCTTTTATTTATTTGCCGGATATATATCATCTTCTCTGCGTATGCTCTTTGCCTTGCACTGTGTGCAATCTCGAAAAATCAGAAACAGGAAGAAGTTTTTTTACTATGTATGCTCTTTCCCCGCGTCTTTGTGCGATCTCGGGAAATCAGAAATAGTAAAATAGATGGTTTCAGTAAGGCTAACCAAAAAACTAACATTCTACCGTAAGGCTTACTTTTCTTTTTTTTCTCGGTTTTGTGTGTATGAAAATAACACACACCAAAGTACAGTTGACAGCCAAACAAATTAAAGAGAGATTATTTTTCTTCGAATTTTTTTTGGAAATCACATTAATGCTCTTTCTTCAGCTCCAGACTGCGTTAGTTAGAAATAAGTAAAGGCACACTAACGTGACTCTCTACTCTTGACCAGTGCGCTATAATGCTAATGCACTCTTTTCCCTTGACTAGTGCGTTAGTAACGCTGAGGATCCTCCAAAACAGAGCGTTAGTAAAGCAAAATAATTCTCCTCTTAACTCAGTTTTTTAAATAAGCGTAACTTCTTCATTCAGAAGCTGTTTCTCAAGCCATTTTTTTTTAAACGGCCTAATTTTTTGAGATCTTTCCATTGGAGCAGTTAGTTTCAGCTTTTCTCAACTTCAATTTTTTTAAAATGGAAAGTGCATGCCCAATTATTCTTAACAGCACCAATTATTTCCAATCGCTACCTCACATGGTAGATATACTTAGAAGTAAAGGGCTTTATAGAATAGCCACCAGGATAGAAACTAAACCTTCTGATGATGATAAAGTTCCTAAATGGGAAAATAAACAAGATCAACCACAAGGGTTGATAGGAATGTCCATTGCTCAAGATCTTCGATTTCACATCCTTGACATTGACACCTCTGATAAAGCCCTGGAAAAGCTAAATACTATTTTTGGCATTCAAAATCAAATCAGGGCCCACCGGCTTGAAAATGAGTTGCTTACTTTGGACCCCAATAATTTCTCTTCTATTGAATATTTTTTGTCCAAATTCAAGACCCTTAGACTTATTTTAGAAGGTTGTAAGGTCAAAAAGGAAGATGGTAGCCTCATATATTTCATTCTTGCTAAGCTTGGCCCTGCATACTCTGTTTTTTTTTCTACCTTTCATTCCACTAGAGAAGCCATCATTTCTTTTGGAACCACCTACAAGAATCCCTCTTTTGATTCCTTTTTTGATTCTTTGATAAGAGAACAAGAAAAATTCTTACACCTTGGTCTTTTCACTGCTGGAAATGCTTCTAAGAAAGCCTTAGCAGTCCAACAAAAACCATATCAAAAGAATCCCAAGAAGCAGTATCCTAAAAAGTATGGTCCTAAACCAAACAAGGGTCCTAAGCAATTTCAGCCGCAAACTGAAAAATCATCTCACCAAAATGATAAGGCAAATAAAAACAAAGGGGAGAAGACAAATAGACATTGCAACTTTTTCAATCGTGATGGCCATATAGAGTCCAAATGTTTTAAGAATATGGAAGCCTTAGAAGCGATAATGAAGAAGCACAACATCAATTTGGAGCACTCTTCACCTTCATCTTCAGGAATGACACTTTATGCTTGTGGTTTTCAAGCGTCAAGATCTGGTTATGCATTAAATGTATCTTCCTCTTCTCCTTCTCATGAGTGGCTCATTGATTCTGGAGCTTCTTAACACATGGCCAAAAATAAATCCATGTTTTCTTATTTAAATGATTGTAACACCAAACATATTTATGTTGGTGATCATAGGTCTCTTAGTGTTGTAGGATCTGGAACCATTCATCTATATAATGGTCAGTTTAATGATGTACTATGTGTTCCTACCTTTTCATGCAACCTTCTCTCTGTTTATCAGATAACTCATTCAGATGAAGGGAAAATAATAGAATTCTCACCTCATGATGTTGTAATCAAGGACCTCAAAGATCCTAAACATATTTTAGCTACTGGCATTGCTAATGATTCCACAAGGTTGTATAAGTTTGACAACTTTGGGTCATCATGTCTTCCCTCTGTTTTTGTTGCTCATAATGATGATGTGAGCAAACTTTGGCATGAGCGATTTGGTCACTTAAACTATCGCTTTCTTCAAACTCTATGTAAGGAAAATATGGTGACGGGTCTTCCTATGGTATCTTTCCGAGATGGTGTTTGCTCCGAATGTGTACTCGGAAAACATCATTAGGATAGTTTTGACAAACGTGTCTCTTGGCATGCTTCAGCCCCTTTGCAGCTTGTGCACAGTGATTTATGTGGTCCACTTCTTGTTGTTTCTTTCTCTAGTTGCAAGTACTTCTTAACTTTCATTGATTATTTTTCCAGACACACTTGGGTATAATTCTTAAAACTCAAGAGTGAATTTTTTAACATGTTGAGAAACAATCTGGACATCAAATTCTTAAGTTAGGATCAGACAATGGAGGAGAATATGTTAACAAAAAATTTATCAACTTCTGCACTAAGCATGGCATTCAATTGTAGCATATTGTTCCATATATGCCACAACAAAATGGTGTAGCTGAAAGGAAGAATCGCACCTTAAAAGAAATGGCTAATTGTATGCTTCAATCTAAAGGACTTGGTCTCAATTTTTGGGTAGAAGCCATTAACTGTGAAAATTACATATTAAATCGCACTCCTACTAAGGTTTTAAAGAATATAAATCCAAAATAAGTTTGGAGCTCAATCAAACCAGATGTAATTCGCTTTCGTGTTTTTGGAAGTGATGCTTGGGCCCATATTCCACATGCGAAACATAAAGCCTTAGAACCTAAGAGTGAAAAATGCGTTTTTGTTGGATTTCTGAAGATGTCAAAGGATATATACTTCTTCAACCAAAATCAAAAAATATAATCATTAGAAGAGATGTAAAATTTGATGAAAATATATTGGCCTGCAAGCCTAGTTCGGCGAGTGTGCCACCTTTGGCCTGCGAGCCTGATTCGGCACATGTGCCACCTCTCTCTCTCTCTCTTCTATTTTTAATATCATTCCTTCTAGTTCAGATGATGACAGCGAGGATGAAAATCCTCCACCACCTCTTGAAATTGTTCCTTTTACTCCACAGCTTCCAATATGGGTTCGCTCTACTCGAGAGGCAGTAGGTTCTCTTGCAGGTGACCTTGCAGATCGACGACATACACATTCTCAGTACGAAAGAGCCTTTTCCTTATTAGCTCAAGTTCCAAAAAATCCTGATCCAGAAACCTTTGAAGAAGCCTCCGGTCATCCATATTGGGATGAAGCTATGAATGAAGAATATCATTCCTTATTGGCGAATGATACTTGGGATCTTGTTCCTCTTCCAAAAGGAAGAAAAATTATCAGATGCAGATGGGTTTACAAAACCAAGTTTGGTCCAGATGGAAAAGTGGATAGACATAAAGCTCGTCTTGTTGCTAAAGGATTTTCACAAGTTGAAGGCATTGACTATATTGAAACCTTCTCCCATGTTGCCAAAATGAATTATATCCGCCTTGTTCTTTCCCTTGCTGCCTCCTTTAAATGGGAAGTCCATCAGATGAATGTTAAATCTGCCTTCTTACATGGAGATTTGCATGAAGAAATTGACATGGATCAACCCCTTGGCTTTATCCAAAACGATTCTAGCCTTGTTTTTCGCCTTAGGAAGTCTCTCTATGGTCTCAAACAAGCCCCTCGGACTTGGTATGCCAAAATGGATAGATTTCTATTAGATAATGGCTTTTCTAGATGTCATTTTGACAACACTGTCTACACAAAGAAATTGGGTAAGTCCTTCACCATCCTTGTTTTTTATATTGGTGATCTTATCCTTACTGGTAGTGATCCAAACCACATAAACCATGTGAAGTCTAGCCTCAAAAAGAAGTTTGAAATGGCAGACTTAGGACACTTGCATTATTTCCTTGGTCTTCAAGTCTTGCAATCCAAGGAAGGCATTACCCTCTCTCATTCCAAGTATGCCTGTGATCTTCTTCACTAATTTCACATGGAAGACTGTAAGCCAACCCCTTCTCCCTTTCATTCTAGAGTTAAGCTTTCAGTCACTTTTACTACCCCTGAAGTTGATGCTACCTTATACCGTCAACTTGTTGGTAAACTTCAGTATCTAACCCATACCCATCCTAACCTTTCCTTTGCCATTGCTCTTGTCACTCGGTTTATTCACCAACCCCATGAAAGTCACTGGAAATCATCTAAAAGAATACTTCGATATATTTGAGGTACAATTCAGTTTGGGATTCATTACAGTGCAGGAGCATCTCCATTGTTGATTGGTTTCATTGATTCTGATTGGGCTGGTGACCCTGATGATCGAAAGTCTACTGAAGGATATGTATTCAATCTTGGTTCAGGACCTATTACTTGGTCTTGTAAGAAACAAAGTGCCATCTCTCTTTCTTCAACAGAAGCAGAGTATCGTGGTGCAGTTGAAGTCAGCAAGGAATCCATATGGCTTCATCAGATCCTGTCTGAATTTTGTCTTCATCAACAACATCCAACTACACTTTGGTGTGATAATCAGAGTGTCATTCAGCTATGTAAATATCCAGTTCAACATAAGTGTATGAAACACATTGAACTCCACATACACTTCATTAGAAATCTCATTCATGATTGTGTTCTTGAAGTGCAGTACTGTCCAACCAATGACCAAATAGCCGATATCTTTACAAAGGCTCTCATAGAAGTGAAGTTTACCAAACTTCAATCCATGCTTGGAGTTCAAGAAAGCTGTCATTAAGGGGGGATAGGCTCTAATGCCTCCTTCCTTCTCCTATTATGTCACTTTTATAAATCCTTCAATCCTATCCCAATTTTTTATTAAGGGGAGATGTTAGGATATTTCGACACATAGGAAATAAGCTCCTTTTGTGTCACCTTTGTAAATCCTTCAATCCTATCCCATGTTGTTATTAAGGGGAGATGTTAGGATATTCCGACACATAGGAAATAGTTAAGAATAACTTTGTCTAGTGTAGAGTTAGGTAAAGTGTGTTTCTTTACCATGTACATTTGTAACTTATAATCCGACGGTCACGATTTGTAGTGATCTGATGGTTCACTCTCTCCTCGGTATTAATGACACTTGATCTGTGGCTTAACACCCAATTGGTCCATGAACTCTATTTAAAGAGCATGGAGGGTCATTTGTTGGTTAACTATTTATGAGAGAAACATATGTAACTTTTCTTTTTATATTAACAAGTTGCCTGAAGTGGCCGCGTTGGCTCACACCGTGGACTATTTCCCTCTTCAAGGGCTTTAACCACGCGATTATATTGGTGTACTGAATTTTGATCTGTTTGTGAGTGGTGACCCTTGGTTCTTGATCTATGGAACTTACCCTGTAAATTCCTATATTTCCATGGGCCAGTAATCCTACATTCTGAATCTCTTCATAATCTCTGTAGCATATCTTCCTTGCCCAATGAAAATCTCTTCATTCTTCTTCCATACTTCCAATCCTAGAAAAACATGCATCAACCCCATATCCTTCATGTTGAATTATGCTTCAAGGTTCTTCTTGCAATCCTTTATGAGCCCTGATGAACCTGTTAAAAACAAGTCATCTACATATAATACCAAAATGAGTGTCTCATTATCCACCATCAGACAGTAGAGATTGGGATAAACATCACTATTGATGAATCCCATCTATCGCAAGTAACTATCAATCTGACCATACCATGCTCTTAGTATCTACTGGAGCCCATATAAGGCTTTATTTAACCTACATACATGATTTTTCCTCTCATGAGTCTTGAAGCCTTCAGGTTGTTCTATATACACCTCTTCTTCTATCACCTTGTTTAAGAATGTTTCCTTGACATCCATTTGGTGAATCTCCCATGTCATCTGAGCTTTTAGGGATATAACAGATCTAATAGAGGTATATCTAGCGACTGGGGTGAAGGTCTCCTCATACTCTATCCCTTTCTTTTGTGCATACCCCTTCGCCACGAACCTAGCCTTATAGTTCTCTACACTTCCATCTGTAACGTACTTGATCTTGTATATCCAGCTTGAACCTAAAATTGATCTATCCACTGGTCTAGGTATTACTTCCCAAACATCACTAGTCATGATAGAACTATATTTTTCTCCCATGTCATCCACCCACACCTGGTGTTGTACAGCTTCCTGAAAATTGGAGGGTTCTTCAACCTGAGCTACCAAGGCTTGGTATCTTTCAAGCTATCTATGTTGCCTCTTGTTGGTTCTAGGAGCTTCGACAAACTCCTATGCATCCCTTAGGGTCTGACTTACTTCCCTACTGGTTCTAGCACTGTTGGTGGGAGGCTCAATCAAATCCTCCTCCTTTTCTTGTTGTTCCATATACTGAGAACTACTTGGCTCTCCTACTCTTGAGGAAATACTGGTACAAGTCACTGTACTCAATCCTTGTGATTGTCCTCCTATTTGTCCTTCCTATTATCCCTATTATTTTTGGACTGATGGAACATCTGTTGACTGATCACCTATAGACATATCTTGAGATATTATAAAATACCTATCTTCCATGCACTTTTCATTTCACCTTACTATAACCTTCTTGCTGCTAGGAATGTAGATTTTGTATGCCTTTGGGATCTCACCATACCCAATGATTTACCCCTTTTCTGTAGTCTGATCCAACTTAATATGATTCTCATATGGAATTTGGTAATAAGCCACACTCCAAAATATCCTTAGATGACTTACTTTTGGCTTCTTCCACTTGAAGACCCCTTCTGGCGTTTTCTTCCCTAATTATTTGTGAGGATTTCTATTCTAAATGTACATCATTGTGTTGCATGCCTCTTCCCATAAAAATCTAGGCAAGTCCTGTTCATATAACATATCTTTTGTTGCCCCGACTATTTTTTTGTTCTTCCGCTCCACAAATCCATTCTACTATGGATTATATGGAGTTTTCCACTCTCTTTTGATGTCCTCCCTTGCACAAAAGCCTGTGAATTTTTTATCCGTATATTCTCCTCCATTATCTGGACACAATACCTTAATATTTTTCCCTGTCATTTTCTCTATGGTAACTTTGAACTCTCTAGACCGATCAAAGACCTCATCCTTAGTCTTTAAGAAAGAGATCTAGGTTTTCCTGGAGTGATCATCAATAAATGTGAAAAAATATTCTCCATTGCTAAGAGCTCTGGTGGATATTGGGCCATAAACATCTGAGTGTATCAACCCCAACATGCCATTTTCTCTATTATAACTTCTGGGAAATATTACCTTTACGTACTTCCCTAGTACACATCCTCTGCATACGTCATCATGCTTGGTGCTGAGGACTGGAAATCCTATCACAGTCTCTTTGAGCATCCTAAGTGCTCCATCGTGCAATTTTCCCATCCTCTTGTGGCATAGTTAATTCAACTCCTTCCCACTATTATTATCACTACCTATCAATGCCATTGTATAGTCAATTTGAAACTTATATAACCTATTGCTTCGAGCTACAATCTTTCTCACATTCTTCCAGCTGGTATGTTTGACGTACACCTTCTTTCCCACAAATTATACCTCATACCCTTTATCCTACAACTCGAACACTGAAATCGGGTTCATACCCAATCCTTGCACATGCAGTAAATTAGTGGTGTGAGTGCTAGTTCTTGCTTCCATCTAAAACTCTATGGTGTCTCTCCCTACTAGAGTACACTTAGTTATGTTTCCAATAGTGATCTGGAACTCCATTTGTTCTTCTTGGTAGCTAGAGAAATATTCTCTTACTTCATTCATGTGAGATGAAGCTCCGCTATCAATATACCAGATACCAGCTGATGCCGAACTTGATAGACACGCAAACTCATCTTCCAATCTAGAAGATAATTTTGAGGCTTCTTGAATATCCATAATTTTCTGTGTTATTTCTCCTTTCTAACACTGGCGCTTTTATACCCCTACAACTTCTGCAGAAATTTTTTTGTCTTAGCAGAATATCTTCTCTACACTGAAGTTGTGTTACTCCCTCTGCGTATGGAAAATATTGATCCGAAAAAATATTCTTCTCTCTCGACTCACTCAAAGAAATAATTTTCCACGAAATTTCCCCCCCTTGGCTATGGACTATGTAGCCCCTCTAGGGTTTCGATCTGCATCCTACGCAATTCTTCAAAATCCTTCTTTAGCTCTGCTTCTAAGCTCTTCCTGCTTCACCTGAGCTCTGATACCATGTGAAAATTCCTAGATCGGAATCCCCACTATAAAAACTTCTATTATTTATTCTACTTGTTAATTCTAAATCAAGTTGTTTACGATGTTACATAGTAAACATCGAAAAAAAATCTAATGCATCCTTCACAAATAAAATACTATGGAAATTAAATGCAAGGAAAAATACTAGCACACATATAACCACAATGACAATTATTTTTGGACAATCATTGCTAGAAAAACCCAATGTGGGAAAACTGGTGCAGTAAATGAGGGTTTATTTATTATTCTTTAGCAATAATTCATGTACAAGATTCCGGAAAGAAAAATAGAAGAAGAGACACTGAGAGAAATTTACTGATAAATTTCTCACACTTCACAGTGTTTTTCTGACCATGAAGAGGACTTTGTGCCCTTATGCAGGCCTCACTATGTCACCCTTTATGCAGTGACTGTGCAGTGCTTGCGTCATTTCCTCTGCGTTGGTGATTTTCATCTCTCCTCTATGATGTCCCTTCCATACTTTCCTTTCACTCTCGTAATATTGCTAAATCCCTTTCCCTCACACCTGCAACTCTCCCTCTAATTTGATTTTCTCTTGTTGAACTTCAGCCACTGAGAAAATCGATTTGCTTGGTAAATTGAGTATCTGCACTAGTGTGTTATCCAATTTCCCATCAATTTTCTTATTATAATATCTCATTGAGATATCAACGACCAATATTAAAACATAATCGATGGTTAAGATTAGCTTGGACTCAATCTTAGTCTTCATCTGGAAGATTCTCGCCATATTTATTTATTACAGTTTAATTAATCACATTTCCTAAGTTTAGACTTGAGAATACATTAAAAATGATTAATTATTTTAATTAAATCATCTCCATGTGGAATTTTCCTAAACTATTTCTAGGTCTTGGAGAATCCATGTGTCTTAGCCTCTCTGCAAAATCTCAAGGATAGAGCACATTCGATGCTACAAAAATCAACATGAGATTCATATGAGAATCACCAAGAAGATCTTATTCCCTCTCCACATAGCTACAACAACACATATTAATTCATATATTCATCAACCAATCAATAACTAAACAATTCATGGAAAGAGCCATAGATGGTACACGTCATATAACCATCATATAACCATCATATAACCAATAAATAACCAACATAGAAACCATGGCAAATCAGCCATAATATCACCAACATAATTACTACAAATTCTCATAGATCACAATAGGACTTCTACATACCAACTAATCATAGATTGGGTTGAACCAAATCCCTCTTTCAACCAATCACCCTTGCACCATATTCCAATCATGGATGTGGGATATCATGGAATAAACCAAACCAGGGCTTTCAAAGGCCAAACCACCTCAACCCTCAACCATAGTGACTCAACCTCCACTATCGGACATCACTAACACCAACCAGGTTGGTCTTTACCCAAGTTGTCCAGGGCTCCAAGAACTAGTAACTCAACCTACAACCTTCCAAGGCTCGAGAGCATTTGTCCAACCTGACTCTGGAGACTAGTAACTCAACCCACCAAGGGCTCCAAAGTGTTCTTCCCAACCTAGGATCCATGACTAGTAACTCAACCCAAGTTGTTACAGGGTTTCTAGAGCATTTGTTCCAACCCACATCCATAAGGAAAATGAGCACCAATCAGAAAAAAACAAGTAAAAAAACCCACAATACGATGGCTATCCAGGAAATGGCAAGGCAAGGCTAAAAATACTGTGAATCCAAGAAAATCACAATGCAATGACAACACAACCAAAAAATCACATGCATATACCATGCATCCAAAAATCAGCAAGGAAATCACACATGCAATAGGTTACCTGCAAAGCAATCCAATTGTAATTGTTGATCTGAATATTCCCTTGTGTTTTACTTCTTTCCTTTGCCTTCTTTCTCCAATCCAAGTGAATATTAGAGTGCTCCAAGAATGATCCAAGATTTATCTAAGTGTGCAAGAGTATGAGAGAATGAGAGAATGGAAAAGAGCTCCACCCAAAAACTATCAAAAGGCTCAAGTGACAAAAGTTGTGAACTCATCCTTAGAAACCTTTTTATCATTTAGGTCTCTATTTTCTTCAGTTTATTTTATTTTCCTTTCAATTTCCCTCTCATGCAAATATGTGTCTCTCCACCTTTATTTTCTCCTATTTTCCTTTATTTCATAAATAAAATGCCAATTATTATCACTTTGCTAATTTCCATAGCCATTAATAAATCACTAGTGATACCCATCACTATATTTTTCCAATATGCGTCTTGGAATACACGTCCCATGACCTTGGTCTTATTTTATTTACATAGAAAATCAGTATTACAATTTTCATCCTCAAATCCGCCACTAGAAACAATAATATTTATAATAAAGAAAAGGGAACCTATTGAGTCAAAGCCATTAAGCCATGTAATGGGGTAATCCTAAAATCAACTCCATCTAGCTTCATTATGCATAATAATGAAAATGGATTTATTCACGACGAACCTTCTCAACCATACCTAATTTCACATTTAAATGCTCTACGATGTTTTTGTATAAATGGTAACCCCTGGTTATTGAAATTATAAAAGAAAATTAATGGAGGAGGGTTATAGTTGCAGTAAGCCAAGGCATAGTTTCAGGTAAATGGCTCATTATTTTCCAAAGATTTTCATAGTAACAATAGGCTTGTGGAACTTTTGTATTATTTCTTTATATATCCCTATGACTATAATCTCTCTCAGCTTAATAACATTCATATGCCTAGACTAGTTTTTAGAAAGTAAGAACATTTGTAATGGATAAATCCAATGTCGTGTAATACAGTAGACCTTCCCCTACTTCATTCCTGCAAGAATGCAACCAATAATTAGGGCATTGGATAAAAATGTTTTAACATAATAAAATATAAGCATAATATTAAACATCTCTCCCTTTATGGTTG
Organism: Pinus albicaulis; assembly: GCA_034641835.2. NCBI lineage: Eukaryota > Viridiplantae > Streptophyta > Pinopsida > Pinales > Pinaceae > Pinus > Pinus albicaulis. The sequence goes on from CM076580.1 coordinate 342,331,893, forward strand.
TTATCGTTGTTTAGATCACAAATCGCCTGTTTTTCATTGGATTTGCAACTGGAGATCCGTTATCATGGAAATCTGAGAGATATGTTATCATGGAAATCTGAGAAGCTCATTTAACAACTTTCACATGGGAAACAACGTGATTTTCACCATATTATTCAATAAATCCTGAGTTGTATTCTATCTCCATCAAGCTCTACTTTGGTATCACCAAAAGACATTCTCTTTTGAACCTCCACTTTTCCAATGGTGCAATTAATATGCCTTAAACATGACCATCGATTAGTGGAGTTTCCAAAAGAGTTTTCTTTGTAGAACCACGCTCAAATCCCAAGAGAACATTTTGAATCTTTCATCAAACAGTAACTGGTAATGCTTTGTTTCCTTCCATTCAAACTTTCTCTATGTATGCAATACCTTTCACATTACTAGTATGGATATTGAAATGCATTGAAAAAGATAAAAGTTTAGGGTTGATGGATGAATTGCATTGGATGTGAAGGAGAGGAAGAGAGAGCGTTACTTGCATAAATACTGCTTGTAACGTTCTGGACGTCATATTAGGGGCCAAGCTTTTTAGTATTTTGTCATTATATAACATATTCTCCCTTCTCTTCACAAAATATTTATTCCCTATTCTTGCAACACATGTATTGTATTATTGTTCCTTCACGCCCTTTTGTTTTGATGTACTCACTTTATCATATGCAATGCAACCCTTTAATGTTTTCAACGCTCCTTGGAATGGAATTTAGCAAATTGTTTGCTTGTATCATACTTTTCTTCAATGCCCTTTATGTAGACTTTGCCTTCAACACCTTCATGATTGTATTATTTTTCAACGTACTTGCAATATGTGTTTCAATTCTGCATTTATATGGTTTTAATGTTGAGTTATATTCCTTCAACACGACAAAGGTTGTATAACATATGTATTTCCGACATATTATTGCATTTTATATATAGCTCCTTAGGGTTATTCAACACTACCCTTGAATAGTTTCTTCAAGCCAGCCTTTGATTGTTTTCAAACTGTCCCCTTTGATGGCTTTTCAAATGTTGCCTTCTGTAATAATTTTAACTTATTATTTAAATGCTTCCCAACACACTACTACACTTGATATCTCTCCGATGTATTTGACATATCTCTCCAAAGTATTTCATATATCTCTCCAAGACATTTGATTCATGACTTTTGGCAGCAAATAATATAAACTATCACAGTGATTAAAACCTTTGTTGCATGGTTTTGGCTATAGTCCCTCAACGCCCTTTAGTTTTCTTGTTTTTCCAATGTTGCTTTGGATTCAATGTAGCATTTAAATATACGCATTGTATTATGTATTGAACTCACTACTTAAGCTTGCAATCCAACGGGGCCTTTAAATGGTTTCTCAACGTATTCTGAATTATTTCTCAGCACCTTCGTTAAACAATATTTAAAAAAAAAAAAAAACTCATGTGACTAATAAGAAGTAAATGGAAATTTAGCATTTGCATATGAAATAATTTAAAAATAAATTTACTTAGAACTTTATCATTAATGAGAGTGAGCTTTTTTTTGTCACATAAGTTTCATGTTTCTACCATTTTCCATTAAAGTTCATTTATGCCATTAGCTTCTTAGGGTTGTTTTTTGCAAAAAATTGTTCTTTGAGGTGAGAAGAGTGAAAATTGAGACATGCAATGGTTGCATGAATTCATTTTAAACCTAATATGAGTTTAGAACACATGAGCTTGAGGAATAATGCACATTCTTCGAATTTTAGTTTAATTAGAAATGTAATGCATGCAAGTTTGTCTGTTCAAGCCAATGCATTTGGACTTTGTAAAATAAACATACATGATTTTCAATGACCAATCTAATTCATTAATAAGTTGCTAACATTAACTCCAAGAGAAATTAAAATAAACCTCCAAAGGATTTTCAATTACAAATAATAAAGATGTTTCTAATGCCTTATCTTGAAACAAGTTTAATGCATAATGTGTATTTGAAGATTCATTCTTGAATTCATGACCAAAGACTTATGAGAATTTATATCTTGCATCATCATCACATTCCTTCAAAGAAAAATAATATGCAATAGTCAAAATTAAATTGTTGGAGGTTGCATTGATTTGACAACATAAGCTCAAACTTGAAACCAATCCACTAACTTGAAAAATAGTCCAATATGAAAGTAAAAAAACTAGCTCAATGGAATTGATGTACAGCTCAATCTCCAAGGATGATGATGCAACTAACATGACAGATTATGCTAGGAAATTCCAATGAAGATCGAGGTTTGAAGATGCAAATTAGGGCATGGGATTTGAAGGTGACACATGACTAGAAACAAAATATGCATGCCTATAATTTTCATAGCATACCATGGAGAGTATGAAGCTTGAAATTGCATCATGAAAGAAAAAAAATTCACAAATCCTAATGCATTCATTGGAATGAGAACCAAGATAAAGCAAGAATTTCATCTCCACTTAAGCAATATAAACTCATGATTTGTGAATTGCAATGCATGCAATGGAGACATAAGACTTTATGGTGCATGAGGCTTAAAATGCATCATTAGAGGAGAAACTTCCATAAACCCTAATGCATTCAAAAGGATATAAACCAAAATGAAGCAAGGGTGGATATATACAATATGCATTGTGGAATCATGAGAAACCAAAGAGCTTGATGATAGATGGATCACTGAAGGACTTCACCAATTCAAGACATAAGCACATCTGTTAGAATTTGAAAAGCACATGGGGACCCAAAAAATTAGGCATCTAGGCTAACAAATTTGGGTGTTGTTGTAGCAGCTACAACACCTTCATACTGGGTTGAGCACAATGAAAATGAGATTATTAATGTTTTCTAATGTTTTTAATTAAAATTTACAAAATAAGTATATTTGTTTTTGCTTTTTAAAATTTGAAATAGTATTTTTGTTTAGAGAATATTTTATTTTTGTACATAATGGTTGGTAAACACCAATAAGCATCAAAACCCACACTTTATAATACATGTCATGTTACTAAAATTTAAAAAATCATAAAAAATATCAAAATAATAACTATATTTATGGTTTTCAAGCTTTTGTGGTTATCGTTATTTAAAGGAATCTCCAGATTATCCACAATGTTATAAAACAATGATCGATGTTCCAAATCCCAACAGGGATCCCTCTTCAGGACAAGAAGTTGAATCCATTCAACTTCTTGTCCTGAAGATGGGTCCCTGTTGGGATTCGGAATGTCGACCATTGTTTTATAACACTGTGGATAATCCAAAGATTCCTTCAAATCATAACTATATTTTAAATTTATATTATTATTGTTAATTATAAAAGAATTAATAGATAATTTAAACATATATACATTTAAAAAAACATAAAACAAAATTCTTAACCATGGAGATTTACCCTCACCTTTTTATGAAGATTCTTAATTTGTAAATATTCTTTGTTGCAATACTATGACTTATCAATACCACATGTCCAAAAAACCATAAATCACTTCATATGACACATGCTCATTTGACATTTTTTAGTTAATCAATTTTATTAAAAAGACAAAACGTGCATAATAAATCTCAAACTTTAATTTGTGTATACTACTATGAATATTCTATAATATTCCATGGAAGCTAAATCCCCATCATCCCTCTAATAGTTATTCTTAATTAAATTAAAATTTTGAAAATATTATTTCAAATAAACATGTCTATAATCCTAAATATTTTGAGTGAGCGACAAGAATAAAGTCTTTTAAAATAATTAGTATTAAGTTACCATTTCATGGAACCTGGTCACATAATCTAGAATTTAAATTTTAAAAGTGTGAATGATGTTATTTATTTAATATTGTCAGACCAGGAGGTAACTCCGCAAAACTGAAGATGCATTAGATGGAGATTGTGTGTGTACTTATACATGGAGGTGAGACTATTGGGATTCACTTCCCAATGTCTCTTTGCCTTCCTTATTTACTAAATTACAATAATATGAAATCTCACCCAATCCCCAAGGATTAGGTGTCAACATTCCCCCCTTTAATATGAAGGGATGTTGGTGAGTACAAGCATTGTTCTGAACTTTTCAAACTTTTCTTTTCCAAGTGCTTTGGTGAAGATGTTTGCGGTCTACAAATTTGTGAAACAATGATGTAGATGGATAGTTTTGGCCTCAACATGATGTCAAATCAAATGGTATTTTGTATTGATGTGCTTTTTTTGATCATGGAAATTTGGGTTCTTGGCCAACTTTATTGCAGAAGTGTTTTCGATCATGAGTGGTGTTGAATGCATTTGTTTCATTTTCAAACCTTCTAGGATTTTCCTAAGCCACATAATTTCCTTTTTTGCTTCAGCTGCTTCCACATATTCTGCCTTGGTTGTGGAATCTGTTGGAACTGACTATTTGTGTCATCTCCATGAGACAGATCTTGATCCAAGAATCATGGTATAACCTCAAGAAGACACCCCAGTTTCTTTGTCCCCATCAAAGTCCGAATTAGAGTATTCGATCAAGCTGAAGTTGCCTACCTGTGTATATTTGATTCCAAAGTCTTGAGTCCCCTTCAAGTACTTTAGAACTCTTTTTGCAGTAGACCAATGTCCTTCACAAGGTTTTTGCATAAACCTGGAAAGGATTCCAACAGCAAATGAGATGTCTGGTTTGGTGGTAGTCATGTAGATAAGACTTCTTACAAGCTGTCTATACTTTGTTGCATCCTCGAATTCCTTCCCTTTAATGGATGTGAGCTTCAAGTTTTGTTCCATTGGAGTGGTTAAGGGATTGCATTCATCCATGCCAAACTTGTTCAAAAGATCTTCAATGTACTTCTTTTGAGAAATAAATATAAATTTAGGATGTTGAGTTACTTCAATACCCAGATAGTAATAAACGTAGCCCAAATCAGTCATTTCAATACCTTTCTTCAATTCTTTCTTTATGGATGCAATATAACTCTCATTGTTCCCTGCCATCAAAAGATCATCTACATACACCACAAGATATATAATTGTTTTTCCAACTTTCTTAACAAACGAAGTTGCATCATGAGGATTAAAATTTTTGAAGTCAATTTTCAAAAGATGCTCAGTTATTTTCTCATACCAGGCTTGCGCTGCTTGCTTGAGGCCATACAAGGATTTTATAAGTTTGCATACTTTGTGTTCTTGGCCCTTCATAAAAAATCCTTCTAGATAGGACATAAAAAATTTCTTCTTTAGATCTCCATTCAAAAAGGCAACTTTTACATCCATATGATGGAATTTCCATCCCTTCTAAGATACTAGGGAAAAGAGTGTCCAGATGGTGGCCCATTTTGTCTTGGGGAAAAATTTTCTTCATAATCGACCCCTTCTTTTTGTGCAAAACCTTTTGCCACAAGCCTGGCTTTTTGCTTGTCAAGTGAGCCATCTGCTTTTTACTTTTTCTTGTAGACCCACTTGCATCCAATTGGTTTGGTTCCCAAAGGAGAATCAACCAGCTTCTGAGTGCCATTATTTATCAAGGCATCATACTCCTTTTGCATCGCTTCATTCCATTCAACATGAGAAGCGGCTTCTTCGAAGGAATTTGGTTCATGACCTGTAGAAAAATTATATTCACAGTTATAAGTAATATCCACATCAACAAGTGAATTAGAATTATCTATGTCAACTTTGTTTTTTTCTGGTGGACCTTCTTGTTCTTGTCTTTCCACATGGTTATAAGAAATATCCATATTAACAGGTGACTCGGAATTATCTATGTCACCATCGTTTTGTCTGGTGGAACTTCTTTCTCCTGTGTTTCCAACCTCATCGGGAAGAACATTTTCTAGTGTCTTTGTCAACCATTTTGGGGGACCTTTCTGAGATGGCCCAGGTTGCTCATTTGACTGAGTTGGAATTGAATCAAGATTCAATCTCTCAATTCCGTCAATCACATCGTTCAAGGTGTCATCAGTGGTTGGTTCTTCATGTGGGGGAGAGAGTGCTTCGGAAAATTATTCTACAGATTAATTCAGTATAGGAATCCCCCCTTCAAGATGTGGAATCTGATTATCAAATTCTTGAAAATACTTTGCATGTGTGAATCTATCCAGGTGATCAAGTTTCCGCTCAACAACATTGTCAGTCTTGGAAGATTCAAGGAATATGACATCTCTTTCTATTACAAACTTCTTATTGACTTCATCATGGAGATGATATCCTTTGGAGGTATTGGAATACCCCAAGAAGGTACATTTTCAACTTCTAACACCAAGTTTATTCCTTTGTACCTTAGGTATCAAAGCATAAAAGGTGGAACCAAAGACCCTGAAATGCTTTACCGAAGGAATGTGGCCATGCCTCATTTCATAAGGATTTTTGTTTCCGATTGAGTTTGAAGGACACCTATTCTTTATGTATATAGCACATAGAACTGCATCAGCCCAAAACATCAATTTTACATTCTTTAAAAACATCATGGAGCGAACCATATTTAAAATTGTCATGTTCATTATTTCAGCTACATCGTTCTGTTGGGTATTATAGGGCACAATCGTTTGATGTTTGATCCCATGTTGATGAAGATAATCTTCAAATTAGTTTGAAGTGTATTCTTTTCCATTATAAGTGTGCAAAGAGCCAATATGAGTTTGTGCATCATTTTCAATCCATGCATGAAAATTCTTGAATGTTTGAAAAGAATCATATTTGTTCTTTAATAAGTAAACCCAACACATTCTGGTGTAATCATCAATAAATGTCATCATATATTTATTTCCATTTGCAGAAGCAATAGGCATAGGGCCACATAAATCTGAATGAATAAGCTCAACTTTTATATGTGCTCTGGAATGTGAATCATGAAATGGTTGTTTGCTATGCTTTCCTAGAATACAAGCATCACATTGCTTAAGTTTTGTAGGAATTGTAGGCAGTCCAGTAACACTATTTTTCTTCAACAATCAAAGGTTGTCATAGTTTAAGTGTCCAAATATAGCATGACATAAAAGATGATGGGAATGTACCTTCATCATGATGTGAACTTGTTAAACACACACATGGTGTATGAGAAACTAAACACACACAAAGGAAATATAGGCATTCTTTGCATTTATTATTCACCATAAATGTACATTTATAATACAATGAGGTGACCCTTGGATTCATCTTCCAAGGTCACTTGGACTCCTTTGTGACTCTTTGCCTTCCACACCTACCCATAGAGGATTAGGTGTTCAACATTCCCCCCCTTAATCTGAAGGGGTATGTGTGAGTCCAAGAAGAGAGTTATAATAAAAATCTGCAAAATATGCATGGCAGCACATAGGCTGAATCAACTCTCTGAAATGTTGGCATAAAGAGGTGGTTTAAGGATGACCACCAACACTGGAATGCAATGCTTATTGTAGTTCCCGAAACTCTTCCAAAACTGGCAAGAAGCTGAGGGCTTCTGCTAGAGGAAGTGTCCCTCATATTTGAAGAGGGAGATGTTCAAAAAAAAGAAGGGAAGTCTACAACCTGTGATGGTTTAAGGATGACCACCAACACTAGAATGCTTAATGCATTTCCCGTAACTCAACCAAAACTGGCAAGAAGCTGAAGTCTTCTGCTAGAGGAATTGTTCTAAAAGAGGAAGAATATCAACCTCACATAGATGGTTTAAGGTTGTCCATCGACCAAAGGCATGCTCATGGGAATCTGTGTCTCTGGCTACAACTCTGAATCTGGAATGACGAATTGTGGCTCGGGCTCACTTGAACTGCTATGTCTCTAGCTACAACTATGAATCTAGAATGAGAGATTGTGGCCCAGGCTCGCTTGATATGGCATCGAAACTTGTAGATGACCACCATTTTCCCCCTGTTAGGTACAAGGTGAGATGATGGTGAAAGCTCAACTGCAAGATTGTTCAATATTCGAGAACAAGTTCGGACATGCGACTTAAACATATTCTTGGCTGTTGATGCCCATTGCCAAGAAGCGATCCATCCAATATGAATCGTTGTTCTTGTAGGAGGCTTGTTTTTTAAGCATCTGTGTGAAGAATGGGTGTGCTGACCATAGTACTTGCATGGGTGAAGATCAAAACATTGATCTTTCATATGGCCAACGCAATCACAATGTTGGCATTTCACAATCTGTTTTTGTTGTTGTGGAAGAGGAACAGGATCTGGAACAGCTGAAGGTGAATTGTCATAAAGAAATCTGGCACTCTGAAATTTAATGGGCTTGGAGTAGTCTGGAATATGAAAGGACAACTCCTTGTCATATCCAAGAATAGTTCTGTGCTTATTATGGAAAAGCTCTTCCCAAGGTCTGATGATAGTCTTGGGAAGTGCAAACTGAGCTATTGCATTTCATGTAAATATGCTCTTGTACAAGGAACTGAATGTGAATCGACTGCAACTTTATATTCTTGCTGCTGATGGGATTCCTCCTCAATTTTCTTAACAGAAACAGGTTCAGAATGATGACTCTTTTGTTGAAGTTCATCTTGCTGAAGCTGAGACTCCAACTACAAAAAATAAATCTTGTCTTGTGCATCTTGCAAGCAAGTTTGAATATTAAGAAGAGTGTTCTTGCTTATTTTTACCATAGCATGAACAGTGGAATGAATGAGGTTATGCAACAACTCTAATGCATCATTGATTTTAGCCATTTTTCTCAACAACTTAGGCTCAAGAAATAAATGGTGTCGGCTTCAAATGATAATGTACCCATTTACAATGTGATTCAACTTAATTTCAAAAAAATACAAATGACTTCAAAGACCCTTCTTTGAACTTCCAATTATGGAATTCCCAAAGAACAAACTCTTCTACTCAAATTATGGAGGGCCTCAAGGTATAGACTTGGTCGTTTGACCAGCAAGCAACAATGACTCACATCATAGAAGTATTCAACAATTTCTAAAATACCTCGAGAATTTATGGGAACTCATCAATTTTCCTATTGCACTCACAATAAAGATGAAGGAAAACTCCAAAAACTATGAGTAAGTTTTATGATGCGACCAATTTTCAGCATTTTCCTTCACATTGTCAATATCTTTCAGAGAGTCACCCTTCTATACATGCCACACATCTTGGTCACGTTTTCATAATAGAGAAACATACAAAAAAATTTCACTCTTCACTATATATAAAATCCATATATCTTTTTATTCATATACCATCTCCCCTCTCTCTTCTTCTTCTTCTCTCTTTTTTTTTTTTTTTTTTTTTAAATTGGGGGAAAAAAACAGAAGTATAATTTGGGGGAGGTGTTTTCTGGGGAAGGTATTTTCTGGGGGAGGTGATTACTGGGGAAGATATTTACTGGGGAAGGTGATTACTGGGGAAGGGTCAAACTGTAAAAAAAAATTAAAAAATAAAAGGCAGAGGATAAAAAAATGGAACGCAGAGAATCTGCGTGGGAGGGGAGGGAGAGTTGTGTGGGAGGGGAAGGAGGGCCGAGTGAGGCTGTGGGAGAGGGGGGGATGAGTAAAGTGGTGAGGATAGGGCCATGAGGCCGAGTGGGGAGCGAGGGTAGGGGATAGGGCCATGAGGGCCGTGGGGAGATGGATGTGAGGAGAGGGTCGTGAGGGCCAATTGGGGAGTGAGGGTAGGGGGGAGGGCCATGAGGGCCGTGGGGAGAGGGATATGAGGAGAGGGTCATGAGGGCCATGGGGAGTGAGGGTAGGGGAAAGGGCCATGAGGGTCATGTGGAGAGGGATGTGAGGAGAGGGACATGAGGGTCGTGGGGAGCGAGGGTAGGGAAGAGGGTCGTGAGGGCCGTGGGGAGAGGGATGTGAGGAGGATGGGTGAGGGATGGCGAGGGGGTTCCATGAGAGATGGTGAGGGAGGGTGAGGGGGAGTTGTGAGTTGGTGAGGGAGGGTGATTGTTGGCTGTGAGGGGGCGGGAAACGGATAAGAGTGGGTGGGGAAGGCCGAGCGGCCATGAGCGATTGAGGGGGATGGAAGTGTGAGATGAGAGCTGTAGCGAGTGAGAGTTGTGGGAGTAGAGAGCGACTATGAGGGGAGGCACTGTAGAGTGAATAGGAATGAGTGAACAGTTTAAAAATTGTACAGCATATTTAATTGTGCTCTAAATTTGAGCAGAAATTGCACATTAGCACAAATTGCACAGTGGTGTGCAAAAAACAATAGGTAGAATGTGCAGAAAAAATTGCAGAATTTGCAGTAAAAACTTAGAATTTTTCCAGAATTTTAGAATGGCAGGAGCAGTAAAACAAAATGCCAGGAGCATTAAAAAACTAAAAGCAATAGGGAGCAGTGAGAAAACTTGTAGACTTTAAAATGCGCAGATTTTCAAATTCAAGAATATGGTAGTACACAACGTTGCTCTTCGCAAAAATAATTTCTGAACACTGCAAAAATGATTTCTAAATGCTGCAAAGGATTTCTGAATGCTACAAAAATGCATAGGATTTTTGCAGATTTACACAGGCCACAAAAACAAGTGGCTCTGATACCATGTTAAACACACACATGGTATATGAGAAACTAAACACACACAAAGGAAAGATAGGCATTCGTTGCATTTATTATTCACCATAGATGTACATTTATAATACAATGAGGTGACCCTTAGATTCATCTTCCAAGGTCACTTGGACTCCTTCGTGACTCTTCGCTTGATTGTTGGACATTAGTTTCAATTCTCCCCATGTGTTTCATTGGACTAACCACATCTCGTGGATCCTAACTCTGGCGATTGTATCGGAGACTAACGCCTGTGGGTTTTTGTCCAACGGTAATCATGATTCCAACAAGTGGTATCGGAGTGACATGTCTCGAGTTCGAAACTCACCCGGCTCGCATTGGGGGGGATATTGTTGGACATTGGCTTCAATGCACCCCATATGTTTCGTTGGACTAACCACCTCTCGTGGATCCTAACTCTGGTGATTGTAGCAGAGACTAACGCCTGCGGGTTTTGGTCTACCGGCAATCGTGATTCCAACAGAACTGAATGCAAAGTTTTGTGCATGAGAAAAGGAACCTTGCAGCTTCAGGAGTCTTCCTTCTTCTATTCCCTCCATGACAAGTGAGTGATTTGATGCTTTTCTAACCTTAACCTTGCCATCAAACATGTGAATGGAGTGTCCTTGATGGTGGATGTGGACTAAGGACAACAAGTTTCTCCTCAACTCAGGGAGGCGTTTTCTTTGGGGGGGGGGGGGGGGTTATTTACTAGGGGAGTCATTTTTTGGGGGTGGGGGTGGGGGGAGTATTTGCTATAGTAAAATACAAAATTTAAACAGGAGGAGGCCGCACAGGCCGAGGGAGGGAATGGGAAGGGAAGGGCGAGGGCCTGCGTGAGAGGGGCGAGGGAGAGGGTTTGCATGAGAGGGGTGGGGGAGTGCCTACATGAGAGGGGGTTGGGGAGTGGACGTGAGGGGAGGGGAGGGGGTGAGGGGAGGGCGTAGGGGGATGTGATGTGATGGGAGCGGGGTTGTGAGGGAGGGCCGATGGGAGGGGGTGATGGAGGGTCAAGGGGATGGCAGAGGGGGATGTAATGAGATGGGAGCGAGGTTTTGATGGAGGGCTGAGGGGAGGGTGGAGGGGAATGGGGATGAGAGGGAGCGAGGTTGTGAGGGAGGGCCGAGGGGGATGGGAATGAGAGGGAGCGGGGTTTGGGAGTGGACGAGAGGGGGTGGGGAGAGCCATGAGGTTGTTGTGATAATCTGCGTGTGGGTGTGAGGTTATGAGGGAGGTATGTGAGTCGAGGGCCGAGGGAGGTGAGGTGAGTGGGGTGCGGGTGTGTGAAGCAAGATCTGTGAGGATCTAGGTGCGGGTGTGTGGAGCGAGAGCTACAAAAAATGAGTTAAATTTGCACAGTAAAATAAAGTTGAATGTGCATAAAAATTGAGTTGAAATTTCACAGTGGTGTGCAGAAAAAATGAGGAAGAATTTGCCAAAAAACCAGAAAGCAGAATTATTCCAGAATTGCAGAATGCCAGGAGAAGTAAAAAAATCTGAATTCTAGGAGCAGTAAAGAAAAAAAATCTGAATGCACAATGACAGTCTGCAAAAATTTAAAACATGAGAGAGTTACACCAAGGGCAGGAATGCCAAAAAAGGGACTAGCTTTGATACCATGTCAGACCAGGAGGTAACTCTGCAAAACTGAAGATGCATTAGATGGATATTAGGTGTGTACTTATACATGGAGGTGATACTATTGGGATTCACTTCCCAATGTACTTATGTTTTCAAATTATTAATTTTTAATGTATGAAATTTGATTTTGAGAGTATCAAGTATCTCTTAAATTATAAATTTTGATTCTAAAAATGCTAAGATAGAATTACAAGATTGTGTATTTGGATTTGAATATTGTGAATTTAAAATTTGATATTTATATACTTGAGTCCAAAATAATTAAAAAAAAATTTCATGTATCTATAAATAGATGATTATGACATACATTGTGAAATTTATCAAAGATTAAATTAAAGAAAAAATAAATATATGTGCTTGTTGTATTAAAAAATAATACATTCTTATAAGTAGTTAAAGTAATATATACACTTCATCCTTGTGAACTTTTTTTTTCCTTATTTACAAATACTATGACTAGATTACTATAAAATGATTCAAAGAACATCAACTAAGTGAATCTTTCCTGAGAAATATATGTCGTCCCATGGACCATAAATTAATATAACCAATCCTAAACCTATTTATGACTCTACCTATAGTTAGTCTAAGTGAACAAAACCCCATAATCTAGACCTTTTGTTGAACTTACGTCTGCACCAAGAGGGGTCACGAGTGTGGAGGTGGAGTGAATCAATATAAGATAATTTTTTTAAATGAGCATTCATTAATCATTTAATTCAAAACCTAAATGTATGTGAACTCAAATGAGAATACATGGAGTTTAACATTAAAACTCTTGTAGGGGAAAACTACATAAACTTATCTTTAAAAAAATGTGTAGTCACCAACCTACTATTAAGAAGATTGTAAGCACCAACATAGTAGATAAACCAATCTCCTCCATTGAGTACCAACTCTGTAAAATATTGTGTGGGAACCAACCTACTACAGACACCAATCTCCTTGGCTAAGCACCAACTTAGAAAAACTCGTATAGCTACCAACATAAGGTCTTAATACATAAATTACTTCTAACTTCACCATCATGCATTTCACAACATCACCATACCGGTAACATTCATGATCCAATACCTCTTCTTGCTTCAAACCTTAGTCATATTTATCACTCATGCCATAATAAACCTCATTGTATCATTCCCCATAATATAATCCTAGAATAATGAACTTTACAACATCACAACCCCAAAATAATTCATTTCATAGCATTATAGACCTTAGTGCTTCATAGCACACCCTTAAAACTCTAAGAAAACTTCTTAGACTCCTCTTGAACACCTTTGAACCCCATGAATACTCTTTAGATCCTCTTGCACACCTCAAATATATTGTGCAAAATAGTATTTTAACTTCTTACATGGATACAATTCAGTTGTGCAAATATATCCTTTATTTACAATGTTTTTTCATTCACTTATGGTACTAACTTGTAAAATTAACTGAGCTGAATCGTGCTTTTTGGTTGGTCGACCTGACATAATATTCCATATCTCCTCATTCCTATGGAGTTGTAAAAGTTTCATATACCATTAGAAAGTTATTGGAATAATATTTTCAACCATGTATTCTATGCTCACATTTGAGCTAGGTATTTAGAGTAAAAATTCATTCAAAAGTAGGGTATACAAACTAGGCATCAAAATTCCAAAAACAATATTTCCAACAATCTTCATCTTACAGTAGTTATCTTGGACATATGTAGTCTCCCCCTACCTTTTAAATTAATGAAAACAATATTTCCAACAATATCCCCTTTTTTCATTGATGGAAACCCTTAGTCAATTATGCAACAATATTATAGTACCCATTTTTTTTCAACAACTCTCTTTGTATTTATAATCATGTAACTTCTATCCTTTTGACATCAATGGAAAATGGTTGCACCCCCTAGCCTTTTTCTTCCATTTTCAAATGAGATGAGAGGGATATCACTCCCATATTTTTTTAGAGATTTTCAAATGTTTCTCTAGGAAGGGATTTGGTAAAACTATCTACAACCAATTCCTTAGTGGCAATATATTCCATCTTGACACTTTGTTCAACTACTTGTTCTATTAGGAACTAGTACTTGATGGGAGTATGATTTGTCTTTGAGTGTATAACAAGATTCTTTGAAATCTAATTTAATGAACTTGTTTTGTTACATATGGTTAATATTTTATAATCACATTATACCCTGATATCCTTCAGTGTCTGCTTCATCTAGAGAATTTGTGTGAAACATGTTATTATAGCAAAATATTTGGCTTATGTTGTGGATAGAAAGGTTGAAGTTTTCTTCTTGCTCAACCATGATAGTTTCCTCCAATTATACTTTTCTCATCATCAATACTTATCGCCCAATATTCATTTTTATATGTTGTTAGATTGAATTCCTTACTTATTGAATACGACAAGATAAATTACAATGTACCCTTCATATATATGAATATTATTTTTTTTTCCTGCACATGTGTCTCCTTTGGTGCAAGTTTAAATATTACAACTAATCCTACTACTTGTGTGTGTTTTTGCAACACCCTCCTCCCAAATTTACCCATGCTAACCATTCCACGGGGGTAAACATGTGGTTAAGAGTTACTATGATGTGATTCAACTCCCCATGTGCAGTTAAGGTAGTGGAACTGGAAAAACAAGACCAATCTTACCTTCCTTAGGAGCTACATAACCTTCAGGAGACAACCAACCCTTCTAGGTGCCTTACACCTAAGACAAATTTTCATGTTATTAAGCTAGACCACCATTCGCTCCCATGAAAATCCATGCATGCAAATAAGGCCCTCCAATTTCTCCCACAATAAGGCATGTCGGAGACTGTAGCCTTTTTTAGAAAATTATGAGCCAATGACCTCATATTCTTAGCCACATTTTTAGGGCTAGGTATTAGGCCATTGCCCAAAACTTCATGAAACTTCCAAAAATGATAAATAACAATGAAACAATGCTACCAATGCAAAAAATGGTACATGGACTTGACCTGACCCCTACTACCCATGAAAGGAATTTTTTCAAACATATCACAAACATGTAATCTACAGGTCATAACAACAGATATAGGCATAGGGGTATCATACTTATCTAAGATTCATAAAGAAGAGTTGAATCCTTATCACAATAGTTACATTATCATATGTTAGGTCATATATTCATTCACATTTCATATACTAATCAAATCATTATGAGAGCCATGACCTAAGTCTCTCATAAACCGTGCTTATAACAAACAAAATAATAAGAATAACATATCCATAAAAACCACATATTAAAAACTACATTTACACATGAAATACCAAAGGAAAAGGAGTTATTATTAATGTATGCATAATCCAACCAAGTCAGGGACTTCCACCAACCACGCAACCATAGATTGGGTTCAACCAAATATTTCTTTCAGCCAATCACCCCCGTGCCATATTCTAAGCATGAATGTGGTACTCACAAAAGAACTAATCAAGGGTTCCATAGACTTTACCACATATCTCATCAAGGGATTCCTATGCCCAAATAATGAAAATACACCTCGAGCTTTAGCACAATCCCATAGGATCACTAGGCCCTAAACAATAATCGATGCCTCTGGATCGCTCCACCTAAACCCTGAATAATTTTTCCATATAAACTTCTTGGCTTTACTGTGTATCCCTCCATTATCAGTGAAGGGATTCCTATGCCAACGAGGTCTCCACCCTTTGGGATTTATTGTGTATATTGCCATTATCGGTTAAGGAATTCTTAGGCCCAATAAAGGATATTCACAACTAGGCTTTACCATATATCCTGGGATTCCTATGCCTTGTGATTAATCCCAAGACCACCCCACTCATCTTCGAATCCATCCAACGATCCATCTCAACCAAAACAAGAGAACCCTGTCACACCATGGCTATATAGAAATGGAAAGGAAAGGTTGAAAACATTGTCACACCTAGAAAAACCCATGCCAATGACAACAAGTGAACCAAATACACACATGCATGTACAATGCATGCCAAAATAGGAAAAAAATCATACATGCAACTTGATACCTGCAAGTAATCCCATTGTATCTGCTTGATCCAGCTCTTCCTTGCTTGGTCTTTACTTCCCTTTTCTTTCTTTTCCTTTCTTTGTGTTCTTTCCTCTGATGCTAGAGTGCTCCAAGAATGTTATAAGTGTCCAAGAGTATGAGAGAGAGAGAATAGAGAGAGAGCTTCAAAGCTAAACTGACAAAAGGTTGTGAACTAATTCTGAGAAGCCTTTTTATTAATGAGGCCTATATTTTCTTCATATTTTCATTATTTTCCTTCATTTTCCTCCTCACATGAAACATGAGACCTTTCACCTTCCTCTTCTCCTAATTTTCATTATTTTTCCTTTACTAACTTTATTACTAGGAATTTTGACCAAGATTTTTACAGAACCCTCCCTGTTGGGGGAAAACCGTCCTCAGTGTTCAATGACACCTATAACCAACATGACCACTAAAAATCAAAACATATTTTTCATGTAGCTTTACAACTTGTCTCGACGCAATATTTACAATGAAAAACCTGCTTAAAAGCAAAATAATATGAGAAACATAACAACATGACAACCATGACGACATGACACCCATACCACTTATTGGAGCTAAATAACACAAACCGTGGTGGAATTTACATCCATAGACATATATACATGTACCAAAACATCACACCTAAACACATGCCAAAAAAATTCTCTCAACCAGCGAATAGAGAAGGATACATAGCATGCATCTTATCATCCATATCCCATGTAGCTTCATCAAACCCAAAGTGCTTCTAGTACACTGTAACTTGCTTGATTTCTCGATTTCGAAGCATGAGCATATTTCTCTGCAAAATACACTGAGGTTCCAGCTAGAATTCTCCTTTTGGATTCACCTGCAATATAGACTAGTCAATCAGATGATCAACATATTTAGCATACTTATTAAGAAATGACACATGGAAAACATCATGGACTTTAACTGTTTGAGGCAGTGCGAGTCGATAGGCTACTGGTTCAATCCTTTCAAGAATCTTGAAAGGTTCACAATACTAAGGTTTCATCTTGGCACATGATCCAATCCTCAAGGATCTCTTCTTAGGATTTATGTGTAAGTACACTTGTTCCCCAACATGAAACTCCTTAAAAATCCTATTCTAATCTACATAAATTTTCTTTCTATCATGTGTTGCCTTTATATTCTTCTTGATTACCTTCATTTCATGTTCCATATCTGCCAACATATCCATTCTTATCAACACCATGTTCACTAGATCACTCCAACTTATGGGAGTATTACAACTCTTCCCATAGAGTTCCTCAAACAAACTCATCCTCAAAGACTCTTGATACCCATTTTTGTAAGAAAACTCAACCAATGGAAGGTACTCCCTCCATCTCCTCTGCTGGTGCATGACATACATCCTCAGCATATCCCCAAAATCCTATTGAACTTCTCTATCTATCCATATGTCTACGGATGATAAGTTTTTCTGAAGGCCAACTCTGTAACCAAACATGTAAATTACTCCTTCCTGTTGAGGAGGTAAATCCCCTCTGCGGACAGAGGCGATCCCTACTAGCCCAGTAGGGGTCTAGCAACAATCATCAAATGCTACAGCGCAAGTTCCTAATTGTGAATAAATAAGCCAACGATGGAGGCCTAACTGGAGTCCAGTGCTATGATTCGTAGAAGAGACAGCGTTCCCGTTCCTCAGCCTCGGCAGATCACGATCCCCACGATCTCCGTGAATGGACACCTGCACATGCAAGAAACAACACGAATACAAGCATAAAATCTAGAATACGCAACTATATATCAGTCAGAAAGGATATAACTCATTATTAACATAAGTGAAAAACAGAGTGGAACCATAACCGGTAGTCATTCATTAATAAACAATCGAAAGAGAGTACAACCAATGTTCTGACGCCGTGATCTCCTTCGGAAGGGTCCCCAGTCGTTCACGTCTCGCAAATCTTGCCAGGGAAAGGGCAAGCCTCTCTAGAGTCTCTCGACGATAGTCTCCTTACTTGAGTCGGCCTTAAGGGAAGAAAGAGGGCTTTTATAGCACAAAGGCTCTTGGGAATTTGGAGATTCAAAGCTTAGGCACTTCCAGACTAGCTTGCAATGGCAATAGGCAAGATTTTATAGATGGGGAAGGAGGGAGTTGGGATCCCTATTATTGTGGGATTGGCCCTATCATCAAGGAAGGTTTCATGAGAAATGGAAAACCACTTCCCTTCCATGGAAATCCCATAGCCAAACCTCCCAACTCAAGATAGGCAATGGTTTCTGAGTTTTTTGAAACACAACTTCCGCCATCTTTATTTAAAAAACACTCCTTAAATTGGTTGGCGCGACTGCTGCTCTAGGACAGAGCACCAGTTGGCACGGCCTCTTTGTAGGATTTTCCCCATTGGCGCGAGTGATGAATTGTCTGCCCGCGCCAATGCAAAAGGAGATGTTTTCATGGTTTTTTGCAAGGAGATGTCTTTAGGAAAATTGAAGCTCATGTTTAGAGGAATGCATTGATAATTATTTCAAGGCATGACATTGTTCACAGGTCACAAAATGGGTCCTCCATTGTGCGGGACGGAGAATGGTAGGGACGGTGACAAATTACTGTGTAACAGATGCCCCCTAAAGTATGAGACCCGAGAGAGAGAGGGGTGAAATTCTTTACGAGAACATGTTCAACTGAAGCCCCGCCGTCGGAAAACCTGTGCAGAAAAATACAACTGATATCTCAAGTACATGATGTATATGCGGTATGGGCGCAGCCATCCGAAACAGAGTACACTATAATCCGGATCCAGGGTATGGGCGCAGCCATCCATCGAGGATCAAATAAATAGACTTAGGTATGGTCGCAGCCATCCAGTCAGTGAGTCATGTACATAATTATAATAATCCACAATCGCAGCTTGGATTACAACAGACACAATCCAGGGTCTTGCGCTCCATCTCGACCCAAATAAAGTACAAGTTCAAGCATGCGAATATGTGAGCTGAAGTCGAACATGCAAGAACATCGTCTGATTACCAGCTAATGATGAGAGTTGTTAACAGACGCGAGAGGAACCACCAATAATGACAATGGCCCTCAAGGTACTACAGGTACAATCTACGGCGTGTGAATCAATGAGCTGGCGTCGAACACCCGTAGAATCACTCGATCGGAGGCCAATGATGAAAACCTCACGTCGAATGCGACGAACCTGCCATTGAGGCATGCAGGCTCCAAGGTACCATAAGGGAGTCTCTAGATCAACTTCCCGGATAATGAGCTGAAGTCGACAGGAAGTGACCTTGATCGAAGGTGGGCCATAATGTTTCCCACATCATCGACACGAGACAGAGGAACATGATGTTTTTGTTGTGAATCAGGATCGTATGAGAATCAGAGGAAGGTTGATATTCGTAGAGGCCAACTTCTCTTGAACATATAAACGGCACGACAGTGGACTTGGCATTATTTGACATCAACGGATCAGAGGTCATGGTGACGAGGCAATGAGCAGAGGAGAGGTCAAAAAGGAATATCCAAACCCATGGAGGCAAAGTGAAGAAACGAGATGAGATGTCCCCAGCGGAGTCGCCAAATTTTTGAGGAGGTAAATCCCCTCTGCGGACAGAGGCGATCCCTACTAGCCCAGCAGGGGTCTAGCAACAATCATCAAATGCTACAGTGCAAGTTCCTAATTGCGAATAAATAAGCCAACGATGGAGGCCTACTTGGAGTCCAGTGCTATGATTCGTAGAAGAGACAGCGTTCCCGTTCCTCAACCTCGGAAGATCACGATCCCCACGATCTCCGTGAATGGACACCTGCACATGCAAGAAACAACACGAATACAAGCATAAAATCCAGAATACGCAACTATATATCAGTCAGAAAGGATATAACTCATTATTAACATAAGTGAAAAACAGAGTGGAACCATAACCGGTAGTCATTCATTAATAAACAATCGAAAGAGAGTACAACCAATGTTCTAACGCCGCGATCTCCTTCGGAAGGGTCCCCAGTCGTTCATGTCTCGCAAAGCTCACCAGGGAAAGGGCAAGCCTCTCTAGAGTCTCTCGACGATAGTCTCCTTACTTGAGTCGGCCTTAAGGGAAGAAATAGGGCTCTTACATCACAAAGGCTCTTGGGAATTTGGAGATTCAAAGCTTAGGCACTTCCAGACTAGCTTGCAATGGCAATAGGAAAGCTTTTATAGATGGGGAAGGAGGGAGTTGGGATCCCTATTATTGTGGGATTGGCCCTATCATCAAGGAAGGTTCCATGAGAGGTGGAAAACCACTTCCCTTCCATGGAACTCCCGTAGCCAAACCTCCCAACTCAAGATAGGCAATGGTTTCTAAGTTTGTTGAAACACAACTTCCACCATCTTTATTTAAAAAACACTCCTTAAATTGGCTAGCGCGACTGCTGCTCTGGGACAGAGCGCCAGTTGGCGTGGCCTCTTTGTAGGATTTTCCCCATTGGCGCGAGTGATGAACTGTCTGCCCGCGCCAATGCAAAAGGAGATGTTTTCATGGTTTTTTGCAAGGAGATGTCTTTAGGGCAATTGAAGCTCATGTTTAGAGGAATGCAATGATGATGGTTTCAAGGCATGACATTGCTCACAGGTCACATAATGGGTCTTCCATTGTGCGGGATGGGGAATGGTAGGGACGGTGACAAATTACTGTGTAACAGATGCCCCCTAAAGTATGAGGCCCGAGAGAGAGAGGGGTGAAATGCTTTACGAGAACATGTTCAACTGAAGCCCCGCCGTCAGAAAACCTGCGCAGAAAAATACAACTAATATCTCAAGTACATGATGTATATGTGGTATGGGCGCAGCCATCCGAAACAGAGTACACTATAATCCGGATCCAGGGTATGGGCGCAGCCATCCAGCGAGGATCAAATAAATAGACTCAGGTATGGTCGCAGCCATCCAATTAGTGAGTCATGTACATAATGATAATAATCCACAATCGCAGCCTGGATTACAATAGACACAATCCAGGGTCTTGCGCTCCATCTCGACCCAAACAAAGTACAAGTTCAAGCATGCGAATATGTGAGCTGAAGTCGAACATGCAAGAACATCGTCTGATTACCAGCCAATGATGAAAGTTGTTAATAGACGCGAGAGAAACCACCAATAATGACAATGGTCCTCAAGGTACTACAGGTACAATCTACGGCGTGCGAATAAATGAGTTGACGTCGAACACCCGCAGAATCACTCGATCGGAGGCCAATGATGAAAACCCCACGTCGAATGCGACGAACCTGCCATTGAGGCATGCAGGCTCCAAGGTACCATAAAGGAGTCTCTAGATCAACTTCTTGGATAATGAGCTGAAGTCGACAGGAAGTGACTTTGATCGAAGGTGGGCCATAATTTTTCCCACATCATCGACACGAGACAGAGGAACATGATGTTTTTTTTTGTGAATCAGGATCGTATGAGAATCAGAGGAAGGTTGATATTCGTAGAGGCCAACTTCTCTTGAACATATAAACGGCACGACAGTGGACTTGGCAGTATTTGACATCAACGGATCAGAGGTCATGGTGATGAGGTAATGAGCAGAGGAGAGGTCAAAAAGGACTATCCAAACCCACGGAGGCAAAGTGAAGAAACGAGATGAGATGTCCCCAACCCGACACGAATGCAGACAAGTGCCATGTTCAAGAGTGACATACTGCCGACGACAACGATGATGGTTCCATTTTTCCCCCACCATTTCTGGCGAGTACCCCAATTATTTTTGATAACAAGCTTGAAGGGGATAGCATATGCTTGTAATATAAGTCCACCCTTCGGGCGAATCCATCCTAGTACATTTAACGAGCCCTAGGAAGGAGAAACTCGGAGAACGTCATTTCGACTGGATCCGATGTCATCAGGGTTTAACGAGTCTGACAAAGGGAGAACTCGACGTCTTTTCATGTTTAGAGAGTTTGAAAAGACAGCAAAAAATTAAACTCCACAGGTCCCTTTTCGTAAATATTTCCTCAGAAACGAAAAGGTAGAAAACAATATCTGAGAAAACCTCCTAGTCGCGATAGGCTAGGGTATTCATTTTTCGTAATCAATCTATCCCAGTCCGAAAAAGGGGTAAACGTATACTGGGTAGAGGTTGATTCGTGTCCATTTTAACGAGATCGAAACGACAAGGGCCTCAGAAATCTTTTCATGTTTAGAGAGTCAGAAAAGAGCTGAAAGATGACTCCAAAGTGACTTTTTTGTGTATTTACCGAGTCTGAAAAAGTATAAAATACAACTCGTTTCCACCGTTAAAGTCGCAAAAACCTGCTGCTGCACATACGAAGCAAGCGTAAAACCCATTTTCGACATAACATATTAAAATATTTGATAAAAATAACTTTTAAAACCATCCTATGTCGAAAAAGTTATAAATATGCCAAAATGGTAAAAACAAAATTACATTTACTATTTACCTTGGTAAAAAGTAGCAGTGGTCCATTTGGAGTGCAAACTTCTGACGGCGATTGCGACAGATCCGATTGACCATTCAAATTCTCGTCTGCTATAGGTAAGAGGCACTTCTCTATACTTCATTTCAATCCATTTTTTGATAGTTTTCCCTCATATATCAGGCTCTGTGGCAACTTTTTGAATTTTTAGGGCTGCGCTCATTGGCACGGGTATCGGGCACGGACCCGCGCCAATGGGCTTTTTCATGCAAAGGGCTCACGCCACGTGGCGTGACTGTTCAAAAACAGCCGCGCCAGCGGCCGAACCCAAAATTCCGCCTAAAAATCTGAAATTTTAATCATTTTAAATGAAATTTGAAGCCTACCAGAGATCTAATTAAGGGTTTATGACCATGTGGATGCAGGAAATCAAGCAAAATGGTGATTGAATGGAAAGAAAGAGAGCATGGAGAAGAGGATGAACAGGCCATAGAAAGTGAGGCTTTCATGAATGCCCTCAGAAACTGTGGGCTAAAGAAGTTCTTCCTTACACCCTGTTTACGAGCTCAGCCCGAGCTCCTCCAGTATCTGATCAGTATTTGGGATGAACAGGAACAAGTGTTCAAGTTGCGAGACCAGGTATTGGAACTGGAGGTCTCTGATGTGTATTTCATAACCGTATTGTCCCGCAGAGGTCCGGTACCCATCCTGACTGGGAGCAGACCATCTGGCGAGAAGATGGAAGAAGTGATGGCATGAGTGTGCCCAAGAGCACAAATGGGATCAGGGAGCAAAAAGGTGGATATCCACACTATCCCCGATCTGGCATTGAGAGTTGTCCTACATACCATCACGCGGACTGCAGGATCGCAGGCACCGCATGAGGCCACAAAGGCCCAACTCCTGCTGGCCTCAGAATGCATGAGTCCCTTATTGTTTGACTGGGCTACAACAGTAACAATAAACATGAAGAGATAGCTCACAAAATGCAAGCAAGCTAAACTGAAACAGTTTGGCTATGGTTCCATCTTGGTATCGTTCATTCTGGAATGCTTACCAATCTTCCAGGGCCAAGGGGCGATAGTCGCAGATCTGATTCCACGAGAGCTAAGAATGGCTTGCTGGGCAGCACTAATGCCCAAAGCTGGAGGTGGCCAACAGATGTCCTGGAGGCCGGAATTTTTTAGGTGGTTACGGCGCCAGTTGATTGTAGTGGAGGACTGGCCATATGCAGGAACTGACTTCACCGGAGACCCAGATCTCCCACTGCCAGAAGGAGATGACTGGGACAAGGAGTTGGGTAAGACCTCATGTTTTTTTATTTTTATGTTTTATGTTTTTTTTGTTAATACAAATTCGTCCTAACACATTTTATATATGTATGCAGATGTGGGCCCCAAGAGACTAGTCAGGATGTCTCCAATCTCGCGGAGAACTCATATCGCCCCTGACCCTCAGGGAGAGGGCACAGGAGGAGAGGAGTTGATCCAGAATCTCGAGGGCATTGCCCGAGGGATCCCGGACTATGCTCGGCTGGCGGATGTACCGATGGCGTACCAGCGTCATACGGTGGGAGTTCCAAGTCGGATCCACCGAATCCTGAGACACTTAGTGTGTGCAGTTACATGTTATCATGAGCACCATGCGGATTAGCTCTTAGGGATTATACCACACCTATTTTTTGAGAGACATATCGTCTCCGGATGTACTTAAGATGATTATGTATATTTTGACTTTATGTGACACACTCTATGTAAACATTTCGATATCTATATATATATATGCATATCTATTTCTGGATGGATCTTTCTTTACATGTGATGATGGTTTACAAATTGCGCAAATGTCTGTCTAATACCAAATTTGCTACTGCATCTGTTAATGTATTCAAATGCCTGGGTATATGATGATATGTAATGTAGTCAAAATTCCTTTCCAGTAATCGAATACGCAGATACAAACGTAAAATGGACGGGTTTCTTACCGAATAGTGTCCGTTCAGCTGTAACACTACAAGTTGTGAATCTAGATACACGAGCAATTCACGGATACCAAGGTTTACTGCTTCGGTTAATAATTCTAACACAGCACCATATTCCGCGATGTTGTTCGTAGCACGTCCTAGACACACACCTTGCAGGTTGACCAACTCACCAGCAGGATCATAGATTACCCAGGCTGCTGAAGACAGATTTCTGGTACTACGGGAGGCACCATCCGCGAAACCAACAAATGGACGAATAGACATCTGCACAACCAAGAAGACCCGATCAGCAGAAAGATGTTTACAAGGCACACCACACCATATATGCACACAAATGAAAAACACACACCTATGTACACACACCACACCAAGAAATCACTTCAGGCATAGTACTTTTTGAGGTACAGCCCATTTCTGGGCTGCGCCAGTGGAACTCCTTCATAATCTATAAGCTCATAAGCCTTGTTTTTCAAAACGTGTTTTACTATATAGGGCCCATGCCACATAGGCTGGAACTTACCGGCTCCAAGCTTGTCATGTGCTTGATCGTATAGGAGGACGAGGTCTCCTTCGATAAAGGAACGAGGAGAAACAGATTGATCAAAATGAGTTTTGACCTTCTTTTGTGCTTCAATAACCAAAGCAGCCAGACGATGGGTTTCATCTAACCGTTCCAGATACAGAAGACGTTCTTCCTCAGCAGAAGTATTAGGTAGAAGTTCCACAGCTAATTTCAAGGAAGGAATCTCGCATTCAACCGGAAGAGTTGCTTCGAGACCATACACCAATTGAAATGGTGTGAACCCAGTTGCACTCTTTGCAGATGTTCGGTATGCCCAGAGAGCTGAGAACAGTTGAAGATGCCAATTGGATTTGTGAATACCAACTGTTCGTTGAAGCATAGTGACCAGAACTTTGTTCACTGCTTCAACCTGACCATTCGCCTGAGGGTAATATGGTGTTGAGCTGTCGTGATGCAAGCCCAACTTTGAAGTCAGCTCCGCCATCATATAATCTCGGAAATGAGTACCGTGATCAGTGACGATGGCTTGAGGAACCCCGAACCGTGCAATAACGTGGTTGAATATAAATTGAGCAGTCGTTTTACCGTCAGCAGCTAGTGTAGGCATCACCTCGGCCCACTTGGTGAAGTAGTCGACGACGAAAATTATATACGCATGCCCCCCGGCCGAGTGAGGGTTACACGTCATAAAATCCATGCCCCATTTTGCAAAAGGGCCGACGGTAATAATAGGATGCAAGGGTAGAGGCGGCGCGCGCATCTTGCGCTGGAATATCTAGCACGCATGACATTTACGGACTGCAGTGATACAGTCTTTGAATATAGAAGGTCAGAAATAACCTACTCGCAGAATCTTCTGGGCAGTAGCATACCCGGACATATGTCCACCACAGGCACCACTGTGGCAGTCATTTAGGACCTTTTCAGCCTCTTCCAAGGTTAGGCATCACCGGAGCACCGAATCTACTCCAATGCGGTATAAGGTATCTCCTACTATACGGTAGGGCTGGGACTGGTGCCGAATCTGACGGCGGGCAGCTTTATCCAACTCAGACCGAAATGTCGAGGTCTGAAGATACACTATTATGTCACCGTACCAAGGGTCACGAGTACTGATGAGGAAAAGCGTTTCGTCCGGTATATGATCTTCAGAGTGTGAGGGAGCAGAGTCTGTAGGGAGAGAGCATATAAGATCCGCAAAAACCAATGATTTAGTTGACTTAGCGGTAGTGAACTCTAAGTCAAACTCCTGCAGGATAACAATCCATTTGGAGTACTTGCCCCCTAGTAATTTTCTAGAAAGAATATATGTCATAGGGTTGCAGTCTGAAACCACTATTATCGTATGCAAAAGGATGTAATGGCGAAAGCGCTGTACAGCGTGCACTGCTGCTAATGCCAACTTCTCGACATGAGCATAACGCGTTTCTGGATCGAGAAGGTTCCGTGACAGATAATAAACAACATGTTCATCACCGTCATCGTCATCCTGCACCAAGACCATGGCTATGGTGCTAAATGTGGTGGCGAGATATAAAGTGAAGTCGCGGTGGTAGTCTGGAGGACGAAGCAACGGAGCATTGACAAGCAACGTCTTCAGCTTCTCAAAGGATTGCTGAGCGATTTCGTCCCAATGGAAGGGAACATTCTGCTTTAATAAACGAGTGAATCCTTTGGCCACCTCGGCATAATTTGGGATAAAGCACCGAAGAAAGTTCGCTTTCCCTTGTAGACTCTGTAACTGATATAGGGAGGAGGGTGATGGGAGATTTATGATGGCCTCAACTTTTAAAGGGTCAAGGAAAATTCCGTCTTTCAAGACTATGAATCCTAAAAGATGGCCAGAATCAACGCAGAAGATGCATTTATGAGGATTAAGCCTAATATTGTAGCGCCTGCAACGAAGAAAGATCTGTCGGAGATGTTCAGGATGGTCCTCTCGCTTAGCCGAATGAGCTGGCAAGTCGTCCAGATAAGGCTGAACGATATGGCGAATGTCATGAAAAGCGTAGGACATCGCACGCTGAAAAGTGGCTCCAGCGTTCTTCAAGCCGAACGGGAGCTTTTTATACGCGAAAGTACCCCACGGACAAATGAATGTGGTCTTGTGTTGATCCTCAGGTGCAATATTGATCTGATTATATCCTGAGAAACCGTCCATCAAGGAATAGATCTCACTTCCAGTACATTCGTCGATGATCTGGTCTATGAACGGAGTGGGATAATTATCCTTTGGACAGGCGTGATTGATGTCGCGATAATCAACACAGACTCTAATCGTACCCTGCTTTTTATCGACAGGGACAATGTTAGAAACCCATTCTGTGAGGGGGATGGGATAAATAAAGCCCGCGTTCAGAAGTTTTTCAACTTCTGCCTTGATTGCGGCGGCTTTCTGAGGATGCATGGGGCGTAAGCGTTGGCGCACGGGCTTCGCACCAGGATAGGTTGGAATCTCATGCACTACGATACTGGGATCAATCCCTGGCATTTCCTCGTAGGACCACGTGAAAACATCTCTGAATTCCTTAAAAAGCTCAGTATAGACTTGAATCTCACCGGGAGAACAAGTCACACCCACATGAATATTCTCAACGATCCCCGGTTTAACGAAGATGTTGATCGGGATGGTTTGAGTAATGTTACTCAGGTTACCCTCCGAAAAAACCTCATGCGTCAAAATGGGCGTTTGAAGAGGAGGGGTAGGAACCTGAGTAGCATAACGCTCCAGACAGTCAGTCATTGGCCCCAAGCTAGGCATAAAAGAGGAGCGATGATGTCCATCGCCCCAAGGTAGCTCCTCAAGAGACATAGTTTCAATGATGGCCTCATCGGAAGGAAAAGTCTCTGATCCAGGTGGATATTGGTGGCCACCCACCTATTCCACTTGGCCCCCCACCATTTTCTCTTTCAGTTTTTCAGTTTCGACATAAATTACTATTTTTAGCATTTTTTCGGGTCCTGAACTTCCGGAGCCGTTTTGAGGCCCTAAACGACATTTTTTGGGTATCGAAGCACCAGCACATTTAATCATCAAATTCATCCCAAAAGCTGTAGTCCTCGAATAGAGCTTTCTAATGATGTATCATGTGCGTCAAACGGAGATAGTATGCCAAAGTTACATCCCTGGGAAGTTGAAACACCAATTTACCCAAACGGGGCCCATAGTTTTGGCGCTTCATCTCCTAGGGTTAGGTTTGGGATGTTTAGGGTTCTCCATTGTTTCTCAATAATAAATAGGCCCTCGAGCCTCATTCTTAACGGATTCGAGGCTGTAGCCGCCACATCTCTTCTCAGAGATGGCAATACAGCAGTGCCCTAGCTAGTTTTATTTCCATTCTGTCTGTAACCAAATTTCAGTTCTTTGATATTAATGAAATGAAGTGTTATTTCCGCTGCATCTCTGTATTTATGGTTATGTGTTTATTCTGTTGCGTTCCTGCATAAATCCGGATCAGTCTCTTTGAGAGGATCAGGTGAATCGGCCTGACCAAGCCAGGGGGATTGAGAGTAGACGTCGAGAGCCATGCTCAACGGAGCATGCTGAGGAGGTGGAGGATCAGATGCAGAAATAATTTCACAGTAGCTGATCTCTACTGGAGTCAAGGGCATTGATTCTCCAAACTCAAACACCTGCTCAGGCGTAGGAATAAGCCAGGCGTCATCAGACCTGGACATCATGTTGACTTGAGCGGTGTGCGGTGGTGGTGCGGGAAAAATACCCATGAGGACTAGGTCTTTGAAGAGACTAGGTCCTACACTGTCCGGGGGATTCGGAATTTGATTCACGTATGGCACGTTGTTCTCAGAGGTAGAGGTGGAAAATGACAACTGATCCACCGTGACAATTTTGCCCTCGTGAGGGAACTTAAGGAATCGAAAGACGGTGGACGACACGCAGAGCATGGCATGAGTCCAACTACGGCCAAGAAGTATATTGTAGTTGAGTTTAGCGTCAACCACTTCTACTTCCACGTTGACAGTCTTCCCCTGTAATGTGATCGCTAAACTCTCGAGAACACCCAGGGGTTTGGATTCCCGACCATCAAATGCCTCAAGGGCATTGGGAGATGACGAAAGGGCTGGAGAGCTGATGGCCTTCCAGCAAGCAGAGGACATAACGCAGGTAGATGCACCTTCATCCACGACGTCCCTATGAATGTTCAGACCGTTAATCTCGACTTGAATAATAAGAGCGATTTGATGTGGAAGCCGGGGAGTGAAATTCTCTAAATCGAAGGTGAGAAGACTCGAGTCGGCGGGATCAATGCCCCCGATTGCAGACAGTAAAGCCTTCCGTTGCGAAGGACAACTTTGAAGAACTTCTAGCGCAGACATAGCAGACGACGCCTATGCCAAATCCTCAACAATGCTGTACTGTTGAGCGGCACGAGCATTCGGATTATAAGAAGATCTTCGAAGGACACCTTTAGAAGGTGGTTTCACAATGGGTTCAGGAGTAGGCTTCTCGATTTCCAACGAACCGGAGGCAGGTAGGGGAGGCGGTCCATCTGCAACTGCCTTCCCAGGTGCCTGCCGCGATTCGTTGTAATCCTTCGACCGCGTAGCGACAGAGATAGGTGCAACACTCTTCATCATGAAAACCTGGGACCCAAATGGTGCAGATGGTGACGGCTGTTCGACCATCTGGGTCTACTGAGATGGGAATGGCTCTTTTAGAACAGCCGAAGTCCCTTTAGGGCCCTTGAGAAGTTGACTAACCTCGGATCGTCGTGGACAATCCTTAGTATAATGGTCCCCTTCACAAATGAGGCAAGGGTACTTCGGTTTACGCTGAGAGCCATCCTCAGTACGAGATTTAGATTCTGGCTTTGGGGCATCAGATTTAGATTTCCTTTGCCCTTCTTTTTCCCCTTGGAAGTTTTCTCCATAGGATTGGCCTGAACGGCATTCACTTCTGCGGTTTTACCAGAATCGGAGGGGGCGGGATTAGCAGGAGCATTGTTGGAAGAATTAGACTTCTGCTTCCCATTCGAAGATTTCTTCGAATTCTGAGAGATAAAAACAATGACACCATCCACCGCAGGGGTAGGCGGAACCTTAATGGTTCCAGACCGCGGGGCATCAGGTAAGATATCATAAAGCGTGCCGGACTAAGAATATACAAGATCCAGATATTGGGCACGCGCAATGGCTTGTTCCTCTGTCACACACACTCCCATCGCAATATCCTGAGCGATTTTATTCACAGAGGAGGTGGTGAACCAGTGAGTTAGTATTTGATCAGGTATGTGAAACTTGATCAGTCTACGATGGCGCCGCCACTCATGAATGTGATCAGAAATGTGAGTGGCTTTGTCCTGCTTCAGAGAAGTCAGGAGGTTCGTCCCGGCTTCATAACGAACCGGTAACTGAAAGTGCGTGAGGAAAGCCATGGCTAAAGAATTGAAATCTTGGAAAATGCCACGGGATAATTCTATGTACCACTTAGCAGCAGCTCCAAATAAAGTACGCTGGAAGAGGCGCAGGCGAATCGAATTGTCGACCCAAGAGTTAGACGAACACCAAAGATGATACATCATCACATGCGCCTGGGGGTCCTCTCCAGCTTTTCCCTCAAACTTGGGGCAATCACCTGGTATCTTGGTGGGAACCGGAGGCCAATATGGATTATGTAAAATCGGATCATTGGTCAACTTTGAAACATCCGGCAAATCCAAGGTGGCCAGGAACGACAATGGTGGATTAACCGGCATGCCAGACCCAGGATGAGGACCGTTACCTATACTCCACAATGGTTGTGAATATCCTTGCCCCCATGGGTTCTGTCCCGCAGGATTCTGACCGTAGGGGGTGTAGGTCATGTAACCAGACTGGTTTGGATGCTGGTAACCAGAGTGTGGGGCCTGATAACCAGGGTATGGGCCCTGATTATATGTCGGCCTGGTGTAAGCATCGTTTGGATTTGGCTGCTGAGTATAGGTAAAACCGGGTGGAGGAGGATAATACTGAGAGCCTCTGGGGTGGTTATAATTCGGTTGAGATTGACCATGAGGATAATAACCACCTTGAGGATGAGTAGGCTGCTGAAAAGTGGAACCCTGTGAAGCCTGATAAGTAGGGCGCAGCTGTTGATTTGGCTGCGGCATTGAATGTGTCGGCTGCTGAGCAGGGTTAATAGAATGAGCGGGCTGCCGTGAGTAAATAGGTTGACCCGACTGAGAGGGCTGCCCTGAATGAACAGGTTGACCCGGGTAGACAGGTGGCGCCGATTGAGCAGGTTGGCCTGGTTGTGAATGAGCCCCAGGTTGTACCAGATGGGTCGGTTTGCCTGGAGGTGGAACACCAGGTTGTACCGAATGGGTCGGTTGGCCTGGTGGTGGAATAGGACTAGGTGGTTGCTGGAAACCGGTTTGACCTGAAGCGGAACCATAGGATGGTCCCGGCTGATATGCAACGTTAGAAACAACAGGATACTGAGGTTGCATCGGTAAAGAAGGCTGGATTTTCCCCCCAGGACAATAGATCGGTCCCAGTTGATACCTCGGCTGAGGCTGAATAGGTTGACCGGAAGGGCTATAATACTGTCCTTGCGGACCGTACGATGGCCCTTGTTGGCCGACAGGATAGCCTTGCATGGGCTGCCCCTGTGGATCATAAAGATAGCCAGGTTGGCCCGAAGGTTGACCTTGTAAAGGTTGTCCTTGCGGGTTATAAGCCTGGTTATAAGGTAAACCTTGAGCATAGAGGTAAGCCTCAGGAGCGGGTAGACGTAAAATCTCCCCGTGCTCATCATACTGACCTGGGAAAGCATACATGGGTGTACCATCCTGTGCATAGTGCGAAAAGTAAGAGCGGTTGGGATCTTGGGAGGATGGTCCAACCTCGGCGTTCGGCTGTTGCAAAGACAACCGATACTCCTCCGGAGAGATGTTCTCCGGTATAGCAGTCGCTAGATAAACATCTTCAGGAGTTGGCACAACCCTCGCAGCGGATGCTGTGACAACAGGAGAAGAGGCGGCGACACAGACAGTGGGCCGGACGGGAACAGAAGTAACGGGCGTCTGAGGAGACACCCCGGGCGTAGTAGCAGCTGGCCTCGGAGAAGGAGCTGTCACTC
The DNA here is from genome assembly GCA_034641835.2 of Pinus albicaulis. Taxonomy (NCBI): domain Eukaryota; kingdom Viridiplantae; phylum Streptophyta; class Pinopsida; order Pinales; family Pinaceae; genus Pinus; species Pinus albicaulis. The sequence continues at coordinate 342,364,007 of CM076580.1, forward strand.
CCATAGAGGCTACGGCGGAAATGATCTGACCCAAAGATCTGTATCCCTGTGGTAAAGAGGGACTGGCTGTTGACATGTCAGGCAGCTCAGAGTTGTCTCCCTGAAACAATCTTCGTGGGAAGAGCTGATAGTCTTCACCAGACGTTGGGATTTCCTCACCAGAATCACTCATGGTTGATCCTGCCGTTAAATCTCGCAAGAGACGGCGAGGACTAGGAGGAAATACAGCAGCAACAAAAGGTGAACCCGATGTAAGAGAAAGGAAATCAGCTCCTAATCTCAATTCAGACACAGGGTCTGAAAAGGGCCAATTGAACTCAACTGGTCCTCCAAAGGGTTGCTCAGCAAGAACCGATCCCCCGTCAGGAAACTCGGAAACAATAGGCTGCTGCGGTTCAGTAGAGGATTGGGAAGCCTCTGAAGAATCGTCTGTGTAAGGACTACCAGTAGACGAAACCGAAGGTTCCGCCACTGTGGCAAACGACCAGAGAAAAAGAAGCAAACACACACACGGGATGAAAAAGAGTCAAGACACACGATCAAACGGTCAACAAGCAATATCTAACAGGGCGTGTAATCGTGGGTGATTAATTTTTACCACATTGAAAAATAAGAAACTTCACTAATTCATGTTTTAAGAGTCGAGAAAGGATAAAAGATGACTCTATCTCTTTCATATTTGACACAAGCGTGAAAGGACAAGCGCTTGACGGTCTTTTCAAATTTAGGTAGTCAGAAAAGACCAAATGACTGCTCAGGAATACTAGGCACAAAGGGTGTACCAAATAACCGTGAACTACAATATACACCTTGGTTTTAATAATGAAAAAGAAATCAACCAAGGACTTTCCGTACATGCAGGCAATCTCCCCGAATGTTGTGTTTGGTGTATCACGGGTATAGGGCGGCAGACTCGGCTTCCTGTGGATAAAGGATTGAAAACCTAGAGGGGTCTCCCTTTATATACGCGACGGTACGGGGAGCACAAGTCCGTACTAGCGCTGTCTAGAGCCAAAAGGCGAACGACAACTGCTAGGTTTAAAGACGCCGGAACACGTCTCTAGCCTAGACCTCTAAATATGTTTCGTTAGATTCCAATGCTGCCTTAATGTAAATTGAGTAGATTTTAAAGTTGATCTTCAATTACGTTTCAGTTTTCAGGCCCTAACGAATGTGTTGTCTCAAAAACTCCTAAATGCAAAGCTACATGCCACAGTAGACCACTTCGTTCGATGAAAACTAGCTACAGAAGAGTTGAGAGTTTTTTACACAAACAAAATGATCAGAAGACAAACAATAATATCTCTGATGCAACTAATGAAATCGAAAATTTTCATTCAAATCACTAATTACTAGTAAAATTGAAAATTTTCAATTTGCACTAATCAACCAAAAGCAAAAGAGGATTTTTTTGTAATTTTCAATGTTTGATAGCTAGATACACTAAACAAACTGAAAATAAAAGAGAAGCAACTTGAGAAATGATATTGAGAGAGAAAAACGAACAAATTTCACTCAATGACACAAACAATCAGATCTCAAATCGACCAAAGTCTCTCAAAACCAAGAAAAAGACTCAAAGGCTCCAATGGACCGTGTGATCTAGGCCCAAAGCAAGACCAAATGAAATTTGAATGAAGAAACGAGCAATCACCCAAAAATCACAACAAAACAGTGAACAACTATTAAAAGAATGCGGAGGAGCAATCAGAGAGTTGACTGAATAAACGAAACACCAAAACTCCCAAAAAGGGCTCAATACACAAAGCCACTAGATGCCCTAGGGCTTAAGACGTGAAATCGATGGATAAAAGCAAACAACCAAAGGACGAAGGAAAATTCCTAGTCAAACAGGACTCCAACACACTCAGGTAGTCGAAAAATCAAGAATAAAAACACTGATCAGACCTAGAGAGCTCAAAACTGAGCAAACTCAAATACCCTATAGGAGTGGCGCGACTGTAAGGCTGCAACTGGCGCCAGCAAGCAATTGGCGCAGGCAATACAAAAGCAACATGCACCAATTGGCGCGACTGTCGGGCTAAAAAGTGCGCCAGTCGATTTTCTCAGCCAAAAATAAAAAAGAACTACTCCAGAAGCAGATCAATGTAAACTAAGCAAACCAAGAAGCAAAAAACCAACAAAAGAACCCAGCCCAGAAGGCTAACCAAGCAAGGAAAATCATAAAACAATCAAAACGAGACAATCCAAATGAGACAGTGAAAACTAGACAATCCCCAGTGGAGTCGCCAAACTATTGAGGAGGTAAATCCCCTCTGCGGACAGAGGCGATCCCTACTAGCCCAGCAGGGGTCTAGCAACAATCATCAAATGCTACAGCGCAAGTTCCTAATTGCGAATAAATAAGCCAACGATGGAGGCCTACTTGGAGTCCAGTGCTATGATTTGTAGAAGAGACAGCGTTCCCGTTCCTCAGCCTCGGCAGATCACGATCCCCACGATCTCCGTGAATGGACACCTGCACATGCAAGAAACAACACGAATACAAGCATAAAATCCAGAATACGCAACTATATATTAGTCAGAAAGGATATAACTCATTATTAACATAAGTGAAAAATAGAGTGGAACCATAACCGGTAGTCATTCATTAATAAACAATCGAAAGAGAGTACAACCAATGTTCTGACGCCGCGATCTCTTTCGGAAGGGTCCCCAGTCATTCACGTCTCGTAAAGCTCGCCAGGGAAAGGGCAAGCCTCTCTAGAGTCTCTCGATGATAGTCTCCTTACTTGAGTCGGCCTTAAGGGAAGAAAGAGGGCTCTTACAGCACAAAGGCTCTTGGGAATTTGGAGATTCAAAGCTTAGGTGCTTCCAGACTAGCTTGCAATGGCAATAGGCAAGCTTTTATAGATGGGGAAGGAGGGAGTTGGGATCCCTATTATTGTGGCATTGGCCCTATCATCAAGGAAGGTTCCATGAGAGGTGGCAAACCACTTCCGTTCCATGGAAATTGTTTGGTCTCAATCTAGTCTCCTAAATTGAGTTCATTAATTGTCAACCAGGGTCAGTAAACTGCTGAAGTGTGGTGCACTATATGTGCCTAGGTATCTATTTCCCACTACGTTGTGTTTAGTGTTTTCTTATGTTTTTGGTTTTATGGTTTTATTTTGAAAAGGAAAAGTACTAAGTGCTAAATGAAGGGAAACTATTGGTCAAAACAGAGTGAAGCCTAAACTATGATGGTAAACAAATGCAAATGTTGAAACAAAACATATTCTAACTATGACTAGCAACCAACAAATACAAAGCTTGATAATGACTCTATTGTAAATTCACAACATGAAATTGAAATGAACCTGAGAAATGAACAAGCTAAGTGTAAATGAAGTTTTCTCCTAAATCACTAATCAAACAGATAACTTACAATGTACAACATCTTTATCCATGAATAAAGATTTATTGGAAAATATGTGGAAAAGAATATTTGTAACAAGGTAAAGTTTCTACTCTAAACTAGTTTCTACTTCTGTTTTGCAACTCAATTTAACACCATTAAACCTTTCTCAAAAGTTATAGATTTCCTTTCAAAAATAGTCTTTGAGAAGAGGCTTGTTTGTGAAATGATAAAGAAGCTGCAAAATACTCCAGACCTTATAATAATACTATCTTTTGTCCAGATAATTGTGTATGAGTATGAATTTTGAACAAAAGAAGTTTTGTAAATAATTAAGCCTGTGAGATTGAATTTATCAACTAAGACAAAGTAAGCTACAATGGACAACAACTAAACTTGAAGTGTTAAAGCAATGAGTTAAAACTAAAATAAGATGCTATTAATCTACAATGAACAGTATTAAACTAAAGAGCCATTATCATACTTGAAAAGAAAGGACAAAGCTGAACCACATGCATTCTACCTCGGAGTATTCTACTGAAATTGACATGCCATTACTCTATGAAATTACACAGTCCATCTTGTTCATCATGAATAATATGTTGGAAAAGTTTATTAGAACAATTCTGGTTGTATAACTCAATGCAATTGAAACATAAACATAAGACTGAAAGTAAATACTCATCTAAACTGTGAAAACAGAGCTAAAATACTTATCTAAATTATAAAAACAGAGCTGCACAGGAGGTAGGGGCCCTCCACCACCTGGTAGCATAAAATCTAACTCAAAATTGACTCATCTCATGCAGCAGAATGATGCTTCTTTCATTAAAGGAGAAAATGACTGAAAACAGAGTATTCACGGTTCTGAAATCTAGCAGAAAAAGCCAAAAAAACAGAACTTGAGATAATGCAGGGATTACTGTCTTTCCCATTCCTATTTGAATTAAAACTCTTATTGAAGGCTGCCTACTTTGCTGCAGACAGCTGTAGAGTTTGTGTCCTGGTAGAACTCTACCTCTTGGTTTTGGTTTCCCACGTCCATAACCACATGTAGAATTGTGTTCAGAATTTGTAGGGAGCAAGGAATGATGTGGATGAAGTCTGGAATTTTCCCATATGCGCCTTTCTTTGAGATGACACCTGTAACCCACTCAAACTGTAAAACAACTGCAGAATGCGGGATCAGCTACGGAATGCGCGGTCAGCTACGGAATGCCTGTATTTTGTAGCTATTTTGCAGAAAATTGTTAAAATAGCAAAAATCATGAAAATACAATATGTTAATCAATTGCATGTAACCTTTAAGCAATCCTAATCATTCTTCATTGATTTTAGGCTTATGAAGTGATAAAAGAATGATGAAATGAAGTGAAGGTTTGTAAAAGAGAAGGCAATTCTAAGGCTCAACATACCCCCACTGCAAGACTATTGCATGTTCTCATGCAATTTCATCAAAACTTATTCCATGTGCTTTGAAACCTCTGTTAGAACATCCAACCTTATCTTTCTGCTTCTTTTGGCCCTAATATATTTTCTAATCTCTGTTAACATTTCAGAAATTAGTTCTTCATCTTCCTCTTGTAGTGGAGTGTTAAGTTTATTTTCAATAACCATGTCAGTTTTTCTTCTTCTGCTCCATCAAAAGATTTGACAAAAGATTTTGTAATCTCCTTATGGAAGCCATCAAATTTCTCTAAAAAATTTAGCCTCCCTTCTTATTGTAGTAGCTCCTTGACTTGTGGATATCCTTCCAAATACTTGACTTCAACTGATTGTGTCCTGACAATTAGCCACATTCCTCCTTTGTGCAGATTATCTTCCTTTCAAAATTACTTTTCTATGCTTGAAGCTAGATTGACTACAGAGTCTAATACTTTATTTTGAAACTGTATCTCTGTGTCTGAAGATGGATTAGTTGAAGAATGATGCTTCACCCTTAGAATTACCTTTCTGTACTTAGAGATGGATTGGCTACAAAGTTTAATGAAAGTGAATGGATGGAGGTGATTAAGCTATAAGGGAAAATGAAGTGGCTATGGATCTGATGGAGAATTTATGATGACCTTGTGGTGAAATAAGTGAATGATACAATCTTAAGGAGATGTGGAATAGTAGGTTGGAATGTTGGATAAGGGATATGGCCAAGATATGTTAATCAATTAGAATGATAGGTTGTTTTAGGAAACATATGATTATACACATTGTATCTATTTCATGTTTTAACTTTTTGCTATTAAAATAATTTTCACAATTTACCTCAGAATTTTGACCTTGTTAATTGCTGTGCTTGATGCTGTTCCTTTGGTCCTCTTTTAGCTTGTTGGTCTTCAAAACAGAATCCTTCAATTTCCTGTAAACATCATCTCTTTGTAGGCTGTACAATTATGTCAGAAATGCTGAATAAGATGTGGCTGCAACATGCAATCTGTAAAAAGAAATGAAGTATGAGTATGGAAGATGGATGTGAAATGTGATGGAGTGAAAGTGGAATAGGACTTGTGAAATGAAATGAAAATGGCGTGAGATGGAGTGAAAATGGAGTGAGATGGAGTGGAATTGTAGAATGAAATGAATTTTGGAATTTCTCTCAAATGATACATCAGACTTCCCTGAAATTTTCTGAGGTTGTCACAAATATTATTATGCATTTTCCGACGAAAAATCTCTGCCATTGGTTACACGGATCTCCCGGAAGATGAGGAATGGCTGTAGGTGAAAGTGGCCAATTTCTTGAAAAATACACACTAAAATTTTCTGAAATTTTCTGTGTTTATTCACCCTACCTCAATGCATTTACCATAAAAATTTCAGGACCAACGGATGCACGGTTTGAAAGTTATGACAAAATCAATTTCTGCCATGTTTCACCCTTATTTTGCCCAATGTTGCAACAAAAAAGTATGCCACGAACTCATTTTAAGGCCAAATTGAGTGATTCCAAAGGGAAACTGTGTGTTTTTACCTTCTCTACTGCCACATTCTTCCAGAATTTCATTTTGATGAAGAAAAGGCGCTGCTGTGCAAAAATACTCAAATCTGTCCTATTCTGTCCATAATGCTGAAAATTGAAAATCTGCCTGGAAAACCCTTCTGAAATGCCCTTAAAAATTGCTTTTTTCCAAATTCTGTCCGCCTATTACTCAATTTATCATATTATGAGAAAACCCAGAAGCTCAGAATTTTTTATTTCTGCTCCAATCTCTTGCAACAATTGCGCCAAAACTGCCTTCTGGAAAAAGTTGCAAAAAGACGAAAACAGGCTGCTACAGCAATGGGTGCAGAAACTGCCACTTTCCGCAGCTGTTATTGAATTGAAAAAAAGATGAACATGCTGCTACAAGAAACTAATGAAATGTACTGCTGCAAGTTGTTGTTGATTCCATAAAACCATTAGTCTTCATCAAAGCCAACATTCATGGTATAATTCTTACCATGCGAATAAATGTGTCGAAGTCGAGCATGGGAAGAAATCATTGGATTACCGATCAATAATGAAAATCGTTAACCAATGCGAGACAACTCAACGATAATGTAAATGAGTGTCAAGGTACCTCAGTGCATCTTGACAGGGATGAATGAATGTGTCGAAATCGAGTCGCCTGCAAGATTTGACAATCAAGAGACATTGTTGTATTCCCATTGTTATCAATGAGGAGGCTTGCCATTGATGAATGCAAGCTCCAAGACACTTCAAATAATCTCTAATCTTGATCCCAGATAAAGTGTTGAGGTCGATGGGACAAGATTTGTTGGAAGGTGGACCTTAAGGAATTCCACATCATCCAACTCGAGCATAGAACCAAGAATGATTTGAAGAACCATGAAAGATTGAAACCATCATGAAATTGCAGAACTTATTGTGAACTTTGCCCGCCAGTTGCCTGGTTTTCAAGCAAAGCTCATGTCCAATTGCGCCAGCAAGCTGGTTTTCACAATAGGACTTATTTTTCTCTTTATTTTTATTTTTATTTTATGTCCTACTCTACTTGAAAAAGAAAATCTTATTCAAGTATATGAATACTTCCAGTGGAACCATGTCTGTAACAAGATGATAGATAAACTCATATGCAGGTTTGAAAGATATTCTTTGACATGTACCTGTATATGAGATGCCAACTGTCTTGATTTAGATGATGTCAGAAGATATTGAATAATTGAACATTAGGATCCGATGACTGAATTGAACCAAGATTCAATGTAATCTTGTCTTCCTTGTCTTTCCTCTATCATGAAATCAGAGATGTGATCTTCATTCATAGAATCTAGTGATAGGCATGCATGAGACTTTTCAATCTCTGGTTCCAATATCTCCTCTTTATCAATAGACATCCCTGATTCTTGGACCTTATCTGAGTCTTCTTCTTCTGTTTGTTGTTCTTCAATGACAGCTGGTGAATGATTTTGCAATACCTCAGAATTGTAAGTTGATTGAGGTGTTTTATTGTTGGGGATATGAAATGGTTGTGGAGGTAGTGGAGTGGGGAATCTTTGGGGTGCTTGTGTGGATGATAATGGAAAAGGTTGAATTGAGGTAAAATGAGGGTGATATTGATGTTGTAGTGGAGGTAAATGGTATGGATAATATTGATCATGGTATTGAGGATAGAGAGGGAAAGATTGAGGATATGGTGGATTTCCTTTATAGGGCCTTTGCCAACTTTGTTGCCAAGATAGATTTTGAGGTTGGGATTGATATAGCCAAGGTTTCCAAGGTTGGTTTTGAAGTTGGGATTGAGATGGCAAAGGTTTCCAAGGCAAGGGTGTTCTCCAATTACCTTGAGGTTGTTGTGCATAACCTTGAAACTGTGCATAAGGATATTGCATCATATTGGGTTGATGAGGCTGCCATAGCCCTCTTGGAGCTACATAACAAAGTTGCTCTTGTGCTTGATTTGCTCCATTATCCTTTTGGTAAATTGCTTTCAACCCTGGTAATGATGGGCAATCTTCAGTAGTATGTGATCCTGCACAAATTTTACACATTTTAATGTTATCACATGGACATTCATGCAAAGCATGTTTCTTTCTACATTTAGGGCAAAATATAAATGAAGCAACTTTTTTCTTGTTTTGCACTCTTAGCATGTCAGTTTGTTCATTTAAATTACCAAGAATGTTTATCAAATTGTTAGGTTCAGTTTGACTTACCAATTTTGATGCTGACTTACTTACTTTTGCCACAAATGGATGTTGAGGGGACCTTACACACTTTTCTTTTCCTCTTGATATGTTTTTGCATAGTTCACAAATTTCTTGAAATGACAATCGATAAACATCTCCTTTTCCCACAAGATTAAGAAGATCAATCCATTCATCCTTTATAGCATTTAGTAGGAGAGTTTTTAATGCATCTGATCCTAAATTATGCAATTTAGATCTTTTGATATTATAAGTAAATCTCTCCACTAAATCTTCTAGGCTTTCATCCTCTTTTTGGTTCATCTTAAGACTTCATTTCTAAGGTCATGGTGCATGCAATAACCTTTATATTTTTCCAAAAATACTCTTTTCATATCATCCCATGTCCTTATAGAATTTGTTCCTAAATTCATGAACCATCTAAGAGCTCTATCCTTCAATCTGCAAGGCCAAATTCGAATTTTTGCATGTGCGTGGTAGCATAAAGGATTCTACAAATTATTTCAAATTCAAAAGAAAGGTTTACGGGTTTTCGATCTCATACCTTTAAAATTGAAGTTAGGAAGCACGGATGGATGGATATTCGATGTTCTTTATTTGAGATGTTGATATGGAGGTTCTTGATGGAAAACCAAAAGAGATCTTCCTCATCGTCATCATTTCCATCCATTTCTTAGCCCTCAACGTCTTTTACCTCTTCATACATATAAAAATGTGAATTCATGATGTGGATGTATGACTCTGCACACATAGTTAAGTGGAGTCATGTTAGGTGCTTTTTTTTTTTTTTTGGATAAAAATAAGGTTACCTAGTTACACTTCCCCGGCAACGGCGCCAAAATGTTTGTGCTCAACCTAGTCTCCTAAATTGAGTTCATTAATTGTCAACCAGGGTCAGTAAACTACTGAAGTGAAGTGCACCATATGAGCCTAAGTAACCTTTTCCTACTTCGTTGTGTTTAGTGTTTTCTGATGTTTTTGGTTTTATGGTTTTATTTTGAAAAGGAAAAGAACTAAGTGCTAAATGAAGGTAAAATATTGGTCAAAACAGAGTGAAGCCTAAACTATGATGGTAAATAAATGCAAATGCTTAAACAAAACAGAGTCTAACTATGACTAGCAACCAACAAATACAAAGCTTGATAATGACTCTGTACAGCAAACTCCCCAACATGAGATTGAAATGAACACGAGAAATAGACAAGTTAAGTGTAAATAAGTTTTTCTCCTAAATCACTAATCAAACAGACAACTTACAAAGTACAACATCTCATCCATGAATAAAGATTTGTTGGAAAATATGTGGAAAAGAATATTTGTAACAAGGTAAAGTTTCTACTCTAAACTGGCTTCTAATTCTGTTCTGCAACTCAGTTTTAACACCACTAAACCTCACTCAAAAGTTATAGATTTCCTTTTAGAATAGTCTTTTGAAGAAAGGCTTGTTTGTGAAATGATAAAGAGGCTGCAAAATACTCCAGACCTTATAATGATACTATCTTCTGTCCAGATAATTGTGTACGAGTATGAATTTTGAACAAAAGAAGTTTTGTAAATAATTAAGCCCGTGAGATTGAATTTATCAACTAAGCCAAAGTAAACTACAATAGACAACAACTAAACTTGAAGTGTTAAAGCAATGAGTTAAAACTAAACTAAGATGCTATTAATCTACAATGAACACTATTAAACTAAAGAGCCATTATCATACTTGAAAAGAAAGGACAAAGCTGAACCACATGCATTCTACCTCCGGAGTATTCTATTGAAATTGACATGCCATTAATCTATGAAATTACACAGTCCATCTTGTTCATCATGAATAATATATATTGGAAAAGTTTATTAGAAAAATTCTGGTTGTATAACTCAATGCAATTGAAACATAAACATAAGACTGAAAGTAAATACTCATCTAAACTGTGAAAACAGAGCTAAAATACTTAACTAAATTATAAAAATAGAGCTGCACAGGAGGTAGGGGCCCTCCACCACCTGGTAGCATGCAATCTAACTCAAAATTGACTCAGCTCATGTAGCAGAATGATGCTTCTTTCATTAAAGGAGAAAATGACTGAAGACAGAGTATTCACGGTTCTGAAATCTAGTAGAAAAAGCCAAAAAAACTAACTAGCGTTTCTTGGTTTCCCAAGTCATATTTATAATGAAATTACATAACATCACTTGAGATAATGCAGGGATTACTGTCTTTCCCATTCCTATTCGAATTAAAACTCTTATTGAAGGCTGCGTACTTTGCTGCAGACAGCTGTAGAGTTTGTGTCCCGGTAGAACTCTACCTCTTGGTTTTGGTTTCCCACGTGCATAACCACATGTAGAATTGTGTTCAGACTTTGTAGGGAGCAAAGGAATGATGTGGATGAAGTCTAGAATTTGCCCATATGCGCCTTTCTTTGAGATGACACCTGTAACCCACTCAAACTATAAAACAACTGCGGAATGTGGGATCAGCTACGGAATGCGCGGTCAGCTACAGAATGCCTGTATTCTGTAGCTATTTTGCAGAAAATTGTTAAAATAGAAAAAATCATGAAAATACAATATGTTAATCAATTGCATGTAACCTTTAAGCAATCCTAATCATTCTTCATTGATTTTAGGCTTATGAAGTGATAAAAGAATGATGAAATGAAATGAAGGTTTGTAAAAGAGAAGGCAATTCTAAGGCTCAACAGAAATCCCGTAGCCAAACCTCCCAACTCAAGATAGGCAATGGTTTCTGAGTTTGTTGAAACACAACTTCCACCATCTTTATTTAAAAAACACTCCTTAAATTGGCTGGCGCGACTGCTGCTCTGGGACAGAGTGCCAGTTGGCGCGGCCTCTTTGTAGGAATTTCCCCATTGGTGCGAGTGATGAACTGTCTGCCCGCGCCAATGCAAAAGGAGATGTTTTCATGGTTTTTTGCAAGGAGATGTCTTTAGGGAAATTGAAGCTCATGTTTAGAGGAATGCATTGATAATGATTTCAAGGCATGACATTGTTCACAGGTCACAAAATGGGTCCTCCATTGTGCGGGACAGGGAATGGTAGGGACGGTGACAAATTACTGTGTAACACTTCCAAAATCTAGAAGTGAACTTAGCATCCCTATTTGACACAGTATTCTTTGAAACATTGTGTAATATCACTACATCTCTAATGAAGACTTGTGCTACATCACTAGCTGAATAAGTAGACTTCACTGGAATGAAGTGTGCTATCTTTGTCAACTTGTCCACCAAAACCATGATGGAATCATGCTCTCTAGATGTCCTCAGAAAACCTATGATGAATTCCATGGAAATGACCTCCCATTTCCACTCTGGAATCAAAATCAACTATAGTAATACACTTGGATGCTTACACTTTGCTTTTACATATTGACAATCCAAACATCTAGCCACAAACTCTGTCACTTCATTCTTCAAATTCAGCCAATGATAGAAATTCTTCACCATTGTAAATGTATTCTGGTATCCTGGGTGACCTGAATATGGTTTAACATGAAATTCTCTCAAGATAAGCTTCTTGAGCTCATTGTTGTTCAGCACATAGATAATGTCTCTAAACCTGACCAAACCATCTGTTGTGAGATGATACTCCACATCCTTATCACTTATACCCTGTTGTAACATGTGCCTTAGCTCCATGTATTTATCATCCTATTTTATTTACTATAAGATATGATCATGTAATTATTTCGCATAAGAACTCATAGTTGCTATATGATTCACATTAACTCTCCTGCTAAGAGCATCTACAACCTTGTTCTCCTTACCTTTGATGTACCTGATCTCGAATTCGGAATAATTAATCGTGGCCAACCATATGGCTTTCATAAAATTCAAATTTAGCTGTTCAAATAGGTACCTCAATCCACTATGATCGCTCATCAATAAAAATCTCCTTCCAAGAAGATAGTTCCTCCACATCTTCAATGCATGGATGATCGTTGCTAACTCAAGATCATGTGTTGGATAATTCTGCTCATACTCATTCAGTTTTTGTGACTCATAACACACTACCTATCCCTCTTAAATTAAGACTCCACCAATTCCTCTCTTACAGGCATCTGTACACACCAAAAAATCTTTGTCTGGATATGTGATCTTTAAAACTGGATCATTTGTCAACAACTTCTTCAATTTCTCAAAACTGACTGCACATTCCTCTGTACATTCAAATTTATTACCTTGCCTCTATAGTGATGTAATAGGATATGCAATCCAGGAGAAGTGCCTGATGAATATCCTATAATAACCTAGTAGCCCCATAAATGATCTTACCTCATCCACATTTCTTGGAGCTTCCCACTCCATGATAGCTCTTATATTTTCTAGATCCATTGTTATTCCTTCCTTGGAAACCACATGCCCTAATTAATGTACCTCTGTCTGAAACAAACTACATTTACTGAGCTTAGGATAAAATTGATGCTCGCTCAGTAATTTAAAAATTTCTACTAAGTTCTCGACATGTTCTTCCTCATTCTTATAATATATCAAGATGTCATCAATGAATAAAATAACAAACTTTTCTAGATAAGGATGCAACACACTATTCATCAAGCATATAAAAGTAGTTATATCATTAGTTAAACCAAATGGAACTATAACAAACTCATAATGCCCATACCTGGTCTAGATGTCCTCTTCTCTAATTTATACTTGATGATATCTGCATCTCAATTCAATCTTTGAGAGAATTAATGCTCCCTTCAATTGATCAAACAATTCATCGAACATCAAAAAAGGATATCTTATTTTTATCGTCACCTTTTTCAACTGTTTGTAATCGATGAAAATCTAAGAGTACCATCCTTCTTCTTCACAAATAAAATTGGTGCACCCTAAGGAAATACACTTGGCCTAATGTACCCTTTGTCAAGCATTTCCTTCAACTACAACATCAACTCTAGTGAATTTGGTGTGCTCATCTTGTATAGTGCCTTTGATGTTGGTGCTTACCATGGTACCAACTCATAGAGAATTCCACTTCCCTTTAAGGTTGATCCAGGTGGCTTTGGAAACACTCAGAGATTCAAAAAGGGCTTAGGGAAAGCCCAAAAATCAAAGTTCTTGGATTTCCATGAAACCAAAGTCAGATAAAATATCTCGTCACAAGCTTTAAAATGGCCCAAATGGTACCTTGATCTGACATCATATGTGAAAATTATGTCCAGTTAATGTTTTGGTCAAACTAGGCAAAAGTCAAAGTCAAAGTCAATTGAGTGTGCCACGTGGAAATCCCATAGGCTTCCACATGGCAGCAAAGTGAGAAAGCTTGGTGGGACCCATAAAGCTTATGTGGCGGCCAACCAAGTGGACCCACAAGTAGGTGTCATGGAAACACCACAAGTTGACACATGGCAAGTAGGTGGCATATCATATGGACCAATGAGACTGACACATGGCACCTCAAATTAGGCCCAAGTGGCCTTGGAATTGTGCAATCTATATTTTTTTCTTAGTCTCATGGTTTGGAGAGTCGTTACAATATGGACATGCGATTTCCATATATTATATGGTTTTAAAACTATATTAAAACCAAAATTGGGCTTTAAAACAAAATTAAAACCATATTGAAGCAAAAATGGGAGTCCATCGGTTTTGAACCCAAAATCTCCCCAACAACAAGTATATTAATATGAATATGCCGTCCAATGTGACAACCTCACATTTTGTCTTATTCACCCTCACACTTTGTTATAAAATTCCATTCATATGGTTCAAAGGAAACCATGGAGAATGATGGAGAATACATGAGAGATGAGGGCACAGGAAGGCCAATTAAAACATGAATCTGAAGAAGATTCTAGGAATATTGTTAAAGCATGTTAGGGAATGTTCCATATAATTTTCTTTATGGAGAATCTTGAGGAATCTTTAAGATTCCCTTGGAGGCAGAATTTTGATGGTGTCAGAAATATGTCGAATTTATGCTCATTTTACTTAATTTTTCACAAGGAGCATAGTGGTGAAGTCATATTTTTCATCTGAGCAGTAGAACTCTAGTCAACTAGCAAGAAGAATTTTTTAGGAATCTTCGAGATTCTTGAGGGTCCAAATTTTGACGGTGTCAAAAAGAGGTCGAGTTTATAGTCATTGGACATGATTTCGTGCCATGAATTCAATGGTGCAACCGATTTATTTAGCAGAGCTGTGCATTTTCAAACCATCCTTGAAAGTTGAGGTATATGATGCAATGATGTCATGTCTTTCTTTTATTTTTCTGAGATGATGATTTTGTTGTTTAAATCCTTATTACCATTATGTTGAAGGATACTTGTATGCAACATCATGTGAGAATTTATTATCTTATCGTGCTGATGGACGGACCATATGAGTGAGAGTTCTTATAGGAGAACGTCTTGTGGAGAGACATGCCACTCTGGTTGAGGGAGTTTATCCTTTAAATTAGAAAGAGTACACCATGTACTCATCATCATCTTTCTCTATTTAATGAAGCAACCTCCCCACTATTGACACCGAGCCTGGACATGTAACCCACACTGGGTGAACTCCATTATCAATGTGTGTGTGTTCTTTGATTTGATTGTAGTCATTATGTTTCCTCTTCTTTAAAGCATGCACATGTGGTTTTTCATACTCTTTCACATGAAATTATGCTAACATCACAGAAGTAAAATATATTGGTTAATTTTGGTAGCTGAGATAATCTAGATTAATTTCAGTATCATAGCGGTCTTGTTGTTGATGTGAAAAATGAGCGTGAATGATAGCCATAGATTGAACGTACAACTATAAAGAAAATGGAGGATGACAAAGATATCCACAAGCCCTTTCCAGGATTGCCAACATGGTAGATTAAATGTATGCATATTATGAGGAGAAAATGGCAAGAGAGAAACAGGAGAAAGAAAGAGAAGAGGACGATCTTGTTGGGCGCAACCTAACTTGGCCTAGATTTTGGAAAAGACTCTGCATTTCATGGAGCGGAGTGCACAGTAAAGTACGCAGTGGAGCACACTTTAAGGAAATAAATATACCGTGTTGTATCATAATGGATTTGGGGCAGGTCAAAGTCCCTCATTTTTTAAAAATTCATGATTTCGTAAAGAATCAATGGTTTTTTGGGCCATAGTTTCTTGTTTTAGGGAGTCCATTGTATTTGGACCATGATATTTTGACGATATAATCCTATGATGCAATAGTATATAAAGGGTTAAAATTCTATGTTAGAAGATATGATATAGAGATTTATGGGAAAATAATTGTGATCTGTATTTTGTAGCAAAGGGAAGGCTCTGGAGTTGACTGTGCAGAGGCCTAGGAAGAGTCTGCAACTTACTGCACAGACAACCTGCAACTTAGTGCGTAGGTTGAGACTAGTTGCATTCAAAGATTCATCATAATAAAGCAGCAGTTTTTTGGATGATATTCTAGTGTTTTTTATGGTTGATGTGTATAATTTCTTATTACTTGAAGTAAAATACAACTATAACAACTACTATTTCAAAATATGTAATAAGAAACTATACACATCAACCATACAAAAAAACCAGAATATCATCCACAAAATTGTTACTTTATTATGATGAATCTTTGAATAAAACCAGTGTCAACCTACGCACTAAGTTTTAGGTTGTCTTCACACTAAGTTTTAGACTCTTCGTAGGCCTCTGCGTACTCAGCTGCAGAGCCTTCCCTTCGCTATAAAATAAATATCACAATGATTTTCCCATAAATATCTATATCATATATTCTAACATAAAATTTTAACCCTTTATATACTATTACATCATAGGATTACATCGTCAAATACCATTGTCCAAATACCATGGACTCCCTAAATCAAGAAACTATGGCCCAAAAACCCATTTATTCTTTACACAATCAATGTGCACTTTTACAAAAAGGAGGGTCTTTGACCCACCCTAAAGCCCTTATGACACCACGTGGTATATTTATTTCCTTAAACTAAGCTCCATTGTGTGCTCCACTATGCACTCTACTCCCCAAAATGTGGAGTATTTTCCAAAATCTAGGCCATGTTCGATTGCGCCCAACAGGCCCCCAACACTCACATGAGACTCGTCTCGAGTCACTCAGCTGATTTTCCTATGACCTTTGCTGCAATGTTGTCGTAGGTTATGTTGAGTTACTGCATAATAGTTTTGATATTCTTTTCTTCACTGCTCACTTCCTCCAAAAGTGCTTTTTTCACCTATTATGCAGCGTTCTGTATAATTTCCTCATCTTTCTGTCGAAGCTCTTGAAGCTTATCATCCAATGTTTGAGACAGTTTTAGTGCCTCATCCTACCATGGTTGAGCTATCATTGTTAGAATTTTCTCTTCCTTCCTCAACTCCTCTATCTTATTCTAGAGGGCATGTCCCTCATTGATCTTTGTGAGCTTCTGTGAGATTGGTACAGTCTTCACAGTTGCCCGAATCTACTCCAACTATTGTTGCTTCTTCTTAATTTCCTCTTGTAACTTCTGCACATTTGGATCTTCCTGCAGCGAAGTCCAAATATGTAAACTCTCATCCAACAACTTCCCACAATCTGTCACTGTTTTGGAGATGCCAGCCACTGCAATATTTAGGTTGACTTCACTTTTGTCTTGCACTTCCTGTGGTGTAGTTGGTTGTAGCTTCATCTGCATCTCATTTATCTTTGTTTCATATTCAAATTTTACATCTACGATCTTACTCTTATATCCTTTTACTGCAAGGTCGAGCTTCACAACCTTTTCCTCTACTGATTCTTCTTCTCGGACATCAATGTTCGGAACCTCGCATCATGTGGCTTTGACCACCACCTTTAGCTTATGTTGCTACTGTATTTCCTGGTCCTTCTCCTAGATTTTCTAGTCGAGTTACTTCTTCAGCGAAGCTCCCTCTCTCTCTGCTTGAATGTTCAACTTTAAAGTGATTTTCTTATGTTGTTGCATATCATATATGATCTTCGGTTGCAGCTTGTGTAATCTCTGAAGTGGCATTATTACAACATTCATGTTCACATAGTTCCATCCTTTCACATGTTGTTGTACCTCGACAAGTTCAAACTACAGGGCTTGAGCAAGTATCTGCACTATCCATGTCCCAAGTGTGGGCTCTACTAATATTTCTTCTTGAAGCCTTTCCTTTGCCTCTACTCGCTATCTGGTTGTTTGTGCCAATATATTTAGTTCTGCAATATGCTCCTTGACACCTGTTAGAAGTGCACTGTAGCGATCCTCTAACTTGTTCCATGACTCGGTCATTGCTTCATAAATTATATCCCCAATCTGATCTAGGTCCCCATCGGTGAGGACCAATGGCATTATGCCCTTTGTCTTATCTTCCTTTTGCTTCGTTTTGGTTCTTTTGGCAAATTTAATGCCTGCATTCCTCTTCTCTGCGATAGATGGTTTTGTCTTTGTCTTTTCATACTCCTTATTCTGCTCATCACTCCAAGAGGATCACGGTGACCCTTGTAATGTTGCTCCTCTTGTTCTAACTCTTCCTCACCTGTATCCTTATCCTTCCCACTCACTTCTCCATGTTGCGTTGTGTCCTTCTATATCAAATAATCCTTCATCTCTATTTCTAGCGAAGTGATCAAATTCTTGGGCCACTACCATATCTCTCCTAAGATATCATCTTTTGTTACTAAATATGTCAGTGGATGGCATGTCTTCATTATGTCCTTGCAAGCTTGTATGTAAATTTTATGGAAGTCAGCCTTGAACTTCGCAACAGAGCTATACTGCTTGTATAGGCTTGATGACATGTGAGGGTGTTGGCTCACCAACATGTGTAAGTGCATATGACAAATAACAAAAAAACATCCTATTACCCTGTGAACGCGTTGGTTTAGTGGTATACCACAACAAGGCATACTGTGCAACTTCAAATATATCCGAGGCTACCAGAGGGAACTGCGAATATTTCGTCTCCTTCCATGCTTTTTATTGCAATTATTAGAAGTAACCATGCATAATGAAATGGAATGCCTTTCTCCCGAGCCTTGCAGTGGTCATCCCAAATTTTTTTGCATAAGTATGCATCCCAGTTGTACTGAACCCCATTAGCACACCGCACAACCAATGAAACCACTGGTGTAGTGACTTCATTAGCCTGACACTTCCTCATGATCTTTCCAGCCAGTATATGTGCTGCGAAATGAATTCCTTGGTCATTTATTGAGCTGATGTCATAACCTCCCTTCCCTTTTGTAAGTCCAAACTTGCTCTTCAAGTTTTATGCTATGGCTTTGTCCTGGTCTTTCCCAACAAATTCTTCTACGGGATTCAGCCCTTGATACGATAACCTTGTGATTCTCCATATCAACATTGGGTCAATAGGGGTGCCCTTCCCCATCCACAGACATCCATCCTACACCAGCACAAGTAGTTGTCTTACACAGGTTTTTCTCCCTGGACTTTTGCCAAAGTGTAGCACATTCAACGTGTTCATCAAAACTGACCTCGCCAACCCAGCCACCCACTATTGCGATTCTAAACTCGCCACACCACTCTCATGGTATTGCTCTTATTTCAATTACTTGTAGGTGTGAATTGTGGATAGTTCTTCATGTCATTGAAATTGTTATCTACGAACTGCAGCTGCAGAATTTTCCCAAGGTCTTCTCCAATGAATCACACTGACTCCGGCAGTAGGGGTTTGAATGTGCCATACTTTACGTCCTTTGATTCTGTTACTAGTTTTGCATTTTGTTTCCTTGCTGGGATATATGGTGGGATAGGCAATGGAAATTTTGCACCCTATGTTTCCATTTTCTCTAGCTCGCTTTCATCTTCACTATCTCTCACTGGCTTAGGTTCTTGTTGAGTCTTAATAGGTTTCTTCTCATGTGTTCTTCTTCATTTTCTACTCCTTTTTCATTTTCTTCTGTGGGGATTCTAGTTATCATTATGGGAATTTTGAGGTCTAAAATGGGCCTCATAAGGAAAATGTACAATCAAAATTCATTTTATGAGAACCAATCACATTTTATGGGATGCCATCATCCCTAATGTTTGAGGTGACATTGCTTGAGTTAAAGGTACTTACTTGTCACATTCTCAATGGTGGATAAAAAAGCATGGTTAACCATGGTAGTGCTCTAAGTACTTTTAAAGTCAAAGTAAAGTACTCATAATAAATGTTATTTCACACTTTTTGAATAAAAATATATTATTGTCATTTCATATTTCTTGAAAGAAACAATGCATATCCCTATACATTTATTATATTATATTATATTATTTTTATATAGTATATTAATTACATATTATTATACAATTTAAATAATATAAATTTTAATTAATAGCATATAATATAATTAAGAATTTATAAATTTATATTTATATTTTATTTTAAGTTATTTAAGTACAAAGGACAAATGCATTAGTTGTTCAATGATAATGACTTTTTCTTGAAAATCTCATTCTTATTTATAGTCACATCAATACAATTTTTTATTAATTTTATTTTGGTACAAATTTTGAATTGAACTTAACTATGGTTACATGGATTGTAGTGCAAAAAGTGAATTGAAAATTCATAAATATCATTTTATTGGTTTAGCTATTATTTTATTATTTCCTTAGGAAGCCCATTTTATACCTCAAAATTCCCCTAATGGATGATGTTGTTGCAATGATGATGCTACTGCGAGGTTTTCAGATGATTTTGTGTGTGTATCAGATGTTTCTATGGTTTTTTTCATAGTTTATGCTAAGCCCTTCTCTTTTAATATTCGAATAAAATCCTAAGGATTCATACAACAACGCAAATTCCTGCAACTTATTCACAGTGTCAATACCCAAATTC
Source organism: Pinus albicaulis (assembly GCA_034641835.2). NCBI lineage: Eukaryota > Viridiplantae > Streptophyta > Pinopsida > Pinales > Pinaceae > Pinus > Pinus albicaulis. The sequence goes on from CM076580.1 coordinate 342,384,292, forward strand.
TCAGGATAGAAATGTGAAAAATCTTGGTGCAACGTAGATTTTTATAACAATTCTGAATTTTGATCCCCATCATTAGCTCAAATTGCGTTCATTAATGTAATATCTATCGCTATATCTAGTCAATATGTCCTCATAAATACAACTTCTGCGCCTTCCATTGACAACTTTCCATTTTAACAGTCATTTTTTCCTTCGAACTTCGATGCATCCCATATTGTAGTGAACAACCCTTCTTACAAACTTCCACATAATCCAAACTATAGCGAAGAAACTTCCTACATCAGAGCTCTCTCTCTAGAGCGTAGTTTGTAGTTCAATGCCCACTTTCAACTGCCAGTGGCACTAAGAATTTTCTTCCTTCTTCGGAGTGAAGTTGTAGGGGCAGGTTTTTCCTTGTACAGCTTCAACCTGTTGCCATTTACTCTTCCTTGAACCAATTCTCCATTTAACATTGCTAATTGAATTGTTCCTCCATTATTAATATGCTTGATAGTTTATGGGCCCAACCAATGCATCTTGAATTTTCCTGGAAAATTTACAAACTTATTATCATAGAGGAGAACACGGTCTCCTACCTAGAACTTCTTATGCTTAATATGTCTATCATGCCAGGTATTTTCCCTTGCTTTCCGAACCTATTGATGGAGTCCTACTACAAATCTATCTTCCTCCAAAGCAAGCAACATGACATTCTTTCCTCCATTTTATCAGGATTTTCCATATCTATAAAAGCTACAATCCTCAAGCTAGGCACAATGTACTCCATGGACATCACAACTTCTTGCCCATAAACTAACATGAACATTGTCTGACCTGTCAACTTCTTACATGTGGTCCTATAAGTGAATAACACTGTTGGAATTCTAAGGTACTAGTGATCTCTATTCACATTGCATACTTTAGTAAGTGCATTCTCAAAAATATTATTAAATGCTTCTACTGTTCCATTTTCCTTAGGGTGATAAGGGGTACTCTTTTGATGATAAACTTGGAACTCCTTAGTCAGTGCTTCAATAATATTATTTAGGAAGTGTGACCCTTGGTCATTCATCAAAATCTTTGGAAATCCAAATCTAGACAATATGTAGTCAAAAAAAAACTTCGTTGCAGTCCTTTAGTGGTTATGCTTTGGCTCATCTTGTCAAGTAGTCAGTTGTTGTAATTACATACCTCACACCAGTCCTCTTTCTAGGTGGTTATATTGGTCCAACAAAATCAATGGCCCACTTATCAAAAGCCTGCAATGTAACTTATGGTACCAATGGAATCTCATCTCTTTTTGAAGTCTTCCTTGTTCTTTTACATGCATCACATGCTCAACAATAATCCTTTGCATCCATGTGTAGTGTAGGCCACCACAATCCTACTCTCAAAATATTCTATGTTGTAGCTTTTCCTGCATAATGTCCATCAGATGCGCCCTGATGAGCCTCTACTAGAATCATCTATATTTCATGTTTAGGAACATATCTACACAATATCTCATCTAGTTCCATATTATATAATTACCCTTCTATTAATGAAAATTCAGTTGCATTAACCACTAATTATTTCTCTTGCTACATAGTATACTTTGAAGGAGCCATTCCTGTGGTCAAAAAATAAATGATATCTGCAAAATGGTCATCTGCCACTCTGATTGCAAATAAATAAACATTAGGGAGATTACCATCTATGTTGGTTGGATCTTCTCGTGTTTCCAGTCTTAACAGATGTCTAGGTCCTTCATTCAATATCCCTAGTTTAACAATGATCTTAAATTCATATTCTTGGAATAACAACAAATACAAATATTTCCTCCTAAAATGAGCTTATTAACTAAATACTTAAGTGTAAAATGATTTGTAAACATTTTAAAGTGTGACCCCAGCAAATAGTATCTAAATTTTTGCAAATCATACACCATGGTCAGTCCTTCCCTTTCTATAGTGGTGTAATTATTTCTGCCTTAGATAACTTTCTACTTGCAAAATCTATAGGATGATCAATATCTCCTACACTAGGTTGTGTCAGTACCACTCCCAAAGCTATACAAGAAGAATCTACATGGACATGTAATTCCTTATTCCAATCAGGGAACACTAGTAAAGGTGCAGCTACCATATTTTCTTTCAATATGTCGAGGCTCTTCTTACATTCTTCATTCCACTGAAAATTTACATCCTTATTCAACAATTTCTCCATAGGCGTAGTGATCTGTGTATACCCCTTGATTAACATCCTATAATACCTAGTATATCCCAACGAATTTATAATTTGTCTTACTGTCTTAGGTGGAGGCAAGTTCACAATGATAACAATATTAGCAGGGTCCATCATTAGTCCTTTCTTATAGACAATATGTCCCAACAACATGCCAAAGGGTACACAAAATATGCACTTCTTTAGGTTCAAAGAGATCTGATATTATCTGCATGTGTCCTGCATAAGTCTTAAACTTCCCACATGTTGCTCAGCAATCCAAATATTGTCCAATCATCAAATTATACCTCCAAAAACGTGTGGATGTACTCCATAAAATTTGCGACCACCACTGTAGAAAATATAGCAGGGGAATTTTTAAATCCAAAAGGAATTATTGTATATTGATATGAGCCCCATTCTGTAGCAAATGTGGTCTTATGTTGATCTTCATGTGCAATCCTAATCTGATGATAACCTAAGAATCCATCTATAAATGAGTCATCTTCTTGACCTCCTACATTGTCTAGCACTTCATTTGTGAAAGGGGTAGGGAAGGGATCATGTAAACATACATCATTCAACTTTCTCAGATCTCCTCGAATCTTCTTCTATTGCACCACCATAGGACTCACCAATTCTAATTCTTCTACAATTTCAACAATTCATGTTATTATCAAGCTCTAATTTCACTTTCTCTTTATACTTTAGATTCAGGCTGTAAGGTATTTTTTTGAATGGCTTCACATCAACATCAAGAATGGTTTATAACTACGCTGATACCACATATTAGATTTTCATGGATGCAATAAAAGATAGGAAGTCAAGCCGAAGCTCTAGAGATTGCGATGAAATTGGAAGCTTCGCCTATAGGAGATACTAATGCAGGCATGCAACAGATTCAGAATTAGTTGGTGAACCTAACCCTACAGATACAAGACATCAATAAATGAAAAGAGGTTAGAGAGTAAGTATAGGTATGAAGTGCAGATCGGAGGTCCATTCTAAAGAAAATTTTCCTATCTTCAGGGATTACATGGATGGTGGAGCACCTAATCCCTTAAATTCACGATCTAGCCTGTGGTGAAAAATATGTAAGGTTAGAGGCCAACATTGTTCAAAATATTGTTACTTGTTACAGAAATATGTGCAGACTCTGAGGAACCTATATTGTAAGTTTTGTAAGTCAGTAGGACATGAAAAGAATAATTGTAAGGCTAATGACCTAATTATGGAGCGCAGTGTTGACACTTATAGAATTCAAGCAGAAGAACATGGACATGAGGAAAATGGACAAAGCGGTAGTTGAGGAGGTTACTAAGGAAGAGGTCGAGGTGGTGGTGTTGGTCGAGGATGTGTACAGATCATTTGCTACAACTATGGCCAACTAGGTAATTTTGCGAGAGACTGCTAGAACCCCACAACGACATGTAAGTACTATAAATCCTTTGACCATGTAATTGAATAATGTCTTGTACTTATGGCAAAGATGCAATAAAAAAGGAATCAGCAGATGACACATAGCATTCAAATGATCAATGCTAAAAGGAGGACTGATGAACCTCGAGTTAGTATTTTCACTAGAAGTGGAGTTGCGACCGATAGTGATAAGGAAAATGAAAAGAAAGAATCTGAAAATGCATGGGTCATAAATAATGCTGAGAAAGCTCTTTTTTTATATATTTAGAATGAAAAATAAATATTTATGGAAAAAATAAAATTGTTATGAATAATAGATCTTCGACATCTAGTGCACAGGCAAAGCCCGATCAGAAAAGTAGTTGAGATGTGTCATCAGATATGATGCAGAACTGAGCTCTGACATAGGATCGAGCTCTGATGCAAGACTAGGAGTCAAGAAATCAAGTAAGTGTTTTAAAGTGTTGACTTGTATGAAATTGTTAAGAGATAAAAAGGTCATAGAAGGGCTTCGGGAGTTAATAGATTCCTGTGCATCCAAAGAAACACCATGAAGTGAGATGCATGCAGTCAATAATTTGCATCAACAGAAGAGAACTAGAATAGAAATGAGGCTTAGTGCACAAATAGGAGAGTATTATATGGATGAAAAATCAGCAAAATATCTTCCCTATGGGAAGACTGCCAGGTGTCATAGTGGATATTGAAGGAGTTCGCACTAATGCTGATTTTGAGGTAATAGAGATCGTTTATGACAGTAACTCTTATCCTTCCTTTCTTGGAATTGACTAGGAATTTGACAATATGGCCATTATTAATTTGAAGAAGAGACAACTAATATTTCAAGGCAACAATATTAGGGTAATTCTTCCCTTGGATCCATTAGAAGGAGTAAGATACATAGAACCAGTCAGATACATAGAACCAGTCAAAGAAGAATATTGTGCAGCAAACATAGACCAACGAAGGAACAAGATTGGGTTAGCCCTATTGTAGAAGGAAAGTTGAGTTGGGAGCGTGATAGTTCTTATACCTCACACTCAGAAAGAGAGTTGTAAAACTTGTAGAATATGTTGCATGAAGTATCCACAAGGCCTTGTTTAAGAATTACCAAATCAGTTTGTTGTATGATATCTGAAGTATGTAACCTGCCTTTTGCTGATGGCTTAGATGATTTAAATAATTTTCCTAATGATTATGAATAACAAGTTCCAAAAAATCAAAGGTTCTCAGCCTTGGATATAGCCCTGAAATCTACTCTTGCTAGATGGTGGAATGCACACAAGAAGAATATAGGAGTTTGGCAGGAATGTCAAAGACTGATGTTGATAAGGTTTGAACAGATAGAAATAGAAATGGAGATAAAATATGATGTTCAAAATCATTCTAAGAAGCATATCGAGCTATGAAATTTAGCATGGAATGAGATTCAACAACAAGAATGGGTACATGGATTCAATCATACATTAGAGACAATCCCTAAGAATTGGTACCTAGAAACAGAGCTTCAACATGGTACCAACAATTTTTCGAACATAGTTAATGGCTTCATATTAACATTCAACTTTGAGGATGATTTCCCATACACAGATTTGGCCCTTTAGAATATCAAGAAGAAGATATTTGAGAATGTCACCACGCTGACATGACAACAACTTGATTTTGGATTCCCTAAAACAAGCAACTATTGTCCAAAAACCCATTGATTGTGCACACAATCATGCACCTTTAAAAAAAGGAGGGGCTTCGACCCACCCCAAATCCCTTATGACATCACACAGTAAATTTATTTCCTTAAAATGTGATTCGTTGCGTACTCCACTCCATAAAATGTGTATTCTTTGCCAAAATCTAGGTCAAGTTGGGTTGCGCCCAACAATGCTCCATCTCCATATTCAAGTGACTATTTATATTCTTCATCATCTTCTCATAATTCAAACGAGCAGATAAATCAGAGCTTTCAAGTAGATAATGTTGAATTTAGGAGACTTCTATGAGAAGAAAAAGAGGAGAAACAAATATTGTAGCTTCAGTTACAAGCCACAGAAGAGACCTTGGGAAAAATTGAAGCTCAATGAAGGCTTAGAGAAACCATAACCAAATAATTCAGAATCAACAACTAAGATAAATAATGTTTGTCATTCTTTAATTTCATTTTCACATGGCGATATTTATGCTGGAAGCCTTGAGGTATCCATTTTAAGAACCATCTTGAGACTCCTTACCAAGATGGAACGCGTTGAAGGAAAGTGCTTGAAGGTAGCATAAGATTCCAAGGAATTTTCAAAACCATCGAGGAAATAGGATGATGGGAACACATCATAACCATCCCATGAAAGTGCACAGTGCATAGGAAGAGCTAAGGCAAGCTCTCGTTTTCAGGATTGCACCAGAGACAACCAAAAAAGGTATAAAAATTCTTAGTATTCTAAAGTTTGTTTTGATTACAAGCATTTTATTAATTATGAATAGAAAGCACGGACTCTAAAACCATGTAGTTTTTGTGGCTTGCATAACCATGTGGTTTCCAAGTGTTGGAAGAGAATGGAAGCAAGAAAGAGGATGAGACGTGAAAGGCCTTCTCCACATCATGGAAGGGATAAGGTTAAGTAGGACTGTAGGAAGAAGATTTTTTGTAGCCATTGTTACAAGCATGGGAATCAAAGAGCCACATGTTGGGAGCTCCATCCAAAGTAGTGTATCAAGAAGGAAAAATCACCTATGCAAGATCCAGTTGGTAAAGTTATTCAACAAGTGAATCAGCTCCAAAATGATGATCCATTCATTTTGATGAGTGAGAGGTGGTTTTATTAGAGATAGTATCTCATCATGGATACATTTTGTAAATCATATGTTGCGAAATGATTTTAAAAGTGATGTGTTTTCCATCACTTATTAAATCAACATGATGATGTCTTATGGCCTCTTTTTGTTAATAATTATGGTATTGATTTTTGTTATGATTTTGATGTGAACTTGACCAAAGAGTGTGTTATAAACTCTTGGCAAGTATGGGGTTTTTCTTGGGTCATATTTCGTCTTTTATAAGAACATGTATTTTTAAATATTGTCCCATAGGTTTGCATAGGATGCAGGTGTTGGTTCATCACTTGTGGCTGCGAAGAACAAAGGTGAAGGAGAAAGAAGTGTGGTCTATCAGGGCACTTGTTGTGTAGACAAGGGAGTATAACATATTGTAGATTGTGTTCACACTTTTGGAGGACCAAAAGCTCCTTAGTGGGGAGGAATGAACCAGGTGGATCTAGAAGTGACTCAAAGATTCAAAGAGGGATTAAGGAAAGCTCAAAAATAAAATTTCTTGTATTTTCATGGAACCAGAGTTAGATTAAATATCTTGTCATAATATTTCCAATAGCACAAACGAAACTTCAATCCGACATCGTATGTGAAAGTTATGGCCAGTTAAATTTTTCATCAAACTACAAAAAATTCAAAGTAAAATTCAACCTAGTGTAACACGTGACAATCCCATAGGCTTCCACATGGAAGAAAAGTCAGTAGGCCTAGTGGGACCCATAAAGTTGATGTGGCAGCCTAGTCAACAAATCAAGTGGACCCACAAGTAGGTGACATGGCAGTACCACAAGTCGACACATGGCAAGTAGGTGGCATATAATGTGGACCAATGAGACACTACCACATGGCCCAATCACATGGTGCCACATGGCACCTCAAATTAGGCCCAAGTGGCCTTGGCATGGTGCAACCTATATTTTTGTCTTATTCTCATATTTTGGGGATTCATTACAATATGGACATATGATTTCCATATATTATATGGTTTTAAAACTATATTAAAACCAAAATTGGGCTTTAAAGAAAAATAAAACCATATTAAAGAAAAAATGGGACTCCATGGGTTTTGAACCCAAAACCTTCCCTCCAACAAGTATCTTAATATGACTATGCCAACCAATGTGCCAACCTCACACTTTATCTTATTCACCCTCACACTTTGTTATAAAATGTCATGCAAATGGTTCAAAGGAAACCATGGAGAATGATGGAGAATACAGGAGAGATGAGGGCACAGGAAGGCCAATGAAATATGAATATTGTTAGAGCATTTTAGGTAATGTTCCATAGAATATTCTTTATGGAGAATCTTGACGAGTCTTTAAGATTCCCTTGGAGGCATAATTTTGATGGTGTCAGAAATATGTTGAGTTTATACTCCTATTACCTCGTTTTTCACAAGGAGCGTAGTGGTGAACTCAGATTATTCATCTGAGTAGTAGAACTCCATTAATCCAGCGAGAAGGAATCTTCAGGGAATATTCGAGATTCCCAAGGGTCCATATTTTGATGGTGTCATAAAGGGGTCGATTTTATGGTCATTCGACATGATTTCACACCATGAATTAAATGGTGCAGTTGATTTCTTCAGCAGAGTTGTGCATTTTCAGGCCATCCCTGAAAGTGGAGGTATATGATGCAGTGATTCCATGTCTTTCTTTTGATTTTTCCATGATGATGATTTTGATGTTGAGATCCTTATTACCATTATGTTGAAGGATACTTGTATGCCACATCATGTGAGAATTTATTATATTGTCATGTTGACGGAGGGCCCATATGAGTGAGAGTTCCTATAGGAGAACGTCTCGTGGAGATACATTCCACTCTAGTTGAGGTAGTTTATGATTTTAATGACAAAGAAGACACCATGTACTCACCATCATCTTGCAACATTTAATGAAGTGGCCTTCCCACTCTTGACATCGGGCTCGGAGACATAACCCACATTGGGTGAACTCTATTTTCAATGTGCATTTGTTCTTTGATTTGATGTTTTCCATTATGTTTCCTCTTCCTTAAAGCATGTACATGTGGCTTTTCATACTCTTTCACAAGAAATTCTGCTAACATCACAGAAGTAAAATAACTTGGTTAATTTCTGTATATGAGATAATCTAGATTAGAGGTTGAAACTCTGAAATATCTAATGGAAACGCATCCTGAAACTGTTGCAAGATTAGGTACATGCTTAATACCTCTGCATCCTCAACATCCTTACCTTTACCACTAGAGATATGCACTATAAATAACACACACTATTTCTTCTAACTGTTCTTTTCCTGCATAGTTTTCACCATTCTAACTTATGTTTCCTTCTTCTTACCTTGCAAAATCCTCTGTTCTCCATTATCATCCAAAAATCCAATAGATTTTTCATAAAAATCGACCTTTTTCCTATGAAGATACAACTAGTCCATACAAAAATAGTATTATATGATCTTAATGACAGTAAATTCAAATGTGTTGATGTAGGCATACCATTCAGCTCAAATTCACAAGCTCTTACACAATTATGAACTCTCCTTTTTGTACCTGTATCCAATTGCACTAACCAATATTCTTCATGTACTTCTTTACTCAAACCATACTTATCCACCAAGTTAGGATTAACATAACTATAGTTATTTCCAGTTTCAATCAAAACATAAAAAACTTGATCACAAATTGTACCTTCCATCTCGATAATATATGTTTGGTGATCTGCCTTCTTGTTATCCAATGCTGCATAGATCCATGGAATGCTCTGCCCAACATCCCCAATTTTCTATGTTTCTTGTGCACTATAAATATTAGGCCTTCCATCTTGATTGTGTGGAAAATCCCTCTTGATATGCTCCTTTCCACATTTCCAACACTACAAATATCATTTACCATCACCTTTATATGTTTCCCTCCATGTTGTGACCCATGAAACTTCTTGTAAGGTGCAACATTTTATTTTCCTTCTACATTCTGAGGTCTTGTTATTTTCGAATGCAATTTACCTTTAGATTTTCCTTTCCCTTTTCAACATTGATAATATTTTGTCTTATGCTTATATTTCTCATAATAGTGATTCAATTTCTCAATGAATTTTTCCAGCGATCAAGGCTCTTCATAATCAATTTTATCTCTAAATGCTAATGGAAATCCACTTAAAAATATCTGAAATTTGTCTTTCTCATCTTTAAGATATTGTACATACCTCAACAACTCTGGGAACTTGGTTTTATACTCCTCATCCATCATTGATCCCATATTTATCTCATATAATTCCTTATATTTGTTTTCGTAGTACCTCTTTGATGAATAATTCTTCCTGAAGAGTCTCTTGAATTCATGCCAACTCAACTCCTCGGTTCTGATGGCTCTAACCTACTTCACATCTTCCCATCAGGTGTCTAGTTTCCCTTTGAGGCTAAAGATAGTTATTTTGGCCTTCATATTATATGTTTAATCATGGATATCAAAGAAATTCTTCATCCCAAGTAGCCATGCTTCTACATCTTCTGGCTTCTTCATATCTCCATAAAAATTGGGTGTCTTTATTTTCTTGAACTCATCTGAAAAATATCCCCAGTCACTCCTCCTGTAAGGATGATAGTGATGATTGCCATGGTGCATGTTAGAACTAGAACTAGAATATAACATGTGTCTGTCACCTCTCCTATCAAGTGTATCCAATAACCTTCCATCTTTGATCCTGTCATCTATATCTGACATGTACCCACCATGATATCTACCTCCATATGCCCCATTAGTCCCATCCTCCTTTTTATGACTGATCCTAAGCGGTCCATGTCTCTTCAATTCTGAAAAACTATGAAGAATAAATGCGTTGAATTTTGTTTTTTTCTCCTATGCTTGAATGATTATGTGATTATCTCCTTTGCAACTCCTTATTTATGCCTTAAAACTCCTCAATGTGTTTGCTATGTAAAAATATTTCCCAACACTGTGTTTCTCATTTGATCCATAGGGAGAGTCTTGTGAACTGTAGTCTACCATATTTCTATGCATATTTGATCTTCTTCCTACAAGTATACCATGTCAGCTAAACCAAAACATAACATAATCAACATACTGTAGTATAGTTATGGGGAGGATATCTCATCTGAAAGATCAACCATATTAGCATAATAAAAGTATAAACATAATCATATCAATATATAAACATCATCTCAACCATTATCCAATTACCATGAATAACTATACCATAACCATGACAATGCATTCACAACAACTATAACCATGTTAATGTATGCATAATGACGTATAAACATTGATATGCATAAAAAATGCATAACCAACATACACTCATAACGACCACATTCCAACAAAAACACCATCAACTTTGACATGGCGACACAACTACAACCATGACCACCACCATGCATACACAACAAGCACATAGACCATGAGCATAAATAAAATATATGTAACTAACATATATGCATGACCAATGCATTCTTCCCATCCAGTCCAAAGTGTGAACCATGGTTTGATACCACTCTGTAACACCCTCCTCCCACATTTACCCAAGCTAACCAGTCCACTAGGGTAAACATGTGACCAAGAGTTAATGTGGTGTGATTCAACTCCCCATGTATAGTTAAGGAAGTGGAACCAAAAAAAAAATACCAATCTGACCTTCCTCTAGAGCTACAAAACCTTAAGGAGACAACCAACCCTTCCGGGTGCCTAACCCTTGAGAAATTGTCATTTTTCTAGTCTAGACCCCTAGTCGCTCACATGGAAATCCATGCATGCGACTGAGTCCCTCCAGTCACTCCCAAATCAAGGCATTCCAACAACTATAACCTTTTTCAGATAGTTCTAATCCAACAACCCTAGATTCTGAACCACCTTTTCACGGCTAGGACTCAAGTCACTACCCAAAACTTCATGAAACTTCAAGACATGATAAATAAAAATGAAAAAAGGATACTAATGCAAACATTGATACAAGGACTTGACATGACCCCTACTAGCCATGACAGGAATTTCATCAAACATATCACAAACATGTAATTTATAGGTCATAATAACATATATGAGCATAGGCATCTCATACTTATCTAAGATTCGTAAAGAATACTTGATGCCTTATCAAAATAGCTTCATTGTCATATATTAGGTCATATATTCATTCACATTTCATAGACTTATCAAATCATGATGAGATCCATGGCCAAATTCTGTCATAAGGCATGCTTATAACCATTGTTAGTGTCAGTATTTTCATACTTCCATCGGGGATCAAAACACATTTGCATGTGTATCTTAGGTATCCCATACTGAATAAATTTTTCATCATTCCATTAGGTCATGACTTAAATTGTTCCGCTAGTGGTTTTCCTTCTCAAGAAGCTCCACTTTACCTCCGATATTCACACAGTTGACTCATTCCCATGCCCCCTTGAGCATAATAACACTTATGGAAATGCCCTTCACTTGAAAGTCTTTAAATCAAAATCTCATGCAAAAGTCAAGTCAAAAAAGCAGTCCCATTAGGTCATTAGGGTTTTTCATTTCTCAAGGTCATTTCTTAATTCATATGGGGTCAGCACATGTATGAGAGTGATTAATTAAGAAAATTGGTTTTCAAATCATCATGATGTAACTATTATACTTTTAAAGTTGTATTTTCTTTCTAATGACTTTTATATCAAAATCAATATTTTGATAGAAAAGTCAAATATGTAATTTATTTTTATTTTTTCAAATGTAATTTTATGCTATTATATGTAATAATTTCATCCCAAAGCAGTCAAAGTAATTATGTCCAGCCCAAAGTGGATGGAAAAGAGCCACACTTCATGTTGATCAAAGCCTGCAATGCCAAAAGTCAAAAAGAAAAAGAGTATTAGTGATAAAGAAAAAAGACCTCAACATTAGAAAAGTGGGTATTCAAGTTAAATTTAAATCCACTTGCCTATAAAGCCCATCAAGCATTTAAAACAAGCTATTTTTACCCTTCAAAGCATCAGGAGTATTCAGTATGGAAAAATTTCTAAGTGTTTTGAGCGAAATTGGGCCAAATCCATAGGTGTTGCACGTTCATAAGGTTGGTGTTGCGCATTTGAATTGGCATTGCATGCCTAGCCAGTGGAAAAGTGCCCTTGCCAGGAGAAATCAATGTAAATTGCAAAGGCATTGCGTGCTCAGACAGTGGCATTGCGCATTTGGATAGGCTTTGCGTCCTCACACAGCGGCGCTGTGTGCCTAGACAGTCAAGTTTGTTGAGTGTTGTACCACTTGAAACCACTTCAAACAAACTTCAAAATTTTCCTATTTCCTCCAAGGATGTTATAAAAATTAATTACACCCTCATTGCCTTGTTTCTAAGCTATTTGGTGACTCTCTAATTTTTTGAAGTGAAACCCTAATGAAACCTTAATTTTAATTTATGATCACTGTTTATACACCTTGTTCACTTTCCTTAAGCATATATCAGTCAAAAACAGGGTAAATTTCATTCACCTAGGGTTTTCATTGACCTAGTTTGTTCATTCACTTCATTCCCTTCATCATTCCCTTCACCTGTTCAAGCTAGCCATCTCATCCCCTTCCCCTTCATCTCATTCCATTTTTACCCTAGGGTTTCATAAGTCAGAGTTTTAAATGTTTGAAGAAGAAGATAGTGGTATTAGTGAGGCAAAAATGCCAATAAGAAATGACCATAAAGGAGGGAAAATTAATAGGTTTGAACCAATCACTACAAGAGAACTTATGGCCTCTCCTCTCATTGTGTCTTGCTTTAAACATGTGGGCTGTTTTGAGTTTTGTGAGAGAGTACAACAAATTAAAAATCACTCAGGGTTAACAAGATTTTTCATTACTAATCTACATGAAAAATAGGTCACTGTTGCTTGGGTCACCTGTAATATGTCCACCAATGTTATTGCAGTTGCTACAGGGATCCCTAGTGTGGGAGAGAGGTGGTTTAAACAAGCAAACTTGGATATAAGATATTATGAACTGTACCTCAAACCTAGGTACAAGGATCAAAAGAAGTCAATTTTCCCTTTCTCTCATCTCCTTGATGGTAAGTTCCAATGATGAGGATAATCATGAAATACTTCACTTGTGAGGGGAGGTTTTCTCAACTCTACTCATACCATATCCGAATTCTCATGCATTTCACTAGAGTTATAATGCTACACATACCTTATTATATTTTCCGCAGCATTGGCAAGATGGCTTGCATTGTGAAAAAGAGGGATTAAAATCATCAAATGCAGAGTCTATTTCATCATTCACTCATCAAAATGGTGGTCATGGATTAGCTTCAGCAGAAAAACATTTCATGGGATGCATTCATTACAAATGAGTTTTTCACTACCCCACCTAGCCATCATGAGAAAGATATCCCTTCATCATCTCAACCTCCTGTATCCACTTCTCCATCACATCCTGTTGTTCATACATCACCACCCACTCACATCCATTCACCTCATGTTGATCCTACCTCATCACCTTTCTATAACCCTTCACCATCACACTATGATACTGGAGCATCAAGCAATGAAAGGAACATTGAGGCAGCTTGCACTAAAATGACTGATATTGAGTCATTTCCCTTGAAATATCAGAGAGGCCAAAAGAATGTGTTTTCTTCACATGGTGTGAAAGGGGCCATGCCTTCTTCATCAGCAAAATAGGTAGACAAGGGCAAAGAAAAGGCTACAGAGCCTATAATTGTTGAGGAGGAGGACAAACATGAAACTGAGCTGGAGTTTCAGTTGATTGAGATTGATGAGTAGGATGAGGATAGAGCCACTAGTGTAGTGGTCAGAGGCAAGGAGGCCAATATTAGAGAGATTCAAGCTAATCTTGATAGAGCATAGTACGTGATTGACTTTCTTGAGCTAGAAAATCAACAGTTGAAGACTGAGCAAACCATCAGTGAAGTTAAGGCAATCATAGCTCAGAGATAGGTAGGAAAGGCTAAGGCCTTGCTGGAGGATACCTTGGGAATATTTGATGAGAGTGATGATGAAGAATATCAGCTTCCAAGACGGAGACCAAGGACAATTGGGATAAAGAGGACGTTAGCTCGGGAAAGGCAGAAAGAGGCCAAATTGGTAGAGCAGCTTACTCCAAGTGAGTTGCCTACCATAGAGATTAGCAGAGACAGAGAGTCTTGGCTTGAGATGGCTTGAGAGAGCTAATTTACATCTGGAGGGCCTGCTAAAGAAGGCAAAGAAAGACATTGACATTCAGAGGAAGATGACAAAACAATATGCCATGAGAAACAAGATTACAAGGGCCAAGCTCAAATGAGCCCATGCAAAGATTCAGGGTTTGACCTAGCCAAAGGAGAAGGAGAAGTTGAAAATTCTTGCTGAGGTGTCTCTCCATGCCTCTAACCCCTAAACCAACAAGAAAATTTACAATTTTCCAAATCTGGAATTCTTGTGCAAATTTTGATTTTTGGACAGTTTAGCACACAAAAAAATTTCTAAACGCGCAAATCCACTGATGTTGCGCTCTTTTTTGGGGCATCCAATTGAAAAATGGCCTCCACTATCATGTTAAGAATGATGAGGACATCAACTCCAACAAGTTTTAGAATATTTGGAGGAGAACTGGTCCCTCAAAGAGGCTAAAAACCACCAAAAAATCATGTTTCTGCCCTCTTTTTTACCCTAGTGTTGTGCGTTTACCAGTATTGGGAGAATAGGTTTTTGGTAGAGTAGATAGAAATAATTTTTGAAAATAGAGGCATATCTAGAAACTAGACTCCGAGACGTTTCCAATGAGCTATCATGGAGCTGATTTGGACAATGGGAAGGCCTCCAAAAGTGGCTTACAAAACAGGTCAATTTTTCTGTCATGGCGTTGCGCTTTTACGAGGAAAATTACATTTTCACCAGTTTCATCAAATTTTTAAGTTTCACTTTTGTTTCACGTTTTACTTGGGAAAATGAATAATTTACCAATTTAAATTTCATATTTTACTTTTACCTAAGGTAGATACATTAAGTAAGTCATTAGTTGAAGTCAAATGTATCAGTTCTTAAAGATAGGAATGAGTCACTTTCCTCATCCTAGACTCTAGCTTTCAGTTCAGCTTTTGATGTAACAACTCCCTCACCTCATGGATTAGACTCTTGAGGATGAGAGGAAGTGGTTTTTAGGTCTATAAGGTGTATTTTTTCAGTCATTGTTGTTGGCTCGAGGGGTCCTGACCCAGGTTCGGAGGTTAAGGTTTGCTAACAAAGCCTTATACTACTGGCCCTTTCGGTAGTGACCTCCTTACACAAGCCAAAGTCTCACCCGAAGTAGTATGGGAGGGTGTTGGAACCAGGTTTCCGCACCCTAAGAGAGAGTAGGTAAGTCAAGTAGGTCTGTGTTCCCATCTTATCGAGTTCGCACTAAATAGATCTATTCGGAGGCTTATTTAGTATAACAGAGCTATTATCATGCACAGATCTAGTAAATACCTTCGCATCCACGTGCGTAATACCAATTTATCAAAACACTATAATCACAATAATTAACAGATCACAGATACATATACTAGAAATAGAGATACTTTCACAGTTCGTAGCTATTAAATAGACACTTTCGCAACTTAATCATATAGCCCAGGTTCGCATCAATCATAACAAAACAGATCCAAATAGCATCAGATGTCCAACAGTACTTCGGATATATATAAATACCAAATTCCACTTACAATCCAAAAATACCGCCTGCGCACACAGCGAGAAGGGTCTGCACACAATAAGACTGAGGATCTCTGCACACACAACTAGCAGGAGTCCTTACCCAACAACCCAACATCTAACAATTTGTGCTTAGCATCAATCTCAATTCTTTCCTACCTTAAGACTCAAAAAGGTTCATGTCTATTTATATCGATTTATCCTATGCATCCAATGGTCTGCAAACCATGGTTTGTGGACTCTTAGTTTACCCTTGACCCATTAAAATGAATTCAGGGCTTTGACCCACCCCAAAACCCTCGTGTTAGACTAAACAATACCAAAAATATACAAAAATGGACAAAATTCACAGCTTTGGGAGACCCTGTTCCAACAATCCCCCAACACAATCTTGTGACTCATCCCAAGTCATTGTGATGGTGGGGTCTCCACCTGCGCCTGCAGCAGTCTAATCACTTCGGCCAATAGGGGCAGCACCCCTTCACTCTAGGCAGCAGTATTTTGCGCAATGTCTACCAACTTCTGTGAATTTGGGCCTTCCGTCGTAGTGGTAACGCTCTCGAGAGTCTGGTTTAGCTGCTTAACAGCAACATCAACATCCTACGATACCTTGAGGGATTTGGCAGCCCAAGGCTTCAAGCGATCAATGAGAACCTTCTTCTTATGTCGGAGTTCATCAATATCATTTTAAAGGGCGTGGCTGGTTCGTAACTATGCCAAGCTTTGAGCAGGAACCAAAGTGGGTAGGGTGGCTTCTAACTTCTCGAAGGCTTCTTCCTTCTGCCGCAGGTCGTGGTTTATTTCACATAAGATCGGGTCGCACTGGACCTTGGTCCATAGTTGCATGGTTGTTTCCAGTAATTGGGCACCCTGAGCAATCTACCCTGTAATGACGTTTGTAGCCGCGGTAACCAGCACAGCTCGCTGGGCCCATACCTCCAGAGGTGTTTCAGGTTGCAACTTAGCCTACAAATCTGCGATCTGCTACTCCATCTATGTTTTTACCATTTGCACTTTCGTCCTATAGGCCTTCAATGCTACGACCAATCCTTCAATCTTAACCTGGGGGGTGGCTATGGCTGGATTTATTCTGTAACAACCACGCAAAGTCAGTGAAGTAAGTGTTCTAGCTCTGTTTGCTACGTAGTGGCTAGGTTACAGGTAGCCTGTGCCTGTGAAACTTCAACATTCTTTTCCCCGATGGTATGCTCAACTACACTGAGTTGTTGGTGAACTTGCAGGTCCCGATGTTAAGTTTCCTGAAACAATGAGGTGTGGAGAACCTGCAATGCCTCATGGGGCACCCTAGCTAAGTCTAGTTTCACCTCTCTATAGGCCTAGACTTGCATTCCTAGGTCAAGTGGACTGATCACAAGGGTTGCGCCAGGTAAGGAGCAGAGGCGACTTTCCATTGTAACTAGTGCGGCACTACTGGTTGCCGAGGGTGTTCGCACCTGAATCGCACTAGTATGCATCGTGTCTGTCTTTAGCTATAGAGCGTAGAGATCAGCCTAGAGTGTGTTGATCGTAGCCTTCTGCTTCTCTTCTAAGGCTAACCATCTGTCTTCTGTGGCCAAAGTGACTGTGTCAGCAATCTGCTCGAGGTCCCCTTCGGTCAGTGTGACTGTCTCATCTCATTCTGTCTGTTGAGAGCACTGCTTCTTTCGTGGCCCTTTGACATGCTCACTTGTTCGCTTCGTGCCTTGAGGGGAGGCAATTCCTCCCACATCCAATCCTTCTATACCCAGGTCTAGCGGGGAATCTATCTGAGTCTCTGCTTCTGCATCCTTCTCAGTGGGTTGTTTCTGTTGTGAATCCTTTTGTGATGTTGCATCCATGCCCTTTCCTGTACTTTTACCGGGCTATGAACCCTTCTGTGATGTAGCTCCAACACCCTTCCCCGTGCCCTTTCTCGGTCCTTCGGTATCCTTAGCGATGACAGGCAGGATTACTTGCATTGTGCTCATGCCTTTAGTGCTCTTCGCACATGTTTTGAAGCCAAGCTTCCAGTGAGGAGGCCATAGTGAAATTACATTGTCAATTTCTTCTTTCGCAACCATATAAGGGATCGAAGTCCATGTAGAAGCTTTGCGACCTCAAATTTGGATGTTGTGCATAGTTACCTAGAAGGCCGCAATGCTCTTGTATCTGTCATACACTATGGGCGACAAGCACGGTCGGGAATGGATGGCTATTGCCAAGCTGCTTTGGAAGAGGACCCAGAAGACCTGGTTGTCCTCAATGCGCTGCGCATCCTTGGCATCCCACAAATTTTCATAACAAGCCCCTTCACACATGTCTTGGGTGAGCTCAGGGAGGACTAATTTCGCAGGGGATTCCTAGGCGACCAAGGCTATGAGGAGCAACAACCAAGAATATCAAAAGGCTCGTACCTACTCCTGGGATTCTTGGACATTAGCCATAAACTCATCACACAAGTATTGGGCCCAATTGAATCATACCCCTTTCCCGCATTGGCCTGCTAATTGAATTACATATGCAGGGACAGAGGTGACCTGGAATTTTCTCATCATCTTGCATGCCAACAACATGGTGCCCAACTGCGTACCTTGGTCACTGATGGACTTGGTTATGAAGCATCGAGTATTTCACTCCACATGGTAGGTTTTACGCACGTATTCAACAGTTTCCCCCTCATACTTCTTTCCAACGTGCTCCAGAGGGTTCAGTCCATTCATGGGAAGACCAGTAATCCAATGAACAAGCGCAGCATCGATGGGGATTATGTCATGGATCCACAGGTAGCCATCATGAATTAGGGCAAGCAACTGTAGTTCCAGCCGGTCCATGATGTTGTAGTGACCGAAGTGTGGCATCCTTAGCAGGTTCAGGAGCCAAAACCTGGCCAATCCATGCACCCAACGCTTGGGGACAATCTTGATCCCATCGTCTTCTTGAACTGTGTCAAGGTATAACTCAGGTGCCAGCTCAGGGAAGGCCTCCAAATTGGCTAAGCCATGATCATCAAATTTTATCTCATGGAGCCTCCCAAAAGGTTCACCAATGACAGGGACCTCTCTTGGGGTAAGTGGCGTTTGTAGGTAGGTGATTAGGCCGTCGAGGTTCTTCGGAATGCGCGTCGAGGGCCTGCGCAGCCAAACGAAGGGAGGTAACTAGTTGATCATTTCGGCGGTCTAATCCTCTTCCTAAGAAACACGTGCTTGGGGCATCGCTTGCGGAGATTTTACATTTCTCAGGGAAGTACGGGGCTTCCCTCCAGCCCATTTCGTGGGTTTCAGGGGTTTCCCTGAGCCCTGTGCTTTTTCCTTTCCTTTCCTCATGGTTGGGCTCAGCGTGGAGAGGACCTCTTCGGCCTCAGACTCAATCTCCACCACTTCCTTGGTTCCTTGTTCCGTCGAGGTCACTGGTTCCGAGGGTTCAGCAGGACTAGTGGTCATCATTCTAGCGCGAAAAATGAATCCTAGCCCTGGGTGGCTACTGTCAAAGGGAGTAGGTTACTTAGACATGAAATGGATTCTATAGGCATAGAAATTCTTACAGCACAAATTCGTCAAGGACAGACATGCCAAGTACAAGTTATTCAAGCGATATAGAACCCTTGTTTGATCTATCCGACTCCTTTTATAACCCTTGAAAGCGACCAATGGTCGGGTAAACCTTACCAGAACTTACCATCATGTAAACGGTAAAAAAATATTCCAAAATCAATTCATTAAATGTCGGTTTCCCACTCCTTCCAATAGTAACTTTTTCTTTTTACCTTATTTGACTATTCCAATGGCTAGTTTTCGCACCCTTGGTGCACTCAACGCACATCTGCACTCCCAGCACATCTCCTATATGCTCAGTGTATGCTCGTGCGACCAACACACCTGTTGCGTTCTGAGTTTATTTCTACGCCCCTGACACACCCCCCCACAATTCCAATCCTGTGGCTGCCTTGTGTGCGTAGCATGGTACCTGTTGTGCTTACCTTCCTTGGTGGGTATGCCTCACTTCATACAGCTACTCCGAACATATAATCATTTGACCTGATACTGTTTGAGCCAACTGCCATTGATATAGCTCGGTAACATATCGCCGTGTAGGGTAGCTAACCGAACAACCACACCATATGTGATCTCTTTAACTACACAGGGCCCTAGCTAGTGCTGTCAGAACTTCCCTGGGTGTTTTGAAAACTGGCTATCATATAGCAAGACTAAGTCATCCTCCGCAAAGGTCTTTTGATGAATATGTCGATCATGCCATGCCTTGTCCCATGCTTTTTGAACCTGCTGATGGAAGTTAGCAATGAAACTGTCTTCCTCCAAATCCAAAAGCTGCACTAAATGCTCCTCCATGATATCAGGCTCCACCATATTTGTGAAGGCTGTGATGCACAAGCTAGGGACAATATATTGCATGGGCATAATGGCCTCCTTGCCATAGACCATCCTAAACGGTGTTTTCCCTGTCAACTTCTTATAGGTGGTTCTATAAGCCCATAGAACAGACGGGATGCGCATGTCCCATTTGCTGCGATTGGCGTTACAGACTTTTGTTAGTGGGTGCTCCAAAAATTTATTAAAAGCTTCGACCGCTCTATTTTCCTAGGGATGATAACGAGTTATTTTTGCATGATGGATCCGAAATTCTTCCATCAAGACATGTATTGTTCCATTGACAAAGTGCGTACCTCTATCGCTCATCAGGATTTTTGGACATCCAAATCAGGTCAGAATATACTCAAAGATGAAGTGCGTAATGGTATCTGCAATGCAATCCTTTACCTCTTGTGCCTCGGCCCACCTAGTTACATAATCAGTAGCAGTTATAATGTAGCACACACCTGTCTTCTTTCCAAATGGGTTGATAGGTACCACAAAATCGATGGCCCATTTATCGAATGCTTGCAGGGCCATTTGTGGTTGAAGAGGCATTTCATCCCTGCGGGACGACCTTCCAGTGCATTGGCATGTATCGCAGGCCTTACAATAGTTGTGAGAGTCACTATGCAGGGTTGGCCACCATAGCCCAGCTCTTAAGATCTTCCGTGTCATTGCTTTCCCTACGTAGTGACATCCTGCTACCCCATCGTGGGCTTCTGTCAAGATAGCAGGTTGTTCATGTTCCAAAATGTACCTTCACAGCACTTCATCTGCTCCCATCTTATAGAGGTGACCTGCGATGATGTTAAAATCCGTGGCGCGGGTTACCAACTCTTTCTTCTGTTGCACTGAATACTCTGCAAGTGTCATGCCTATAGTCAGGAACTGAATGATGTCGGCGAAGTGGGCATAAATTACATTAATAGCAAACAACTATGCATCAGGCAATCCTTCTTCCATGTTGGTTGGTTCCTCGCCAGTCACAATTCGGGACAAGTGATCCGTCCCAGCATTCAACTTCCCTGGCTTGACAATGATCTGAAAGTCGTATTCCTGGAATAGCAGTAGCCATCGGCAGATTCCCCCCCCCCAACACATGTGCTTATTCACTCGTAATTTTAAAGTAAAATGATTCAGAACATTTTGAAGTGTCCTCCTACCAGATAGTGCTAATACTTCTGTAATGCATATACCATTTCCAAGCCCTCTCGTTCCGTCGTAGAGTAGTTACGCTCTGCACCAGAGAGTTTCCTACTGGAAAATGCAATCGGATGATCAATGTCTCTGTCCCCAGGCTGCGTAAGGACTACTCCTAGGGCGATTCCAGATGTGTTGACGTGAACATGGAACACTTTTTCCCAATCAGGAAAAATGAGGATAGGCGCAGAGACCATATTTTCCTTGAGTAGCTTGAAGCTCTTCTGATACTCTTCATCCCAAAAAAATGAAACATCCTTCTTAATCAGCTTTTCCATAGGGGTTTTCATCAATGTTTACCCCTGAATAAACTTCCTATAGTAGCCTGTGTTTGAGGATCGAACACAGCTGCTTTTCAGTTGTAGGTATTGCTAATTTTATGATAACTGCAACTTTCGCAGGGTTAATTGTCAATCCCTGTCAACACACTATGTTTCCATGCAAGATTCTGAAGGGTATGCAGAAAATACACTTCTTGATATTCAAGGAAATATGGTGCTTTCTACAGGAATCCAATGTCATGCACAGGTTCGAAACATGCTTCTTTACTAAGCCAAAGACAGTTCAATAATCAAAGTAAGCTTCCAAAAATTTGTGGATGAACTCTTTGAATACTGCAACTATTACTCGTGAAAAGATAGCGGGGGCATTCTTGAGTCCAAACGGCATCACTTTGTACTGGAAGGATCCTCACTCAGTGGAAAACGTAGTCTTTTTGTGATCTTCAAGTGCGATTTTGATCTGATGGTATCCTGAGAACCCATCCGTGAATGAGTACGCTTCCTTCTCTCCTACGCTATCAAGGGTTTCATCTGAGAACGGCATAGGAAAGGGGTCATGCACACAAGCATCATTCAATTTGCGCAAGTCCACGCAGATTTGTATCTCTCCCTTCATCTCTTTTCCTGAACCACCATTGGGCTTACCCAATCCGACTGTTCGACTGGTTCGATGATACCTGCGGCGAGAATTTTATCGATTTCTTCCTTGAAATTTTTTTTATACTTAGGATTCAGCCGATAAGGTCACTGCTTGATAGAGCAGGCATCTGTTTTTAGCATGATGTGCATGACCCCCAAGTCCCCTGTGATTCCCTTAAGCTCTGAAAACTTCATTGGGAATAAGTCCTGATATTCCGTGAGCAGTTCGGCGATTTTTCCTTCCATATCATCATCCCAATAATCTCTCATTTTAGCCAGCTTGGGTTGTTCTTATGTGCCAATTTTGACTTCTTGCAGCTTCAAAGGTTGCGTTACATCCACAGTTTGTAGTGGAGGTCCCGTGACCACACGCTCTCCCTCCGACTCTAGGATAGAGATATTTTACGGATCCTCCTTGTACTCTTCTATGGTTATATTATGGTAGTTGGCAATATCTTGCATCTATGTTTCCCATGTTGGTGTCCAAAGGCTACGTAAGAGCTGGATTCACCGAATACAAAGGTATCTACATCCTGCAGAGCTTCATCAGCGCCTCCGTTCCTCCTGTTAATCCAAATGTTCCCACAAATTCATCCTTAAAGGTTTCCTAATGGCAGGTTTGCTGATGTAGCTCCGCATCTTAGTACCATGCAGTGGGGATTGGTCCTAAGGCATGAATAAACAAGTGAACCCATTCTTTTGTAGTGCAGTCCTACCATTTCTCCATCCAAGTGAACAAATGTTCGCGTGGATCTCCTAGGCCAGGAAACATCTTGACGCGCACGTCAGCAGTAGGCTCAAATCGTAGGATCATCATATCCCGACATTCCTCCCAATCCTGGAACACCCCCTTGTGCGTGTCCCACCACCTTGTAGGTGTTGCATGCATGGCTAGATTAAGGGCCCATAGCCTTCGTTCTCTTGGAACCTCAGCTTCAAATGTTCGCAAAAACTCCTTTATACTACCGGAACCATCAAAGTAGGGAAATTCTCTTACCTATGAGGATATGCAACGGAAGTCCCTTGTGATTCACAGGCAGCACAACGCAAAGACATCATGTAACCGGTTTTGCCAATTTTCCATTTCTCTGTCGAAGTCAGAAAATAATTCGCTATCCTATTCCCAGCATAGAACACCTTTGGCCGTAGGATTGATACAGTCTTCATCCCTCGCAGTTAACTTATAGATATGATCCACCTACTCTTCCTCACGCACTGGCTCTCTATACCTTTCTCCTTCTGCGGGTTATAGTGGTACTACTACCTATGTTCCTTCACTTTCAAACACCATGCTTCTCTTCTTCAAGTTGATAATACCGACCATATCTATGGCCGAGTCCAATCCTAGGAGCACAGGATAGGGGTTCGCATGTTCTACAATCTCAATGATCTCAAAGTTAGCCCAGACCTTAACTCCTTCAATATCTACCACGATCTTTGATAATCTCCCCACAGTATGATCTTATGTTGATTGGCCATGTGCAACTGGATAGTGAACCATTCCAACTTATGTTCTCCCATTCATTTCCAAGTTTACTTAGGTAGTACGTTCACATCTAATACTAGGTCTAGAATGACCTGATCCATCTTGTATTCACTAATCTACGCAGTTAACCGCATCTCCCTACCAATGCTTCTCTTATGCTTATATATTTTATGCACATCCTTAACTTCCATGGCTAGGGTTTTTCTTTCTGCGCAACTATCTATCAAAGCTTGGAGGTTTTCTACGACCCTTTGGTTGCGCAGCAGCTTCATACATGCCTGCAGGAATGGTTTGACCTCATCATCTACTTTGAGGTTCACGGGGGCTTGAGGATTAGATCCCACAGCCTTAGCAAAGTCTTAGCAAGCTACGACAAAGGTTTCCTTTTCCTTCTGTAAGTCCAAAACTTCTTGTTTAATGGCTTCTTTACAAATAAGAGGTTCCACCTCATCTTTCTTTGCAGCTACTCCGATGGCCATGCTACTGCATGTTATCACATTAACGCTTAGCCCCTCATCTCAGGGTTCTGCCTTAACCCTTTGTACATTCTGCAAAGGTGTCTGCTGCTTTTCCTGCATCTTGGCTATCAAAATCGGGCAGTCTTCGGTCACATGGTCCAGATGTCTACAATATCTACAGGATTTCCTTGCTGATTTTGTGCAGTCCCTTGCAAAGTGGCCTACCTCCCTGCATTTATGGCAGACCAATTGTCCTCTTCCCCTACCTGTGCTTCCACCTCGGCCCCCTACCCTACCCCTAGCTGGGGAGCCACCTATGCCTGAGGGGGATCTTGGTGAGGAAGGATCCGAATGTACTCTATATAGGTTTCCTCGATCTACCATTAGATCATAATTCTAGAAATTATGCTCATCATGTCCTATAGATATGCAAAACCTACACCATTGTTGCTTCACTTCTGGGACATATGCGGCAATGCGGGGGCAGTGTTTGGTATCATGCAGCCTAGCAATGCGACAATCATCGCACCACAGCACCGACCCACTTGGTTCCACAACTTCCCTAGGATGCAACGGGATGGGTCCCCCGGCCTGCATGTAGTCTGCTAGCAGGAGATAGTTATCCTTGGTGTGGCCATTCACCCTGCATCGTATGCACCATATGTCAGGGCTAGCCTCTGTTCCTCACTCCTTCTATAGATTCTGGATCTCCATGTGCATTGCTTCTAGTTTTCCTTGTATTTTTTGGATTCCTAATTGTGTATCATCTCTTGGTGCAGCTTCCAGCTTCATAGCAATCTCCAAGGCCTTTTCCTGCAATTCAATGGCTTGACGACCCATTGGCATGCGCGGGTGGGGAAACAACATAGCAATTAACCACTCTGTGTGATGCCTGTCATCATATAGAAACCCTCCTTCTCTAATTACCATCTTTAACCTTTGGTTAGCTTCCCATACAGACTTGGATGGTCCTTGCTTGAAATCTTTTAGATCGCTCACTATCTGAGAGTAGGACTTAGGCTTCTTGAACTGTTGTTTCAAGGCATTCTTAATCTCTTCAATGGTCGTGCATGCTGAGCGATGTATCCCATATACTAGTCCAAGGCTCTTCCTTCAAAGCCAAGGGATAGATGTGCCCTTTTCACCGCATCGCTAGCCACGTTCTGCACAGTCCATACCGATCCTGCGACAAATGAGAACTGATCCATGTCTTCATCTTCTATGCCCTTGAAGGTAGGTAACTTCATGTGCGAGGCCATATTGTCTTCTGGTGGGGGTGGAGGTACGGGTGAGTTCTTACACCTGTGCTGGCTCAATGGTGGTGTAGTTGGAGGTTCTTGTGCAGCCGAATCCCTTACTAGACTGTAGACTGATATCTCTCCTTCTTGGTTAGTTTTGTAGTACTTACCATTGCGTTTTTTTTTCTCTAATCTGAGCTCATTCACTCTGTATGGCTGCACAAAATTCTCTTGTCGCACAATAAGATCTTAATCAGTAATGGCAGAGTTTTCAGAAACTTACCTCAGAAACCCTTGAAGAACCTCTGCTCTGCCTCTGAGTAGGACAAAAATTGATCGATTTCAAATTCCGTCACAAATCCTACTATCACACTGTCAACCCAGTGATCTACCATGTGAGTGATGGTGTTATCAGTCTGAGTCTAACTGTTGGATCAGCTCTAGGGTCCACTGCGTGACCCGTTCATCATTCCAACACTTTTGGAAATCTACGAGCCTTGCGAGCCACTCCTGTAGCTCAGTCGCAAATGTCACAAAGAAATTTTCGTAGATCTCTGTGAAAATGTACTTATTCTTCCACTTCTCTGTGGTCAACTTTGCACTGCGATTATCTCTCATTGTGAATTCTTGAATTTTATTTTTGAACCACTCGTCAATCTCTTTATTCTTAGGTCTCCAATGCATTCTTGGCATTACCCGATCTCTCTCTCAAAATGCTCCCGGCCCCGGCAATAGAACCATTTGTTGGCTTGAGGGGTCTTGACCTAGGTTTGGAGGTTAAGGTTTTCCAACAAACCCTATACTACTGGCGCTTTTGGAAGTGACCTGCTTGCGCAGGAAAAATTATAACCCGAAGCAGTATGGGAGGGTGTTGGAACCAGGTTTTTGCACCCTGAGAGAGAGTAGGTAAGTCAAGCAGGTATGCATTCCCAACCTATCGAATTCACACTAAACAGATCTATTCATAGGCTTATGTAGTATAATAGAGCTATTATCATGTGTAGATCTAGTAAATACCTTGGCATCCACGTGCATAATACCAATTTATCATAACACTATAATCGTAGTAATTAACATATCACAGACACATATACCAAAAACAAAGATACTTTCACAATTCGCAACTATTAAATAGACACTTTCGCAACTTAATCATATAGCCCAGGTTCGCATCAATCATAACAAAACATATCTAGATAGCATCAGATGTCCAACAGTACTTCGCATATATATTATGTTAGGTCCCTATATCACTAGTATAGTCCCTTATTATTCAACATTTGGTATCAGAGCTCTGATACCAAATGTTGTGTAACCAGCTCCAAAAATAGAAGAAAAGAGATATCAACGCCTCAGAAATAGGCCACTTCGAGGGGGAAACCTCCAATACATTACATAAATGAACAATTATTGGATGATACAAGTCACAAAACCTCCTTTCTATATATAGGATTCCATGGGGCCATAATGTAATCCTAGTGGTCCACAATGTAATCCTAGCCGACCTAACAATAATAATTTAAGGGAACAATAATAACAAAATGGGGGTTACAAGGGTACAATAATAAAAATAAGGGGTTTACACTAACAATAATAAGGGACTATACTAGTGATATAGGGACCTAACATATTAATACCAAATTCCACTTACAATCCCAAAATTCCGCCTACGCACACAGCCAGCAGGGTCCACACACAACAGGACTAAGGATCTCCGCGCACACAGCCAGCAGGAGTCTTTACCAAAAAACCTGACAATAGATCTATCAATTCGTACTTAGCATCAATCTCAATTCTTTCCTACCTTAAGACTAAAAAATATTCATCTATTTATATCGATTTAACCTATGCATCCAATGATCCGCAAACCATGGTTTGTGGACTCTTGGTCTACCCTTGACCTATTACAATGCAATTGGGGCTTTGACCCACCCCAAAACCCCTGCGTTAGACTAAATAATATAAAAAATATACAAAAATGGACAAAATTTGCAGCTTTAAGAGACCCTGTTCCAACAATTGTAATGGTTGGCATCAGTTTGAGAGATTTTATTGATCAAGTACAATATTGGCTTGGACATTAATGGAAAATTGCAGCGATTTTCTTGGGATCCATGTGGTATGAGTTTTAGACATAGTTTCCTCTTTATTATCAATTTGTTAGAATGTATTGTTAATTCATAAACCATTTCATATCTATAATATACTTGATTTCAAGTTGAAAGACAGAATCCATATTTATTTATGCTATGTTTTGGGAAATTTAGTATAATGTGTTCATTCTCTTCAGTTTAGGGAAAATACATTCCAAATGCTTTATCTAGCTTCTCACCAGTCTTTTCATCTCATTTAATCCTCTTTTGAATGTTAAATATTTTACCTACCTTGCCCCATCAAAAAGTCTGCAATTTCATCCCCTTGGCCCTGATCTATTCCCCTTGACCTAATTCCTGTTCAGTGAACCCATCCCTAAAATCTAAAATAAAAAACCCCTGTATTCCTTAGCTAGCCTAAAATATTTTTCATCCAACCCTCTTGGTTTTGATTTTTGTGAAGAGATCCCTCTCTGACTTGGTAGGGCTAGATACCAAGTCTAAATTTTGGTTTGAGGTTACCTCGGGATTTCCTCTCTCAGCCTGAGGTTCAATCTGAGTGATAAAATTTTGGTGACTCTACTAGGGAGAAAAGAGTAAGATCAGATCAACCCCGGTAATAAGTTTTCATTGAAATTATTAAATTTTTGGATGATAAGTTTTAGAGTTTATTCAAAGGTTGAATTGAAAAATTTGTAAAGTGCATATTTGTTTTTGAAATTGGACATACTGGCTTCCTGAAGATACACTAGATCCAATCCCGATCTGAATCCTCCCACCATTGTTAGTGATCCTCAGAACATTGGAAGAAAAGGTAAAGTTGTTGTTGAGACTTTTAGTTTAGTTGAAAATCAATCAGAAAGAAGTTCCATTCCTAGAGCTCATTCATTTCCCAAAAGAATAGAAAACCTACAAGATATTTAATTTGATATAAATTTTGAGAAAATTTTATTCCAAAGAAAATATTTGAGTTGGATTGACGAGACAGTTGTGGTTTCCTCCATTTCCTTCCACAGTCCTAATGAAGATCAGTTTCACACTCTCAATTAGGGTTTCAATCAAGGTCTAAATCAACGACACAATTTTTACAATCTCTTAAAGATTTTCAGAACTACTCTTAGTAGGTAAGTACTTGGCTGGAAAGCAGACCTTAGATCTCAACTTCTTCTTCCATCACTTCATCTAATGTTACTCAGAATATCCCTCTTCCCCCTCCTTCTTCCTCATCCGTTGTTCACACTACTCAGTCAAGGACAAGTCTTCCATTGATTACATCAGGCATCCAAATCCCTGTTGTTAATCCTGTTGTTAATCCTCTACCTCCACCTCCAGTCATGGCTGCAAGATATTCCCCACTTGTTCTCCCTCAAAATCTGGGTCAAATGCCCATAGATTACCAAACCAAAATCCCTTTGTTTGATGATACGCAGTCTATAACAGCTCAAAAACATGTAGATAAGATGAATGAATTTTTTGATATGCATGAAGTTGATATAGAGGATGTGAAGATGAGGCTATTTTCACAAATCCTGGGAGGGGAAGTAAGAAAATGGTTCAGATCTCTAACGACAACCGCTATTCATACCTTAGAAGTTTTTCATCATCAGTTTGTAGAAATGTGGGAAGTAAAGAAGAATCCCCTTCAAATCCTGTCTGAATATGAAAACATAAAAAGGAATGTCGGTGAGTCTGTTCAAGATTATTACATGAGATTTAATGCAGTGTACAATGCTCTTCCTACACATATGAAACCACTATAGGGTATATTTTTGGTAAAATTTCTGGATGGATTTGATGCTGATATGGCATATCTGTTGCATGAACATGATCCTACAACTTTAGCAGACATGAAGAAAAAATTTGTAAGTGTGGAATTGAATTTGATGGCCAAAAGAGCATGGATGAGATCAGAAAAGAGAGTGACTATCAAAGAGGAGACATCTACTTCTGAGGAAAAAATGGATTCATTACTGCGAACTGTGGAGAGAATGGTTGACCGATTAACCATTTTAGAGAGACCTGAACCACATATACGGAATCCAAATTTTAGAGGGCAACATCAGCCTCAGTTGAGAATCAAGCAAAGAGAGTAGAAAGCACCTGACCAAACAGTACAACAACAATAGCATATTAGGACCACATTGCAGTAGAATTATGTCCAAGAAGAAGAGGAAGAAGATGAAGATTCAGTGATTGAAAGAAATCATTTCTTTACAGAATATGGATTACCCATGTTCTTGACTGAAGATGAAGAGTATACTGAAGGTTTGGATATTCCCAAAGATGAGGACTGTATCTTGGCAAATGATGATGATTCAGAGATAGAATCAGATGATTACCAACGTGGATATATGAATGCTTTGAGTGCACAGCAGAAACAATACTCTATAAGGAGCAAAGATGTACCTGTCAATCCTATTCAAAAAAGGAAAGAGGTCCAGTTAAAGAATGATGTTCTGAAAAATGGTAAAGAGCATGCAGATCGAAATCATAGCAACATCAATCGGCCATTAATAAGCTCAGCTACTAAAGAGAAATATATTTAGAAGAAGGAGACTATGACAAGGGATCAAAATTATAGAAGAGATATTGTTGTCAAAGAGGTAGATAAAGTCACAACCTTTAATTTAGAAAATTAAATAGCTAAATTTAAAGTGTTCATTCCTTTGACAAAGTTAGTAAAGAATAGTCATTACAGAGATCAGGTGTCTAAAATGTTGCTTGAATATGACCACCCCAAGCTCATTTGTGGTCCAACTATAGATGGTAAATTAGGAGACTAAAGTTCCCCCCTTTTATTTAAGCCTTAGATTGCATGAGTACATACTTCACAAAGCTATGCTTGATTCCAGGGCCTTTCAAAATTTTGATGCCTAAGGCTATTATGGAAAATATAGGCATGGAAATCACCCGACCTTATCATGATTTGTATTCATTTGATTCTAGTAGATTTTGCTGCATTGGTCTCATTAAATATTTAGTGGTTTCCTTAGACTAGATCCCAGCCAAGAATATTTTGATGGATGTGGTGGTGGTTGATATACCACCTTGGTTCGGTATGCTACTGTCTAGAACATGGGGAGCCAAACTCAAAGGTACTTTACAACTTGACTTCTCTTATGCTACTATTCCTATTTTTGGGCAATTGAGGAAATTTTACCGGGAAAATAAAATGCAATATATGATAACTAGTAAGGAGAAGCCCATAAATCATCTAATACAGGTTGTACATACAGATCTAGAATCATCTATTTTATATAATGATGGTGATTTGAATGATGTAAATAATCAGCTAGTAATAGCAGAAGATCTTCCAGAAGTTTCAGAAAGTTTTATAGTAGTTCTGGATAAGGAAAAAGAAGTGGTGACTTCAGAAGTGATGACCTCAAAAGTGGTGATTTCTTCTGAGCAGCCTCCCAAAAAAAATAAAATCAGTACAGAACAGCAAAATGAGGTGATTGTCCCAAATAAAACAGAACCAAAAGTTGAGTTTCAACATCTAGAAGATGAAGAGGGCCTTTGGAGCATGGATTTCGATGGTGCTTTGGGTAAGGAAGGTGCAGGTATTGGTATTTGGATCCGAAGTCTAGTTTGTAAGTCAGGTGGAATTCCAAGTAGTGTTAGAGAATGCTCTTATAAATTGGCTTTTGACTGTTCTAATAACGAAGCGAAGTATGAAGCATTGATTACAGGTCTTAAAATTTTGAAGAAACTTGGTGCAAAACGAATTTCTGTTTATGGTGATTCTAATCTTGTCATAAAGCAGGTGAAAGGAGAGTATCAAGCAAAGCATCCGCAGATGAGAGCTTATAGAAATGCAGTCTTGGATATCTTAAAAATGTTTCCTGAGTATACATTAATGGCAGTACTAAGAAATCATAACATCATTGTAGATTCTCTTGCTACGTTGGAAAGTAATCTTAAAATTCCGATGAACTCCAGTAATAAATTTGAAATTCATGTCAAACATATACCTGCTATTCCAGATAATTTAAGGTACTGGAAATTTTTTTGCAGAATGAAGGAAAGTTCAAAGATGCTTTTATTGATGATGTTTTTTATTTTGATGATCAAGACATATAAGCTCGTCAAATGAATGTTTTGCAACTGAAAGATAATATTATTCCTAGAGGTCTCATACCTTTAGAAGATCTGTTTGATCTAGATGATGTGACCAGGAAACCAACATTGAATCCCATAGAAAAGGGTGTGGAAGATGTGAACATTGGAATAGCAGACAAGGCCAAGATGGTTAAGTTGTCTAAGACATTGTCTCCCGAGGCGAAAGATAAGTACATTAATTTTTTTTCTTAATTTTCTGATATTTTTGCATGGGATCATGTAGATTTGAAGGTTTATGATAAGAATATTATTCAGCACACTATTCCCATCAAGCCTTATCAAAAACCATTCAGACAGAAGTTGAGAAGGATAAACCCAAGATTGTTGCCATCCATCAAGAAAGAGGTAAATCGATTGTACAAATTAGGTATCATTGTGCAAATTAGGTTTTCTGATTGGATTTCAAATTTGGTGCCAGTAAGGAAAAAGACCGGAGAGATAAGGTTATGCATAGATTTCAACAATTTGAATAAAGTGTCCTTAAAGGATAATTAGCCCCTTCCTAATATGGACCATGTTCTACAAAGGGTAGTTGGAGCATCACGGATGTCACTACTTGACGGTTATTCAAGTTATAATCAGATTTTGGTACATGAAGAAGACGAAGGTAAAACTACTTTCACAACACCGTGGGGGACCTTTCAATATGTTAAAATGCCATTTGGACTCAATAATATAGGGACTAATTTTCAACGGGCGATGGATATAGCCTTTGCTAATGAGAAGGATGTTTTCTTAGTAGTGTATCTAGATGATTTGACAATGTTTTCTAGTTTTGATGATTAGCATTTGTATCATTTGAGAATTATTTTTCATAAATGCAGGGAGTTTAGGATTTCTTTAAATATGAAGAAGAGTATTTTTTCCATGGAGGAAGGCAAACTGCTTGGTCACATAATTTCCAAAGCTGGCATTCGTATTGATCCTTCTAGAGTAGAAGCCATTCAAAAGATAGATTTTCCAGGAAAAAAAAAGGAGATACAGGATTTCAATGGTAAGATGAACTTCTTACACAGATTTGTCCCTAATTTAGCTAAGAATTTGAGAGAAATGACTAATATGTTGAAGAAAGACAGCAGTGTAAAATGGACCATCGATGCTATGAAGTCTTTCAACTTGGTAAAGCTTGCTTTAACCATGGCCCCTGTTTTAGTAAGTCCAGATTATACCAGTGATTTCATAATATTTTCATTTGCATCTGAGCATACCTTGGCTACGGTTTTGATGCAAAATAAGGATCAGGTTGAACAACATATTTCTTTCTTCAGTTGAGCCATTATAGATGCTTCTCTTCGCTATAACATTATTGAGAAACAATATTTAGTCCTAATCAAAGCTTTGAAATATTTCTGGATCTATATTCTACATTCACATATTTTTTCCTATGTTCCAAATGCAGTGGTGAAAGAGGTTCTCACACAGACTGATCCAGAAGGTCAAAGAGGTAAGTGGATAGCAGCAATGTTAGAGTATGATCTCGAGATCAGGCCTACTAAACTGATCAAGGGACAGGGGTTAGCCAATTTGATGGCTAAATCCAACTTGCTTGCTCTAGACATAAACCTTATTGCAGCAATGTCAGATGATGAAGAAGATGGTGCTCTAATATAGGTATCAAAAATGTTTCTCACTTCACCATGGTATTCTGATATAGTGTATGTACTTCAGCACTTATGTCCTCCTCCTAGAGTGTCAAAAATTCAGGGTAGGTCTTTGAAATTGAAATCTACTAAATACTGCATTCTAGGAAGTACCCTTTATTGGAAAGATCTAGGAGGTGTTCTTTTGAATTGTCTAGTTGAAGATGAAGCTAAGCAGGTAATGGATGAATTCCATAGGGGAGATTGTGGAGGCCATTTTTTTTGGAAAACAACAACTAACAAGGTGTTGAGAGTAGGGTATTATTGGCTAACTTTATTTTCTAATTTATATAAAACAGTCAAAAACTATCATGAATGTCAGGTTTTTCAGGGAAAAAGGAAACTCCTTCCTCTTCCACTGAATCCTGTTGTAGTAAATGCTCCTTTTCAACAGTGGGTACTTTATTTTATTGGGGAAATTCATCCCACATCATCAGCACAACACAGATGGATTCTAACAGCCACCGACTACTTCACTAAGTGGATCGAGGTTATTCCTACAAGGCAAGCTATGGACACAGTAATCATTCAATTTTTAGAATCCAAT
Source organism: Pinus albicaulis (assembly GCA_034641835.2). Classification (NCBI taxonomy): domain Eukaryota; kingdom Viridiplantae; phylum Streptophyta; class Pinopsida; order Pinales; family Pinaceae; genus Pinus; species Pinus albicaulis. Next base: position 342,418,418 of record CM076580.1, read on the forward strand.
ATTCTGTCTCGTTTTGGTTGTCCTCACAAGATTATTACAGATAATGATACAACATTTAAGTCAAAGAAGATGATTTAGTTTTGTCACAAGTATAATATCAGACTGGGCCATTCCACCACATATTATCCATAGGGAAATGGATTGGCTGAGTCCTCTAATAAATATTTGGTGAATATCATTAAGAAAATGTTAAAGGAGAACAAGAAAAATTGGCACAAAAAACTTACCAATGCTTTGTGGGCAGACCAAGTGAGCACCAAGAAGTTTATAGGTATGTCACCCTTTGAACAGGTTTATGGTACAGATACAGTGTTTCCTACATCACTTGTAGTCCCCGTTATGAGATTATTGCGGGAAGAAGATAGTGAGGAAGATGATATGCAACTTCGAATCAATAAAATGACTCACCTTCAACAAACAAGGGAGGAAGTTTCTTAGACTTCTTCTAAGCTTCAGGAAAGAATTAAGAAGATTTTTGATCGCAAAACCAAAGAAGATAAATTAAGCTGGAGGATTTAGTGCTGAGATGGGATGCAAGAAATGAAGATAAAGGTAAGCACGAGAAGTTTGAAAATCTTTGGAAGGGACCCTACAATATCTTGGCTTATCAAGGATAGAATGCTTATTTGTTGCAGGAGATGAATGGAGAGGATTCTTTAGGAGGACCAATCAATGGTAGGCTCCTGAAACATTACTATTTTTTATGCAAATTCTGAAAGAATGTTCCATTTTCATTGTAAATACCATTTTATATTTTTTGCAAAGTTTGGGGCAAAAGATCATCTAGGCTTGGGACCCGAAGTGGAGGCTATAAAGCTTGTTGATTTTTCGTTTGTTTTCATAGTTTTGGAGTCAGTTTTTAGTTAGTGTCAGTGTCAATATTTGAGTCATTTTCCAGTCTCTTTAAATGGTTTTTGAGCCAGTTTAAGTAATCTGCAGTCTTTTGGATTGGTTGACCGTATTTACCCAATGGTTAGGCACTTGGTCTACGGTGTTCTTGACACCTCCAAGGAGTTTCCTTCCCTAATAAGCCCAATGTTAGTGTCATTATTTGCATACTTCCACTGAGGATCAAAACACATTTGCATGTGTATCTTAGGTGTCCCATACTGAATAAATTTTTCATCATTTCATTAGGTCATGACTTAAATTGTTCCGCTGGTGGTTGTCCTTGTCAATAAGCTCCAATTTACCTGAGATTCACACTGCTGACTCATTCCCATGTCCCCTTGAGCATAATAACACTTATGGAAATTCTCTTTTCACTTGAAAGTCTTTAAATCAAAATCTCATGAAAAAGTCAGGTAAAAAAAGCAGTCCCATTAGGTCATTAGGGTTTTGCATTTCTCAAGGTCATTTCTTCATTCATATGGGGTAAATACATATATGAGAGGGATTAATTAAGAAAATTGGTTTTCAGATCATCATGATGTAAATATTATACTTTTAAAGTTGTATTTTTTTCAGTTTAATGAATTTTATATCAAAATCAATATTTTGATAGAAAAGTCAAATATGTAATTTATTTTTTATTTTTTCAAATGTAATTTTATGCTATTATATGTAATAATTTCATCCCAAAGCTGTCAAATTAATTATGTCCAGCCCAAAATGGATGCAAAAGAGCCACACTTCATGTTGATCAAAGTTTGCAATGTCAAAAGTCAGAAAGCAAAAGAGTATCAATGATAAAGGAAAAAGACCTCAACATTAGAAAAGTGGGTATTCAAGTTAAATTTAAATCCACTTGCCTATAAAGCCCATAAATCATTTCAAACAAGCTATTGTTACCCTTCAAAGCATCAGGAGTATTCAATAAGGAAACATTTTTAAGTTTTTTGAGTGAAATTGGGCCAAATCCATAGGTGCTACGCATTCAGAAGGTTGGCGCTGCGCGTTTGAACCGGCGCTGCATGCCTACCTAGTGGCGTTTCACCCTTGCCAGGAGAAATCAATGTAAATTGAAAATTTTTTGCGTGCTCAAACAGTGGCGCTGCGTGTTTGGATAGGCGTTGCACCCTCACACAGCAACGCTGCGCGCCTACACAATCAATTTTGCTGAGGGTTGTACCACTTCAAACCACTTCAAACAAACTTCAAACTTTACCTAATTCCTCCAAGAATGTTATAAAAATTAAGTACACCCTCATGGACTTGTTTCTAAGATATTTGGTGACTCTTTACTTTTTTGAAGTGAAACCCTAATGAAACCCTAATTTTAATTTATGATCACTGTTTATACACCTTGTTCACTTTCCTTAAGCATATATCAGTCACAAGCATGGTAAATTTCATTCACCTAGGGTTTTCATTGACCTAGTTTGTTCATTCACTTCATTCCCTTCACCTGTTCAAACTAGACATCTCATCCCCTCCCCCTTCATCTCATTCCATTTGTACCCTAGGGTTTCATAAGTCAGAGTTTAAAATGTATGAATAAGAAGATAATGGTATTGGTGAGGCACAAATGCCAAGAAGAAATGACCATAAAGGATGGAAAATTAAAAGGTTTGAACCAATCAGTACAAAAGAACTTATGGCATCTCCTCTCACTGTGTCTTGCTTCAAACATGTGGGTTGTTTTGATTTTTGTGAGAGAGTACAACAAATTCAAAATCACCTGGGGTTAATAAGGTTGTTCATCACTAATCTACATGAAAAACAGGTCACTCTTACTGGGGTCACCTTTGATATGTCCACCAATGCTATTGCAACTACTACAGGGATCCCTAGTGTGGAAGAGAGGTGGTTTAAACAAGCAAACTTGGATATGAGCTATTATGAACCATACCTCAAACCTAGGTATAAGGATCAAAAGAAGTCAATTTTCCCTTTCTCTCATCTCCTTGACGGGTATGTTCCAATGATGAGGATAATCATGAAATACTTCATTTGTGAGGGGAGGTTTCCTCGATCTACTCATACCATATCCGACTCCTCATGCATTTCACTAGAGTTGGAATGCTACACATACCTTACTATCTTTTCCACGACATTGACAAGATGGATTACATTGTGAAAAAGAGGATTACAATCATCAAATGCAGAGTCTATTTCATCATTCACTCATCAAAATGGTGGTCATGCATCAGCTTCAGTAGAAAAACATTTCATGGGATGCATTCATTGCAAATGAGGTTTTCACTACCCCACCTAGGCATCATGAGCAAGATATCCCTTCATCATCTCATCCTCCCGTATCCAGTTCTCCATCACATCCCACTGTTCATACATCACCACACACTCACATCCATTCACCTCATGTTGATCCTACCTCATCACCTTTCTATAACCCTTCACCATCACACCATGATACTAGAGCATCAAGCACTGAAAGGGACATTGAGGCAGCTTGCAATAAATGACTGATATTGATCCATTTCCCTTGACATATCAAAGAGGTCATAGCAATGTGTTTGCTTCACATGGTGTGAGTGGGGCCATGCCTTCTTCATCAGCAAAACATGTAGAAAAGGGAAAGGAAAAGGCTACAAAACCTATCATTGTTGAGCAAGAGGACAAACATGAAACTGAGTAGGAGTTTCAGTTGATTTAGATTGATGAGGAGATTGAGGATAAAGCCACTAGTGTAGTGATCAGAGGTAAGGAGGCCAATATTATTGATCTTCAAGCTAATCTTGATAGAGCACAATACGTGATTGACTTTCTTGAGCTAGAAAATCAACAGTTGAAGACTAAGCAAACCATCAGTGAAGTTAAGAAAATCAGAGTCAGAGAGAGGCAAGAAAGGCCAAGGCTTTGCTGGAGGAGATCTTCGGTAGATTTGATGAGAGTGATGATGAAGAATATCAGCTTCTGAGATGGAGACCAAGGACAATTGGGCTAAAGATGGTTTTAGCTTTGGAAAGGTCGAAAGAGGCCGAATTGGCAGATTAGCTTACTCCAAGTGAGTTTCTTTCCATATAGATTAGCAGAGACAGAGATTCTTGAATTGAGAGAGTCAATTTTCATCTATAGGGCCTGATAAAGAAGGAAAAGAAAAACATTGACATTCAGAGGAAGATGGCAAAACACTATGCCATGAGAAACAGGATTGCAAGGGCCAAGCTGAAACGAGCCCATGCAAATATTTGGGTTTTGACCGAGCCAAAGGAGAAGGAGAAGTTGAGAATTATTACTGAGGTGTATCTCCGTGCCTATAACCCATGAATCAGAAAGAAAATTCACAATTTTGGCACATCTAGCATTCTTTTGCAAATTTTTATTTTTGGACAGTTTAACACACAAAAAATTTGCTAAACACGCAACGCCACTGGCACTGTGCTCTTTTTTGGGGCATCCAATTGACAAATGGCCACCACCATCATGTTAATAATGATGATGAAATCAACTCCTAAAATTTTTAGAAGATTTGGAGGAGAACTAGTCCCTCAAAGAGGGAAAAAACCACCAAAACATCATGTTTCTACCCTCTTTTTGACCCTGGCGTTGCGCGTTTTCCAGTCTTGGGAGAACAGGTTTTTGATAGGGTAGATGGACACCATTTTTTAAACTAGAGGCATTTTTGGAAACTATACTCTGAGACCTTTCCAATGAGATATCATGGAGCTTATTTGGACAACGGGAAGGCTTCCAAAAGTGGCTTACAAAATAGGTCAATTTTTCTATCATGGCGCTACGCTTTTACCAGGAAATTTACATTTTCACTAGTTTCATCAAATTTTTAAGTTTCACTTCTGTTTCAATTTTTACTTGGGAAAATGAAGAAGTTACTAATTTAAATGTCATATTTTACTTTTACCTAAGGTATATACATTAAGTAAGTCATTAGTTGAAGTCAAATGTACCAGTTCTTAAAGATGGGAATGAGTCACTTTCCTCATCTTAGACTCTAGCTTTCAGTTTAGATTTTGATGTAACAACTCCCTCACCTCATGGATTCGACTCTTGAGGATGCGAGGAAGTGATTTTGAGGTCTATAATGTGTATTGTTTCATTCATTGTAATGGTTGGCATCATTTTTAGAGATTGTATTGATCAAGTATCATCTTGGCTTGGACATTAATGGAAAATTGCAGCTATTTTCTTGGGATCCATGTAGTATGAGTTTTAGACATAGTTTCCTCTTTGTTATCAATTTGTTAGAATTTATTGTTAATTAATAAACCATTTCATAGCTATAATATACTTGATTTCAAGTTAAAAGACAGAATCCATATTTATTTATGCTCTATTTTGGGAAATTTAGTATAATGTGTTCATTCTCTTCAGTTTAGGGAAAATACATTCCAGATGCTTTCTCTAGCTTCTCACTAGTATTTTCATCTCATTTAATCATCTTTTGAATGTTAAATATTTTACCTACCTTTCCCCATCAAAACGACTGCAATTACATCCCCTTGGTCCTGATATATTCCCCTTGACCTAATTCTTGTTCAGTGAGCCCAACCCTAAAATAAAAAATAAAAACCCCCTGTATGGGCCTTAGCTAGCCTAAAATATTTTTCATCCAGCCCTCTTGGCTATAATTTTTTTGAAGAGATCCCTCTCTAACTTGGTAGGGATAGATACGAAGTTTAAATTTTGGTTTGAGGTTACCTCGGGATTGCCTCTCTCAGCCTGAAGTTCAATCTGAGTGATAACAACCAGCATATAACCAACCGAATAAAAATAATAGAATATCTATAAAAACCACATATTAACAACTATATTTACACATGAAATATCAAAGGAAAAGGATTTCTTATTAATGTATTCATAATCCAACCAATTCAGGGACTTCCACGAACAACCCAACCATAGATTTGGTTGAACCAAAAATTTCTTTCAACCAATCACCCTCATGCCATATTCCAAGAATGAATGTTGGGATCACAAAAAAACCAATTAAGGCTTATCCATTCTTTACCATATATCCCACCAATGGATTCCTAGGCACAAATAATGAACATACACGTCAGGATTTATCATAATCCCACCAAATCACTAGGCCCTAAAAAAACATGGATGCCCTCAGATCTCTCCACCTAAACCATGACGATTTTGTATCTCTCAACCTCTCACCTTTATTATATATCTCGCCATTATCGGTTAAGGGATTCCTAGGCATACGAGGTCTCCACCCTTTGGGCTTTACCATGTATCCCACCATTATTGGTCAAGGGATTCCTAGGCTCAATTAAGGGTATTCACAACCAGGCTTTACCGTATATCCCACCCCAGGATTCCAAGGCCTTATGTTTAATCCTAAAACTTCCCCATTCAACTTCAGATCCATCTATAAATCCATCTAAACCAAAAAAAGAGAACCCCATCACACCATGACTATTTTTAAATGGCAAGGAAAGGTTGAAAAACACTGTCACACCTAGAAAAACCCATGCCAATAATATCAAGAGAGCCAAATGCACACATGCATGTACCACCCATTCCAAAACTAGCAAGGAAATCATACATGCAACTTGATACTTTTAATTAATCTCGTTGTAGCCGCTTGATCCTGCTCTTCCTTGCTTGATATTTTCCTCCCTTTGCTTTCTTGTCCTTCCTTTGCCTTCTTTCCTCCAATGCTAGAGTGCTCTAAGAATTCTCTAAGTTTCCAAGAGTATGAGAGAGAGAATAGAGAGAGAGCTCCAAAACTGAGTTGACAAAAGGTTGTGAACTTATCCTCATAAGAATTTTTATTAATGATGCCTCTTTTTTCTTCATTTACCATTATTTTTCTTCATTTTCCTCCTCACATGCAACATGTGACCTTTCACCTTCCTTTTCTCCTAATTTCCATTATTTTCATAAATAAAATGCCAATAATTTCCTCTTTTCCTTTCCAAAACATTTTCCTTTTCCTTTTTCCAATTTCCTTATCCATAATAAACCAAATGAACACCCACACTAGGATGTTTTTCCCAACATTCAACTTGGAATAAGTGTCCCATGACCTTGGTTATTATTTTTCCCTTATTAACTTTATTACATGGAATTTTGACCAGGGTTGTTACAGTTTGGCCTTGATGTTATCACATATATTAGGTTTCCAATCATTGACCTATACAATTTTTTATTTGCTTTCAATGTGGATTCGTAATATTTTCTCAATTTACATCCTATGATTATGGGTAACTTAGAGGTGCACATTTTTCCTTTTTTAATATCTTCAAATTTCCATTAATTTATTTGGTCTAAGAAATGAATATGCCTTTGTTGGATTGAGAAATATTTTAACCTAGAAAGAATGACAAATCTCCAAGCATGACATTCTCCACGCATGGATATATCAAATTCCTTTTGCATTTTCTTCTACAAATTTTTTGCTCGTTTTGTTAGCATTAATTCCAAAAACGATATCATCCACATAAACCACTATGATTAACATATTTTAATTTTCTACTTTGATGTAAATATTTTTTTTGGATCTCCTCTTTTAAAACCTTGTTGTTTTCGGTATTTTTCAAGTCCTGAATACTAAGATTTAGGAACATGTTTTATTCAATATAATGTTTTCTTCAATATACATACATGATCTTCATTTTCTAAAAAATGAAATCTTGATAGTTTTTCAATATATACATATTCGTATATATTCCCATTTATAAAGGATGATTTAGCATCCATTTGATAGAAATTGAAGTTCTTGAAACAAAAAAATTCCAAAATCATTTTGATTTATTATAATCTTGAGATTGGAGCAAAGTTTCCTTCAAAGTCAGTATCCTAAACTTAAGCATACCATTTGCAAACCAATCCTTTTTTATTTCCTACTACTTGTTCATCTTCATTCAACTCATTTCCAAAGAGACATTTGGAACCAATCACATTCTTTTTTATTGGTCTGGGCACAAATTCCCATGTCTATTTATTCTCAATCTAATTTATTTCTTCTTCCATAGCACTAATCCAATTCTTAGATTCACTAGCTTGCGTAAAGTTCTTGGGATTTATTTTACATAGCAAAGAAAATTTTTCTTGTTTTGGTGTACTTACCAATATTCTTCTAGTGTAGATTCTCGTATCTATATCACCAAATATCTCATTTTATGGATGATAATTTTGGACAAATCTATAAGGTGTCTTTGGATATTGGAATTATATTTCTTCTTGATCTTTATTTTCTTCTTCATTTTCACATTCTATGTAGATTGTCTCCTCTATACCTTCATTTATTTTTTACTTTTTCTTTTTAAGTTACTACTTCATCCTCTCTTACATTAATACTTTCTTCAACATTTCACAATATTTTGTGTAGCATATGTATTCCTTGCTTCCATATGCATAGCTAAGAAAGAATCCTTCATCTATTCTATAATTTATTTTTCCTAAATTATATTCATTTATCTTTATATAGTGCTTTCTCCCAAATATTTCGAATTATTTGATTGTAGTTGGTCTACCTTTCCACAATTCATAAGGTTTCTTTTTTTTGTTAACTCTAATTTTTTCTCTATTCAAAATGTAGATTTTTGTGTTAATTTCTTATCTCAAAAAAAATTCTAGTAGTTTGGCTTCATTCAATATTGTTCAATACATTCCCTATAGAGATGTTTTCTTCCTTTCTACAAATTCATATTGTTGTGGAGTCCTTGTTTCCAAAAAATTGTCTCTTGATTCCATGATTGTCACAAAATTCATCAAATTCATTATATGTAAAATAACCTCCTTTGTTTGATCTTAATCACTTTATTTTTAAATCAATATCATTTTCAAATAGGTATTTGAAAGCTTTAAACTTCTCAAATGCTTCATATTTTTCTTTAGGAAATATAATCCATGTCGTTCTTATGTAATCATCAATAAGAAACATGAAATAACTATCACCTTTTAAATTTTGTGTCATTTATGGCTTGCAAAGGTATATGTGTAAAAGTTCCAATGGCTTTTAAGTTGTGTACTCCTTTGTTTTGAATCTCACACTCTTATGCTTCATGTGTTGATGTTAATTGAAAATGGTGTTTGTAGGTTTTGATATCGTTGCAATATATCTTATTATTTGTGTCTTGTTGATATTAACTAGATTGTCAAACTTTATATGACCCATCATTCTATGCCATAACTAGCTTTAGTATACCTGTCCCATACAATATTTTTCTCCTTTGAATTCATCGAGGACATATACATTATTGCAGGTTCTATTTGCATTTTCCACTAATCTTCCTCAAATTTCTTTCCTTATAACACAACCTTTAAAATGAAATTTGAGGTTTTATTCTTGATCAAACATTTGACTAATGATTAGAGAATTTTTTTTAACCCTTCAACATATAATACAATTTGTGTTTTAATATTTTCATCATCAAGACTAACGATACCATTTCAAACTATCCTTGTGGAAGAGTTAACCCTAAAGGTAATTGTACCTCCCTTTCCTTCCTTTAGAGTGAGTAATATCGTTTGATCCCTTGTCATGTGTTTTGAACATCCACTATAAATGTACCATTGGTGATTTTTTTTTACCATATAGTGCAATTCCACATTCTTCCTTCTTATGTTCTTCTTGCTTCCTTTTCTGCACCCAATTTCAAAAATTAAACCAGAATCAATTTCTAATCATCCATAGCTAGCCTAAAACACATATCTATTAGTCCCCTAGGTGATTGATAGCACGAGACCATGAGAGATCCCTCTCCAAGGCTAGGGGGGCTATATCATAGCCTACAAATGGTTTTTGGTTACCTTTGTAGCCCTTTCTTTCAGCCTAAAGGGATTTAGAGAATGCTAACACACTGCAATTAAAGTGTTCATATATTTTTCATATCCTCCTCAAAAATTGAATTTTGATAACAATTTGAAGTGGAAGTAGAAAATAAACTTCTCATGAAGGGTCCAGTTCCAATTCATTACTGTGAACTCATAACGGGCACAAATTCCTTCCAGTAGATAAGTGGACATGTAAAAATTTGGTGCGTGTTTGGCTTGTAATTTTTTTTTGGCATGTTGTATATGAAGTTACAGATCATGGGAGAGGATATATTCCCAGTCAAATACATTTCCTCTCGAAACAACTAGTTATATCAAATAAACCCAACTCTACCCAAATTATTATGAATTCTTCTGCTCATGTAATCTACAACACATTTCTATGAGACACTGGTAAATTTTTCTCAAAGATTTGGTTGTGTAAACTGCACCTCAAATCTATAGCATAATTTTGCATGCTCTTTCCACCAGGACTTAGGGATTTCCTTGGTATTAAATTTTTCCCAAGTCACATAGAACTAAGTATTCAAATATCCCTTGGGAGTTACCATCTTGTAATAGGAATGCATGTCATGCAGATGGTAGGTGGCAATCTCATTTCTTCTTTCACTATTGAGGGCCAGGTTCTTGTTATCCATATGTAACAAGATACATTCAATAAATTCTACACAAGGAATCACAGGGAATATGCATTCCACTTTATGTATTATGGACCTATTGATATTTATATACACTTCCCTATCTTCCAAGTTTTCCAGGAATTCCTTTTGCATGAAACCATATTTGATATAATGCCATGAGACTTGCAAAAATTATCAATGCAACCCTATGTGTTTGATAGAATAGTAACAGTTGACTCTGTGTATTCCATTTCCTCCTTAGTACTAGATTCTAAAATTTCCTTTGAAGTATCTTGTCAAGTGGTAGGAGGTATTGTCTTGGAAAATGATGAGAGAAAAATGTGTTTTGTATCTGTAGCACCTACAATTCACTGAATGCGAACAATAATTAGTTTCAATAAATCCCCTAGATATAACATGCAAACTATTATAAATATAGTGATGGAGGGAATAATTAGGGAAGTTGGGAGCACAAGGTTATAAAAAGTGAGAAAAGGTGGCTTTTCTAGCCACTAGAAGTGCGCATTACGTGAAGGCAAGGGAGAGGGTGCAAGTCAGGATCATAGTGGAAAAGGCTTGACCTAGATTCACCCCCCCAAGTATTTCCAACAATTGGAATCAAAGCTTGGTTCCTTCAATAGTAGTCTAGCAACTGGAAGGAGATCATGGAGTATACTAATAATAGAGTTCCTCTATTCAATGTAAATAACTACATAATTTGGAGCGGAAGAATGCATGTTCATTTTTTGGCGCAAGAATATGAAGTATGGGAAATCATTGAAAAAGGATTTATAGCAACCCACGATGAACAAGGGAAGAAAAATATGGTATATGATGCAAAATATAAAGAGCTCATTATCAGTGGGCTTATTTAATCTGTCTATCATAAGGTACTGATTTGCAAAACTTCTAAAGAAGTATGGGGAAAGCTTGAGAATACATATGCAGATGAATTAAACATGAAAGAAGCAAAGCTTCAAATTATTGGGAAAAATTTAAGCAACTCAAAATGAAGGAATATGAAAATATTGTTGCATACTTTCGGGATGTTGATGAAACAACAAATGCATTGGAAGATTTGGGAGAACTTGTCAACACAAAAATTATTGTTTAAAACACCCTTAGAACCCTGCTGGCAAGATTCAACCCAAAGGTATCTGTCTTGGAATATATTTCGAACATAACCAATATTAGCAAAGATAAATTGCATGGAGTCCTTATGTCATATTAAATGAGGATTGAAGAATAGGACAACACATCACACCTAGAAAAAAAAAATCTGCATCCAAGAAGACTAGTAAGGACAAGCATACTCTGAAAGTGAAAACGTGCAGTTGTAAGGAAAAATAAAAGGAGGAAGAGGAAGAAGAATTTTCAGAAAATAATTTTCCTACTTCACGCAAAAAATGAGAATAGGTACGGGGAAATTCAAAAGTAAACTTTCATTTATATGTTTTTGTTGTGGTGAGTTTGGGCATTTTGTAGCCAAGTATCCTTGCAAAAATGAGGCTATTACGAACGGAAATAAATTTCAAGTAACTTCAACAAGAAAGGTAAGAATAAATGGTTTAAGAAGAGTTTCTTCTCCAAAGAAGATAGCTCCTCATCTGTTGAAGATAGTGATAACGAAGAAGAAATCAACATAAGAGTATTGCTTATGGCCAAGCACAATAAGCAAGAAGCATATGAAAAAGAAGGAAATGAAGAAGAAGAGATGACTGAGGTTGAATTTCAAAATGAAGTGAGAAGGGTTATCAAAGATCTCAAGGCCGAGAAGAAGCATGTCAACACTCTTGAAGACGAATTAAAGACAGAAAGGGAAAAGGTCCAAATCTTAAAATCAAGGTTGAAGAATAAAAATGAGTTGAAGGATCACTCAGGGAATAATTAAAGGAAAGCAACAAGGAAAGAGAAGCATTGGAAACTGAAATATTTTCTCTATGAAACAAAGTAAAAAATGGAAAAACTCTTCAAAACAACTCCAACAACTCAAAGGCATTGGAACAAATCATCAGCAATCAATGATCAAATAGTGAAAAGACTGGTCCTGGTTACAAAGAAAAATAAAAAAAGGAGCCAATTCCTTCTATGACAACAAAAGAATATGGATATGCAAAATCTAACAAGAAGGTAGACCTCTCAGCCAAGTTAAGAAACCAGGAGTCGCAAGAAGAACCATGGAAGACAATTCCTCAAAGAATATTTCCTCCCAGGTATCAACCTATGTTCTATGGTCATTGTTATTCATGTGGAAGGTTTGGACATAAAGCTATAGAATTTCGTGCGTATGTTTGGAATAAATATAGTTTCTAGAGATCTTTCAAAAATGGATATTCTGAAACTCAGCAGAATATTAACAGAATTGATCATTTGAGAGATGATGTCGAATATTGCAAATATAACAATTTTGGACACCTGGCTAAAGATCGCAGACTTGGAATTTCTTCAAATGAATTATTGCAAAATCAAAATGAAAAAAAATGGAAAGAGAAGACTAAAAATGTGTTATCGCTCGAAAGGCTCAAAGCAATAGAAAAATTTGGTATGTCGATAGTGGTTGGTCAACTCATATGACTAGAGATAGGAATAAGTTCATATCCTTGAAGGAAAATAAGGATGGAACAGTGTCTTTTGGAAATGACGGGTCTTCAAACATCATAGGAGTAGGTACGGTCACATTTGGAAGCAAGAATGCATTAGCAAGGGATGTTTTTTTGGTTCAAAATATGAATCACAATCTTCTCAGTATTGGACATATGTGCAATCAAGGACACACAATGCTATTTAACTCTAAGAAATGTGAAATCAGGAAAGGAAAGTTTGATAAAAGTGTGGCTACAGCACGCAGAGCGAAAAATGCCATATATATTTTGGATGAGACACCTAAAGAGTGATTTTTGGTGAAAGAAGACGAAAGTTGGTTATGGAACAAATGAATGGGACATATAAATTTCGAAAATTTGGTCGGGATCGGCAACAAGGAAGCAGTAAGATAAATGCCTAAAATTTCAAAACCTACCAATATGATATGTGAATCTTGTCGGCACAGTAAGCAGACAAAATTTGAGTTCAAGGCAAAAGAATACTTTGCATCACGCCCATTGGAATTAGTACATACTAATATATGTGGTCTTATGAGAACAAAAGGTTTCGACGGAATTATATTTTATGCTAATGATAGATGAATACACCAGAATGAAAACCTTCAACTTCTTAAAGAAAAATACTAAAGCATTTGATTGTTTTAGAATATACAAGGAATTGGTCGAAAATGAAATTGATTTGAAGATCAAATGTTGGAGATCAGATAATGGTGGAGAATTCACTTACAAGGTATTTCAGCAGTATTGTGACGAAAATGGAATGCAAAGGCAATTCTCAACAACTAGAACACCACAACAAAATGGAGTTTCTAAAAGAAAAAATAGAATTGTACAAAAAGAGGCCAAAACAATGTTAAATGACTCAAAATTAGATCATAAATTATGGGTTCAAGCAATCGATACAATTGTATTCATTATAAGTAGAGGTATGGTAAGGAAGACCGACTAACATCAAATACTTCAAAATATTTGGAAGCAAATGCTACATCAAAAGAGAACATAAAAAATTTGGCAAGTTCAATTCCCACGCTGATGAAGATATTTTCGTTGGTTATTCCCACAAAATGAAGTCTTATAAATGCTACAATTTGAGGTGAATAAAAATAGTGGAAAGCCTAAATGTTACTTTTGATGAATATAGTCTTACAAAGGATGACGATGAGATTTTCCCTTCAGGAGAATCTAAGGGATATAAGGGATAATTTGTGAAGGATGAAGAATAAGCTCCAAAACAAGACCAATAAAATAAGGAAACAATTGTCAAGCAAGATGAAATAAGAAACAATCAGAAGGATGTACAAGAAAATTCCCCAAAATATTTAAAATAATGTTGTCAAAAGAATCATCCGTCAAATCAAATCATCGACAACATATATGAAGGAATTGGAACCAGAATAATTCGATGACTTCATTCATCACAGAAAGCCCACCTTGATTTTTTAGAAACTTTTGAGCCTAGAAATTTTGAGGAAGCTAGTCAAGATGAACATTGTGTACCAGCTATGAAAGAAGAACTAGATCAAATTGATAAGAATGACACTTGGTACTTGGTTTCATGACCAAAGGATAAAAATTTTATTGGAACTAAATGGGTCTTCATAAAAAAATTGAATGAGGATGGACAGGTTACTAGGAATAAGGCGTGATTAGTCTGCAAAGGATATGCACAAGTTGAAGGAATTGATTTTGAAGAAACATTTGCTCCCATTTCCAGAATGGAAGCTATAAGAATGTTTCTCGCTTATCCATTTTCGATAAAATCAAGGTCTACCAAATGGATGTTAATTCAGCCTTTCTAAATGTTGAATTGGAAGAAGAAGTTTACATTGAACTACTCGAAGGTTTTTTTCTCTCTGAAAAGGAAGACAATGTATACAATTTAAAGAAGGCACTATATGGTCTCAATCAAGCTCCTAGATCTTGGTATGCTCGTCTTGATGGATATCTACATCAACAAGGATTCAAGAGAGGAAGCATCGACAACAATCTCTATGTGAAAGTGGATCAATATAACCTAAAAATTATCAAGGTGTATGTGGACGATATAATATTTGGAACCAATGATGACAAATTAATTAAAAAAATTTCCACAAAGATGCAAAGTGAGTTTGAAATGTCTCTACTTGGCAAGCTGACATGCTTTTCAAGGCATCAAATATCTCAGCAAGATAAAGGAATATTTATATATCAAACCAAGTACATCACGGAAATGATCAAGAAATTCAAGATGGAAGATTGCAAGTTTGTCCTTACCCCAATGGTAACATATTGCAAGTTAAGTTTATAAGATTCGTCAAAGGATGTGGACAAAAGGTTGTATAGATCTATGATTGGCGTTCTTCTATATATGACAGCTTCTCGGCCAGACATAATGGATGCAGTTGGACAAGTAGAAATATTCCAAGTATCACCAAAAGAATCTCATATTATTTTCGTCAAAAGAATTCTCTGATATCTTAAGGGCATAGAAGAATATGGCTTATGGTATCCCAAAGGAAATAATCTAGTTATCCAAGCTTATATAGATGCATATGGGGTAGGAAGTTTTGATGATTGGAAGAGTACCAGTGGAGCATCATTTTATCCAGGTGGTTGCCTTGTTTCATGGTTAAGTAAAAAGCAGTCTTCAATCTCGTTATCCATAGCAGAAGCATAATATATCACGCAAGCAGCTTGTTGTACTCAAGTTCTTTGGATGAAGCGAACTTTGCAAGATCTTCAAGTCAAGTTTGATGAGCCTATTCCCATATTTCTTGATAACATCAATGCCATCAGTATCTCCAAGTATCCTATGATGCATTCCAAAACAAATCACACTCCTATCAAATATCATTTCGTTAGAGAGTAGGTCACCGAAAAGAATATCAAGCTTGAATATGTTGACACAAAGGAACAAATTAATAACATCTTTACCAAACCATTACCTTGTGAATAATTTGAGTATCTTTGCCAAAAGCTTTGGATTCTCCCAAGTTCTCAATAGACTCTTTCTCTTATCTAACTAAGCAGAAAATGGGAGTGGAGGTGTATACAGGTCTACAAGATGACAGTTTTTTAGGGGGAGCTACCCTTTACTATTGATGAAAAAGGGGGAGAGAAGCGACAATAGGAAGAGGTGTCATGATCACAGGGGGAGCACTTGTGTTTCCGTCAATGACAACCATTGATCAACAAGGACTACACCATGTGATCTTGTGGAGAGAGAGAATTCTTAGGCGCATAGTGCACATTGATTCAAGGCAAGGGATAGGTCACAAGTTAGGATCAGAGTGGAATTACAAGGCTTGACTGAGGCTAATAACTACACCATGCTCTCATGTGGAGAGAGACACATCTTATGCACATGGCACAATTTCAGTGAGCAAGGATGGGACAAAATTCTGCTTGGAAGTGCGTGGTGCATCAAGGAGGCCAAGTGATGGTGCAGGGCACAATTTTATTGGACAAATGTGCCTCATTATTGCTTAGAAATGCACCATGTGCTCTGGAAGGGAGCATTTCTTATTGGGCACAGTTTTAAGTAAAAGAGGGTCTCTATTTTATAGAAGTTTTCTTCCACCGAAAGTAGGCTCAAAAAGCTACGTGAACGTCAACAACAAGTTAAGAACTCATTAATAATGAGAGAGAAGGGTTGAAAGTGTTTATAAGTTTTTTTGTAATCATGATTAGAAGGTGAAAGGTCATGGAATGCAAAGAGTTTATAAAACTCTACTTGCGACATCAAGACCAAACTTGTAGGAACAAGAATAGATGAAAATAACACTTTGTATACAAAAATCATATCAAAATGCCACTAATAAAACAAGAGCACCACTAAAATAGAAAAAAGCAAAAAAAAGCGATACTTTTTGTTGAGGAGGTAAATCCCCTCTGTGGACAGAGGCGATCCCTACTAGCCCAGCAGGGGTCTAGCAACAATCACGAAATGTTACGACGCAAGTTCCTAGTTACGAATGAAAAGACCAAAGATGGAGGCCTACCTGGAATCCAATGCTACGATCTGGAGAAGAGAGCGTTCCCGTTCCTCAGCCCCGGCAAATCACGATCCTCCATGATCTCCGCGGATGGACACCTACACATGCAAGAAACAAACAGATACAAGCATAAAATCTAGCATACGCAACTAAATATCAGTCAGAAAGGATACTACTCATATTAACATAATTGAAAACAGAGTGTAACCATAATCGTAATCATTCATTAAATAACAATCGAAAGAGATTACAACCAATGTTCTGACGTCGTGTTCTCCTTCGGATGGGTCTCCAGTCATTCACGTCTCGCAAAGCTTGCCAGGGAAAGGGAAAACCTCTCCAGAGTCTCTCGACGATAGTATCCTTACTTGAGTCGGCCTTAAGGGAAGAAAGAGGGCTCTTACAGCACAAAGGCTCTTGGGAATTTGGAGATTCATAGCTTAGGCACTTCAAGACTAGCTTGCCATGGGATTGAGCAGGCTTTTATAGATGGAGAAGGAGGGAGTTGGGATCCCTATTATTGTGGGATTGGCCCTTATCCACAAGGAAGGTTCCATGGGAGGTGGCAAACCACTTCCCTTCCATAGAACTCCCGTAGCCAAACCTCCCAACTCAAGATAGGCAATGGTTTCTAAGTTTGTTGAAACACAACTTCCGCCATATTTATTTAAAAAACACTCCTTAAATTGGCTGGTGCGACTACTGCTCTGGGATAGAGCGCCAGTTGGCGCGGCCTCTTTGTAGGATTTTCCCCATTGGCGCGAGTTCTGAACTGTCTGCCCGCGCCAATGCAAAAGGAGATGTTTTTCATGATTTTTGCAAGGAGATGTCTTTAGGGAAATTGAAGCTCATGCTTAGAGGAATGCATTGATGATGTTTTCAAGGCATGACAATGTTCACAGGTCACAAAATGGGTCCTCCATTGTGCAGGACGGGGAATGGTAGGGACGGTGACAAATTACTGTGTAACAGATGGCCCCTAAAGTATGAGGCCTGAGAGAGAGAGGGGTGAAATGCTTTACGATAACATGTTCAACTGAAGCCCCACCGTCGGAGAACCTGTGCAGAAAAATACAACTGATATCTCAAGTACATGATGTATATGTGGTATGGGCGCAACCATCTGAAAGAGAGTATGCTATAATCCGGATCCAGGGTATGGGCGCAGCCATCCAGCGAGGATCAAATAAATAGACTCAGGTATGGTCGCAGCCATCCAATCAGTGAGTCATGTACATAATGATAATAATCCACAATCACAGCCTGGATTACAATAGACAAAATCCAGGGTCTTGCGCTCCATCTCGACCCAAACAAAGTACAATTCCAAGCATGCGAATATGTGAGCTGAAGTCGAACATGCAAGAACATCGTCTGATTACCAGCAAGTGATGAAAGCTGTTAATAGATGCGAGAGAAACCACCAATAATTACAATGGTCCTCAAGGTACTACAGGTACAATCTACGGCGTGTGAATAAATGAGTTGGCGTCGAACACCCACAGAATCACTCGATCGGAGGCCAATGATGAAAACCTCACGTCGAATGCGACGAACCTGCCATTGAGGCATGCAGGCTCTAAGGTACCATAAAGGAGTCTCTAGATCAACTTCCTGGATAATGAGCTGAAGTCGAAAGGAAGTGACCTTGATCGAAGGTGGGCCATAATGTTTCCCACATCATCGACATGAGACAGAGGAACATGACGTTTTTGTTGTGAATCAAGATCGCATGAGAATCAGAGGAAGGTTGATATTTGCAGAGGCCAACTTCTCTTGAACATATAAACGGCACGACAGTGGACTTGGCAGTATTTGACATCAATGGATCAGAGGTCATGGTGACAAGGCAATGAATAGACGAGAGGTCAAAAGGGATTATCCAAACCCACGGAGGCAAAGTGAAGAAACGAGATGAGATGTCCCCAACCCGACACGAATGCAGACAAGTGCCATGTTCAAGAGCGACATACTGCCGACGACAACGACGACGGTTCCATTTTTCCCCCACCATTTCTGGCGAGTACCCCAATTATTTTGATAACAAGCTTGAAGGGGATAGCATATGCTTGTAATATAAGTCCGCCCTTCGGGCGAATCCATCCTAGTGCATTTAACGAGTCCTAGGAAGGAGGAACTCGGAGAACGTCATTTTGACTGGATCCGATGTCATCAGGGTTTAACGAGTCAGACAAAGGGAGAACTCGGCGTCTTTTCATGTTTAGAGAGTTTGAAAAGAAAGCAGAAAAGTAAACTCCATAGGTCCCTTTTCGTAAATAGTTCCTCAGATCCGAAAAGGTAGAAAACAATATCCGAGAAAACCTCCTAGTCGCGATCGGCTAGGGTATTCCTTTTTCGTAATCAATCCATCCCAGCCCGAAAAAGGGTTAAACTTATACTGGGTGGATGTCGATTCGTGTCCATTTTAACGAGATCGAAATGACAAGGGCCTCGGCAATCTTTTCATGTTTAGAGAGTCAGAAAAGAGCTGAAAGATGACTCCGAAGTGACTTTTTCGTGTATTTACCGAGTCCGAAAAAGTATAAAATACAACTCGTTTCCATCGTTAAAGTCGCAAAAACCTGCTGCTGCACATACCAAGCAAGCGTAAAACCCATTTTCGACATAACATATTAAAATATTTGATAAAAATGACTTTTTACAACTCATTTTATGTCAAAAAGTTATAAATATGCCAAATTGGTAAAAATAAAATTACATTTACTATTTACCTTGGTAAAAAGCAACAGTGATCCATTTGGAGCAGAAACTTCTGACGGTGATTGCGACAGATTCGGTTGTCCATTCAGTTTCTCGTCTGCTACAGGTAAGAGGTGCTTCCCTGCTCTACATTTTCATCCATTTTTTAATAGTTTTCCTTTGTAAATCAGTTCTTTGTGGCCACTTTTGAAATTTTAGGGCCGCGCTCATTGGCGCGGGTATCGGGCATGGACCCACGCCAATGGGCTCTTTTATACAAAGGGATCGCGCCACGTGGCCCGACTGTTCACAAAATAGCCGCGCCAGCGGCCGAACCTAAAAATCCGCCTAAAAAATCGATATTTAAACCAAATTGCATGGAATTTGAGGCCTATCAAAGATCTAACTAAGGGTTTATGACCATATGGATGCAGGTAATCAAGCAAAATGGTGATTGAATGGAAAGAACGAGAGCATGGAGAAGAGGATGAACAGGCCATCCAAAGCGAGGCTTGCATGAATGCCCTCAGAAACTGTGGGCTGAAGAAATTCTTCCTTACACCTTGTCTACGAGCTCAGCCCGAGCTCCTCCAGTATTTGATCAGTATTTGGGATGAACATGAACAAGTGTTCAGGTTGTGAGATCAGGTATTGGAGCTGGAGGTTTTTGATGTGTATTTCATTACCGGATTGTCCCGCAAAGGTCCGATCCTTGTGTTGACTGGAAGCAGACCATCTGGCGAGAAGATGGAAGAAGTGATGGCACGAGTGTGCCGAGGAGCACAAATGGGATCAGGAAGCAAGAAGGTGGATATCCACACTATCCCTGATCTGGCATTGAGAGTTGTCCTACATACCATCACGCGGGCTGTAGGGTCGCAGGCACCGCACGAGGCCACAAAGACCCAACTCTTGCTGGCCTCAGAATGCATGAGTCCCTTACTGTTTGACTGGGCAACAACAGTAACAATAAATATGAAAAGGTAGCTCACAAAATGAAAACAAGGTAAACTGAAACAGTTTGGCTATGGTTCCATCCTGGTATCGTTCATTCTGGAACACTTACCAATCTTCCAGGGCCAAGGGGCCTCAGTAGCAGATCCGATACCACGAGAGCCAAGAATGGCTCGCTGGGCAGCATTAATGCCCAGAGCTGGAGGCGGCCAACAGATGTCCTGGAGGTCGGAGTTCTTTAGGTGGTTACGGCGCCAGCTGATCATAGTGGAGGACTGGCCATATGCAGGAACTGACTTCACCGGAGACCCAGATCTCCCACTGCCAGAAGGAGATGACTGGGACGAGGAGTTGGGTAAGACCTCATGTTTTTGATTTTTATGTTCTATGTTTTTTTTTGTTAATACACATTTGTCCTAACACATTTTATATATGTATGCAGATGTGGGACCTGAGAGACCAACTGGGATGTCTCCAATCTCACGGAGGACTCAACTCGCCCCTGATCCTCAGGGAGAGGGTACCAGAGGAGAGGAGTTGATCCAGAATCTCGAGGGCATTGCCCGCGGGATCCTGGACTATGCTCGGCTGGCGGACGTACCAATGGCATACCAGCGTCATACGGTGGGAGTTCCAAGTTGGATCCACTGAATCCTGAGATGCTTAGTGCATGCAGTCACGTGCTATCATGAGCACCATGCGGATTAGCTCTTAGGATTTATACCACACCTATTTTTTGAGAGACGTATCGTCTCCGGATGTACTTAAGACGATTATGTATATTTTGACTTTAGTGATGCACACTGTGCAAACATTTCGACACACACACACACATATATATATATATATATATATATATATATATATATATATACATATGACTATTTTGAATGGATCTTTTACATGTGATGATGTTTTTATATGTCATGCGAATGTCTAATACAAATGTAATCTAATGTATCAGTTACATAACAAACGACCCAATGCGAAATGTATTCACACAATGTATCCACTCACACATTTCATTTTTATGCAAGCTTAAAAGCACACATGAACACACACATATGCAAACTATGCTTGAAATGAGGAAGACAGGCATGCCCCCCAGCATGGTGTCTCAATTCGAGGTGCATGCCCCCCAAGCTTTAGTCCATTGAAAATGGAGTGAAGGTTCAAAACAAATTCAAATTGAACATGCTTGTGTTTCATTATTTTAACGAGGTTGACACACTTAAAGAACCATCCTCAAACAAATTGTTTCATTGTTTTTAGGAGCTTGACACAAGTGGAGGAACTATGCTCTGAGAACCTGGTTTCATTTTTTAAAGAGCTTGACATAGGGAAGAAACCGTGCTCTAACTGACCTTCATCGAAATGAACAAGAAGTCGGTGCTTCCAAGAGTTCCACTCCCGGTGGAAGGAAAACATCTTGGAAGTCAGGATCCAATGCGCCCAATACACTATGCACAACAGCATCGTTACTGAGCACAGGCACGGGGTAGGTGGCCACATAGTTGACCTGCGGTGAGGCAGATACAACGGGTGGATAGAAAACAGGAGGGGGTGATGGCAGACCAGTTGCCACATTAGGACCAAAGAACGAAAGCTGATCAATGGTCACAATCCTTCCTTCATGCGGAAAACAGACCACACGAAAGAGGGAGGAGACGAGCGCTCCCATGGCATAGGTGTAATCGCGCCCCAAAAGCAGATTGAAATCCAAGGGGCCTGGAACAACCATCACGTCCATACGAACGGTTTTACCTCCCAAAGTAACCGGTAACCTTGGAAGGATCCCCAACGGTTGACTCGTCCTTCTGTTAAAATTCAACAGATTCTGCGTAACAGGCGCAAGCGGTTGTGAACCGAAATCTTGCCAGGTAGTTGAGGATAGAATACTCATAGACGCACCTTCGTCTATAATGGTGCTGGGTACGACCAGACCAAGAGCCTCTACTGTGATCTCGAAAGGTACGTAAGACGGAAGGCAGAATCCTACAAATCGACTCCAATCAAAGGAGGCGACCAGACTACTCGGAGGGGATACCATCGAACCGAGAAGGTATTCCCCTGGTGTTATGGGAGAAGGAGCATCCTCCATAAACTCCATCTCGAAGGCGGGAGGGATATCCTCCAGAGCCTCCATCATGGGAGGTGGAGTAGGATCTTCTCGAAGTACAGGGATAGGAGAATCTTTCTCCAAGTCTGAAGAATCTGAAGAAATCAGAAGGACATGGGGGGTGTGTGATCCACTCTCGACAGAAAAGACCTGGTGCATCGCGGACGGGACCAGTTCAACCGATCCTACAACCAATGGTGGTCAGGGACGGACTCGTGAATTTGAATTTCTGGGGGAGTGGGATCGACCAAGGATGAATCTTGACCAATCATAGGATCAGCTGGCGGAGGACTCAAAGAAAGCCGATTACAACCAGGTGGAAGGCATGGTGTAGAATCGGTTGGGTTGTCCAAAACTCGCTTGGCTTCATCCATATAAGGACAAAGGTGAATGGCATGGTGCCCTTCACACAACTTACAAGGATTGGTGATCTTACCCTGCTTCTTAGGAGCCTTATCAGTACCAGTTGAAGACGTGCCCCCAACTTGGCTCTCGGAAGTCAAAGGCAACGGCAGGTGGCCATCGGACCATGTTTCGAGCACCTTGCGGATGCCAGGGCAGTCTCGAAGAAGATGGTCTCCCGTGCACAACAGGAAAGGGAACCTGACTTTCCGTGGAGGGTTGGAAGGTTTATCGGGAGGAGATATTTCAGAAACAGTGGCTGCACTTTTAGCCTCTCGCTTATCAGACTTCTTCTTCTTTGTCTTCTTCTTCTTCTTCTTAGCCACCTTTTTACTTGAATCCAGACTTTCCTTCATGTAGCTTCAATTCATTAATGTACTCACCCTCCAAAGGGTCTTTGATGTAATGGAGTCTTTGGGGTGCTTTTATCATCAAGGTTCAAGTGTGCTCTTCGTTCTTCACGAAACTTTCTTCGTTTTTTCTTTTTGCCTGATCTTATTGTGTGTTCTTTCCATGATGTTTCTGGAATACTTGTATCTACAATCACTCATGACGAGCAACTATCAGCCTTAAAATATCATATTTTACCATGATCCATGCAAATTTTCTGTTCAGACCTTTTTTGGCACACTTTGAAAGGCTGAAGGGCTAAAGGGGAAAGGCTTCATGGCTTCGACATGTGCTCATGCGCTCAAAAGATGGAAACGGTCAAGGAAGGGTGCATGGCGCAAGTCTTAAGGATGAAGGGTGTTGTAGCCTAATTTGACTCAGCTAAAAGTTAAGAGAGGTTCTGAGCAGTTCAAGGTTATTGAGGAACAATTGTTAAAATTTCAAAAGACCTGTAATATGCTCGAAAGGATAACCACAAGCTCAATGAGGATTCATCATCACAGGTGCACCAGAACCAAAATTAAGGAAGCAACAACATTGGAGGTGTAATCTAAGCTAGAGGAGCAACAGAGAGAAAAGCGTGTAGGAGGGCTCAAGTCAGGTTTATTCACGCACAAAACAGTTCAAGAGCCAGACCGATGGGAATGTTCAGAACATTGCACACTGGACAAGGTTGAGTCGGGCTCATTCGCAAGCTCAGGAGAGATCAACACTTTCAAATATTGAATAAATCTCAAGAAGTGTTATCACAAAAATTGCACTTGATTGGCTGCTGATCTGACAACTCTATGTAACTATTTCAAACCAGCTTTTGAATGAAGCTTAGCCTCTTCAGTCTGAGAGGGCTCTCTCAAAGGGGTTTATGATATTAGATAATGATAGGATTATATGGCTAATTCTATTTGAAAAGTAACTTGATTTTTGTGTACGTAGGTTGAAAATAATGCATGCTTGCAACCATTGGGCTTATGGAGTCAACAAATCAGTAAATTTAGTGAGCAAGGTTCCTTGACATGGAAGCTGAGGCATACAAGAGTCTTTAACAAAGGAAAATTACACATAGAACATAGGGCAACACAATCATTTCATCAATAAGGGAAGTCAAAGCATACATATATGAATTCTGAGTAATAAAGATGAAATATACTGCAAGTAGTACACATAAAAGTGTATATTAGAAAGGCATTAAAAACTCCATGAGAATCTCAGGTCTGTCAAGAAGAAGTCATCTGTATTACTGATATCAGTCAAATTACATAAAGCTGTATATGGTGCAGAAAATATCCAACCCTTTACAACTTCGATAATCTGCCTTTAAATAGACCTTACATCAGAGATGATCTGCCTCTTGGCTAGATTCATCGAAATCCTCCTATGACACCTCATAAAACAGAAAAACATGTCATTTAATGAGAAAATGACAGCTAAACTCTAAACTAGACCTTTTCCTAATAGGACTCAAACTCCTATTTATTACACCAGTCTACCTTATCTTTAAAACAATTACATATTAGTGGCAAATAAGCCTCACATGTTCAAATAGGCTATGACATAACTCATCGCTACTTGACATATTAAATATCCTCCCAAACATATGGAACCAAACCCTATTTTTCAGGAAAACATGACCCTATCTTCAACGAAGGATTCAACTGATGAGGTATCTCCATTTCATGGTCTTCAAGTCATAAATGTTTGGTGGCAAGGTCCCTTGATCTATTGGATGTGTCCACCTGTCCCAAACTGCCTTTAAACTGCTCAGAAACCTTTAGAAACAACTTGCTGCGAAAATCGAGCAGTTTCGTAGCGTCCAAAAAATGTATTTTTAATTCAAAACTTCTACTTCTTTGTTGTTCCATAGTGTCCATCATGAACTAACACATGATCACTACCATTTCCCCTCCTTGAAAACTGCAAAAAGTGGTTATAGAAGCAAAAATAAAGCTAGAAAATTTTTCGTAGCGTTTTCCTGGATTCAAGCCTAGGAAATACTACGAAACTGTGGAAAACTGTGAAATTTCCCGATTTTGACCATGTCTCAAAAGGTAACCTCTAGTTGTAGAAACTTGGTTTTCAACATGCCATTAACCTATTAAAACATAATCAGACTCAACTTAAGAGCCTTGAGGTGTTTCCTCTTCATTAATGATGAGTTGAGCTATGGGTTCCTCAACTACAGTCATCTTTAAGCCCTTCTTCTCCAACTCCTCATGGATCAATTCTAACTGCTCTTGGAGGTCTTTGACTTGGTCCTTCAGTTTTCTATTGCTAGATTTCAAGTGCAGGTTCATTTTTCTAACATGCTTCACCTCTCTTCTCAATGGCTGAGTCCATTTGATTAATTTTTGTGTATCATCTAAGGTCTTTGACACACTATCAACCTGCTCTTCCCAAATCGCTTTCATTTTCTCAAACTGCACTTTTTAAACATTATGTTTCCTTGCCTCTTTCTTCAAGACTGTTATTTCACGATTTTCTAACTTCAAATGCTCCTCAAGGACCTTAATCTATGTTTTTCAATGATTTTCTCCTTTCCTTTATTTTGCTTGATGGCTGGATCTTCTTTTGCAGGTGATGATAGGTCAATGATACTTGGAGGTAGCTGGACAGTGTCAGTGACCCTCTAAACTTATTTACTATTTTCCAAGAGTTTTCTAGCATGTATTTTCATGGGTTTCCTAGCTTGAAACATGAAACCTGCATCCTCACCTTCAAACTCTAACTTCTTTGCTGATTTGGCTTTCTTGAGCTTCTTTCCTCCCTCATCTATATCTTCAGTTTGGACTATGGGGGTTTCCTCAATATCAATAGCATGCAGAATGTATTCTAAATTTCCCTTAGCCACTGTTGGTCTTCTTGTAATCCTTTTGCTGCCATGTTTACTCACAGTTGGCTCTTGTTTTGCAGGTTTGCTCACAGTTGGATTTTGTTTTGTAGGTGAAACAATAGGTGTATCAAGTTTCTACAATTGCTCTGTTTCCATGATTACTGGTTCACTTTGCTCTGCCCCTATGAGCTCATTTTTCTCTACCACTGAAGGTGATGGTATACCTCTAGGTTTAGGATTTCTTTTAGGGGTAATGGAATCCACTTCAAAACCACTAAAAAATAGAAAAGAAGACCAGTCTCTACCTAGTCCTTTTTAACTCCTCTAAAACCAGCAACTTGATTAAGCCATGATGAAAAAGTGAGGTTTCATTTGCTTCAGATTTAGCTTGAACTTTATCTGCCATTTTTGCTAAGCTTCTATATAAGTAAAAAGGTAGATCAAGAGATTTCTTACCAACAAAATGTAGCAAAATCCTGAAGTGATAATAATAAACCTTATGATACCTCTCTTCATAAGTGAAGTACTTTTGAATGATAAGCAATAGCTTTGAGCAATTTTATTTCATGTAGCTCCTTGGAATGGCATTTGTAAGGTCAAACTCACTATGTTCTAGCTTGATAAATTCCTTACAGTCTTGCATGTTGAATTTGAAACCTTTGAACCATTGTTCTCCCCCTCTTGGAATTCTTGTTGCTGTTGCAATAGTGTCTGGTGTTATAGTGAGGTTCAACATTCCCACTTTTGCAGCTGTCCCATTAAAATTTAGGGAAAACCCTTTAGAAACCTATACATGGCATCCTTGAAATCTTTGGAAAAACTGAAAACACCCTGTTCTTCTGAAAACTTCTGAAGCTGTTGGGTCTTCATTTATCAGGCTCATGTCTGATGGCTCATATTTGAGATAGTGGCCACCTTTTTTGGTCTTCCTCTTTGCAACCATGGTACTTTTATGTGCTTCTCTGCCTCGCTTGATCAGTGATACTTGTAAAATTTTGAAAATACCAGCCACAGTTTGGGCTTAGTAAAATAGCTCTCCAGAGCTCAATAACATGCAAAGAGGGAGCGTAGAATGACAAATGACTCAATTGGGAAATATTGTAAAGTTTGATACAACTCATGGTATAATCATGACCCATACATGCTTAAAATGGTAATAATGACTTCGGCCATGACCATTGTACCTTGATTTAACCCTAACTGACTCGAATGGCATCTATCCTAACCCTTTCAGTCATTTACTGACACCTAGCACCTGTTTTGAAAATACAGACAGGAATACCTCCTTTCCTAGCGTACTTAGTGTATTTCTGGGTAGTTTTGCTACGAAAGTATTAGCAGTTTCGTAGCGAAAAGTGCATTTTTTCTATGTAATTCGCTTTGAAAGTAGGAATTCTTGGCTAAAATGACCTTTTCGGAGTTGTAAGCTTGGGAAGTGAAATATGTCAGGAAATAATGACTGATGTGACATGAAAAGACTTGAATGGGGGTGGGTTTGGACCTTAGGATAGGCTAATAAGAAAAATTTAAAATTTTCCTTTACCAAGTAATAAAAAAAATGAATTCTATGACCACACCTTTGACACAAGAACCTCTAAGACTATGTCAAATAATGTTTCATTTTTTTTGAGGGATAACAAGAAGGATAACAGAGTTGCAGAGCAGCGACGGTAGACAAAAGAGAAATTGATGATGACATAAACACTTAGAAGATTTAAGGAGGCAATCAGACAACGAGGATCAAATTGCAAATCTGAAGGGGAAGATACTGATGACTGAGATGACACCGCAAGTCAAAAAATATATCTTGCGATATGATGAGGAGAGGGCCACGTGTCGGCACAGTGCAAATTCAAATCAGTGATTATGGAGTTTATGTGTTAATGACTTCACAAGTTAAAAAAAACAACTTGCGATGCGGTAAGAATTGAAACTTGCGATGAGATAAACGGAGGAGCCACGTGTTGGCACATCAATCCAGCGCATATCACACATCGATGGGTTTAGAGATTAGCAATAATACTTCGTAAGGTAAAGTATTTTGGTTGCGATGTGACAAGGATGAGAGATGGCAGTGGGAGACAGTACAACGGGGCCGTGGGATATGGTGAAGATCTACGATGGAGATTACGTCGCAACTTCGAAATGGCGTTTGTATTGTTTACCATTTAAAATTTATATGTTAAGTTCACCGATATGCGATGCACCGTGATTGGTCACCATATTGTGGGACCCTACAACCACTGTTCTACGTATATGTCCACGATAATGTTTAAAATGCAGTTTTGTGATGCAGTGGGGTCCGATCGCATAAGTGCACATCGCAAGATTTAAAAGATAAGTGCTAAGGAAAAGTTAAAAAAAATGGCATGCGAAGTGCGATGTTGAGCGGATGCGATCTGGTTTTAAAATAAAACTCCAAAGGTATTCAAATCCAGAGGTAAGGCGTTCCTATGTTAAATCACATCGGAGGAAAGGAGGATTATAATGTAAAGCCGATGAAACACATTGATAATGGAGGAAAGTATGAACACAGGCAGAGAAACTCAGGTAAGTGATCTGACACAGAGCAAAGGGGAAGAGAAGACTAAACACAACAGGCACGCGTAGAAGAGGTAGAGTTGGGTAGCAGGTGACATGATGACAACGTTCGAAACACAAAAGCATGGGCAGAGTCGGGTGGAGATGCATTTATGCAGACTGTTAGGACAACACAACCGAAATGGAAGGAGACACATTAGCAGCAAATCAGACTCAACAAAGGGATTATATTTGAAGTGTATTTTGTTTTCTTTGTTAAGATCGAAGCTACAATGGTGTCCTCGATTGCAATGTAATAAGTAGTTTAATAGTTTAGGCAATTTAGGAGTTTCAAGAAGCTCGAGAAGTTACAAACTACTTTTGTTTGTATTTAAGGAAGGGAGAAAGAGTGAAGAGGGGTTTCGAGTTCTGGACCTCTTGGGTATTACATTTTGTACTTATTTTTCTGATGGGTAAATGAAAGAAATAGTAAGTTTCCTGCAAATATTGATGGTGATTCGTGTTTCTTGTGCCATTTTGTGTCTTTTCTTCCTTGAATGAAGTGAAGTAATCTAGCAGTCGGTCTCTTAATTACATCTATGAGTAAGAGTTAAATAAATTTAATTTTCACTCCTTCACTCCATCTCTTCTCCCTTCACAAATTCTCTCTAAAACTTTAAAGTGGTAGATTCTGTGCATTCAACATATTACTTTGAGTTTCCCTCTCTTCACAAACTCCT
This sequence comes from Pinus albicaulis, assembly GCA_034641835.2. NCBI lineage: Eukaryota > Viridiplantae > Streptophyta > Pinopsida > Pinales > Pinaceae > Pinus > Pinus albicaulis. Next base: position 342,447,918 of record CM076580.1, read on the forward strand.
AATCAAACTTTGAAGTGATAGGTTCTGTGTTTACAACATATTATTTCAAGTTTCCTCTCACTCCATGAATTTCCTTTGAAACTTAAAAGTGGTAGATTCTATGTATTCAACATATTACTTTGGGTTTCCCTTGCAGTTCTTCTTGCCATTCAGATATCGATAGCGAATGGCATTATGAAATATTTTATTATTCCTGGTCATTAAGGGTTTTATAAAACTAGTATCCAGAGGGATAGAACAAAGACCTCATGATAAAATACTTTCTGTGACACACTTTTTAAATGTCTTAAGCATAGATTCCTTTCACAACCAAGGGATTGTCTCTTAAGATACAACATTTTTTGGCGCCATTGTCGGGGACGAAGGCAAGAAGTTATTTTTCCCTGGGTATTGAAATCTATTTCTTGATTGTGAGCAAGATTTAGATACAAATTTGGTTGTGTATTATCCACCTAATGAATCCAATGATGAAGGTTTCATTAGATGAGGTATTCTGCGGGAAAGAAAATGAGACAACACAATGGAAAATACAAATATCAGAGTTTGAATCTTTTAAAGGAAGTTTTAATTTTCACTATCAATTTGATGGTCTATTTTCCCTCACATATCAAGAAGTTTGTTTCATGCTTTATTTTCTCAGAAGATTATAAGGCCCAAAATGTACATTCTTTATTGGATAAAGAAGATTTTTCTTCCCATTGTATTATTTATCTTGACACAACTTCATCTCCTAAATATGAAAGGAGAGACAACTGTTGCATTACTATTCCTGAAGGTAATCTGTCAAAGACTAGGCATAAAGGTGAGGATTCATCATCTTTGGGTGATAACATTCTACCTTATAAGAAATCCTCTTCTTTCCATCTTGGAACCAAGGTGATTTTCAAACCCTTGGTGTTGTCCACAATCCTCCATAAATATCCTTCAAAAGGATTCAAATTTTTGCCAAGTTTTTCTGGAGAGGAGGAAGATATTTCTACTGAACTACACGCTGGAAGCCTAGAATATCATTACAATTTTCATAATTTTAATGACTTTGTGAATAGAGGAGAAAATAGTGGAGCTTCTCAGGTATGTTTGCAGGAGGGGGAAGACTCTTGTCAAGAATTGGAATTATATGAAGAACATCAACATTACGAGGAACAAACCTTAGATTTATCTTTCAGGCCTAAATGGTTATTAGTGGAAAACAACAATCGATCTTCTCATATACAACCTCAAATTGAGGAGTCAAATAGTATAGGAGGTTGACCTGTTCAAAGAATTCTACATCAGTAGGATGTTCAAGAAAAGGAGGCAGTCGAAAATTTGTCTCATCAGTTCTATGGTCCAGTGGCTGACTATGTGACAACTTTCTTTTGTCAGCAACAAGCATTTATGCAAGGGTATGTGCAAAGCTTTGTATTTGGAAAATTTTCATTGTACATCCCTGTTTTGATTTTCGAATTTTCATAGTATGGGGGCATTAAGTCTAACATGAAGATGTTGGATTGGTGCCATTGGAAGGCTGGCTTCACCTGATAGAGTTCAGGCATGAATACATATGTACGAGTTATGCATAAATAGGCTAAGAAGTTGAGAATTTTTAGTTGTAGTATTTTCATTTCGGTATTTTCAGTTTAAGAATAAAGGAAGAAGTCCAAGGTGTAGAAGGTTTCGGGAGGATTTCATACTGGATAAACTCACATTTGGGATTGATTCCATGCCCAATAAAGGCTACTGATCTACAATTTCTATTTGACTCCATGCCCAATAAAGGCTACTGATCTACAAGTTCTTAGCACTTTGTTACCAAAGTGATGTCCCCAATTGGAGCCAGATGTTGTAGCCTAATTTGACTCAGCTAAAAGTCAAGAGAGGTTCTGAGCAGTTCAAGGTTATTGCAGAAAAATTGTTAAAATTTCAAAAAAGACTTGTAATATGCTTGAAAGGATAACCACAAGCTCAATGAGGATTTGTCATCATGGGTGCACCAGAACCAAAATCAAGGAAGCAATAGCATTGGGGGTGTAATCTAAGCCAGAGGATCAGCAGAGAGAAAAGCGTTCAGGAGGGCTCAAGTCGGGCTTATTCACACATATAATAGTTCAAGAGCCAGACCGATGGGCACGTTCAGAACATTTCACACCAGACAAGGTCGAGTCGGGCTCATTCACAAGTTCAAGAGAGATCAACACTTTTAAAGATTGAATAAAGCTCAAGAAGGATAGTGGAGTTGCAGAGCGGTGACGGTAGAAAGCAGAGAAATCGATGAAGACAGAAACACTTAGAAGATTTCCAAAGGAGGCAATCGGAAAATGAGAATCGAATCACAGATCTGAAGGGGAAGAGACCGACGATTGAGATGACATCGCAAGTGAAACAATATATCTTGCAATGCGATGAGGAGAAGGGCCACATTTCAGCACAACACAAATTCAAATCGATGATTATTGAGTTTATGTGTTAAGGACTTTGCAAGTTAAACAAAACAAATTGCGATGCGATAAGAATTGAAACTTATGATGCGATAAATGGAGGAGCAACGTGTTGGCACAACGATCCAATGCATATTGCACATCGGCGGGTTTAGATTTTAGCATTAAAAATTCGCAAGGTAAAGTATTTTGGTTGCGATGCGACAAGGAAAGGAGATGGCAGTGTGAGACGGTACAGTGGGGCCGGTTGATCTGGTGAAGATCTATGATGGAGATTATGTCGCCACTTCGCATAGGCGTTTGTATTGTTTAACATTTAAGTTATATGTTAAGTTCACCAATATGCGATGCACTGTGATTGGTCACCATATTGTGGGACCCTACAACCACTATTCCACCTATATGTCCATGATAATGTTTAAAATGCAGTTTCGTGATGCGGTGGGGCTCGATCGCATAAGCACACATCACAAGATTTAAAAGATAAGTGCTAAGGAAAAGTTAAAAAAAATGGCATGCAAAGTGCGCTGTTCGGCGAATGTGATGTGGTTTCAAAAGAAAACTCCAAAGGTCTTCAAATCTAGAGGTAAGACGTTCCTGTGTTAAATCGCATCGAAGGAAAGAAGGAGGATTATAATGTAAAGTCGGTGAAATGCCTTGATAATGGAGGAAAGTCTGAATGCGGGCAGAGAGACTAGGGTAAGTGACCCGACGCAGAGAAAAGGGGAAGAGAATACTAAACACAACAGGCACGTGCAGAAGAGGCAGAGTTGGGTAGCAGGTGAGATGATGACAAAGTTTGAAATGAAAAAGCATGCTAGGCAGAGTTGGGTGGAGATGCGTTTATGTAGAATGTTAGGACAACACAACCGAAATGGAAGGAGACACATCAACAACAAATCAAAATCAGCAAAGGGATTATATTCCAAGTGTATTTTGTTTTCTTTGTTAAGATCGAAGCTACAATGGTGTCCTCGATTGTAATGTAATAAGTATTTTAACAGTTTAGGCAGTTTAAGAGTTTCAAGAAGCTTGAGTAGTTACAAATTGCTTTTGTTTGTATTTAAGGAAGGGATAAACAATGAAGAGGGGTTCCAAGTTGTGGACCTCTTGGGGATTACGTTTTGTACTTCTTTTTCTGATGGGTAAATGAAAGAAGCAGTAAGTTTCCTACAAATGTTGATGGTGAATCGTGTTTCTTGTGCCATTTTGTGTCTTTTCTTATTTGAATGAAGTGACGTAATGTAGCAACCAGTCTCTTAATTACATCTGTGAGTAAGAGTTATATAACCTTAATTTGCGCTCATTCACTCCATCTCTTCTCCCTTCAAAAATTCTCTTTGAAACTTAAAAGTGGTAGATTTTGTGCATTCAACATATTACTTTGAGTTTCCCCTCTCTTCACAAACTCCTGATGAAACTTTGAAGTAAGAGATTCTTTGTTTACAACATATTATTTCGAGTTTCCTCTCTCTCCATGAATTTCCTTTGAAACTTAAAGTGGTAGATTCTGTGTATTCAACATATTACTTTTGGTTTCCCCTGCAGTTCTTCTTGCCATTCAGATATCAGAAGCGAACGGCATTATGAAATATTTTATTATTCCTGGTCATTACGGGTTTTAGAAAACTAGTCTCCAAAGGGATAGAACAAAGACCTCATGATAAAATCATTTCTGTGACACACTTTTTAAATGTCTTAAGCACTGATTCCTTTAAAAAACAAGGGATTATCTCTTAATATACGACAAAGGGGAAGCCTTTCGGCTTCCAAAGAGCATTTTGTGCTAAAGGGAGAGAAAGAGGGTGCAGGGCACACTCTTGAAGGCTGAAATATGAGGCTTTGTGACTTTGGAGTGCGCTGACATGCTCAAGAAACCAACGAGGGCACATCCCTTCGGGTTGAAGGAGTCCTCTCAAGGAGGGTGCATTCCTTTGGGTCAAAGGAGTGCTCTCAAGGAGGGTGCATTCCTTTGGGTCGAAGGAGTGATATCAAGGAGGGAACATTCCTTTGGGTTGAAGGAGTGCTCTCAAGGTGGGTGCATCCCTTCAGGTCGAAGGAGTGTGCTAAAAGGAAACCAATGAGGGCACATGGCATAAGTACAAAGGTCGAAGGATGAAGATTCATGCCTTCAAAGTGGGCTCATGAGCTCAAGATACCAAAGAGGGCGCATGGTGCAATTACGAATGCTGAAGGATGAAGCTTTGTGCCTTCGAAGTGTGTTCATGTGCTCAAAGGGTGCAAAGTGTGCATGGAACATTGTGGAAGGCTAAAGGGTGGAGATTAAGGCCTTCAGGGAAAGTGTTATCAAAAAATTGTACTTGATTGGCTACTGATCAGACAACTCTATGTAACTATTTCAAACCATCTTTTGAATGAAGCTTAGCCTCTTCAGTAAGAGAGGGCTCTCTCAAAGGGGTTTATGATACTAGATAATGATATTGCTAGATGGCTAAATCTATAGGATTTGTATCTTGTTTATTATGATTGTAGGTTGAAAGAATAAAAGCTTGCTACCGTTGGGCTTATGGAGTCAAAAATCTATAGTTTCCGTGGCAAGGTTTCTTGACATGGAAGCTGAGGCAAATAGGGGTCTTTAACAAAAGGAATTCACTCATAAAACATAGGAAAACACAGTCATCTCATTAATAAAGGAAGTCAGAGCATAGAGTTATGAATTCTGAGTAATATCAATGAAATCTACTGCAAGTAGTAAAGCATAAGATGTATATCAATAAAACATTAAAAACCCCATGATAATCTCAGGTCTGTCAAGAAGAAGTCACTTTGTATTACTGATATGAGTCAAAATACATAAAGCAACAGTTTGGTGCAAAAAGTCTCCAACCCCTTACTACTTTGATGATTTTCCATTAAAAAGACAATCTTACAGCAGGGATGATCTGCCTCATGGCTAGATTCATCTAATTCTTCCAATGACACCTCATATAACATAAAAACATGTATTTTAATAAGAAAATGACAGCTACACCCTAAAGCAGATGTTTCCTAGTAGGACTCAAACTCCTATTTATTACATAATTCTACCTTATCTTTGAAATAGTTACATGTCAGTTACAAATAAGCCTCACATGCTTGAATAGGCTATGCCATAGTTCATCACTACTTTACATATTTAAAACCCCCCTAGACATGTGGAACAAAACCCTATTTTTCGGGAATGCATGACCTTTATCCTCAATGAAAGTTTTAGCTGATGAGATTTTTCCACAACACTTTCTTCAAGTCATAAATGTTTGATGGTAAGGTCCCTTGACTTGTTGGAAGAGTCCAACTGTCCAACACTACCTTTAAACTACTCCAAAACCTTCAAAAACAGCTCGATATGAAAAAAGGACAATTTGTAGCAAGCTTTCGTAGCGTCCAAAAAATAGCTTTTTCACCCAAATTTTTTTCTCCTTTGCTGTTCCACAGTGTCCATCAAGACATGACACATCATCACCACCATTATACCTCCTTGAAAGCTGTAAAAAATGATTTTAGAGGCAAAAAGACAGCTACAGAAATTTTCGTAGTGTTTTCCTAGCTTTAAGCCTACGGAACGCTATGAAACTATGAAAAACTGCAGAATTTCCAGATTTCAAGACCAACTCAAAAAAGTGACCTCCATCTGTAAAAAATTAATTTTCAGCATGCCATGAACCTTCTAAAACTTATTCAAACTTAACTTAGGACCCCTGTGGTGTTTCCTCTTCATTAATGATCAGTTGAGCTATCGGCTCCTCAACCACAGTCATCTTTAAGCCCTTCTTCTTGAGCTCTTCATGAATCAATTCTAATTTCTCTTGAAGGTCTTTGACTTGGTCCTTAAGTGTCCTATTCTTATATTTCAAGTGCATTTTCATTTTTCTGATATGCTTCACCTCTCCTCTCAACGGCTGAGTCCATTTTATCAATTGTTGTGTGTTATCTAAGGTCTTTGACACACTATTAACCTATTCTTCCCAGATTTATTTCATTTTATCAAACCGTACCTTTTGAATCTTGTGTTTCCTTGCCTCTTTCTTCAAGACTGATATTTCATCATTTTATAGCTTCAAATACTCCTTAAGGACCTCAATCTCTTTTTTTTTTCAATGCTTTTCTCTTTTCCTTTCCTTTGTTTAATGACTGATTCTTGTTTTGCTGGTGAAGAGAGGTCAATGATGCTTAGTGGTGGCTGGACAGTTTTAGTGACCTTCTGAGCTTCCTTAGTGCTTTCCAAGACTTTTCTGGCATGTCTTGTCATTGGTTTCCTAGCTTGAAACATGAATCCTACATCTTCACCTTCAAACTCTAACTTCTTAGCTATTTTGGTTCTCTTGAGCTTCTTTCCTCCCTCATCTATATCTTCAGCTTGGACTATGGGAGTTTCTTCAATATCAATAGTATGCAGAATTTCTTCTAAGTTACCCTTAGCCACTGTTTGGCTTCTTGTAACTCTCTTGCTGCCATGTTTTCTCACTGTTGGATTTTGTTTTGTAGTTGTATCAATTTTCTGCAATGGCTCTGTCTCCATGATCACTAGCTCAATTTTCTCTGCCATTGAAGGTGATGGTATATCTATAGGTTTAGGAGTTCTTTTAGGAGTGATGGAATCTACTTCAAAACTATTGGAAAATAGAAAATATGGCCAGTCTCTTCCTAATCTCTTTAACTCCTCTAAAACGAGAAACTTGATTAAACCATGATGAAAGAGAGGTTTCATTTCCTTCAGATTTAGCTTGAACTTTATCTGAAATTTTAGCTAAGATTCTTTATAAGTAAAAAGGTAAATCAAGAGACCTCTTACCAAAAAAATGTAGCAGAAGCCTGAAGTGGTAGGAATAAACCATATGATACCTCCCTTCATAGGTGAAGTACTTATGAATGATTAGCATCAACTTTGAGAAGTTGTCCTTTTGGTAGCTCCTTGGGATGGAATTTGTGAGTTCAATCTCACTATGCTCTGGCTTGATAAATTCCTTGCATTCATGCATGGTGAACTTGAAATCTTTGAACCATTGTTCTCCTCCTCTAGGAATTCTTGTTGCTATTGCAATAGTCTTTGGTGTTATAGTGAGGTTCAACATTCCCAACTTTGAAGCTGTCCCATTGAAACTGATGGAAAAATCCTTAGAAACCTACACATGGCACCCTTGCAATCTTTGGCAAAACTGCAAACACCTTGTTCTTCTGAAAACTTCTAAGGCAGTTGAGTCTTCATTAATAAAATTCATGTCTGATGGCTCATATTTGAGGCAGTGGCCTCCTTTGTTGGTCTTCCTCTTTGCAACCATGGTGCTTTTATACCTTCTCTACCTCGCTTGATCAGTGAGAACTGCAACTTTCAAAAATGCCAGCAACTAGCTAGGCTTGGTGAAACAACTCTCCAGAACTCAGTAGCATGAAAAGATGGAGCAAAGAATGAAAAATGGCTCAATTGGGTAATTTTTTAAAGTTTCGATGACAAGCCATAGCTTAATCATGACTCACACATGCTAAAAACAGTAATAATGACCTTAGCCATGACCATTGTACCTTGATTTAACCCTAACTGAATCAAATGACATCCACCCTAAATATTCTAATCATTAACTAACACCTAGCACCGAATTTGAAAATACAGACAAAAAAACCCCTTTTCGTAGCGTAGTTAGTTCATTTCTGGGCAGTTTCGCTATGAAAGTATTAGCAGTTTCGTAGAAAAAACTACCTTTTTACTGTGTAATTCGCTACGAAACAAGAAATCTTGGCTAAAGTGACCTTTTTTGAATTCAAAATCTTGGGAAATGGAATATGTTAGCAAATTATGACTGATGAGACATGATGTGACTGGAATGCGGGTGGGTTTGGACCTTAGGATAGGCTAATATGAAAAAATTTAAATTTTCCTAATGAACTCTATGACCACATCTTTGAAAAATGAACTTCTAAGGCTATGTCAAATGATGTTTCACTTTTTCCGAGTGATAAAAAAAGGCACATTCCTCGAGGTCAAAGCATTGCACTCAAGGAGGGTGCATTCCTTTAGGTTGAAGGAGTGCACTCAAGGAAGACTTAGCTTTTAATAGGGTGAAGTTCGAAACAAGGAAGGGGAATATGGTTAAGGAGTGCGCTCAATGCTTTTGAAGGGAATAGGGCACACTTCTGAACAATGAAGGATTTCCGATCAAGGCTTCAAAGTGCGCTTATGTTCTCTTTGCCTCAATCGATTTTATTTGAAACCAAAATTTGTCTAAGTATGGGAGATAGGACAAGGGGCAATCATGATGATTTTAAACGTAAAACCATTTGTCAGTCATACCATCTCATAGAGAATAGAAAAGCTTGTACAATGATAAATATACAATAAAACACCACTTTGTACACATTCCCCAAGTACCACGAGTGAAGTGTATGTGACTGTGACACAAAAGTTTCGTTTTACAACAAAAAAGATGTTACGACAATGGAATTCACCTAAATATGTTATAATCAATGTGATGACACTTGAAACCACTCAATAACACTTGAAACACATAGAATAACATGATACCACATTTGATGATTAAAGCGACAAATTATATATGACGGTGGTAGAAGGCTCCAAAATTAGAATGTAGTGAAATTTTTGGAGGGTGTTGTAGTAGTGAAAACACATTGATATATCCATGATGATTTTTTCATCAATTTATTGTAATTACCAGATTCCATAATTCACCTTCATCTTTGACCAACGACTTCTCCAAGCTAAATTTGAGGATATGGGATTGAGGAGGTTCATCTTGTTATTCTTATGCGTCCATAAAAAGATCTAGATAATTCTTTGGGATAGGGTTAGAGTTGGAATTAGTTTCAAATCCACTTACTGAGGGATCTTGAATTAATTGTAGATTCACATAGTTGGGATCTGAGATTTTTTTTTTAATGGATCCACTTGTTTTGGATCTGTTTTTCTTTTCTTTTCTTTGAGCAATTTGTATAAAAATGAGAGGATGTATTTTATATTAGAAGTGGGAGAGTAGATTTAGAGGATTGAAGAAGATAGAATTTTATTTTAATCCATTAATCTTTTTAAGTTGGAATAAATCAATTGTTGTTGTAGTCTCTCTTAGCAATGTATGCTCAGAGGGGCAAGGTCCCCTCTCTTTGGTATATGCTCCTCAACTAGTTTATTTTCATGTCATTTCCTTAGTTTTTCCTTTCATTTATTGCTTATTTATTTATGATCTTTCCATTGCTGCAAGTATCATTTCCATACAGAGTTAGGAAGTGAAGGCAAAGTCTTCATATAAATTACAAGACCAATTGATTTTATTGATATCAACAAAAGGAATATCTTTAATCATTGAAGTATAAGTCCATTGACCAAAACTATGTAGTAATTAATTTATACAATTTCATTCTTGCAATTTCAATTATGTAAGTGTGAGTTTTATTTCTTGTTTCCTTAGCCCAACTCTAATTCTACACATACTTTTCCTATACCTCATAAGCTTACAAAGCTTTGGGTTGACACTTAACTGTTGGAATTAATATGCACAATATTTTTCCCAACAATGATCACATTAAACCTAGAAATTTGTTGACCATGTTTGATATGGTCCTTTCATCCTTATCCTTAGAAATTGATCACCTTTGAAATTTTTACACTTATCCATTCGTACAACTACTTCGATTCCATTTTGTAGTGTGACTGGAGAACTATTAGCCTTCTAGTTTTCCCTAATAAGTCATTTGGATTGTTGTTAGGTATAATAATGAATTCTAGTGAATAGAGGGCATTGAAGGTACAAAACATGGCTTTTCTTAATTCAAATTTCATAGTTCAATTTCCACATGTTAAATTGCAAGATGTTCTTCTTCCTCAATGAACCCAAAAGGGTGACATTTCAAGTTTTAATAGATGTCCCATAATGTATAAGGTTATAAGAGAAATTGATGGAAAAAATACATTACAATAAAACTAGTGAGCTAGGTGGAGGGAAGAAAGCATAGATGTAGGACTTACATAGGCTACAAAAATCATAGTTAGATACATAAAAATTACACCCTTGAGGTAGGAATACCCATACTCAGTATTGAAATAATAGAGTATGGACACTCACATAACATACTATAGACTCATGTCATCAAGGAATAGTCATGATAAATTGTAGATCCATGGCATAATAGATATTAGTAGGGCTATGGATAACAAAAGGAGTACCCATATGATGGCCCTCAAAGTACATAATACATCCCCCAATGTATATTCGGGAAGAGAATGTGCAGGAGTGAGGTAACATAATTCTCCAAGGTCTTTGAATCATCTCGATGGTATAACTTCAAAATGTTGAAGAATGCAACTAGGTTTGGTCTTCATAAATGTATTTGAGTCATTATGTAATGTACTTCGCAAAAGAATAAAGATTTATTATTATTATTATTAGAATGACTTATTAAAGCATGGGTTTCATGCTTGGGTGATCTTATTTTAGGTCAAAGTCCCCATTGAGGACTTCTATGATTTATTCTAAGTTAATAAAGTCATTGTACATTTAAATAGACCCTTCTTGGGCTTTTGAATCATGTAAAAAGGTTCAATATTGAGTTAAATATGAATTATGTAACCTCCACACCAAGTCAGCCTCAAATAGAGCTATTCAACCTCACCAAGAGCCTAAAAAAAGAGCAACTCGAATGCATTTGAAGTAGAACATCTCAAGCTAGTTCGATCTCTCTCTAGGAGCTGGAAAAAGTGCAAAGTGCAGGAAGAAGGAAAAAGAGTTCGAGTTTGGTTGAGGAGAAGGAGAAAGGGAAAATCAAAGTTTTTGTGTCTTTCTCTCTCTCTCTCGTGCCCTGGTTTGGGAGATCGAAGTTTTCTTGTTGTTTCCTTTATTTGCCATCAGTTTTTGCATAGGTTGAAGTTGTTTTTTTTTAGTGTTGTCACTCTAGGAATTTTTATTGGGCCAAGATCGAAGTTCCTAATCCAAGATCTAAGTCTTCCAGTCAAGATAGAAGTCTCTAAAGCAAGGTCGAAGTTACTGAGTATGAGAATTTTTATTACTATTGCTGCTTCTAGGATCATCTGCAAAGAAATAAGAAGGATGACTTGGTGTGGAGGAGAGTCCATGTCAAAGTGTAGAGTCTTGGATTATCTCAAGAAAAATATTGAAGGAAAAATGACTGTCTAAGTTTTCCCCTAGAGAGGGGTTTCTTCCCTGGATGCTGGCCTACATATGGTGTACTTATTTTATGTGTTGTTGCTTTGGTAAATTATTGATGAATTAAAATAAAGAAGATACAAGGAAATATCATAATACATAAAAAACATCACAAGTAATTATCAAGAATAAGAAAATATTTCCGCCTTTCCAATTTTCTAACATTGTATTAGAGCTTTGGTGAAGAAAGAGGAAAAAGACAGTCTCAAGAATTTGGTCATGGAATCATTCAAAGAGATTATCCCACAATGTATAACACAATCAAGAGAGAGAAAAAACTTGAATATGCCTCAAACTACGGGTCTTGGAAGAAGAGGATTGATCTCATTCTTGAGAAGAGAAAAGTACTAGACCTAGTTAAAGGAAACGTAAAGAAGCCTAGAGAAGAATCCAGTGATGCTGATAAAGTGAAGTAAACATATAATTGGTGGCCATAACCTTAATGGTGGAAGGAATAAAGAGAAATCTGGTCCTTTTCATAGCTAACATCGATCATGCTCAAGAAATGTATGAGGTATTGTCAAAAGTACTCACTATTAAGAATATTGGTCAAGTGGAAAACTTAAAGAATGAAATAAGGACCACAAAGATGACTAAAGCAGACAGTGTGGCCACTTTCTTTGTGAAGATAAAAATAATCATAGATGATCTTCTTGCCATTGATGAAGTTGTTCCAGATAAACAACTTGTGATCACTGCTCTATTAGGGTTGCCACTTCTTAGGGTGCATTTGCTGGAAGTCTTAATAGTTGGAGGGAGGATCCCTCCTTTGAATAACTATGGAATGCTTGTAGTCAGGAATAATTGAGGATCTCACTAGTTTCCATTGCCAATCCTAGAGAAGTCTCAAATGGCTACACTTCTCATCACAAGGGAAACTTCAAGAAATCAAAATGGACAAGAAGGAAGGTAGATATCTCAAAATTAGAATTCTATCAATGTCATAAGAAAGGTCTCTACAGGAGTAAATCTACCAACAATCCAAGAAACAAGAAGAGAGTAAGAGATCAAGATAATGTTGCTGGAGAAGAAGTAATAAAGAAAGCCAAAATCGAAGAACCTGACATAATGAATTTACACTACTAAGTCCTTTGCTTCTAGTCTTAGATATTCTATTTTAAGTTTTGATGTTTAGTATTTGTAAGTTTTAGCATATTTCTGGAAGAGACATTTATAAGTTTATAGGTATCCCTCAATCTTTGGAGGGAGACCTCGACATCTACCAAAGATAAGTATCTCATGTCTCTTCAGTTTTTAGTTTCATGTACCTGTTTAATTTTTTTTATTATATTAAATACTAATCACCACTCTATCCCTATTGTTATGATTAGGAAAAACATCTATTATGGAAGAAGGTCTCCCAAGAAAAGATTTGTCAAGGAACAAAGGTATGCCTTAAACTATGAATCATTTATATTTTCACAATAAATTTTTATTAGATACTCTACATTACTAATATTGCTATGTCTAGCTGTATTGAATCACAATGATTCCTTTTTAGGGTGATTCATATTTATATAAATCTACCCTCCTCATATCTTTGATTATCTGTATAGAACCCTAGATTAGTTCTATGGAAAACCCTAACTTAAGGGTATATTAATGTTAATGTGTGAAACCCTAGCCTACTTAGGGTTATTGGAAATTATATGTGAAGTATTTGTGGGAAAATGATTTTGATAATAATGTTATTTTTGGGGCTTTTGGTAGGATCATGAAAAACCTAACTTGTTAGGATTGAATGATGTTGTCTGAAATCCTTGACCTTTGAAGAATTGGTGTAGTAGGTTTTGCTTTGCTATGAAACCTTATATCTTTAAGGTTTGGTTGGGTCTATAAGCAAAACCATTGTCATGTATTTAAATTAAGGTCCTAGGAATGAAACCCTAGGTATGTGTCCATTGGTTGAATCTCTACCATGGTATAGATTAGTATATGTCTAATGTATTAATATTTACTAACATATGATGTGCTTATGATGTGATGATGATTTCCTATATATGTGTGTTGACCTAATTATTGTTGGTCATAAGTCTTAGGGTTCAATATAAGCCCTTGTTTGAGTTTGATGTTCTAGGAAGATGTTGGTTGGGAAATCTAGGGTTTTGTAGCTAAACCTAGTAGTAGTTAAATTGTCTAGTATGTGTGATATAACAATATGGAATATGTACAATGATTGTTGAGATTATGAAAATGAAATTCTAAGGGTTTTGAAGCTAAACCTTAGTAGAAGTAAAAATATCCAATTCAATATTTGTGTAAGACTATTGAAATCTGAGTTCTAGTTGTGATTGATGGTTGATTGGAAATATAGGGTGTACATCTAGCCCTAGTAGAAGCTAGTTATGTTGTTGATTAATCTGTGATCAATTTTGACTGCTGAAGCTCATGTATGAGATATAGGATATGTATGAAATCCTAGTGAGGAATCCAACATATGATTTATGATGATGGTTAGATACATTTATTATTTAATTGTTTCTAGGGTTTTCTATATGAACATGTCATATCATTAAAAGAATATTCAAACCCTAGATATAATGAAGATTGATATCTTGATGAGTTGTGAATATCATTTATGGTCTGTATTTTAATCTAAGCAAGAAGTTGAAATATTGAAATATAGTATCTTGTTGATTATGTTTGTAAAGTCTAATGCTTCCGTTGTTATAAGATTTTTGTTATGGCTAAATTCATGCTTCTATAGTCTTGGTTGTACTTGCTATTTTAGTTGTGACGGTACATCATTTTCAAAATGGTGAAGATGATTGTAAGTAAAGTTGATACACTAAGCATGATATATGAATGAATCTCATAAGAAGGATGAAAGTCATGAAATATTCTCCAAATTACATAATAAGAAGTTGATCTCCTTGGACTAAGAGGAAGTTTGGTTAGAAGAGATCTCCCTGATATTAAGAGGGGCACTGGATAAATGAGATCTTCCTGAGATTAAGAGGGAGCTTGATAAAAGAAACCTCCCTGGTCAGGAGGTAGGGCATAATCATGACAGAAAGAATAAAATTGGAGAATAAATTTGAAGCACTACTGAAAGAAGGAAAGTAGGATCCAATTGAAGAATATGTTGTTGCATGTAAAGTAGGAAAAAAAATTATATAATTGATGAATCTTCTGTCAAAGATTCGGTTGATAGTCCTACCTTGGAAAGTTAAGAAGCAACATCAATTTTTCTAGGAAAACCTCGAATGTTTGTATTTGATTATGTACATGTAAAAGTATATTATTGATTGGGGTCATGTTTGTAGAGGTAAATATCTCGAAGTTTTGGATGGCATGCTGGTTACCGATCAATTTGATCAAGAGAGATACTTGATCTTGTAGATCAAGGAGTGTTGAGGTTTTGCGAGTGAAACATTTCCTAGAGGACATATGGCCAATACTTTGTGTTGATGTCTAGGTCCCAAATTTGGATGGGTGGTAATGTGATTTTCCATGATCTTGGGTCTAGGTTAGAATCTAAAATCATTGACGCTACCAAACCAAGAATCTCAACCATAACTACTTTGCATAATGGAAAATATAAAGAAGTAAATCACACATGCACAAGTATACACATTTTTAAAAAAAATTGTACAATAATGTAGAACCCAAATATTCATTATATTAAGCCAAATCTGAATAATACAATAGTCTAATGTATACAAGATACAATTCCAAACATGTTGCACAAACTCAATGTCGTATCTTGTCCTTCCGGTCCTTCACTCCCGTACTACTCACTAGCTTCCCCTTAGTCCTTCAAAGGAAAACATATTAAGACTCCAGGAGGGTTGCCACCTACCACTGCTGCAAGTCACTTCTGTAGAGTGTACATGGGATGATCCAATATGCTCTCTGGGTAGTTCTAATTCTCGAGCTCCAAACTACCAAGCTAACAATAACCTTTGTCCATCAAGGTGCTGCTTTTCGGCACCAAACTTCACCCAAACTTTAGATCCTCTTCTTCACTTCAAGATACCTCGTCCAGGGCTAATTTGGGCTATCAACACACTACCCTCCACTAGAAAAATGATTCCCAATACTTCGATGTAGATTCTTCTTCTAGGATGGACTCTTCATCACCACGAAAGTTCATCCAAAGGGCACTGACATGCTGCAACTTGTCCACACTAGGAAATCACCCAAAATATCATCAAATCAACACTATCTCATCAAAATACCTCTGATTGTGCACACTATTATAGCTCTTCACTAGTTAGGGCACCCACATAATATGGCACAATCCTAAAATGCTCGAACAATCATCAAGAGGAATGCGACCTTCCATCCACAATATCCTCCTACCTTAACTACTATATATGGTACCCTATTTTAGCTTCATTAAGGAAAAAAATCCCCACAAATATCCTCTACAGGACTACAACCAAGTCTGAAACCAAATACTAGGATTTTTGCATCATAACAAAACAAGAAAACCCTCAAAACTCTACGCACAGGTGTCCGGATCCACCTGAAGGAATGCGGCCTTCCTTCTAGCTTAGTTTGGACCCAAAATAGAGATAAACACCACCTAAAATCATGCCCAAATTTTCCTTTAAGCTTGCGGCCTACCTTCTATAAAATCTCGGCCTAATCACAGGAGTTTCTATGCCCTAAAAACAAGCTTTTGTATCTCCTTCGTCCTCGTTGAGCTCACCCTATTTCAGGGATAATTCTATGAAATGATGAAATTTTTGGATGATTGAAATGAATCTCATACACCTCTTATTTATACACAGAAGAGGGCTCCATGAATTAGATGAAGAGACATGACTTTTGGACTAAGCCTACATGACTTGACTGTCCATAATTTTTTTTCAAATTCAAAAATTCATATCTCCACTTCTACAACTCGAAATTTGAAAATTTTCAAAGTGTTGGATTCTCCTTTCCATCCTCTATAATCTCATGCCATCAGATGTAGAAATGTGCTCATGGAAATTCCCAAAAAAAATTTTGGTGAAAAACCCCATACTTAGGTTCCAAGCTCACAAGTGACCCTTGTGGTGCTTTGCCCTCCAAACCTGGAACTATAGGGCTTGGAGTACCTCCCAAGCTATAAAATTCACCAACTCCCTCTTAGAGAGGAAGTTAATTCCAAGACTAGAAAGCATCTCATCATCATCATCACTGCTCACAACACTTTCCAAACTCCTAGTGCTCAAAATCTCAAAAATCCCTGTTCTATGAACTACGCCTTTCTTAGAAGTGTCATTGTCACTGGAACCATCCTTCTTCTTCTTATTCTCCTGTATTGATTTCTAGTCCCTCCATGATTCCTTCTTCATATATGTAGAAGCACCCTTACTCCCCACTGGCCACACGCTCTTCTTGGGTTGCAAAATCTCCCTCTGAACTTGCAAGCTCCCCTTAGAACTCGAATCCCTATGATTATCTTGAACCTAGACCTTCTTCTTGGGAACCTATACCTGCTCCTTTGAAGCATACACTTGCACCTGCACCTTCTCCACTTGCTCCTTTCCATGATCCACATGCTTTCCTTCCAACCTGTAGAGACCATGCTCTCTAACTCTGATTATAATCCCATTGGTCTTAGAGCCTCTGGGCCTGACTCTTTCCCTCCCATCCTTGAAAAATACCTCAAACCCCTTCCTCTCAATCATTGAGACAAAAATCACACTATATCTGAGTCCTGGTACAAAAAATACATCCTGGACCTGCATCATACGTCCTATCCCCATCCTAAATGACACAACTCCCAATCCTTGAATATCCAACTAACTCTTGTCACCCAACATAATGTGAAATTTTAAGTCCCATTCAGTTAGAGTCTAAAAAACCTCCTATGACCCTGCCATATGCTTCATCACACCACTGTCCATGTACCATCCATCCTCTTTGATAATACCTTATGAGAAGTGAGAGATCATAACAAAGTCCTCCTCCTCCAATCCCTTGGTGAGATCATCTATCTCGACTAAAGTGGAAACACCAACGACCTTGTTTCCTTTCCTCTTCTACTTAGTTCCCTTCTTCTTCATCGAACATCTCTATGAAAAATGATCCATCTCATCAGAGTTCAAACTCTTGAATTTACTCAATTCCTTCTTCTTCTTACCCTTCATTTGTGCTGCAAGTGCCACATCCTCATCTACTTTCCTCGATGGATTAAGATCCTCGTCTTGCAACCCTTCCTGAATAAAGTCATCTCACAGTCTATTCCAGTCTGGAAATTTCTCTCTGGCAATGATTCCTTTGATGAAGGGCTTCCATTCCTTGGTGAACCCTTTCAAGGAAATCCTTAGCATATCTCCATATGAAATTTTCACACCGACAACAGCAAGCTCATCTCTGACCTAGGTCATATTCATTTTATACGAAGTTACTCCTTCACCCTTTATCATCTTGGTGGACTTCAACTTATCCTCCAATACCAATAACCGGTTTTTGTTCTTATTCTGGAACAAATTCTAAAGAGTCGTCCACATCTCATGTGCATTGTTCTTCTCGAAAAAATGAGGTATTAAGGAATTCTTCAAACCATCAAGGATGATCAATCTCACCTTTGTATCCAAATCTTCCCATATTTCTAGATCCTTAGGGTTGGTTAGCTTCTTGATCTTTTTCATGGAAAAATCCCATGTCCTGTTGACCTGCAAGACAAACTTGATCCTTTTCTTCCAAGGACTATAGTTGGAAAACCCCTCCAACCTATCATCATACCAGAGACCTGCCTACAACTTCAACATTGTAGTGAGCCCTTCACTTACAATGTGACCAACTGCCTCTCACACGATACTTCGCTGCACACAACTCTAATTCACTGAATTCTAATGTATCCCAGAAACTCTATAATACCATGTTGATTTTCCTCGATCCTTGGTCTAGGTTAGAGTCTTAAAGTCATTGATGCTACCAAACCAAGAATATCAACCAAAACTACATTGCACAGTGGAAAATATAAAGTATTAAATCACACATGCACAAGTATACACAGTTTTTAACAAAATTGTACAACAATTTACAACCCCAATATTCATTATATTAAACTAAATATGAATAATACAACAGTCTATGGTATGCAAGATACAATGGCAAACATGTTGCACATACTCAATGTCATATCTTGTCCTGTCGATCCTTCGCTCCCATACTACTCACTAGCTAACCATTAGTCCTTCAAAGGACAACGCATCGAGAGTCCAAGAGGGCTGCCACCTAACACTGCGGAAAATCACTTATGTAGAGTGTACACAGGCTGATCCAATCTGCTCTCTGGGTAGGCCTAATTCCCAAGATCCAAATTACCAGGATAGCAATCATCTTTTTCCATCAAGGTGTTGCACTTCGACACCAAAATTCACCCAACCTTCATCTCGTCTTCATCTCTTAAATATAGCTCGTCTAGGGATATTTTGGGATTATATCAATAATATGCCCTCCACTGCAACTATCATGCCCAATCCTTCACTGTAGATTCTGCTCCTAGGATGGACTCTTCACCACCATGGAAGGTCCTCCAAATGGCATCGACAGGATACAACTTGTCCACACTAGGACATCACCCAAAATAGCATCAAATCAACATTATCTCATCAACATACCTATGACTGTTTATGCTGTTGTAGCTCTTCACTGGTGAGGGCACTCACAAAATATGTCACAACCCTAAAACGCTCCAACAGTCATCTATAAGAATGTGACCTTCCCTCCATAATATCATCCTCCCTTCACTACTATATATGGCACCCTGTTTTAGCTTTGTTAAGGAAAACAATCCTAAAAAATATCCTCTACAAGATTGTGGCAAATATGAAACCAAAGACTAGGAATGTGACATCATAACACAAGGATACAAACCTCAAAACTCTGCGCACAGGTGTCTAGATCCACCTCAAGGAATGTGACCTTCCTTCTAGCTCAGTTCAGACCCAAATACGAGATAAACACCACCCAAAAGCATGATCATATTTTCCTTTAAGCCTGTAGCCTACATTCTGTAGTAACTTGACCTAATCATATGTGTTTCTATGCCCTAAAACCAGACTTCTGTATCTCCTTTTTCCTCCTTCTTGAGCTTGACCTATTTCAGAGAGAATTCTATGAAATGATGTAAATTTTGGATGATTGAAATGACTCTCATACACCTCTTATTTATACACATAAGAGGGCTCCAAAAATTAGATGAAGAGACATGAATTTTTGACCAAGACTACATGACTTGACTGCCCATAATTATTTTTCAAATTCAAAAATTTATATCTCCACTTATAAAACTCGGAATTCGACAATTCTCAAAGCATTGGATTCTACTTTCCGCCCTCTATCATCACATGCCATCACATTTAGAAATGTGTTCATGGAAATTCCTAAAACATGATTTGGTGCAACACCCCATACTTGGGTTCCAAGCCCACAAGTGACCCTTGTGGAAATTTTCCCTCCAAACCTGGAACCCTAGGGCTTGGAGTTCCTCCAAAGCTACAAAAATAAACATGGTGTTGGTCATGAAGCTCCGACCTCAGATACACACCTAGTTTCCTGGGTTGATGGTTAGCAAGTAAGCTTGATGGTACCTAGAGTGGCTAAAAGCTTGAGTCCATCTTAGTCCTACCCGAACATATTTCCATAGTAAAGAATCTAGTCTGTGGCATTGTGGTGTCTAAATTGTTGAGTGACCAATGGATGTATTTCTCTAGTCAGGAATCTAGTCCATGGAATTATAGTGCCTAAAATTCTTCATGGTTCATGTAGTTGAGATCTTCTGTGTACTTGTATATGATGAATACCTCCCTAGTTAAGAGGGAGTGTTGAAGAATGCAACTAGTTTCAGTATTCAAAAGTGTATTTGAGTCATTATGTAATGTACTTCTCAAAAGAATAAATAAAAGTATTTTTATTATTATTACAATGAATTATTAAAGCATGGTTTTCATGTTTGGGTCAACTTGTTTTAGGTCAGAGTCCCCATTGAGGACTTATAGGATTTATTTTGAGTTAATAAAATTAGTGTACATTTAAAAATACCCTTCTTGGGATTTTGAATCAAGTAAAAAGGTTTAATATTGAGTCAAATATGAATTATGTAACCTCCACACCAAGTTAGCCTCAAAGAGGGTTCTTTGACCTCACCAAAAACCTATAAAAGGAGCAACTCGAATTCATTTGAAGTATAACATCTCAACCTAGTTCGATCTCTCTCTAGTAGCTAGGAAAAGTGCGAAGTGGAGGAAGAAGGACAAATAAGTGCGAGATTGGTCAAGGAGAAGGAGAAAGGGAAAATCAAATTTTTGGGGTCTTTCTCTCTTTATCTCTCAATGCCTAGCTTGGGAGATAAAAAATTTCTTGTTTTTTCCTTCATTTTCCATCAGTTGTCGCATGTTTCTGTAAGTTGCTGCATAGGTTGTAGTTTTTTTTTTTGGGTGCTGTCACTCTCGGAAGTTTTATTGGGCCAAGATACTTGTTCCTAAGCGAAGATAAAAGTCTTTTCAGTCAATATCGAAAAGGTCTCTAAAAAAAATTCAAATTTAATGAGTTCGATAAAGTGTTGCATAGTGTTGCTATTACTACTATTGCTGCCAGGATCATCTGCAAAGAAATAAGGTTGAATTGGTGTGGAGGAGAGACTATGTCAAAGTTTAGAGTCTTGGATTATCTCAAGAAAACTATTGAAGGAAGAATTATTGACTGGGTTTTCCCCTATAGAGGGGTTTCTTCCTTGGCTGATGGCCTACATGTGGTGTAGTTTTTTTATGTGTTGTTGCTTTGGTAATTGCTTGATGAATTAAAATAAATAAGATAAAAATAAATCTAGTAAGAAATCATTAACATCACATGTAATTGTCAAGAATAATAAAACATTTCTTCCTTTTCGATTTTCTAACAGAAAACATGCAAATAAATGAGCTGATGTCGACCATGTATGGAGACTGTCTGATTACCAGAGATTGAGGGATCATGATAATATATGTGAGGGAGACCACCAATGACGAAAATGGTTCCCGAGGTACCTAACAAAATCAATGGAGTGCAAATGAATGATTTTATGTTGAGCACTTGTAGAGTCAATTAATATGGGCCAATGAGGAAAACCCACTATCTACTGCGAGGAAACCTTCCATTAAGGACAAGAAACTCCATGATACTAGACTATTTCTAGATCTACATCCTAGATAAGGTGTTGATGTTGATGGGAATATATATGTCAAAGGAGGGACTTGAGTATCCCCCATCATTCAACATGAAACTAAAACCAAGATGAAGTCTCTAATGATATTATTTGAAGAAATAATGAACAACTCACATAAGCATGGCCGACATAAAAGCTAGTTTTACTTGCAAATGGTCAAATCTGGCTAGGACTTTTCTTGAACATATAAAAACACAACACATGTGAACTTGGAATCTTGGATTGAATAATACCATACATACACAATGGAAACACAATAGGCATCACCATAGCCTAGATACTAAAAGTTAACTAATCGAGTGAGATACTAACTCAATAATAGAGTGATTCAACTCATGCTAATGGCATGACTCTAGAACCCAAAAAAAACCAACTGTAAGAGAATGAATCAACCAAGTTCTATTTTTCAGGGAGACTAATAAATTCCATGATAAAACACAAGAGAAAAGGCTCTTTACCCCTTTCCCTTTTTATGTAGTATATCACCTTCATAATTTAGTAAAAAAAAAAGAGAAGACAAGTGATCTCAATAGTGTCTTTTTCATTCAGTTTTGACAAGCCTAAAATAGAGTTAAAATAATTCTTTGAATGAAATATTTTTTGATAAGTTTATGGTGAGGTTGAAAAAGATATAAAAGTACACTCATGTATTTCTCATGGTTTAATGAGCATGAAAATAGATAACGGATTGATCACCAAATTTCATCTTGACTAACAAGTAGGAAAGACCGGAAGGAACTAAAAATTTTTAGATAGTTTAACAAGCGTGAAAAGAAGGAGAAAGGAGCTTAGGATTTTGATTGTTTAATGAGCATGAAAAGATGACCAAAATGAATCTCGTTCCAGAGAAATGAGTGGTATAATGGTGTGCATATTCTTATGAGGTTGAAAAAACAAACCTAAGCAAAGAAATATGCAATGGAAAAGTTCCTTGCAATGGAAATACACTCATCACAATGATCTCTCTGAAAGGGTGAAATGGGTTGCAAGATGGAAGAAAGGTTGATGAAAAGGTAAGAGGTTAAGAATGACTACAAGGTTGGTGAGTAGAATGAAGAAAAACAATGTTATTACAACATCAAGCAATACATTGAAGTCCATGAGCATAGGAGACCAAGAAGCAACGATAAAAAGGATGGAGCCCACATATAAGGTAATGATGGATAGAAATAATAGACAAGGAAAGACATGAGGCTCAATTTTGATGTCATGGTGGGAAATAAATAAGTTCCCAAAACCTACAAATGAACACATAATAGGCACAAAGATGACAATCAAGTGCTATTATAGGGCGCCCATGAATGGTAGGATCCATTGCACAAGTTACAACATGAAAAAAGACATGGTTAATGCCACAACATGACGAGGGTGGGACCTAAGGCATAGTGAAGCAGTGTGGGAAAGGTCAACAATGCAGTGAAAAGATTGGTGGATCCTAACCCTATATTCTAGTTTCGACAATATACCTCAAGGCTGCAATGAATTTGATGAAAACTATGTGTTTTTGGTCGAAAGATAGTCAAAAGGTCCTCACATAATCATTAATAGCATGATACAATAATAAAACTTTATGAAATTTTTAACACGAGAGGAATGGTCAATGCGAAAAGAGACATTTTGGACCCCTTCTCGATAGAAAAAAGGAAATTTTTAACCATCATGTTCATTTGTAACCAACAAGGAGACAAAATCTATGGAAAACCCTCTTATACTCAAAACTTGCTTTTCAGATCCTGAGAGCATTAGGCCACAAAATGAGATTCCGCCACCACCAGGTTAGTGCTCTTAACCTCCTCTTTAATTTGACAGAAATGAAACTAACCTAAATTGCAGAAAGGAAATGACAGAAATGAAACTAATTTAATTTGCAGAAAGGAAATGATGGAAATGAAACTAATTTAATTTGTAGAAAGGAAATGGGAGAAATAAAAATAATTTAATTTGCAGAAAGGAAATGATGGAAATGAAAATAATTTAATTTGAAGAAAGGAAATGAAAGAAATGAAACTAATTTAATTTGCAGAAAGGAAATGGTAGAAGGGAAACTAATTCTAAACCACACTTAACTTGGAAAATATGCTAAACACACCCTACTTATCTTGTGCTCTATCTATACTGCTTCTATCTATGCAGCTATTCAAGACCTAATTCTAAATTGAATAGGTGTTGCTGGAAGTTTGGATAAGAAAGGGGTATAGGTGTTAATGGAGGGCTTAACCACATGAAACAAGGCATAGGGGAGTGAAAAAGGGGTTTAAAAATTTATTAAAACTTTTAATATCGCAAAAATTATTTGGAGAGGTAGGATTTTAAAAGTGCGATGGCGGAGTTGTAAGAGGGGGGTGGCAATGCGATATGAGATATTGAAATATCATAATATCACAATGATGGTGGAGAAGTGGAAGTGCAGTCAGGAGGGAAGTGCGAAGTGTGAGGTGCAACGGGTGACGGAAGTGCAATATGCAAGATGCGATATCACAATCGCAAGACCACAAAGCTGAAAAATTAGCGGAAGTGTTGTTCAGGAGTGGGAGTGAAATGTGATATGCGATGGGTATAGAAATTGTGAAATGGGATTTGCGATAGGGGTGACATGGCAAAGTGCTACAGTAATGTCGTAATTGATAGTTGAGAGCGATAAGTGTTAACGAAGCGGGTGCGAAATGCGAAATGTGATGGGGATAGAAACTGCGAAATGCGATTTGTGATAGGGATGACGTGGCAGAGTGCTACAGTAATGTCACAATCAACGGTTGGGAGCGGTAAGTGTCAATGAAGACCAAGTGGAACAAGTGATTTGTGATTTGCGGTAATTCTTTTAAAGGAAAAAGGGAAAAGGTCGGTTTCCAAAGGTTTTTGAATATTTTGTGATAATTGGCAAAGGTAAGGTAGAAGGGTTATATGAACTGTCACAATCGGAGCTCGGAAGTAGAAAGTATTAGAAGGCCAGGAGGATTTGTGATTTGCAATAGAGCGAAGTACGATAGAGGGAGTTTCAAAGAGCGAGGGTGGAGGACGTTGAATTCTAATGCATTTGTAAGTGTTTTTGAGAAAGAGAAGGGAAACGACTATAAAGAAGAGGAAAAAGAGGGAATGGAGGGCATAACAATAGAGCTCAGGTTGTGAAGAAAGAGATGGAAAATGAAGCTGGAAGGCACCACAGAGCTGCTCTGGGGCTTTAAAACTAATTATTGCAATTAACCCTGCTAACTTATGCACAAAGAAACCGACAAATGCGTGAAAATATAGTACAAAAGGAAGGCTGAAAATGGTAATGCAACTCTACTCTAATCTGAGAAACAATGAAAAAAAAAAATTTTTTGGGTCTGTGGGAAGGTTAACCCTCCTCAAGCTTTATTTACAGAGATGAGAAGGGAGGTCTTGATCCATAAATTTTAGAGTTTTCTCCTCTACTCTATTACTCATAAGCAAATGAAACCTACAAAAACACACTGAAAGAAAAAACTAAGCAATGATGAAACTATCAGAATAAGAACTAACTAAGTGGCAGAAAGAAAAGAACAAGTACATAAAATAGGTTGAGGCACATGGATTGGGCCCTAACCCACACACCTAGATCTTTAAAACTTAAATCAGTAAAATGAAATTAGTCTGCTCATTTCATGAAATAATAGTCTCATATATTTATCAAAGTTTAATCATGAAGTACAATGATCAAAAGCTCAATAGCTTGTAGCAAAGTTCCCAATAGAATTGAATCCTTCCTAGCTCTAGATCTGCTCTATTTATTCTACAGGGCAGCTTCCAATAGCTCCCTTGAACATAGTGATTGAGTCCACTTGACTCCAAGTAAACATAGATTGAGTGCACTTTGGTATTTGAGTTTCTTAGCTACCTCTGGAATTCAAATTGTTGGAGATAATCCTTGGGGATCCTTTGGATGCCTTCGAGAGTTTAAGAGGGTGGACAATCCTCCTATAAGTTCTCCTTGCTATCACCTCCAAGCCTTTATGATAAAATCCTCATACAAATGCTAATTACTCATGATTTTCTGCACTCAATCTCATATTAGGCACTCAGAGTATGTTGGCCTTAATCACCACCTACACTAGCATCATAAAACAAAATAATAATAAAAATGCAAGAAAAAGATATTTAAGGAGGAAAAAAGGTGACCATTAACCCCTCCAAATATGTCCAATGATGGAGCTCATCATCACCCCGCTATTGAATGGTTTCTCATCCTCTGAGAAACTAATCCTCCTCTTGTATTTTTCAAGGCTTTGAAAGCCCCCCTGACTTCTTGAGGAAGAAGTGTGGGAGCCCCCTTGGGGGCTAAAATCCATTACTCTTTTATGCATTCTCCCATTCTCTATATTGTGCATTTGTGTCCCTTTCATCATTCAGCCCCAACAATAAAGGTGGACTGAGCTTGAGACCAATCCATTGGATCTTCTTGGCCTGCATGGCCCTTTTGTATAATGGTACTCTTTCCAAGGCACCCCTCAGTCTTTCCGGAGTATGGTACTCCCTGTTCTTGAGGCTGTGAGGGAGGCTGTTCCATCTCCTTTAGCTGGCCATAATGCACTCATCTTCTATCTTCCTATAAACAACATCAATGTGGCCTATTACCTGTGTTTGAGTCTGGAGGTAGCTTCCAACTATTGCAGGGTCCCTTTTAATCTCTCGACGATTAAGGATGACTCCTCTTGGGCTGAAAAATTCTGGTATGATATGTAAGGGTTCTCTATTTCTTCCTCTCATGACTCTCCATATCTCTTTTGCTCTAGTGTCGTCATTCATCATCCAAGATATTAGAGCCATCAACTGCATATCCCCCATTGTAGAATTGGTATCCCAAGTATCTAGATTTGTCGGCACAAGGTTATGCACATAAAACTCTACTATCTTTTCTTGATCAGCCATGTTAGCTTGCTTCTAGAAATCCATGAATTTCATACAATCTTGGAAAGGTAGGGATCCATGCCAAGCTAGAGTTTTGATTTGAAATAGGACCCATTACTCCTTGAGGTACATAACATATGAGTCAAAAGGGAATTTGTACTGAAGGGATACTATGCACAAGTCTTCCATGGTGGCTACTGGTTGCCATTTTTGTTGCAATTGATCCTTTAGTGATATATTCTCTTCCTGTGCCATCTACAACTTCTCCTTCAGAACTATCTCTCTGATTATTTCCTTGTTAGGTCCCTATATCACTAGTATAGTCCCTTATTATTGTTAGTGTAAACCCCTTATTGTTATTATTGTACCCTTGTAACCCCCATTTTTTTATTATTGTGCCCTTAAATTATTATGGTTAGGTCGGCTAGGATTACATTGTGGCCCACTAGGATTACATTATGGCCCCATGGACTCCTATATATAGAAAGGAGGTTTTGTAAATTGTATCATCCAAGAATTGTTCATTTATGTAATGTATTGGAGGTTGCCCCTCGAAGTGGCTCATTTCTAAGGCGTTGATATCTCTTTTCTTCTATTTTTGGAGCTGGTTACACAACATTTGGTATCAGAGCTTTGGATTCTAGGGTTTTGCTGCTCCAAACAGGTCATCATGGAATTTTCGCTATAAATTTTTTTCTACGAAGTTTCAGAAGCTGAAATTTTTAGGGTGTGAAGCTGAAATCCTGAGGAATAGTGTCTAAAAATTTCAGAGTTTGGTTCACAATATTTTCGGAGATATGATCTGTGGAAGTTAGGTATTTTTTCAGGCTCCTAAACAGGTCATCGTGGAATTTTCGCTATAACTTTTTGTCTACGAAGGTTCAGAATCTGAAATTCATATGGTGAAAATCTGAAATCCTGAGGAAAGTTGTCAAAAACTTTCAGATCTTGGTTTGCAATATTTTTGGAGATATGATCTGTGGAAGGTAGTGATTTTTCATGCTCCTAAATTTCATCTCAAAGAGGTGATCGTGGGAAAAGTTCAATAACGCTCTCTCTGGGCATCGGATTGGAGTGTCGTAAAAATTGGTTACAAGTGAACGGACTGTAGTTTATTGGCTATCAATTTCAGAGACAAAGGACGAAACAATGACATGTGGCAAGTCGTACAAGTTCGCTCTACTGAACCAGTCCATAATTAGGTCATTGTGGGAGATTGGACACAACTTTGTCTTGGAGAATCCAAATCAGGTCAGACCCGTGGCACTCAAAAGAGAATTTAGAGGGCTACTTCAGTGCTGAATTTTAGATGTTTAAGATCTTCAATCACAGAGATAATACAATTTCAATATCGAGCTTGAAATTGTCCTTCTTTCTTGCAGATCAATTTCAATCTCGATATTGAAATACCAATGGGTGGAATTATTATTCTTTTGGAGTCTGTTATGCAAATTTCCTTCTTGTTTTTCTTTGCAGTCATTGAATAACTTTGTTTTTGAAGGAACTTCCTAATGTTTGTCGCAGTTTGTGGCTTGCTTTTTTTTGCTACATTGTGCTCAGGAATGGAGAAATATGGTGTATGGAGGTGATGGAAGGAGTTATGGAAATGAATGGAGTGAATGATGGGATTGATGATAAAATAGAAGGGGAGAGAAGAAGATGACTACTTCCCTGTGTTTCTAGAAATCATTAATAACCTGCAAAACAACAAACATAGAAAACATAGAGATGCATATGTATTTTTCTCTTTTTTTTTTGAAAGCAAGTGGGCTACCTCTATCAAGGTTTTCAACCCACAAGATTTCCTTGAGGGCCTCAGAGAGGTTTTCACCCATGGATATTTATTCTCTTTTTTTTTTTTAATTTTTTCTTTTGTTAGAAGGTGCTAGAAACTATGGAGTTTCCCATTACATACACCTATCTGCTTATTGAATTTATGAACTCTGCCCTGCATAGGGGCTTCTTGTAAATTTCAATTCTATGAACATTGACAAGCAAGGTGATTCCTTCTTCATCTATGGTCCTGATTTGAACTACGCCATTGTCAAAACATTTTTCCACTATGTATTGTCCCAACCATCTTGTCATCAATTTTCCCTTAAATTCTTTAAACCTTGAATCATACAACATTGCCCAATCTCCTTCTTGCAAGGCCTTCTCCTTAATGTTCTTGTCGTGCCATACCTTCCTTTGCAACTGAAATACCTCTGTGTGAAGAAGTGCTTTCATTCTGAACTCATCCAATCCATTTAGTTGAAACAACCTATCCTTTTGGGCATTTTATAGATCTAAATTTAATTCAGTTTCCATTCGTAAAGTATTGAATTCAAACTCAATTGAAAGTAGAGCTTTCTTACCATAGACTAGTTCATAGGGAGTGAATCCTGTTGTTAACTTCCAAGTAGTGTTGTAGGCCCAAGTAGCTTCTACCAATCTGTCTGCCTAATATTTGTTGCTGCTTCTCCCAAAATTGGTGAGGATGCTCTCTAAAGCTCTGTTAGTTACTTCTACTTGGCCATTTGCCTGAGGGTGTTAGGCAGTAAAAGTTCTATGCTTAATCTTGTGCTTCCTAAAAATATTTTCAATGAGGTGAGAAGTGAATTGTGCTCCCTGATTAGTGACTATTTATCTGGGGTACCCAAACTTGTAAAACACATTCTTCCTCATAAATTATGTTACTTTCTCCTTGGTTTCTACCTTCACTAATTTTGTTTTAGCCCACTTTGTTAGGTAACCAGTGCAGACTATGATATACTTCTTTTGTCCGGATGGTGGATTGATTGGTCCAACAAAGTCCATGTCCCACTTTTCAAATAGCTCAAGATCCACTTAAGGGTGAAAAGGCATATCATCCCTTTCTGTGGGTTCCCCCCTCCTTTTGCATCGGTCAAACCTGCTGGTGTATCTTCCAGAATCTTGGTGAAGGGTATGCCAATAATATCCTGCTTGCAAAACTTTGTAAGCAGTTCTCTTTGTAGCAAAGTGGCCTCCACATGATCCGTCATGAGATGCAGAGAGGATATCAAAAAATTCTTCCTTCCTCACATATCTTTTGAAAATTTGATCAGGGCCTAGCTTGAAAGTATTTCGTTTGATCCATGTGAACGAGGCACTTTTTCTGATGATTATGCTCTTCTCCCTAAATGAAAGATTAGGAGGGAGTTTCCCAACAACCAAGTAGTTCGCTATATCAAAAAACCATGGTGAGAGTGATGATATAGCAAAGAGATGCTCATTTGGCAGCTGTTCATCTACCATGCCTTCTTCACCTATAGGGAGAGCTAACCTGGACAAAAATTATGCAACAACATTCTCCTTTCCAGGTTGATCTACAATAGTCAAATCAAATTGCTGGAAAAGTAACAACCATCTAATTATCCCAGCATTAACATCCATTTTTTTCATTAAATACTTGATGGCTGCATGGTCAGTGTGAAAAAAGGTCTAATATCTAGTTACATAACGTGTGAATTTATTCAAAGCATGGACAATGACTAACACCTCCTTCTCAGTAACAATATAATTCAACTTGACCTTAGAGAAGTTCTTGTTGATGAAATAGATGGCATAAGAGATTTTGTCCTCTAATTGTCCTAATGCCTCCCCTACAGCCTTGTTGGATGCATCAATGTGGATATGGAAAGGCAGAGTCCAATTTGGACCTCGAAGAATGGGGGCAGTAGTCAACTTTTCCTTAATGAGCTCAAAAGCCTCTTGACAAGGACCAAACCAAATAAAATCAGAATCTTTCTCCAATAACCCAAATAATGGTGAAGCCATATTGCTAAAATATTTTATGAACATTATATAATAACCAGCTAAGCCTAAGAAACTCTTGACATATTTCTGCTTTTGAGGAGAAGGTGCCCTTTTGATGATAGTGATTTTGTTTGGGTCTACCTATATTCCTGCTTGGGAGATGGAGTGCCCTAACACAACTCCTGCTTTCTTCAAGAATTCACACTCTTCTAGGCTTAGGGGGAGATTCATCTCAATGCACCTTCTTAGTACTTTACCCAAATTGGAGAGAGATTACTAGAATTCATCCCAATATGGTGTGAAATCATCCATGTATATTTCAACAAAGTCATGGAGTAACTCAGAAAAAATGCCCAGGATAGCTCTTTGGATGGTGGTTGGGGAATTGCACAACCCAACGGGTAGGAATCGATAAGCGAAGGTACCCCAAGGGCAGGTGAAAGTAGTCTTATCCTGGTCTTCAGGGCTGATTTGAATCTGATTGTACCCATTGAACCCATTGAAGAAGGAAAAGAACTTCTTCCCTCCAAGGCCATCTAGGACTTGGTCTATAAAGGGAAAAGGGAAATAGTATTTCTTGGTGGCTTTGTTAAGTTCTTGATAATCAACACAAATTCGCCACTTCCCATTCTTCTTTGGGACTAGGACAAGAGGAGATATCCACTCAATGTCAGATATATGATATATGAACCTTGCATCCAATAGTTTCTACAGCTCTTCTTTGACTATGTCCTTCAAAGCCGAGTTCATCCTTCTTTTGGGTTGTCTCATAGGCTTGCATCATTATTTGATGTAAATATGACGTCTTATTACTAAATGATGCACCCCTTTCATTTCCTTGTAATCCCAAGCAATTGCATCTAGATTCTCTTTCAAAAGCTGGCATAGCTGCTTCTCTTCTTCATTCGAGAGGCCTGTGTTGATTTTTAGAGATATGGATGGGCAAAAATTAATAGCCTTGGTGGTTTCGGAGGCTGACTCAACTGAGTGCACTTCCATCCAAGGTTGTATTTTAGACTCTTTGATTAAGGGTTTGAGAGGAATGTTAGTGGAGGACTGGTTTTGAATGTCATGGCCGATGAGTTCATCTTCATCAAGCTGCCCCCCGTTAAGAATAACATCTATGGTACACATAGGGGTAGTGTTATATAAATCATATTCTTCATCCTCCAACCATATAGGTATATCATGATCAATGGAAGGCTGGGCTGGAGGATATAACACTATTTGTTTAGACAAAGGCCCATTTTTGATAGTCATGTTTCTGGCCCGACAACTAATATAAACATCTGCAGTGGCTAACCAAGGTCTCCCTAAGATGAGAGCATAACCATTAAACTTGGTTTTTGGTTGTAGGAACAAGAAATTTGTAGGATACTCCCAAGAGTCAATGGTAACCATAACATCGTCAACAATTCCTTCCAGAGTTACTATGGACTGATCTACAAGTTACATAACTGTTGTGGTTTTCCTCAAAGTCCCTTGGAGATTAAGTTTCAACATAGTTTCATTGGTCATGACATTGATGGAAGCCCCTAGATCAATCGGAGTGTTGGGGACTATGATACCATTGATGTGCACATCAGCAATTGGAATACCAGGGTCTAGGTACTTTGGAAAGATCACTCTTCCCAACATTAGGTCGGACAATTGTCCTACCACATTGATGGTAGGGGTATCTCTCTTCTTTCTCCCAGCTCTCTTGAAGCACTTTTATTTGATGAGCTTATTGTAGGTAGGGACATCCTTAATGGAATGGAGAAGTGGTAACTTTACACACAAATTTTCCAATTCTCCCAGAAGTTTAGTCTCCTCTAGGGTGTGATGACTAGGGTGGATCATGTGCTCGAGAAAAGGAAGGTGTTAGATTTGAGTGTTACCTTCTTCCTTTTCCTCCTCAACCTTTACAGGTGAAGATGGAGGATGGTTGTCTTGGAGTACTCTTCCCAAACCGAGATTAACCTCCTGTATCTCCACAACATAAGCTGGATAGGATGTTTCTCCACTGGGAGCCTGCTATGCCTATCTATTGTTTGGGTTTAGATTGGGCTGTGCAGGTATTTGAGGTAGCCTAGGTGGAGTAGAATGAGTAACTC
The DNA here is from genome assembly GCA_034641835.2 of Pinus albicaulis. NCBI lineage: Eukaryota > Viridiplantae > Streptophyta > Pinopsida > Pinales > Pinaceae > Pinus > Pinus albicaulis. The sequence continues at coordinate 342,480,373 of CM076580.1, forward strand.
GAGGTTGAGGTTGGGGTGGAGGAATTAAATTAGGTGATTTATTGTGTTGAGGCCTCCACCCTTGGGATGGATTGTTCCACTGAGGTTGTTATGGAACATACATCTGAAATGGTTGATTCACTAGCTAAGGATGATATGGAGGGTTGTAAGGCCATGTAGGAGGTGTGAACTAGAATGGACGAGTGGGGGTGTACCAAGCTTGCATGGGTGCACTCTAATTGTTGTGATAGTAAGAGTAAGGTGCACCTTACATACCTTGTTGATATGGCCTAGGGCCTTGAGGTATTCTCTGGTTGAAACATAGTTTCTCTGGCATTCATTCCCCACCTTGAAATAAAACCTTAAGTTTAGGTAAGGAGACAAACTCGTCTTTGGCATGATTCTTCTCACAAACTAAGCAAACCTCTATGACATTCAGTGGACATTCATTTCTTGGGTGCTTTGAGGTACATCTAGGACAAAATACAACCAAGGCTCTTTCTTCTTTCTCCTGCTTCCTTTTGACCTAGATGGTGTCCATTTGGAAAGAATTGGTGTGAAGCATGTCACTCTTGAAGTCCTCCAACATGTTTCCAATCTCATGTTTGATGGAGGTGGAAGAGGATGGGGTATTGGATGTGTTTTGGCTAGCTCTGCCCATCTTCCTAAATTCCCTAGAATGGTTCCGGAAGACAATTTTGATTGTTTCATAAGGAAGCTGATAGATATTTCCTCCTGATATCATATTTAAGGTTTCTATCATCTCTTCTTTGATCCCTTGAAGAAGTACAAGTTTGAGTGAGGTAGGATCAAGAGTATAGTTGGCTCTCTTATAATTCAATTGAAACCTCTCTTCATAGTCTTCTAGGGATTCATCAAGCCCTAGAGTCATCCTAAAGATATCATCCTTACTTTCGTTGGACCTACAATAGCCTTTGTACTTGTTTTTGAAGTTCTCTTCCATCTGTGCCCAGGTAGTGATGCTATCCCTAGGCAGACCCGTGAAACAGCGCAAGGCAGAATCCTTAAGGGTGGATGGGAATATCTTCAACTTCTGATCATCATAGGTGTAGCCATAATCTATATAGATAACAACAAATTCAAACATGAATGTGTCAGGATCCTCAGAGGTAATTCCATGGAAGTGTGGAAGAGTTGAGGGGCTAATGTTTTTCATCTTAGTTTCCCCATCTGCCTCTCTTATGGGAAAGGCTCCCTGGATCCCAACCATGGTTAAGATAGCTGAAGCAGGTCCCTCAGTTGGAACAAGGTCTTCTTCTTCTTCTTCCCCAATAGGTTCCTCAGATTATTCAGAAGGCTTTCCTATAGGAAGTTCAATCTCACTGCCACTGAAGAAGAGTGAAGGGTGGCTAGGAGGTGATGTGGGGGTTTTAGGTAAGATTTGTCTTTGAGTATTCCTACTCCTACGAGGCATGAAAATTAGATATTTTTTTTTGTATTTTTTTCAATATTTATGAAATAACATGAAAATAAAGGAAAGTAGAGAAGAATGCAAAAAAAAAATCAAAGCATTTACTAGATACCCCCTCGACAATGACGCCAAAAAGTGGTGAGCCCTGGTATTGCACCAAGAGTACTGCAATTCCTAGGGGCTGGCCTACTTTACTTTATCAATCTGGGGTTCGTACAAACTTGGAGGTGACAATGCTATATACACATCATATGCATTTTTCTCATGTCATCCTCTTCTGCTTTACGAAAGGGTGCTATTTCTTAAACTATGATAAGAACTGGAAGGTAAATTGCTGGAAGGAAATGACAGAAAGGAAACTAACTTAAATTGTAGAAAGGAAATGATGGAAATGAAACTAATTTAATTTGTAGAAAGGAAATGATGGAAATGAAACTAATTTAATTTTCATAAAGGAAATGGCAGAAATGAAACTAATTTAATTTGCAGAAAGGAAATGACGGAAACGAAACTAATTTAATTTGCAGAAAGGAAATGACGGAAATGAAACTAATTTAATTTTCAGAAAAGAAATGGCAGAAGGGAAACTAATTCTAAACCACACTTAACTTGTCCAATCGGCTAAACACACCCTACTTATCTTGTGCTCTATCTATAATTCTTCTATCTATGTAGCTATTCATGACCTAATTCTAATTTGAATAGGTGTTGCTTGAAGTTTGGAGAAGAAAGGGGTAAAGGTGCTAATGGAGGGCTTAACCACATGAAACAAGACTTACGGGGGTGAAAAATGGGTTTAAAACTTAAAATTTTTAATATCGCAATAATTCTTTGGAGAGGGAGGCTTTTAAAAGTGCGATGGCGGAGTTGTAAGAGAGGGGTGGAAATTCTATATGCGATATGCGATATCGCCATATCACAATGCTGGTGGAGAAGTCGAAGTGCAGTCGGGAGGAAAGTGCAAAGTGCGAGGCGCGGTGAGTGACGAAAGTACGAGATGCGATATTGAAATCGCAAGACTGTAAAGCTGGATAAGTAGCAGAAGTGATGTTCGGGGGCGAGAGCGAAATGCGATATGCGAGAGGGATAGAAACTGTGAAATGCAATTTGTAATAGGGATGATGTGGAAGAGTGCTACAGTAATGTCGCAATCGCCTTCGAGAGTTAAGGAGGGTGGACAATCCTCCTATAATTTCTCCTTGCTGTCTCCTCCAAGCCTTTATGATAAAATCCTCATAAAATGCTAATTACTCATGATTTTCTGCACTCAACCTAATATTAGGCACTTAGAGTATGTTGGCCTTAATCACCACCTATACTATCATCATAAAACCAAATAATAATAAAAATGCAAGAAAAAGAGATTTAAGGAGGCAAAAAGGTGACCATTAACCCCTCCAAATATGTCTAATGATGGCGCTCATCAGTGGGAACCTACTCAATTTTTTTTTGAGATACAAGGATGTGTGGTAAATATAGAGGTGGAGGACATTGATGAGCCTCAATAGTGCAACAAGAATGCTGCAAATCCCAAGGCTACCAACTTAAATTATCAACGTGGGGTTCGTAAAAAATTAAGAGGTGTTGACACTGTTGGAACACCTAATCCTCTATGGGTAGGTGTGGAATGCGAAAAGTCACAATGGAGTCCAAGTGACCTTGGAATATGAAACCAAGAGTCACACCATTTTACTATAAATGTACATCTTTGTATAATGGAAAATAAGAAAGCCTCATGCTTATCCTTCATTGTGTGTTGAGTCTCTTGTGTGTGTGTGTGTTTATCTTCCTCATACACCATGTGTGTGCTTAACATGGTGTTTAACATGGTATCAGAGCGGGCGATTGCTGGCCCTGCTCCAAATTGAGTGAGCCATTTGTGTTTATGGCCTGTGCATATCTGCAAAAATTCTTGGCGTTTTTGCAGCAGTCCTTTTTTCCGCATTCATCAGTCAAAGATTTTCTACAGCATTCAGAAATCTGCTTTGAAAAGAAGAAGCATTCAGAAATTGGCAGCACTGGTTTTGAAGAAGAGCAGCATTGTGCATCTAAAGGTTTTCATTCTGACTTCCATGCAATATCTGCTGCCCACTTTTAAATTTTTGCATTTTAAAGAGTTGCTGGAAAATACTGTTTAAAGAGGGTTTTTGAAAGAAAAATTTCTGAGTTTTTCATTGAAAAAATTGTGCAAATCTCTGGGTTTTTACCGCTGAAATCTTCTAGAAAATTCTGCATTTTTAAAGTCCATTTCTCTGCTGCTGGGCTACTGGAAAAATTTCAAAGTTTTATTGGAAATCTCTACAAATTCTTCTGCTGAATATTTGGAAAAAAAAATAAAAAATCCTGCTCCTTTCTACAGCTTCCTGCAAATTTCCTGCATTCTACAGATTTTCAAAATCCTCTATATTTTCTCTCTATTTTAATTTAAAATAAAAAAAATAATAAAAAAATAAAAAATAATAAAAAATAAAAAAAATAAAAAATAAAAATAAAATAAAAAAAATTCTAACTCTTGGCTGCTCGACCCTACCCTCGCCCCTGCAACTCGGCCTTTCACATTCCAACATCCGGCTCACCCAGCCGCTCCTTCCTTCACACGGCCCCTGCTCCCTCTCGCCCAGCACCTCCACTTACCCTGTCGATCTGCACACTCGAGCTCTCCCTTGCGCTATCCCCTATCCTCCCATCACTCATACTCGCCTCCTCTCACATCACAGCTCCTTACAGAACTCCCCAACTTCGCCTTACGCCCTCCCCCTCACCGCACCCTCTTCTTCCCAAACCTGACCACTCACCCAACGCTCGACTGCACACAACACTCGGCCCTCTCGCCTTCCTCCCTAACCAGCTACCTCTCGGCCGCTCCCTCCCCTAGCCTACAACTACTACACTCCAATCCCCCCTCGCGGCCTACCCTTCCTCTCTGCGCCATTCATGTCCCCTTACTCAGCTTCCCAAAACCCTAAACACGCCCCCCTCACCTCTGCAATACACTCCATATGAAACTCGGCCATCCCATTATAAAATTCGTTTTTTATATTTTGAAAATTCTCATACCCCCTTCCTTTTTAATTAAATCACCCCCCTTCCCTTTTTTAATAATCCATTTTTTATTAACATTTCCCTTATAATATTTCTCACAATTGTTTTTAAATTCGACCTTTTAATTCCCCCCATTTTTAATTATTCCCATTTTTTTAATTAATTAAAATTAAAAAAAAAAAACAGCAGAGAGAGAGGAAGAGCAGAGAGAGAATATGAACAACAGAAATGAAGGAAATGACATATGAAGAAAATGGACTGAATACATAGAGAAAATTGCAGTTTTGCATTGTGATTTGTGGCATTGACATAAGGGTGATTTTTTCTAAAAGAGATTGACATGTGAAGACGAGTTGTTCTTGATGAAAAAACAGCTCCTTGAAGAAAATTTAGCTGCCTTAAAGGCTTCTTGCATAATGTTTTTGCTGCACATTTGCAGATTTTGTACTTTGAGAATTCCATAGTTGGAAATTCTTTAGAGTCATTTGAATTTGTTTGAAAGGAATCACATTGTAAACGGGTGCATTTTCGGTTGAAGCTGACACCCTTTCATTTATTTTTGAGCCTAAATTGTTGAAAATGGCTAAAATAAATGAGGCATTAGTGTTGTTGAATAACCTAATTCATTCAAATGTTGATGATATGTTAAGAATGAGCAAGCATGCTCTTTGTAACATTCAAAATTGTTTGCTAGATGCACAAGAAAATATTGAGTTTTTGCAGTTCGAATCTCAACTCCAACAAGACGAACTTCAGCGAAAGAGTCACCATTCTGAACCTTTTTTTGTTCAGAAGATTGTGAAGGACTCTCATATGAAGAAAGAAGATAAAGTTACAGTCGATTCCCATTCAGATGATTGTACTAGAGCAGATGTACATGCAGATGCAGCAGTTCAACCTGCACTTCTCAAGCCCATCATCAGACCTTGGGAAGAGCTTGTCCACAACAAGAATTGAACTGGCCTTGGATATGACAAGGATGTGTCCTTTCATATTCCAGACTACACCAAGCCTATCAAATTTCAGAGTGCCGGATTCTTGTATGACAGTTCACCTACAACTGTTCCAGATCCTATTCCACAACAACATCAGATTGTAAAATTCCAACACTGTGATCGAGTTGGCCATATGAAAGATCACTGTTTTTATCTTCATCCATGCAAGCATTGTGGTTGGCACACCCATTATTCACACAGATGCTTCAGAAACAAGCCTCCTGCAAGAACCAAGATTCATCTTGGATGGATCGCTTCTTGGCAATGGGCATCAACAACCAAGAATATGTTTAAGTCGCATGTCAGAACATGTTCACGGATATTGAGCAAACTTGCAGTTGAGTGTTTGCCATCATCTCACCTTGTCCTTGATAGGGGGGAAAATGGTGGTCATGTACAAGCTTCGATTTCAAATCAAGCGAGCCTGAGCCACAATCTCTCATTCCATGTTCAGAGTTGTAGCCAGAGACACAGCAGTTCAAGCGAGCCTGAGCCACAATTCGTCATTCTAGATTCAGAGATGTAGCCAAAGATATAGATGCCCATGAGCATGCATTAGGTTGGTGGATAACCTTAAACCATCATATTTTGTTGGTGGATAACCTAAAACCATCACAGATAGTAGACCTCCCTTCTTTCAGGTTGAAGGTCTCCCTTTCATATATGAGGAACACTTCCTCTAGCAGAAGCCTTAAGCTTCTTGCCAGTTTTGGTTGAGTTCCAGGAAATGCTTCAAGCATTCCAGAGTTGTTGGTAATCCTAAAACCATTATAGGTAGTAGACCTCCCTTCTTTTAGGTTGAAGGTCTCCCTTTTTTATGAGGGACAATTCCTCTAGCAAAAGCTTTCAGCTTCTTGCCAGTTTTGGAAGAGTTTCGGGAACTGCAACAAGTTTTGCGTTCCAGTGTTGGTGGTCATCCTTAAACCATCTATTTTTTCCAACATTTCAGAGAGTTGATTCAGCCCAAGTGCTGCCATGCATACTTTGCAGATTTGTATTACAACTCTCTTCTTGGACTCACACATACCCCTTCAGATTAAGGGGGGATGTTGGAACACCTAATCTCCTATGGGTAGGTGTGGAATGCGAAAAGTCACAATGGAGTCCAAGTGACCGTGGAATATGAAACCAAGAGTCACACCATTTTACTATAAATGTACATCTTTGTATAATGGAAAATAATAAAGCCTCACACTTATCCTTCATTGTGTGTTGAGTCTCTTGTGTGTGTGTGTTTATCTTCCTCATACACCATATGTGTGCTTAACATAGTGTTTAACATACAATGTGTCCTTCTTTCATTGATATGATGTTATGGAGTGAATGTCATGAAATCAAGGCCTAAAATAATTGCATAAATGGAAATGTTACTCTATTTACAAGAAATGGAAATGCTACTTGCTCAAATGTAAACACTAATCATAATTGCAAGAAGGTAAATATTATGTTATTTGTAGAAATGAAAATAACTTGTATATTTGAAGAATTTAAACCTTGTGCTACTTGCAACAATGTGAATCATTAGTATAATTGCAAAATGTGAAAATTTGACTCGAAAAGAAACTAATCCTTTTCAAGAACAACAATTTGTAACTGAAATCCCAAGAGCAGGAATTCAAAGAAATATGCATAATCTACTTTGTAAAAAATCAAGTACTAAGTGGTATTTATTCTTCTACAATCATGGATTTAGGGCCTAGGGGTCATTATTCAAGCCTAAGATACAAAAACCAAGCTTTTGGAGCAAATTTGGTCAAGTTTACACGTGATATAAGAGTGCTACATGACATACTACATGAGGTCCTGTTTTTCTACAGGAGGAGACAACTCGCCAAATTCACAAGTAAATAAAATGAAAATGGGATGAAATTTTTTATTTATTAAACAGGATTTATTAGGACTCCATTATAAGTGGAATCACACCAAAGAACCCCTGTTAACACATGCTAAAAAAATAATAGAAAATTACTATTCTAAAAGCACGAAGTTCAAGAACTAGTGAGCTAGCTAACCTATCAAATGCCTAACCTAATAAAGTGAAAATGAAATGGGGTGAATTTTTTTATTAAATTGAATATTTTTATGACCTAATATGAGTGTAATCAACTAAAATGAAGCTCACTAACATGTTCTAAAAAATAGCATAAAATTACTACTATTTTTCTACAAGGGACTTCCATAAATTCTAGATTTCTGAACTAGTAAACCAATCCAAGTATCTCAATGATGAAGATGATTTTTCAAAGTTATATAAGGATGCATCATGCTTTTTAATCTATAAATATCATTCAAAACAACTCACTTCAATCATTTAACCCAATCCTACAATGGAAGACGCATCAAAACTAAATGCAGAAATAGGAAAAAATAAGAATAAGAGACGCATGTGAATAAGAAGTGAAAAGAAGAAAAACAAATTGTAAAAAAGGGCTCTAAGGATCCTGGGATGGAAAAGCCCATGAATACTCAGAGTCCTATGAAGGAGACCATGATTTAGAAGCTAAAAATGGCACCATAATTCATTATTTGAATGAATCCAAGTACATCCCTGCTAGAAATGAAAATGGAGCTGCAAAAAAACAAGTTTTCTCCACAAGAAGACTAAGAAATACCTACTTATAGAGGAAAATTCAAATCAGTACTTATAAAAATTGATGGGGAAGCATTCTCCTTGAAAGGAGGAAGATTTCCCCTCTAAAATCCCTCAAATAGTCGATTTGGTTCGTAACACTAGGAATCTGCATTAAATGACAGAGAACTCATTCCTAGATTTTCTCAATCACTAGAGCTCCATATTTTTCTAATACTTTCATGATAGTTTGTTCATTTATTATCCAATATTAGTCCTCCTGTAGTAGACATAAAGTCCCTATATTATCTCCTCCTCCAAATCTTCATAATCTGCCCAATATTCTTACAATATTCTACAAAAATAAATAATATTAGGCACAAATATGACATTATCTCTAAACCTTCCTAATGAACATATTTAAGTTAAAAATATGTCATGTAGTGAAAAAAATAGAGGTTTAATGTGTTGAAGGATGGTCGTATGGGACTTAATTTATGTCTAATTTGGAGGCCCATCAGACATCTTCTTTCTCATGGGCCTATCAAGGAAAGTGACCTCAGTAAGAGTATTTAAATGTATACTTATGTGGGAGAGGACCATATAGGAGTGTATGGTCGAGAAATGCAATCCCACCATGTGGAAGGAAAGTGGTGGGATGTGGTGGAACTCATGCTCTGTACTATCTTGTTTACTATGACTCGAGAGATGGGCACAATGAGTCCTCATTTGACTTCCAAGAATTAGGTGGACATTGCAGTGAGGTGCATGGCCCCAAAAATATTCAATTAGTCCGAGGGCCTACTGGTGAAATTGAAGGAACAACAAATGAAGTGTATAATAGTAAAATAGAGCATGTTTGGGTATGATACCATCATTGTATCTTTCTTATTTGAGAAAGTATCGATACCACAATCAAAATTTATGACACCACAACTAGGGATATTAACACCTTGGATTTAATGGTGGAGCGATTGATGCTTGAAGTAGGTGGCGGGGCATCGAATTGAGCATAATATGATGACTACTTACATTGGTTTTATGAGAAGCACATATGGGTCAATAATTATGCATATGTAGAAGCTGATTTTTGCTGAGACCTCACTTAATTTTTCCCCTTGAAAAGTGGTGAAGAGATATGGGTAAGTGAAATGTTTTTGGAATTTTTTGTTTTATGAATTTTTTGTGGTACAGTTCACTAGTTGTTAACATGTTTGATGACATAGATGTTTCACCAAAGAGACCATAAAGAGAATCTTTGTATGTACATCAAGGAGAAGTTAGAGAGGTGGAGCCAGTAGCGATTTAGGAGGAATTTAGATGAGGAGGAGGATACCGATCGTAGTGGGATGAGATAAGTATATTGAAATGTGGAGCAAATGATGATGGGTGTCCCATTTACTCCACTCGAGGATGTACCAGAACACATGCAATGCCAAACTGTAGGTGTGTCTAGTAGGATGGGTCGTCTTCTTTGTCGCATGGCCATGATGGTTGTGTGTTAATAGGAACAAAGGGAATATGATGATGACTAGATGTAGGGCACCTCTTTATGAATATGTATGCTCCCTTCAGGAAATTTTTGGGGCATTAGTGTATTTTTTATGAGTTTATGAGCCTGGGTTTGCGAGCCCAATTTTGACACTATACCATTTTGTATTTTTTGGGATGGTGTATGCAAACTACATTCTACATATATACATATGTGTTTTGGTTATTACTTATGGATGTATGTACATGGATGTTTAGTAATGTTAATGTTATATATGTGACAAATGTCATTCCAATACATAGTTAGCCAATGCATTAGAAATCCTAGGGACATGTGGATAAATGTTGATTATGGAACTTTTTTTTTCTATATTTCATTAACAATGCATTTGTATTCATTTAGGTAAAAAAAAAATCATTGTATTAAATAATAAAGGAAATTTTTAGATCTCAACATTGAAATAACAAATTGTATCACACCAACATGACCACCATGACAAATGAAGAGAGACAAACATGATAACACACAATATATAACATGGGTTCTGACATTATAATAAGAATGTTAATGCATATATGAAACATATCTCTCTATAATGCCAATATAACATAAATTAAATGCATTACATAAAAATGAATACACAGACACACATTGAACTATTTTCCATGACATTTATAATGCCAAAAAATACAATCCTAGTTTTCCACAAAAACGTCATTTGTGGGTTTTGAGTTAAGAGAAAACGTATTTAAAATATAATTTTTTTTTAAGGGATTCTTGAACTTGGGTGGAACCAATAAATATTTGAAATATTTAGGGTTTTCATTAAAAACCATGAATTTATTTTATTTTTATCTCACTATAATGCTAGAATTAGTGTGACCTTTGTAGCATTGACAATTAGTTTAACCATTACATAAAAAATGAAAATATATGTAGGTTATATTAAAAAAAATCAAGCAAGCATACATCACTTTATAATTCCTCCATGATAGTCATGATATGACACTCCCTCCCACCCCCTTGTAATTTCTCAAGTTGTGAGAAGTGTTACTTGTTGAATTAAATCGACCTCCAACTCATTGAGAGGTTTCTTGTGATATAGGTTTTATCCTAATCTGACTGCCATATTGAAAGTTATACCATTTGAAATCAGGGCAATCCTAAAGAGCCATATCTACATGAATTTTCCACGTGGCATGGAACCAATTTTGACATCATGGCACCACCACATCAACATCATGTAGGGTCCACAACCTCTTACATAGGGTCCATTTGTAAGATAGTCACCCTATGGGGGGGGTTCCACTGTGTTTTTACACCAAAAAAAATATGGTTTTTACTATGGATCAATTTTTTTCTTCCAAACCCTCCCTGATTAACTCACAAAATACTATGGGTGGCCTGTGGTGAACAAGGGTCATTGATTGACCCGAAACCCTAATCATGCCACTCAAAAGTGGCGACCTTTTTAATGAGGGCCCCATGGTGAGAGTTCCCATGTCAGATCCCCTCATTAGCTTACGATAGAGCAATTAGGGGATTGAGGGTGAATGGGGGTTTTTGATCAGTCCCACACCTTGATCGTTCCATTTAGAGGTGAAATCTCTTTTAAAAGGGCCAACTCCATGATGGTGGTGGTCCTATTAGTTGATGATGCACAAATATTTTCACAAAAATTTCCATCACTGCTCCACCATCGTCGCCCCATTATGAAGGCACAAAAAACTATAAAAAGTGACAAGAAACATGTTTTATCATTAGTTGATGGACTTGACATATTATTTTCACAAAAATTTCGACCACTGCTTCATTGTCACTACCTGATTGTGAAAGTTCATTGGGCTATAAGTGCCGATGAGCGGAGGGATGTCCCGTTGATTAACGGTGCTGAAAGATGACAAATTTAATGATAATTGTTTCAATCATTTTGCAACCACCACTCAATTGTGAAATTCCAACAGGTCGTAAGCATCGATGAGCAACAAGAAGTCTCATTGATTAACAATGCCGAAAAAGGGAAAATTTTCACAACAATTGCCACCAATGTACGATTGTGAAATTCTAATGAACTGTAATTGTTAATGAGTGGTGGATGGTGAGATGAGTTACATTACTCCAGGATTTTCCCTTGTGTACCAATCTCCTCCATTGCACATCAACATGAACCAGGAATTCATTGAAAACATAACATATAAAGTAGCATGTGATTCTTGAGTTTTAAAAACAAACTTAAGAATAAAAACATTCCATATAACCGAATACATAATGAGAAGTTGTCAGTCATGAACATATAGTAATTTCAACTATTCCTCCATGAGACATACATAACTATGCATCAACCAATAACAATACAAGAACTTTCAGAAATCATAACCAAATATTCTTAACCATTATACTTATATGAGTGAGTTAGGTTAGCATGCAATTGAAGGAGGGACTTACACTCTCCACCAAAACATAGGCCAACTACACTACAATCTCTCTTTCAGGTGACCACCTTCAAGCAAAATCCAAAGTTTGAGGGGATGCTTGCATAAGGAAAATTTTATAGCAATGGATTGGTCAAATACTCAAGATATGGAGTCTACTGTCAGGGTGGTTCATCAAATCAACTCTCTGGAAATAAGCATGAAAATGAACCACTTACTCTTTGAGTTACAGAAAATGTGTATTACTTTGTTTTTAAGGGTTGAGGTCTCTATATAGGTAGTTTAATATCCAATTGGAAATAACTTAGTGGATTTAGTGAATAATAAAGCACTAAGTGGTTCATCATCCATGGAAAACACCCAATTCTGTGAGTAATTATTCAAAAAACACTTAGTGTTTCATCAACCAAACGAAAGCACTAAGTGTGTCATCAACCAAACTACAAACACCAAGTGGTTCATCAACCAGAGGAAATCACTTAGTGGTTGAATTATAATCCTTAAACAACACACTGGAAACACATAATGACAAAAATATTTTTGTGGCCTCAATCATAGTCACCATAGTTAGTGACCCATAGTCACAGGGTACAGGTTCAAGGCCACAAAGCCTCAAAAATCAGAAGGAGAGGAATATTCTAGTTTCACTGAAAAATTAAGATAGTGAAATACTAAATAATTTACTTATATTCCAATCATCAAATATAAAATTCCCTTCTACTATATGTAGAATTCCTCTTGTGTGCCTTGGCACAATCGGGTGACCACAACCCTAACTCCTTGGTGTTTTTTTCCTAAATGGTTGTCTCCTCAATCTATGAGAGGGAAGGATGGGAATGGCACTGCCCAATCCAATATATGCTCTTATAAATGAACTGTTACCAAATATTCCAACTCCATTTCGGCCCTAAACACATCATATTAAAACCTTTTAGGAAATGGAATTTCTCAGTTGCAATTGGTTCCAAAATTTAATTCAGTTGGGTATCAATTTTTAGGGTAGGAAATTAACAAAAAAAGAGTTGTCCCTTAGAATAAGGATCCACAAGAATGTCCATTCTTTAGTAGAGTTAACAAAAACAAAAATACTACTATTAATACTACTACTACTACTACTAATAATAATAATAAATTATTTAATCAGAGGTTTAGCTAGTCACAATTTTCCCACACTTAGCTTACAACCACAATTATCATTACAAAGAGTAGGGGTAAAACAAGGGGATGTTACACATGACATGGATAACATAATATTTAAAAAATTGGGGTTTTCACTCATAAACAGACAACATTTACAACTTTTGATTTAAATGAAAATATTATTCAAGTCACAAACACTATTTTGAGAATTTCGAACTTCAGTGAAACTAAACAATATTGGAAATATTTTAGGATATATCATTATATGACAATGATTTAATGACCATGACATGCATTATGTACAAAAATATCTTGAATTATTTGAAATATTGCAAAAAATGTAGAGGTGGTGTGCTTTTTGGATTCTTTGATTTCTATTGATGTTGTACATGACCCTCCTTTTTATTGAAATAGAAAGAAAAATCCAATTTGTAGTTTGGATGATTGATTTTACTCTTTTGAAGTCCTAAAGATGTTCAAAGGGAATAATAATTGTAATGCCCCCAATTTGACTCCTAAGTTGTAATTTTATTTGTACATATATTATATAGGTTGGTGAGCTAGTGTGGATTTTATGGTAGAGTGCCTGTCTATATACGTTTTGAGATAGATTTCATATGTAATATTAAACCGATAAGACTTTTTTTCTTGACATAGTAAACAAAACCATTTTGTATTGGATTATTGATTTTCCTCTTTCGAAGTCCTCAAGACGTTCAAAGGGAATAATCATTATAATACCCTTAATTTGACCCCAATTTATAATCATATATGCACATATATTATATAGGTTGGTAGGCTGTATGATTTTTGCGTTGGAATGCTTATGTATATATGTTTTGGGCTAGATTTTTTAAGTGACATCTAACCAAAGAGGTTGTATTTGAAATGTTGATGACCCTAGCATTGTACATTGTAATCACACTCACATATTACAATAAAATACACCTTGTGGCTACAAACCAAGTCAAATAAAAGAGTACAAGCAGATAGGATTGTAAAATAGGGAAATGTCATTAAGGGATTAAGGAAAGAGGCTTAAGCTAAGGAATTATTATAATATTATAAGCCCTAAGTCTTCATTTCTTGATTTTATCCTAAGTTCCCAAGTATTTTGATGAGTTTCTAAGTAGTGGGAGAGTATTTCTTTGAGTAACACTTGTCAAAAAATGTGCATGCATATATAAAATTTTGGCTTAGTGAGAAAGCTATAATTATATCACCATTTTTATTATTGCGATTGCATTCTTACCTTGAGAATAGTGCTTTGAGTAGAACTTGTCAAAAAATGTGCATGCATATATAAACTCTAGGCTTAGTGAGAGAGCTATCATTCTATCATAGTTTTGATTATTGCACTTGCATTCCTATTTTGGGATATCGCGTGTGAGCTAGTGAAACATTATAACCATGTTTCTATGTAAATAATGTGAATCCTATGTTTATTTGGGTGAAATAGTCACCTTGTTTTTTTTTGGGGAGGATAGAACCTTAGAGGGAGAATTATCTATGATAGTTTCCCTTAGGGATGCGAGGCCTTGAGGGTGCTTGAAGACTCCATTATGACAAGTAGAGTTATTGGAGCCATAAATTTGAGACTTACTAGCCATCTTGTCTTGGAGCCCCAAAAGGGAAGTGGGATAACCTCAGGGTTTATGGAGTAGAGAAGTCTACATAATTACTTGGGTTATGCAAGTTGAGGAGGATGAGAGTGTGGTTGGAATCACTATTGGATTTTGATATCTTGACCTTAAAATTATTTGTATTGATTGTTAAATCTAGTTTCATATGTATCCTTTTCCATGATGGAGTGATCAATAAACTGTCATGGATATTATACTCGACAATTTTCCACAATAGATCTAATAAAAATATATTGAAATTTGAAATCTATACTATAAGGGTTAATTTTAATTAAATTTTATAGATTTATTAAATTATTGTTTTCCTTTTATGCATTAATATATAAAATTCAAAAAATAGATAACAAATAAAAAAATCACTCGCAAAATAGAATAACACCAATATATGATCTAGGAAATACTTTTTGGAATAAAATATAATTGAATGGTGAGGCTACTCTTCTCGATTTTTCTCTCACTGGAAATGGTGCATATAAAAAGGAGTGAGACATGTGGCTTGTGAGATTCTATGAATACAAACCCTATTTGTTCTTCCATATATTTTTCCACTCTTAACTACTCTACTATACTAGGGAACAAATGCATTAGAATATAATCAAACCCTTTTTCCTCCTAGTGCATTGGAAAGATAGCCAACCAGGGGTTAAAATTGACCCATTCAACCTTGAATATGAGTTACAACTCAACACTCCTAGGGTATTTTTTATAGTTATAATGTGGCTAGCCCATTTTCCATGAGTAACGGGGGCTAATGTGGCATGCTCTCAAATTATGGTGGTAAAATACGAAAGGAAAATTTCCCGGAGAAATAAATTTGTGATGTAATAATTACATCATTGTAAAGGCCTTCAAGTGTAGAATTAAATTAAGGGGTGAATGACACTAAGGGGTGAAAAAATTAGGCGGAAAATTTTTACCCCAAAAAAACCATCGTTTAAGGCATAAAATTGAGCCTAGAAGGTTTCTAACCCTAATTCTCCAAACTAGCTCCCATCTCCAAAACTGCTCCTTGTAAGTGGATTTATCTATTTTTTCCACCTTGAAATCATTGATATGGATGAAAAAGAATATAATGATCCAATTCAAATCATGTAGTCATATCTCTAACTCTCAAGGGCGACTTCTTATTGAGAGTGTTAGAACAACAATTTCTATGAATGAGTGGAATGCCTAAGGTCGATAATTAGTTGATGTCATCTACAAAAAATAAGTGTTATGATTATAATTTTATGTAATTAATGCTATTTTTATCTTATGTACATATGATGTATATAGTTTATGTGTTTTTGTATGTTTATGTTGTTGTTTTGGTTATGATACATGCTACATATCATGGTATTATGCATTATACATGCATGACATGGTATAATTATGGTATCAAGGTTACCTCGGTGAAGGAGATATACCTAGTAGAGTATATGTGGTATTTAGGTATCAACATAAAGTATCTAGTTATATGTTCCTTCAAGAAGTCTATAATGGTTAATTAATGGTGTCATATTTATGTTAATTACAAATTTATTTATTTTTTAAAAATATAGAGTGAACAGAGCTAAAGTAGTGACAAAAATGACTTAGATTGGATGCTACAATCATAGATTCATCTTGATCATGCATGCACAGACTAATTCTAATATCAAGTCCATTAAATCAAAGGAATATCATGGAGTTTTTGTGACGCCATCCTAATACTTTTTTTGTGGGTGAACATGGTTGTCGCACCATGAATAATACTAAAAATACAGTCCAAATATAGGAAAAAGTATAAAAAGATGAGCTCAAACAAAGTTTAATTGCATGTTAGGGTGGTTTGCATACAATTGAACCAATGAAGTTACCAGGATTTTTCAAGCTCCACGTTTATGAGAACCTATGGTTCTACCCATGGTATTCATGTGGAATATATCATATTTAATGTGGAAAGGCTCCATGTAAATTGGTCCTAGTGACCAATGGAATCCAAGCAACAATGTCTTTAGACATCATAAATTTTATCGATGTTTCATGCTCCTAACAATTTGTATATGAGCCTTGTGAGTGTTAAAGTCTACAGTGGATATTGTTGAATCAAGGAGGTGTCTGTTAAAGGTACATGCTTCAAATTAATCATCAACCCAGGGTAAGTCCTATTATTTCAAGAGTGCGAGAAAAATACATGCGAGTGAAATCAAAGGTCAACTATTCTAAATCGTTGTAAGAAATGTTATCTAATTCTAGAAGTTCAATCAAACCAACTCAAAAGTAAACTATGAAAGACTTCAAATAAATCAAAGGAATAAGCTCTTAATCTAAACCTATGCATAAATAAACACTCAATGCTGAAATAAGGGGTCTTTTGCAATTGAACAACACGCTTTAATGAATTGAACAACAACCTTAATAGATTGAACAAAAATCCTAAGAATTGAACAACACTCAAGTATTTAACATTTTGCAATGGAATTCTCTATAACTCAACTAATAGCAACATTCATAATTGAACAAAAAACAAAACATTCACACTTATGATAAAAAGACTTGAAGAAATAACCGTATGCATAATTAAACAACAACTACTTAAGCATGTTGGAATCAATCTAAAGAATGTAAAGGAGTTACTCCATAATAAAGGAACATCAATGATAAATTAAACCTATTGAAAAAAGAATTGCAATACATCACACTTGCGATTAAAGAATTGAATGGTAAAGCTACAAAGCGCAAAGAATAACTAAAATGCAAGAATCAGAAATAAACATATAACAAAAAAGAGAAAGGGAAGTCCCAAGGACCTGGCCCGAAGCCTCTAGAAGTCTTCTGCCAAGAAATACTCAGAATCTTCTTAGAATCAAAATTCCAATTTCTTCATTAACTGTAATGTTCCTAAATTAGCTTAAGCTAATTTGGAACATTAATTTTGCCTTATTCATTTTTCATTTCATGATTAATGAATAAATTGTAAGGGAGGATGTCTAATCCTCTTGCAAATCAAGAATAAATCAGTGCCTATGTGAAAAGAGACATATTTAGGCCATTGGGACAAAATCTTGCAGGTGTGAAAGGGCCAAGACCACCAAAGGAGATCCTATTTGACCAAGTCAACAACGCTGTCTAGGTTCATTGAACCTCCTTGATGGACTGCACAGATCTAGAAGGGGTTTCCAAGTGTGAAAAAAACCAAAGGATGGAAGTGGTTTAGGGTTTTCCAAGAGACTCCAATGTTATAAAAGGAGGGTGAAGGCCCATGAGGAGGTTGTTGATCATATTTCATTTTCTGAGCTTGCTAAGGCAACTCCATTTCTCTTTGCTGTTTAGCAAGAGAAAGAGAGGATCTCCTGTTTAGGAATCCTCTATCCTTCTTTGTGTAGCTCTTGGAGGGAAGTGTGCTAGATTGAACCACTATCAGGTTGGAGGCCAAGCTATGCTTGTATTGGCAGTGCTGGCTCATTGAGGGTTTTGTTGCTACTGCAAGTGTAGTAAGTGGAATTCTAGATCTGCAAGGATCTAGTTTTTTTTGGAGTCTCCTCTCAGGGAGGGTGTCTTGTGACCACCCGGAAGAGGGTATTTATTGTATTTAGACTCCAGATCTATATATTTTATCTGCTGTAACATTCTGCTCAAGCTACTGCGTAGTCTCCTTTTTTTACTACATTATTTCTCATGTACTGCTTCTCTATTGTCTAGATCTTTCATTGTACTTGTTTTTGGTGATTGAGGCTTGCCTCTCACCTTGAATATTTTATGAAGTAGATTGCTGATATCTTATGCTCAGATCTGATGTATATTATGAATAAATTCATCTTCAGAAATTACTGAAGCTTTCTGTAGTTCTATGTACTAAAAGTTAGATCTACAGTTTCTAGTGCATTATTTTGTAAAAGCCCTAAGGGGATCTTGATTGGAAGGCTGAGTAGTTTCCAGATCTGATATGGATCTGATGTTTCAGCCATGAATTTTCTGTAGATATGTAATCTAACATTATATTGCTGAAGCACACTTAGAGGGACACTGTCTATTCATTTCTGCACTTTCTACATACATTGTAGCTCCTATTTCTAAAGATTTCTTGCTTATTTCCTCATGCAATTCACTGTACTTATTAAGGAAATTCATTCAAAGTATGATTTGCTGCTGCTATACTATAATATGTGTCTGATGGCTGATTTCCAGTGACTTCCAGTAGAGACTGCACAATTCTGAAGTGGGTTCTTCTTCATTCCATCAGCTCTTCTCTTTAGCTGATTTTTAACTAGTCAACCTTGTGGGAGATCTGTTTAAGGCCTTAAACCGATTTTTTTTTCCTAAAATTCAGCATGGAGATCCCAAACAGCCTATAATAAGGGAACCCATCCCTGTTCTGTGTTATTTTAACACTGGATTTCTTATACATCATCCTCCTTGAGCCTATTGAAAATTTTCCTGAGAGTGGAATTTCCCGCTTCTCACTTGTTTGGTTTTTGCTTCTCTTTGGATCCATTATTTAGATCTGTAGATATAACGTTCCCAAGGGCAGAAAATCCCAAGAGGATTTTTTCATTCCCACATTTGCTGTGTTTCATCATTTCTCTATAGACAGAGTTTGGAACGGGCCAGGAAGCCTCTGGTTTTCACCCTCTCTTTAGAGGTGATATAACTAGTAAATTACCTACCTGTCTATCTCTGGTTTAGAAGTTTCTGGTGTGTTTTCCATACTACTGTGACCCCATAGTGGAATATCCCAAGATATTCCCCACTGAGCCTATTTTTCCCCATTTGGAATATTACAGTGGTATCAGAGCATGATCTCTAGCTCCGCCTGTGAGATCAAGCTATCAATGAAATCAAGAGCAAGGGAAACATGGAGAGGATGAGATTACTCTCATCTCTATTCAGATTTAAGAAGAACCTCCCCAAGGAGGATGTGCAAGAAGAAAAGAAAAGCAGTAGTGAAGCTCCCAAGGAGTTTCAAAAAGAAGATCTTCTAATCAGATCTACAAGATTTGTGCATGAGGAACATTCTGAATCCTCATCTCATGGATATGTGCACTCAGCCATATCATCAGAGCTTCAAAATTTTTCCAGTGATTCCTTCATGAAGGGGGAAAAGGAAGGTGTGAGCTTGATTGATGCATTACCAAGGGCAAGATCTCCATTTGGTGAAGAGTCCTCATCTCAAGAGGAAAGCATGAAGGTTTCTCCTTCAATAGTTGATCAAGATATATTGTCTCTAATTGATGATGGGACAATTTCAGTTATTGAAGAGGAGGAGAAGGAAGTGGGAGATGAGAACGCAGTCACCTCAAGGGCACCTCAAGCACTTCATAAGGAAGAGGTTGGAGCACTTGCTCCAAGAGAAGAAACTCTTGCACCCTTGCGAAGAGTCCCACAGGATCTCATGCATGAGGAGCATGCACTATCATTGATCAATGGTGAGGTATTGGAGATAGGGGAGGTAGAAGAGGAGGAAGGGCATCACAAGGAGGAGAGCATGAACCCTTCTCTACTTCAGAGCTTGGAAGCACAAAGAAGGCAAGAGGACTTATGCATTGAAGGTAGGGAAAAATCTGTCTACCTGCATCCACATTCTACTCTATGCCTTGACACCTCTTTGCAAGGAGGTCCTCTACTAGGAGCACCTCTTGATAAGAGGCAATCTAAAGTGTTCTCTCAACTATGGGCTGCATATGCATACTTGGCTAAGGAGGGAGCCTTGGGAGAAGCTATCATAGCGCAGATAATCTCTCAAGCATTCAGGAGAGAGATGAGCAGTTTCCTGAAAGGGACATTGCAAAATTCCACTCAGATACCTGCACTGAGAAAGAAGAAATCAGAGATCTATGATGGCATGAGCATGAGGGCACATGGAAACTTCATATCTTTGGGGCAGCCCATTATCTCTTCATTCACAAAGGAGATTTCTGAAGATGGCAAGGGGATCCTAACCCTCTTGTATACATGGGCCAAAAGGAGGAGGTTTTGGAAAACAAGGACTTTCCAAGGGGAAGTTGATTTCCATATGCTCCAAACTTGTCTTGTGCAAGAACAACTGCAAATGGGGTAGCAAAGGGAAGATTATGATGCTCCAACATGTGATCTTGATATCAAGGATGTCAAAGATGGGAGCCATGAGAAGACAGAGGTTGCATTCAAGACCTCTACAGCGCTATCATTCTTGGAGAGCTTGGATCCTTGTTGGGATTCTCAACTCATGATGGAATACTCCAAGGACCTTTTCACATGGGGGGTTCTTGAAGGGGAAGTAAAGGATGAAAGGTTCAAGGTGGTAGATGGAGTTATCTATTTCTACAATCTTATTCTTTTGGATAGTGACTCCAAACTCAAGGAGGGACTATTTTATGCCATCTATGAAATCCTACTTTCCAAACCCACTGGTTTTGTCAAAGCATATCATACTCTCTTGGGTGGATTCATATGGGAAGGATACAAAGAATATGTGTACTCTCATATGAAGAAGTGCATGAACTACTTGGTAGAGGAGGAGGAACAAAGCTCTTGGGAGGAGCCACCATTCACACCTCCTTATCCTTTTAGTGTGAGAGGGAACTCATCCATGAGTTACCCCACTGATATAAAACAAGCATATAGAGAGGCTCATCCTCTTGAGCATTATTTTGTATCTCCTATATGCTTATATTTTTCTGACACTCATTTGCAGGGCATGGTGCCAAGATGGGGCGCTAAGTATGATGGGTTTCATGGGCCTTCTAAGGCCATGAACTATGTTGATGCAGGCCATTCCTTGGAGAACCTTGGAAAGCTATTATATTCCTTATGGTGTGTTTCTTTCACACCAACCATGATGTAAATTCTCCAAGCATTCCAAAGACATATCAAACAAGTGTTGGGGGTGGCACTTGTCATATCTTATTCTATGGCAGTTGAGGATAAAACTGCGCTGGTTGCACATGAGGGAACATATTCCTTCTTATCTATCACACATGGCAGCTAGCATGTTTCTAATCATGATCCCACAAGCTGGATATGTCCTTATCTTTTCTGGGGGCATAGTTGGAAGAAAGGCACACTTGTTGAATGTGCCCTTGGGGGAAGGAGTTCCCCATTCTTTATGCATTGCATGCTTCCATGGGAGCATGAGATTTTGTATGGCCACTATGATAAATCACTTGTCTCTTTGTAAGGTGAGCCATATGTTGGATGGTGACATGCCTCTCACATGTAGTGGGGAGGAGATCTTCTATGGATTGCCAAGCTGGGAGGTGATCCACTTCATTTTGATAATAGCATGGGGATGGGAGTCTTTCATGGATCATGAAAACCCCATGATAGACATCACTTCTATCTTGAGGAGACCATGGATAAACAAGAAGGTTTCCACAACAACCTTCCATTTCTTCATGATGAGAACCTTTGAGTTTATTCATCAAGAAAAAACTTGCATCTTAAGGAAGGACCATTGGGAAGACAAAGATATTGCAGAAAATTCAGAGCAATGGAGGAGACTATTTGATGAGGAGGCCACAAGAGAAGAAGGAGAAGTTTTGCAGCACCCTTGCAGTTTCTTGAGGACAAGCAACATTTGGGAGGGGGAGACTGTAATTTTCTTAAATTAGCTTCAGCTAATTTGGAACATTAATTTTGCCTTATTCATTTTGTATTTCATGATTAATGAATAAATTGTAATGGAGGATGTCTAATCCTCTTGCAAATCAAGAATAAATCAGTGCCTATGTGAAAAGAGACATATTTAGGCCATTGAAACAAAATCTTGCAGGTGTGAAAGGGCCAAGACCACCAAAGGAAATCCTATTTGACCAAGTCAACAACGCTGTCTAGGTTCATTGAACCTCCTTGATGGACTGCGTAGTTCTAGAAGGGGTTTCTGGTGATTGAGGCTTGCCTCTCACCTTGAAGATTTTATGAAGTAGCTTGCTGATATCTTATGCTCAGATCTGATGTATATTATGAATAAATTCATCTTCAGAAATTACTAAAGGTTTCTGAAGTTTTGTGTACTAAAAGTTAGATCTACACTTTCTAGTGCATTATTTTGTAAAATCCCTAAGGGGATCTTGATTGGAAGGCTGAGTAGTTTCCAGATCTGATATGGATCTAATGTTTTAGCCATGAATTTTCTGTATATCTGTAATCTAATGTTCTACTACTGAAGCACACTTAGAGGGACGCTGTCTATTCATTTCTGCACTTTCTACATACATTGCAACTCCTATTTCTGAAGATTTCTTGCTTATTTCCTCATGTAATTCACTGTAATTCTTAAGTAATTTCATTAAAAGTCTGATTTGCTACTTCTATACTGTAATATGTGTCTGATGGCTGATTTCCAATGACTTCCAATAGAAACTGTGCAATTCTGAAGTGGGTTCTTCTTCATTCCATCAGCTCTTCTCTTTAGCTGATTTTTAACTAGTCAACTTCGTGGGAGATCTTTTTAAGGCCCTTAAACCCATTTTTTTTCGTAAAATTCATCATGGAGGTCCCACATAGCCTATAATAAGGGAACCCATCCTTGGTATGCATTATTTTAACATTGTCTTGCTTATGCAACGTCCTCCTTGAGCTTATTGTAGATTTTCCTGAGAGTGGAATTTACCGCTTCTCACTTGTTTGGTTTTTGCTTCTCTTTGGATCCATTCTTTAGATCTGTAGATCTAAGGTTCCCAAGGGTAGAAAAATCCAAGAGTAGTTTTTCATTCCCATATTTTCTGTGTTTCATCAGTTCTCTATAGACAAAGTCTAGAACGGGAGGAATCCTCTGGTTTTCACCCTCTCTTTAGGGGTGATATAACCAGTAAATTCCCTACCAGTCTATATATGGTTTAGAAGTTTCTGGTGTGTTTTCCATACTACTGTGATCCCATAGTGGAATATCCCAAGATATTCCCCACTGAGCCTATTTTTCCCCATTTGGAATATTACATTAACCAATGGGGCAATACATGATCACGAGTTCGACAATTTTGTCTGAATAAGTTTATTACAGAGAAATTATAATACATGAAAAAATATCTGTCTTCTTCACCTACAACCTTTTATAACTTAAGGCGAAACAAAATAGAATAATGAATCCTCAGGATCAGGAGATCTTGAGGCTTCGTAGCCATCAACCGAATTCTTCAAGAATAGGCGTGTTTCTACATCTTTTGTCATCTGTAGGGACCGACATGATACCATTTACTTTTCCTCATTGCTATTGTGTAGTCATTTTGGGTAGCGGTTGGTTTGTTTCGATCCCTATCAATAAAGACAACAAAATTTAGTTCTCATACTATTAAACACACCTTTTATCAATAATTCATTTTACCCTTCTTTTACATTATTTTCCTTTTAATTTATTTCTGAAATGAAGGAAAACATATAAAATTTAACGATAAATCATGTTAAAGATAGGGGTAAAATGTACCTTTTCCTCGGCCCAACATACTCCCCTGCTTACCTTTTTGCATGTCCTCATGCAAACAGATGATTGAGGTGTAGTTGTGTTAAGGAATAGGCTAGACACACCTCTTCTTTGTAAAGTCTAAAACCATGATTTTATTTCACTTTTGCAAATGCCGAGTTTGTATGTCCCTCTGGTAATTCATAATCATGATGGTAGTCTTCAGGAGGGTACCATATGATGGGGCATCTATATCTACATCTTATCCATGTAGGACCCATGTTCAAAATTAGATTACTATACAGATGAAAATGAGAAGCATCAACTTTAAAATTCCTATACCCAAATGGCTCTTTGTTCTTAATATTATTGGCAGAGGCTTGCCATCTATGTTTGGCTGCTAATAAAGCTTCTTGCTGAATATCCTGGAAGTATTCTCTTCCATTCTGCACAATATCTTTGTGAATTGGCCCCAACTTGGATATGACTCCTTCCTGTTGCATAAACTTCTTATGTTGAGTAAACAAATGTATGGGTTTTGTAGGCTCCCCTCTGACCCATTGATCTATACCATGTTCTATTTTCTGAAAGATATTGTAGGATTTAGCTCTTCTAGTCTGATTTTTGGCAAAGGACAGAAAATCTTGGAACTGAGTGTCCCAATGAAGGGGTTGGGGTTACTATCTCTATCATCTTCTAAAAATAAATTGTGTAAATACAATTCACAAAGAAGGTGTTGGGTTTGTTCATCCTAATCATTAGAACATTGGAAAAATTCTTCCATGGTTTTAAATGTAGTGGGTTTCCCTCTCTAACAGCTTTGATATTCCGCAACAAATATCTTTCTACTAAATATAAAGCATAATTGGTGGCCAGTGCCCTGCAATTCAGTACATCTGAGTAAAGAGAAAAAACAACACTAGTTTGTTTCTTAGCCTGTTCCAATTGATCCCGTGCCCATTTTACTTTTACCCTTTCTTCCCTAAGTTGGGCAAAGGTTTCATCTTCAGTTGCAGAAAGGTATTTAAATCGTTTTAGTAATGCTTGATGTTCTTGCAAGGGCACTACTTCCTTCTTATACTAGGAAAATTCATGCTGAACTTGAGTTAATTCATTGTAGAGCTTTTGATTGGAAACTCTTTCTACCAAAGGAGTGTAAGAAGGTGTTTCCTTTGTTTGAGTTTCTTTATCCTCTGTGAGTATCAGTCTGCACAGAGACTTCAACAGTATCTACCGTTTGAGTGACCAAATCTGTTTGGGTTCCCATAGTAGCTAATTCCTTCTTAGGCTTCTAGGCAATGTCTACTTCTTTCAACCATTCCCTTAACTGTTTTACTGTTTTCCTCGATTTTCTGCATTTTCTGCTCATCTTTCTCAATTTAACCTCAGTTGATTTTTCTTTTGAAGGAGTTATGGCAGGAGAAGGAACAAAAGTGTCTTTAGGTTCATGAAGGGTTGTGCCAGTATTAGGGTTATCATTAAATGCAACAATGTTTTCTTTAGGCATCCTAGAGGTTATTCCAACATTGATGTCCTGATTGGGTGGAACAATATTTTCTTCATGTGTCAGAGGATCTGTCTCAATACTTGTGTCCTGTTCTACTAGAAAAATATCCCCTGACTTAGATGTTTTCTCTCTATGGTCTTTCCTATGCACCCATTCATTATCAAAGGGAGACAAAACCCTCAAATACTGCAATTCATCATTGTAAGGTAGAATTTAAGTATGGCCAGAGTTGCTAGTAGAGGCAGACTAGTTTGAATGGTCCCTCCGTTCCTCAAATTGTTTAGGTGGTTCCTAATTTTTCCAGACGCTCTCATTTGTTCTAAAAATTGAGCCATTTCCTCCTCATAGTGTTGTAAAGATGCATTTTGAGGGCTGGGAGGTGGTGTGTAGGATGGCCCTGTCTCATCTGGCAATGCTGAGGTATTTTTCTTTAGTTGTAATATTTCAGACCATCTCCATTTCATTGGTTTTGTGGTCGAAACGTAGGTTCTCTTCCCTCTAGCTCTCCTAGGTATGACTATTCTTGGAAGTTGAATTTATGCTCTGTCAAGGTTTTATTCAGGGGAAAGTAGGGAAGGATTAACAAAATTATCCCATGTTAACTGATGGTTTCTTAACTCATGAATAATAATCAATTTTATCAAGCCATGGTGGCAACAACTTCTTGAGGGTTTTTAGCTATCCTAATCTGAACAAAAATATCATGAAATATAGAATTCAAGAAGAAAGGAACATTAATTGAAATATTTTGTTTAAGAATATCTAGTAGTTTGAGTTGATGGGACTTTACCACATCCTGGCGTCCGTCACATGTGATATACTTTTGAACGAAGACTGCCAGTTCTTGCCAAGGTTGCTTCAAGGAGGCAGGGTTAATACCTTTTCCTTTTCGTATGAATTGCTCATCAAGATCCTGATACACTGAGATTGCTTCTTGTATGAGAACATGTTTATCAGTCCATTTTTCCCCTTCTATTGGAAGTCCGGAGACCTCAACAATTACTTCTTCAGAGACTTGTATGATTCTACCTTTAACTATGGTGATCCCTTCCCACAGGTTCTGCAGGAATTCAATTGTTGTCTCTGTATTAAACCCTTGTAGTTTGTGTAGATATGGAATTTGACTAGCTTGCTGGAGAATGGTGTGAGATAATTCTGATACTTGAAGGATTTTGTGTTCATTGCGAAGAGAATTTCCACCCATGGCTACTGTGTTTTCGTAACTGGTTTCGTCACCCTTTTGTATGTGTTTCTTTCGGCTCTGTTAGTTAAAAACAATATAAACATTGCATGAAGCTCTTATAAAATATATTATTAGAAATGTGACTATGATGTTAAATGCAATGATTCTATTGTCCAATCAGCATATCCGAAGGGATTCACATGGTTAATTCACATGCCTGTTTATTATGGATATTCGTACTCCCTCCAATGAGAGAAGGGCGTTAGAAGTTGGTAATCATCACAAATGTACATCAGGTTTGAATGACCGAAAAGGGAGAAAAGTGGAGTAGTAATCATTATGAAAAGGATTTCCTATTTTGACGGCATAGTATGACGAAATCATGACAGGTGACGGATTATGATTGACGCTGTTATCACTCAATTCGACATAATTAGATATTTCATATAAAATCATAGTTGATTATGCATATAGATTTTGATAATGATAACACTTAGTTAAACAACGTATTCATCTTCAGGAATGGATCAATAGAAAATAGGGGCATAGAAATAACTGAATGTTGTCAGAAAAGTACTCCAATACCACAAGCAGAGCCACTGCTACCAGCATGTGTCTATAGCCTTGAAATGGTTGTTGTTTTAACCCAGAAATGAGGAAGAATCCTCTATTTAAAAGTAGACATTTTTCTTGTTTTGTGGAGAGACCACTATGCTGGTGTGGTGGCCAAATAGTCATAGTGCCATTCACAGGGATTTAATAGAGTGATCAGGCTAGCTCGTGATGAGACCTCCTATCCTTCAAGTAGTGTTAGCTGTCGAGAAGGTCACTACTCTGGTGTGGTGGCCATTGTGGGAGTGTCACCTGTTAGAGCCTCATGATCATGGTAGGCTGGCTCATAATGAGACCCCCTATTCTCTCTTCCTTAAGAATTTGCACATAGAGATATATTTCATTTTTATTATAAATGGAGGAAGGCTCATTAACTCCTTAAGAGTTAGGGATGGTGTAAGAAGTAAAAATAATGCCAATACAAATGATGTTCTTATTCCTATATCCTCATGCCAAAGAGAATTACCACTTGAGAGTGTAAAAAGATACACCAACATAAGACTATGGTAATGAATTGCGTGATAATATGTCTGAACAGGAGATATGCAGCCATTCATTATATAGATAAACCATGTTAGCTTCTGGAGTAGAGATGTCCATCAAAATTTCAAAAGAACATAATATTAGTAATATCATTGCTTTTCTCTTCTTTAGGTGCAAATTTATTTTCTAGAAAATGGTTTTTATGGAAAGAATGTGTAAAGGAAGAGTGGATATTTGAAAGGAAATCATCAAAAGACAAAAGACACAAATTTTCTATTTTGAACAACAAATTTGTTGTTTTGAAAAAAATATGCTAAAAAAACATAATCGTTCAATTAGATTGAACGGAAGCCTGGTCAATCAATTGAACAACAATTGTTCAATGGATTAAAAAACAAAGATAAAAAAAACGTGCTAAAAAAAAAATCATCCGTTCAATTGGATTGAACGGTAGCTGTTCAATTCAATTGAACATCAAATGTTCAATGGATTGAAGAGAAAAGATAAAAAAAACATGCTGAAAAGAAAACAACCATTAAATTGAATTGAACAACAGTTGTTCAATTAAATTGAACAACAGTTGTTCAATTAAATTGAACAACAACTTTTGAATGGATTGAAAAACAAAAGAATAAAATCACACTAAAAAAAACAACCGTTCAATTGAATTGAACGACAATTGTTCAATTGAATGAACAACAACTATTCAATGGATTGAAAAACAAAAATAAAAAAAAAGCGCTAAACACAACCGTTCAATTGGTTTGAACGACAACTGTTCAATTCAATTGAACAATATCTGTTCTACGGATTGAGCAGCATAAATAAAAACATGCTAAAAACACAACCGTTCAATTAGATTGAACGATAGTTGTTCAATCAATTGAACAACAATTGTTCAATGGATTGAACAACAAAAAGAAATCAAACACACAAAAGAAATAAAAAAAAGGAAAAGAATGCGGCTGTGAACAATCAAAACAATATAAAAGAAAGAAAATTGAATTTTTGTATAGAATGATGAAAAGAACGGTAAATTACCATTAATTGTAGGAAACATATATACACTATTTACAAGAGGAAGTAACAAATTTCTATGAACTAAAGCTGTCGGGGCATTATTCCCTGTAGCTAAAATTTGAATAGTGGGATCGCCACGTACCTTCTGGCAGAAAGAATCTTTCATAAGTGGTTTATGATAGAGGCATACCTAGTTTCCATTGACTTGAAAGGCGGAGCCAGATCCATCTATGGTGGTCAAGGTAATGCTACCGTTGCTGTGCACTTCTTGTTTTTCGTAGGGTCTGAGCCACCTTGTTTGTAACTTACCCGGGAAGTCTTTGAATCTAGAGTCGTAGAGGAGTGCCCAATCTCCTTTCTGGAATGTCTTCTTTTTGATGATGTTGTCATGCCACTTGGCTCGTTGTTGCTGAATAATTGTAGTGCATTGTAGAGCAAGTAGCTATGCTTCATCTAGTTCATTTATTTGTTGGAGCCTTCTAACTTGGGCCTCTGTCAAATCCAGCCCCACTTCCTGGGATGTTCTAAGAGTCTATATCTCAAATTCAATGGGGAATATTAGTTCCTTTCCAAATATCAAGTGTTATGGAGAATATCTGATGGTGTTTCACCAAGTTGTAAGATAAGCCCACAAGGCCTCTGGCAGTCTAGTAGCCCAATCCCTGTGATGTGTTGAGACTGTTTTAGTGAGAATTTATTCAAGGAATTTATTGGTGCTTTTGACCTGCCCATTCGACTGCGGTGGTAGGGATAGGTGACTCTATGGGTGACATGGTGGTTCTATAGAGTGGCCATAATTTTATGTCCCACAAATTGTGCCCCTCCATCAATAATCACTTCCCTAGGTAAGCCATACCACACAAATAGCTCAAAAATAAAATTGATCATAGACTCTTTCGTGGATCTTGACAAAGCCACTATTTCTACTCATTTCATCATGTAGTCTATGAAAACCAGTATGTAGGCCTTCTGATTCGATGGCAGGTTGAATGGCCCAACAAAGTCTAGCGCCCATCGTTTGAAAGGTTCTAGTACCAACTGTGGTTGCAATGGCATCTCGTCGGATTGGCCAGGGCAACCCATTCTTTGGAAACTATTGTAGGCTTATACATATTTCTTTGCATCTTTAAAAATTGTGGGCCAATAGTAGCCCATTTGTAATACTTTGTGCCCTATCCTACGATATGAAAAATGTATGCCACATGGTTCACATTGGAAATCCTTCAATATGTCATGAATCTCATCCTCTCGAATGCATCTACGTATATGCATATCAGCTCCTGTATGGAAAATATATCCACCAATCCAGGAGAATCTAGCATTGCATTAAACAATCAACTTCCATTCCTTTGTTTTCAAGTGTCTTGGTAGCTTTCCTACTACCATATAATTCTCTACATCTGCATACCATGGCGATTTTACTGCCACAACAAACAAATTCCATTAGGGAACTGATCATCTACCGCTAGTGGGTCATTTGTCTTTGGAACTCTGGACATGAAATCTTCAACTACATTCTCCTTTCTTGGATGGTCCTTAATAGTTATATCGAACTCCTGTAAAAGCAACAACCAATGATACACTCTTCCATTTGTGATAGGTTTGTTAGCTAAATATATAATGGCAGAATGATCGCTGTACATGAATACTTGATAGCTAGTTATATAATGTATAAAATTATTTATAGCATAAATGACAACCAAGAATTCCTTTTTGCTCACTGTATAATTTAATTCAATAGGAATGTGATTCTTGTTGATATAGTAAATAGCGTAGGCCTTCTTGTCCTCCTCTTGACCTAGGACCACTCCTATTGCTGTATCTGATGCATTCAAAGAAATATGAAAGGGAAACTCCCAATTGGGGCCATGCAAGACTGGTGCAGTCGAGACTAGTTTCTTCAAATTTGCAAAAGTAGTGTCACATTTTTCAGACCAATGGAACTCAACATTTCCAGTTAATGCATACAAAGGCGCAACAATTTGTGAAAAATTATTTATAAACCTATGATAGTACCTTGCATATCCAAGGAAACTACGTACCTATGTCTGAGTACAAGGTGTGGCTAATAAGAGAATTACCTCTATCTTTGTTGGATCTACCTGTATTTTGGCTGCAGAGATCTAGTGTCCTAGGATCACACCTTCGGTCATCTTCATGTGACACTTTTTGTTTCTCAAGCATAATCTGGTAGAAATACATTGTTCCAATACTTTTTCTAGTGTTTTCAGTGCCTGGTCGAAGTCATCTCCATATGGAGTAAAGTCATCCATGTAAACCTTGAGCCCTTCATTTATTAAGTTAATAAAAATGCTAAGTATGGCCCTTTGAAATGTTAATGGGGCATTGCATAGACCAAACGACAATACCCTATAGGCGAATGTACTCTAGGGGCAGGTAAAGGTTGTTTTATCTTGGCCTTCAGGGGCTATCTAGTTCTGATTGTAACCACTGAAACCATTAAGAAAGGAAAAGAACCGCTTTCCTGCCAATGTATCAAGGACTTGATCAATAAAGGGGAGGGGGAAGTGGTCTTTCTGTGTGGCTTTGTTCAGTTATCTGTAATCCACACAAATTCACCACTTACCATTCTTTTTAGGAACGAATACTAAAGGAGAGACCCATTTGCTACGTGAAATAGGATAAATGAAGTTTACATCTAGCAGATTTTGTAATTCGTCTTTTACAATGTCTTTTAGATGTGGGTTTAACCTTAACTGAGGTTTCCGAATAGGGCGAACATCCTTTTCAGTGTAAATATGATGCGTGCATAGTTGAGGATCTATAACCTTCATGTATGGGTAGTCCCAAGCAAAGGATCCTTTATATTTTTGTAATATTTTAACGAGCTTTTGCTGCTAGTCATTATCCAGATTTCTGTTGATATTTAAAACTTTACCTGGCTCAATTTCAATTGGAATTCTGTTGCGAACATCAATTGTGGGTATGTGCTGGTCATCAGTATCTGCTAAGGGGTCTTCCTGTGCATCGTTATCAAGAAATTATTTTAACATTTGACACTTTAAATTCCCTGAAGTAGATGGTTGGTTTATAAAGCTATTAATCACATCATCTTCAGTTTGATCTTTGAATTCGAGTGCTTCAACTATTTTCAATGGTGAATGAATGTTTTGTTCCCCGTATGTAAGTGGTTGTTTGTGAATATTTATAGTGGGAAGAATTGGTTTGGCAGGGGGATATATAGCAATATTATTTATGGCATCTCCTCTAGCAATGGTCATGCTTCCTATTAGATAGCCTATGTAAGCATCAAACGTCGCTAACCAAGGTAATCCCAATATCAGGGGATGTCCGTCTAACCTACTTTTTGGGTTAATAACTAAAAAGTCTTCCGGGTGTTACCACGAGTCCACAGAATCCAGGATACCATGTAATGTACCTTCTAGTTTGACAAGAGATCTTTCAGCAAGTTCCAGCTAGGTAGATGTGGGTTCCAAAGCTGCTATACCCAATGTCTTGCAGGTTTTTGAAGTTAAGATATTAATAACTGCCCCCAAATCGACTAATGTGTCTGAAAAGGAGTGACCATAGATATGTACTGTGACTATGGGGTTTCCTAGATCCTCATATTTTATTCGTGTCTCTTTACCCAAAAGCAAGTATAATAGTGCCCCTACTACATGAACAGTTGGCAAATTCTTTGCTTTCCTCACTTGTTTCTTTAGACACAATTCTTTAATTTTTTTAGCATAGATAGGGATATCTTGTATAGCCTGTAAGAGAGAAATTTTAATGCAAATATTTTTTAATTCTCCTATTAGATCAAAATTTGAAGAGACCATTGGTTTGGGTATTTTTAATCTCTCAGGGAATGGACAAGAGGAAATAATAAGTTTTTTGACTGTGTCCCTCCCCTGTTCTATCTCTGTTTCCGTCACAGTCGATTGCTTAGGTATTGCTGGAATTTCAGACTCAATTTGTGGCAGGGAGGTATCTTATTTAGGTGAAATAACGCACCCTGATCTCAGCCTAAGTTCATTGCATTCCTTTTGTTTAGTTTCGGAGTCTGGATTCTCAACAATCTGGATCAGCTGAACCGATCTGTTATTAGGATTAGGATTTGGCTGAGCTGGAAGTTGAGGGCGTATAATAGGCTGAGGATTTTGTTGAACTGGGTATGGAGATGGTAATGTGGGTTGAGTTTGAGCCCCTGTTACCATAGGTAAATTGGTCATTCCCAGGGGTCGATGCCATTTATGAGACCAATTTGTATGTTGTGAGGTGGAGGCAGGCCACTGGGACTGATATGGATTGTTTTGCCAGTATGGAGGAGAGAAAGGAAAACTTGGCCAACTATTACCTCGAGAGGATTGCGTCGGACAAGGGGGCATGGAAAATGATTAGGATGGCCAAGCAGAAAAAGGTGATTGGATTTTCCATGCTGTTCCAAAATTCTGTTGATTAAATTGCGGAGAAGAAAAGAACTACGCTGGGTCTTGTGACATACCTGGTTGTGCTTTCCACTGTCAACGTTGATTCATTAAATACACCGGTTCTGTTTCTTCTTTTGTTTCTTTAAAAACTGCTTTCAACCCTGGAAGTGAAGGGAACTGCTCAGTCACGTGATCCTTGGTACAAATAACATATGTCTAGACCATGTCTAATGGACACTCCCGCTGGCTGTGCTTCTTCCGAAATTGTGGAAAAAAAACAACCAAGTTCTGTTCTGCTAAATCTTGCTTCTGCTTGGCTTGTAGGACATCTAGTTTTGTTGTGAGGGTGCCTAATATATCAGTTTTGAAATCTTCTAGGAGATTACCGAATTCTTCTTTTGTCACGCTGCCACCTGACTGTTTGTAATTCCTCGTAACTTAATCCCATCCAACTGGTCTATTCCACGTACTACCTTTAGAGCACCTGATACACAATGCAATAATGTCATCATAATATTCTTGATAGATGTCCCATTTTCCCATTATATTAAGTGTTTCTACCCATTCTTCTTTCATTCCTTTAATCATTTTTTCTTTTAGGATATATTTAGAAAATGTAGTATATGGAGATCTTTGCAAATTATATTGAAATTGTTCAACATATTCTTCTAATGTCTCATTGTATTTTTCATACATGTTGAAGATTTTGTCTTTTAGTTCTCGAGTCCAGCAGTAATCTTGATATTTATTAAGAAAATAAATTTTCATCTGATCCCAACTATTAATGGTTCCCCCACTGAGCCCCATAAACCAGCATAGTGCTGCCCGCTTCAATGTAGAGGGGAATAGTTTTAGTTTTTGAGGGTCAGTGGTGTAGTCATATCCCCTACACAAAACATCAAATTCAAATAAAAATGCATCCGGATCTTCTGAGGTCAGTCCATGGAAGGTGGGGATGTTTTGTAACGGGATAGCTTTCATAGGGGAATTTGTAGCCGAATCAACTATGGGATACTCCAATGTGGATGTCTATCTCTAGTTTTGGTTATGCGCCATTTGATCAAAGATGTTCCAGTAATCTTCAAGAATTTCCTGGTCTGGGAGGATAATTTGAGTGGAATTAGGGGGTGAATTTGGAGGAGGCCTTGCAATGATACCTCGATATGGAATATTGGGTGTCTCTATTTCAACCTCTACTTTAGGAAATCCAGGCTTTGGAGTTTTTATCTTTACTGCACTACTGGTTTCTCCCTCTCCTTGCAAATTGCAAGAATTTCCCTCTCGCGAAGGGTCCGGACTCAAAATTTCTATAGTATTAAAGCTCCGTTTAGACCCTTCTGTTTCACTATGAATCTCGGCGTGGGCTGCTGCACGAGGGATTATAGTAGAACTCTTTTCAGGATTGGTTTTGGGTCTTATAGATGCCTGGGATTCAACTTTCCAGATAATTTCGTCTATGTATGTTGTTCTGCCAAGGGCCGCCAACCCCTTGGGTTTTGCGGATTTAGATGGGGGGTTTCAATCTAACTCTATCTTTTTCTTCCTAGTCATAAAAAAAAACACCTATCTTATTTAACCTCTACACAATTACTGAGAAGCGAGCTGGAGAGCAAGTGTTTTTCTTGCTAATACGCAGGTTATTACCTCCCATTTTTAATATCCAATTCTTTTAGAGAAAAAGGAAAAATAAAAAAGACATCACTCCTACACACTCTCCCCGGAAATGACGCCAAAATTTTGAGTCAAGAAGGTGACTGTTAAAGGTAACCTTAATGCTTCACATTAATCATCAACCCAGGGCAAGTCCTTTTATTTCAAGAGTGTGAGAAAAATATATGCGAGTGAAATAAGAGGTCAACTATTCTAAATCGTTGTAAGAAATGTTATCTAATTCTCGAATTTCAATCAAACCAACTCAAAAGTAAACTATGAAAGACTTCAAATCAATCAAAGGAATAAACTCTTAATCTAAACATATGCAGAAATAGACACTCAATGTTGAAATAAGGGCTCTTTTGTAATTGAACATCACGCTTTAATGAATTGAAAAAAAACCTTAATAAATTGAACAACAATCCTAAGAATTGAACAACAATCAACTATTTAACATTTTCCGATGGAATTCTCTTAAACTCAATGAATAACAACATTTAGAATTGAACAACAAACCAAACATTCACACTTATGATGAAAAGACTTCAAGAAATAATCGTATGCAGAATTGAACAACAACTGCTTAAGCACGCTGGAATCAATGTAAAGAATGTAAAGGCGTTACTCCATAATAAAGGAGCATCAATGATAAATTCAACCTATTGAAAAAAGAATTGCAACACATCACACTTGTGATTTAATGAACTGAATGGTAAAGCTAAAAAGCACAAATAATAACTAAAATGAAAGAATAAAAAATAAACGTATAACACAAAAGAGCAAGGGAAATCCCAGGGATCGGGCCTGAAGCCACTAGAAGTCTTCTGTCGAGAAATACTCAGAATTTGCTTAGAATGAAAGCACCAATTTCTTCATTAATAAATGGGGCAATACATCATCACGAGTTCGACAGTTATGTCTGAATAAGTTTATTACAGAGAAATTATAATACGTGAACAACTCTCTGTCTTCTTCACCTACAACCTTTTATAACTTAAAGGTGAAAAAAAACAGAATAACAAATTCTCAGGATTAGGAGATCCTGAGGCTTCGTAGCCATCAACCGAATGCTTTAGGAATAGGTGTGTTTCTGCATCTTTTGCTGATTTGTAGGGACCAACGTGATTCCATTTAATTTTCCTGACTGCTGTTGTGTAGTTGTTTTGGTCAGCGGTTGGTTTGTTTCGATTCCCTATCAATAAATAAATCAAAAGTTAGTTCTCATACTATTAAACACATATTTTATCAATAATTTGTTTTACCCTTCTTTTACATTATTTTCCTTTTGATTTATTTCTGAAATGAAGGAAAACATATAAAAATTAATGATAAATCATGTTAAAGATAGGGGTAAAATGTACCTATTCCTCCGCCCAAAAGATATATCAAAGCTAGAGTTGAGTGTGGATGGCATGGTGTATGTGTAGAAAGATGATGATCCCTAAGAAATAGGAAGAAAAAAATACCATAAGGATGTGGTGCAAGTGGACATGTAGTGAAGTGTTGTATGGTGGGTAGATCTCAATGTAGTTTGAAATCATTGTATTGAGTGAGGGTCCAAGATCCACTTGTTATAAGGAGGGTACAAATTAGAATACCACTGCAAATGACGAATAGGAAAAGGTCAAAATGTATGGTGGTTGAGTCATGGACACAAGCTATACTCATGAAAAATTGTGTGGATTTGTTAAGTGCAAATAATGTTGGAAGGATAGGTCAAGGTATGGATAGTCAAAAGAGTGCATCACTCGTTATTATCACTCATTATCATGTAATGAAAGGACATAGAAGATGAATCTTTGTGAGGAAACTCAAATATTTTCTGATTCCTTACCTCCTTTTCAGTGTT
Source organism: Pinus albicaulis (assembly GCA_034641835.2). Classification (NCBI taxonomy): domain Eukaryota; kingdom Viridiplantae; phylum Streptophyta; class Pinopsida; order Pinales; family Pinaceae; genus Pinus; species Pinus albicaulis. The sequence continues at coordinate 342,517,135 of CM076580.1, forward strand.
ACATGTATTGCTGATAAGGTCATGTCTATGTTGATCCTTGAATTCATTTTTGATTATTCTTGCATTTTTTCTAGATCATTTGAGCACATTAACATAAATTTTAGGTTCTTCCTTTTTTGGTGTCCTTTAGCTTGATTCTTCGTTGACTGTTTCATGATATTCTTTCCAGCCAAGATCTGTTATAGAGGGATATCTCTAGAAGCTAAGAATATTGTCTAATGTTTCAATCCCTTTTAGAAATTTTAATTCTAGATTCAATAGAACATTTACCTTCTCTAGATCCTTTCTTAAGGATACAACCTTTGCTTATAGCTTCTTACAATTTCTTTCCTTTTCTTTCAACTAACTTATCAATATATCTTCTATTTTTGTTGCATCTTCTAGTTTTGCCTTTAGGAGGGTGATTATTGCCTCGCCATAATCATGATTAGGGAAAATTTTAAGAACCCCCGTAAATTTATATATATAATAAATAGGCGAATCCCCATGATACATAGGAAAAATGGAAGGCAATTTTATTAATAATATAATATGTATATATAATTTTTTGGCGAATCTCTCACGAGATTATATTATTTTGTAAAAACATGGCGAATCACTAGTACAAATGGCGAATCACTACTAAAAAATGGTGAATCGTTGTCTAGTGGAGTTTGAGTTGTTGGTTCCAATGAAGATATGGTAGTTGAACCAGGAGTAGAAGGAAGAGAACCACCGAGACCAAGCATGGCACATGGTGACTCATGAGGGAAGTAGTTCTCGTGCAATTTGGAAAACGCGTTCTTTTAGTTCTAGTAAGCATAATGTTGTTGCTCATGCTACTACTAGCACTGATATTGAGGTTGGAGAGGAGTTTCAATAAATTGGGATCTTTGCAGATCATTTTGTTTCAAAAATCCTCCAACACAAAGGCCCATGCCTCTACCGATTTCTTCAATGAGTAGAACAAGTCGAACAAAAATTAAAACGCCAATAAATAATGAAAAGAGTCAATACGACAATCCCAACACACCTCCAAATCGACAGTTGTGCCTCACTGTCTGCTACGCACATCCAAATCGACTTAGCTCATGGCAGAATTTGCTCGTGGGAATGGATCGGGGAATTCGAGGGGGCAGTATCATAAATTCATGAAGCTCAACTCATCCCTCCATAGTCCAATGCAACAATGGAGTTCAACTCTCCTCCATGCATATAATCACGAACATGCACCAACAGTTACACAACTATTACACAATCCAGACCTCTCACAATAGTGGCCTCTCACAAGTTTGACCAACGACGGTGCTTGACTAAAAGCTTTAAAAATAAAAGTTTGACCAGGCAAAGTAGTATTCAATTTTTTATCTTGTAATTAAATAATTCAACATCCCAATATATAAAAATACCATCAAACGAACATTATGCACTCCACTCATAAAACAGTTCAGGATAGGAGGAAGTGTAACTTCTCATTCCATTCATAACACAACTCATGATAAGAGAAAGTGCAACTTCCCATAATGGTAAAACAAAAGGAGGAAATTTAATAATGATAAAACAATTCCAAAGTGTGGGGTATCCCACTTTTTATTCACACACCAAACAACCCATCAACAACTTACTTGCACTTGTCCTTGCCAGAAATCAGGAAATTGATTTTACATTAGAAATTAATGAAAAAACCTGCATATGGTAGAGAGCCTTAGTCACCGGCTAAAATTTTAATGTTGGTCGTTATGGAAATCGACTTATTGCCAACTATCCAAACCTTGAAGTGAAAATTACATTACAGTATGTACAAAAATGGATACAGTTTGAACATGTAAACTCCCCAAGTTTTCTTGTGCCCCTCATTCATGGCTATTGTTAAGATGTAACATGGGAAACCCCCCCTTCCCTTACAGTTCACTTCTTAGGGTTGCATAGTTTCCATATCCAACCATCAATCCAGTCAGCTTCTTATTATTCAGAAGCTGTTGGTAAACCATTGGTTTTTCAAATCTGTTACCAAATTATGAAAAAAATCAAATAAATAATGAATTCATGATTATTTTTGGAGAGTATCTATGTATGATTAATTTCATTGTGACATAATAGCTAAAGAAAAAATATCATTAGGTAAGCAACCCAATTTAAATCTTGAAGATACATAATCTTCAGTGATTTCAATAAATGAACAATAATTAATTGCTCTGTACCTGTTAGGGAATGGTATGAGGTGTGGAAAACCGAGCACATTTGAAGTCAAATGTAATCTTCAGAATTTTATAATATAATACAACTCTCGCTTACTTACAAAAGAAAAAAAAAGCATATTATAATTTCACTATCAAATATCAAATATCAAAAGTATGAATTATTTCTTTCATATGCCCCCTTCATGGATTCTAAATATTTGAGTTCTTTAAATCTTTAGTCTTTTACACACATTTTTTTTCCAAGAAAAAACTGTGTTTTCTATTTCAAGTGTGAAATAAAAATATGCATGGAAAAGTCTGCGCTTTCATACAAAACTACTAGTCTAAATACATTGGAACTTAACCATTGGATTTACCCCAAATACATACCACATCCATCTTCTGCAATCGGTATACACTATACATGACAACAAGAGTTACAAGTCAACTAGAGCACCTCCCATTGTTCTTCTAAGTCAATAGAGGATTTTATATCTCACTGGGAATCTTGCTTCCCCCTTGAACTCCTTGAACAAGATCAAACCTTTCTGTTGTGCCATAACTTTTTTTGAGAGTCCATTGGCTGATTTGTTAAATTATCTATACAGATGTTGCAACGGACCAAAGAGTGAACCCTGTCTCTCTAATTTTGTGAAGCAAAGAAGACAACACTAAATTAGTGATTTGTCACTTCTCATTAAACCAATGCAATTTTCAACTTTTAAACTCTTGGTAGTTGCAAAGATCTGATTTGACACTTCTCAATAAACCAATGCCATTTTCAACTTTGAAACTCCTGGTACCTACAAATATTTGATATCATTTGCTAAAGCAAACTAAGACTTCAAAAAAATCTACAAGGCAAATAGTTCTATCCTCTTATTTGAACCCTTGATCAGCTCCAAACTTTAAGGTAGAGTAACGGGTGAGATAAAAACAAAACAACACCATATCCGCATCTTCTGGAATACCTTTCTCCATCAAAAACCCTTGCTTCATTATGATTTATCTTAAAATCCTTTGGCTTTTTATCTTTGCAACTTTATTTATAGGAAATTCTAATTATATGCATTGCTACATTCTCTATCTTATTCCAACCGTCCACTTATTCTACCAGATCCTCAAAAGTCCACTTGTCCCAACCATCCATAACCCCCACATAATATAGCTAAGAAGAGCTCAAAATTGAGTGTGTGCAAACCATGTCTCAAGACCCTAAAGTAGGGACCCATAATTAAATTGTCCTTGGTAATTTAAAGATTAGAGAACATCTTGCCATACAGAAATAACATATGAACACGTAATAAAGAGGTGATCCACAAATTTACCTTAACATTTGCAGAAAGTACAACGATTTGGTCCCTGCCAATATCACTTTTGTCCATTGTCACAGGTCAGAATTATGTTTGATAGAGATAACGAGGAGAAGGTTCTAATTTAAGAAATCTTCCAGATGCTTACCTACCATCAGTGTCTTTCTCACAGCAAATCCATGTAGGATAAAGCCTCATAACCTAAATTTTATGTAAGGATACTTGTGGCCTTATTCCAAAAGCATACTATTTCATCCCCTAAAATCTATAAAGAAATAAAATTGTGACATAGTAATGAGTTGTAGGGAGTATATTCAACAAAAAAAGCTCCTTGTAAATTCAGATATCCTACTACTAACCAATTTTTTTACCATCTTCTAGGAACACCTTGAACCCCAGCATTAGCCAACACTGATGCTTGATTTAATTTGATATCGATGCTTCTTCTTAGTTAATAGGTTTGATCATAGTGGCTAAAGGGGGAGAAAGTAAAGACTTGTCATTTACAAAAAAGTTATGCAGATTGTGAATTGATCAGCCTGAAGACATTGTGAATTACTTTATTCTGAATTTCAGATTTCTTTGAGCTTAAAGTCAATGCATTGACATGAACAAAATAGGCATACTGCTTGAGACCACTAAAGATTCAATGCAAGAAAGGCTATGCATACCTGAATGCTTTGACGAACTTAAGTTGGCTAGTGATCACGAGGAATTATTTGTCAAGTAAATAATGGCGGGGCATACCTCCTGGAGTCTCCTATGCATTGATTTTTTGGCTGAGTGACTGAGCTTTAATGGTGGTGCACTTTCTGAGAAAAATTTCAAATCTCAAATCTCGTGTGTCTTATATGGTTTGACCTACTATGGACGACATATTCACCTAGCTAGCTCAAGAAAAATGAGATCCTTCACACCAAATTGTATTTGTTCATCTCAGGTAATTGTTCATCCAGATCTTGCCCCATGAATGTTTCCCTGATAAAATGTGAGGGTTTAATAATGGAACCAATAGCTACCAAGATAGATTATCGCCAATTTTGAGACTGAAAGGGACTTGAATAAAATGGGAATTTATTTTGATTAAATAGTTAGAAATCTAAAGATTGCTTGGAGTTGAGAATCAATAGTAAATTTAACTATTTTCGCACTATAGAAACAAGTGAAGCCAGGAAATAGAGTTGGATAGCTAGAACCAAATCCAGAGCCAAAGGGCAGAGTTGAGGTCCATGTTCCAAAGATGCTGATAGAAGACACATTGATCCAAAGTTTGGTTTCCTGAAGCTTTGGTTTCCAAACGTGCTCGGTTTTCCACACCTGATACAATATTGGGATTACTATACCAATAGATTAGATCCTCTCCAAGGGATTACTATACCATATTTTTAAGTTCTAGAACAGAGTCTATTTGGTATGCAGATCTCTCACCCTCACCATTAAGATATGCAATGGTAGATCATGAGCTTTTGTATGTGATACCAGGTCCCACAATCAGAGATGCATTGATTGTCACCATATTCAACCGTCTGTCCATGGCCAACACCCATGCAGCCCTCTCTGACAGTGTCTTGGCTAATGCGTACCATAACTGTGAACAGGAAATATTGCATAACTAGAACAGGAATACCACAGATACCCTAACATTGGCTATCTGTTTCTGCACTTGTTTCCCTTTCTTCTATCAACTATGTTGCAGATTTTGAAGCATGCTACAGCCATAAAACAACACCTTATGAATGGATTGATGAGTAGAAATTTAGCCCTTGAAGACTGATTTTCTACAACATATTTCCAGCGAACACATAAGGATCAAATGCATACATTAGGCCCTTTTCATCTCAAGTACACACCTTAAAGATGAATGTATCAAATTGTTTCTTCATCTACTAATTGGTAGAAAATGGTAAAAAAAAATATTCTACCGTATGACCTACTTCAAAGTAGTTGTTTGTGACATATAAGTTCTCTCATTTATCCAAATTCCTTATGGCTCCATTAGCCCATAACTGATAGGCACCAATTTCCTTCCTTGTCATTCATTCCTTGCTTTTGTCCATTTTTGTTTCTTCATCCTATTTCATACACTACAACCACCACTCATCATATTAAATCACCTTGTGCCCCCATTCTATAGCCTAGCAATCCTACCTTTTAGGGATTCCCCCTTGAGTTGAAGAAGAGCCAACCAAAAGAGAAAGGAAAAGCTCCTCAAAGTGAGTAGGTAATATTATTGCATTGTAAAAAACTAAGACCATCGTGATTGAGAATTTATACTTTTTGCGGGTGCTAGGTTTTGTTGTAACAACAAGGAATCACAGTGTAGATGAAAGATCAGATCTTAAGCCAATTTTATAGTTCAAAATGTAAATAATTATGAAAACAAGATATAATCAAGAAATGTAAAAATCATTACCAATAACAAGGCATATATAAGTAGCAGTAAGTGTGTTCAATGCAAGTTTACATACCAATTCAGCTCTAGGCAATAAATACATCCCAAAATATTAAAAATATAAGGTGATAATCACTAGTGTAAGTAGGGTAGCAGCAAATTACATATACAAATTTAAAGCTCCCTCAAAACAACTAAGGAATCACACTAAAGAAGGAAATGTGCGATAATGTAAACTTACAAGAACTTTCCAAAAACAGGAACACAAATTTATTAACCAATGAATTTTTCATAAATGACACCGATATGATGCTGAGTAACAACATTAGTATCTCATAACATTAGGCAGTTGAAGATCCACTCCATCCACTAGCTTCCACAATATCATTTATAAAATAGAATGTATTGCTGAATAAAGGTATAAAAAAGTTGAATGTCTGGAGTCATGGAAAAATAAACTTAATTTTCTTCAAAATTTGGAAAATTAGACTAACAATAGTGGAGTGAATAAATGGTGAAATTGCAATGCCTTGTATGAGGTCATTGACTTAATGTTGCTTCATGATCAACTTCATCTAGAAGTTATTCAATTTATGCATGAAGAAGCTCACTCAACATGTTATCTACTGTCAAGTGATTCAAAACCACCAATAACCAGGAAAAAACTAAAAAGGTTCACCCTAAAATTAATTTCTTCAGTGTCAAGATTCAGTATGCAAGCACACGTAAGCAACGAACGGATGTGTGTCACAGCAAAGAAAACAAGAATGTAATTATTGTGGATTAAGAGGATAACTTACTAGTCATGCTGAAAGAATTATCAAACCCCAACTAAAAAATAGTTTTAAGCCATAACCAGCAGCATAGATGCTCAAGAAAAATCGTTAATAGTTGAATTTCATGGTTCCATGGTCTGTTCATCACATTCTAAATACCATCTATAGATTTTAGTGGGTATCAAACTCTCAATACTTCAAGAAAAACTATCATACTGGCATTTTTCGAAGGAACCTCATATGAATACTCAAAATGGGTTAACTGAAATGTAGGTTAGTGACTACAGGAAGGCCATACTAGGAAACATGGTAATGAAGATACATAAGTGTTTTAAGCATACTTACAGAGATTAAACTTTTAGCTCCTGTATTAACTCGTAACATTATTAAAGTTGAGAAATTTGACCATAGCTAGCAGAAGATGATGTTATTTAACATAGGACAACTAGCAATTCTAATACAAGTATTTTCTTGATCACTAAATCTAAAGCATTGCCGATACTACATAAAGGTTACTTAATAATAGAGAAATTATACTTACCTCAAAGAATAGATACTGCAAGTGGATTGAATTTCTCAGTCCAAACAAAACCATGCAAAAAAACAGGAAACAAGATATGTACAACGAAAAGCACTTTATGAAAGAGACATATTTCCATAATTTGGCCACATATACAAGGAATGCATGCAAGAAATATAACATTAGCAAGAAAGGCATCAACAAGAGGGAAAAAAAATACTTAGATTGTCTCAATGTGTACTTCCAAGAAGATTATATGGACTGAAAATCCGTATGCCTATTTTAGAATCAACTGACTCAACCACATTTTCCAGAGCTGTCTTTGTATTTCCAGGTGATTCATCCTGCTAAATTCTAGCCTCAGGGCATGGAAGTTGAATGATGGTCCTTGGATGTGCATAGGCTCGCCGATATTCTTGCTGGTTGAGTGAGGGTATGGAAGATACCATCTCAAATAGCAATGGCAGATACCATCCCAAATAGCAAGCCCTAGAGCAGTCAGTTTAGTTAATTAGCCCTAGAAGCCTAGAAACCCAATATAATTGCATAGGTACAGGGATTCGACAAAGTTCTGCAGTGTCACTTGATAGCCTATAAGCCATGGATTTCACAACATACCTTAAATTCCTGTTTATTCTCATGGGATATTTGCTGCTGGTGCTTTTTTTTAGGACTTGGGTTCATTTGCCTTCTCAGGCAAAGGTTGAACTGGATTGCTCTGAGTATGGGTCCTGGTGCATCTTATGGCGGTAATAAATGTTCTTATAAAAATTAGACTTAATATGAATACATCTCATGCTTGGTTGTCCATATATCTCCTTCCAATCTCCATAAACGAAGTCAGGATGGGTAAAATTAGGTTGCTGCTTGGTACTCAGTGACAAGCTCCTTCGCATTTATATGTGTGCTTGCACTTGTATAAACGTTGAAAAAAAATGATGCTTTTGTTTGCATTGTTATATTGTTTCCTTGGTGGGTAAGATTAGGTCGCTACTTGGTACTCATTGACAATCTCCTTGGCATTTAGATGTTTGCTTGGCACTTGTATAAACGTGGAAAAAAGATGATGTTTTTGTTTGCACTGGGATATTGTTTCCTTGGCACATGCATAAACCTTGAAAAAGTTTCTTGCTTCTGTTTGCACTAGCATATTGTTTGTATTTATAATTTGTGAAATCTATTGTGTGGCAGATTCGAGAAGTTAGACCAAAGGTTACCTTAGTAGCCTACATGGCAGCATATATTGCAAACTATGATTATATTGTGGATTGGGAATTTCAGACTGATGGCTTTATCCGAATTAAGGTAGGAAACTCTAAAATATTTCCTTGAGAAAGCAACTTGTCAAGTTATTTTTACTCAAGCGCAGATTAGAAGGGCTAAGCTTTTGACCATTTTATTTGGCACACAGGTTGGATTAAGTGGGATCTTGATGATCAAAGGTTCAAAATATGAGAATGTCAATCAGATCAGATCCAAGGATGAGATTCATGGGACTTTTCTTGCTTAGAATACAATTGGTGTCATCCATGACCATTATATTACTTTCTACCTAGATATGGATGTTGATGGTACAGATAATTCCTTTGTTCAGGTCAAGATGGCCAAGCAAACGGTGAAGAATGGACAAACTCCAAGAAATTTTTTTTGGAAAGCAGAGAGACACATAGAAAAAACAGAGAAGGATGCCCAAATTAAGTTGAGAATCTAGGGTTTAAGTATCTACTGAGCATTACCAATAAAATGAAGTGAATGGAATGATCTCTAATGTTGCAGCTACAGGATCAAAGACATTTTAGTCGGGATTATATATGGTAGGAGTAGCAAATTCCTAGCTCTCAAAATTTGCACATGTTTCAATCCTGTCTATCTAAAAAGCCTAACAATGTTGTTGTGACATTTGCTTGCAATCTTAGTGCACTTGTTGACATTCTCAGATGGATTTTTACACTATTCTATAAAGAAATCAACACATGAAGGTACGAAACTAGGGCTGCGATTTGAAATTGCTGTCAATTGTCATTCTCAAGATGGTTTAGTGCTAACTGCATTTGGGCTAAGATTATCCCTATAGCAGTGCTTGAGCCTTGAACTTATATAACATTAAGACCAGTTAACTAGGGCTGTGAGTTGAAACTGCTGTCTATTGTCGTTCTCAGGATGGTTTAGTGCTAACTGCATTTGGGCTAAGATTATCCCTATATTAGTGCTTGAGCCTTGAACGTATATAACATTAATACCAGTTATAACTGAATATGGGCTGGGACTATACTTATCTGTGGATATTTCTTCGAAATTTGATTTCAGATGTTTAATAATGTGCTTTTTTCAATCTCTTTATTTTTTGATTCTGTTCCTTCATTTCATTACACTTCAACTATACCCAAGTTAGAGATGCCTGAGGCATTCCTTTTGATGTAGGGCTATTTGTTGGTGTTTTGACTGTTTCTTTGACCACTTCTCTTCTTGTACACATGTTTATACACTTTATTTCTTATTTACTTTCAATCTCTTATAACCACAGTCAAGGTCCAGAAATAAATTTGTATGTTCAGTAATACCTTTTGTTAAATACATCGGGCCAGAATCTGGTTTCTGCAAGAAAAAATCTCCTGCTAGAACAAAAGAACTCAATAGTTTCCATGTTAGAAGTTTCAGTTTGATGTGATTCTTGTTCTCAAGAAGTTGAAACTTGTTTGTACAGTTATCTCAATGGATACATGTGGCATGCTATGATGTTTCTTTGACATGTATTGGATCTAATATGAGAGAGACCTTAACAAAATCAATATAGAATAATGCAGTTGCAATGAATTTTCTCCATGGTTAAAAAGTCTTGTATATTTGCAGTTTCTTCTACAAACTTGGTACTAGGCAACATATTCTTTCCCATATTTTATTACAGTGATGTTTAGTATGTGAAGTTAGCCCTCAAATACATTTTTGCATAATAAATTTGCAAGGAATACATTTTTTTATGAATCAGTTGTAAGAGTTGAACCTTGTTGGGGAATGCCCATCCTTAACCCATTTGTAGAGATGGGTCCTCGGAGGGCCAGCCACAAAGTGACTTTGTGACTGGGCTTTGTGATGACGTGAATCTACCATTGGGTTAAGGATGGCCATTGGGGAAGTAATGTGGCCATCCCAATGTAGTTGGAGAAGACAATGATTTTAGCTACAATCATCGCTTTTTGAACATTATGTGGAGAATAATAGGTCACGAAGGCAACCAACCATGATATTGTTACTATACATAGATATCGATCTCTGTAACTCATCAGTTTCCTTAAAGAAGCAACAGCCCCAAAAGGTTCCTCCATTTTTAACGTTATTTTGTTCTGTTTTCTTCTATAGTGAACTTTCAAGTATTCCAAGATGGGTTTTGCTGTGATTGTGGATTTATGGCTGATTTGGATATCAATCAATGCCTAAAAATCAATTGATATCTTTTTATGTATGCAAGAAAGAGTTAGGTTCTTCTTTTTGATACAGGGAAAATTGTCATAGAACTGAAAAGTGATAATAAGGGGTAAAGCTTTGTCCAGGGAAAATTGTCATAGAACTGCAAAGTGATAATAAGGGGTAAATCTTTGTCCAGTAACTACTTCCTTGCTTGTTTAACCAGTAATGCTGGCTCAACGTGGCTGGATCCCATTCATATAGATGAATGGAGGTGTGAGATAAATGGGTAAGAGGAGTAAGCAATGAGGTTCTTTAATGGGGATGATAAATGTATTTTTGTCAATTAGGTTTTGAGGTGAGCAATCATTGTAAGCATGGATCATAATCATACTAGTGTATAATAGATCATGGATAACCAGAATTCAGTTTGGATTTCTACACCCATTGTTAATTCCTTCCAAACTTTGCATATATCCCTCCTAGATGATAAATACACTGACATGAAGGAATGTATGACAAATTTAGCTTTCAAGTTCAATATCCAGTGCCTTACATTAGAATTACTCCAATGTAGCAATAGGGAAATATATCATTGTTATGCATTTGATATTTTGGTCTTGTCGTAAAATTCATCACCTATGATTAATATTCAACAGTTACATTTTTACCTTACAAATACAGAAAAAATCATATTAAGCCTACAATTAATACCAAGAAAGTAGAGCATTTTTAGGAGAAATGTTTCTGAATGTGACCAATCTTGAAAAAGAAAGCCTATAATGTAGACCAATATTGAAAAAGAAAGCCATCCTTCATTCTTGATGAGCTTTCCTTATATGGTTCTTCAAAGGATTTGTTCTTCAAAACCCTTATATGGTTCTTCAAGATGATTAAAAAATGAATAACTCTATTATTTCAAGTCAAAACAGCCCAATTTTTGATGTGAAAGAACCAATGGTGAATGTAAAGGATGCAGATTATTTGGTACTGGGATGCAATACCAATTCCAAAGGTTGTTCAAAACATCCTTTGGATGATGTTAATACTAGGGTGTTTTTAGCAGAACCTGAAGATGGTGTCACTGACCCAGAACTGGTGGATGATCATGATCCGAGAGGCTTCTCAGAAGAATCAAATCTTAATACCATAGTTTCTCCAGAAGATCTTACTTATGGCATTAATTCAATGCATGTCTCAAAAGCACCTATGGATCCTGTTGATGCAGTAGTCTTGTCAGAAGAGTAGGCTAAAATTTTAGGTCCATTGCAAGTTAACAATGTCCCTTCCCTTATAAGACGAAATATTTCAATATTGAATATGGAAGAGCACAAGACAATGCCAAATAGACACACAGGAAACATTGATTTCAGAGTGACTGAAAACTCTTCCAGGGACTTTCCTGTACCAATAGACAGCTGTACAGATATTGCTGTCACAAATAAAGTTGCAGCATTTTTGGAAATTTCCAGTTCCCTATCCTTGAAGTTAGTGAGGGAATGTGAAGGAGAATCACATTCTATTTCTATGATGCCCAATTCAGAAACTGTTAGTCAAGTCTCTGAATTTCATGAGAGGCATGATAATGTAGATTTGGATACTATAAATGTCGGGTGCTTCGATCCAAATCAACAAGATGAGGATTTGTGTGGTGAGAGGTGAAAATGTGAAGTTGGGAAACACTTTTTGCCCTTTTTTGACGTTGAAAATTGTAATTTTCTATGTTTTTCAACTTCAACTCCACTAAACTCATATTTTTATTGCAAATTATGCTTTGACATAAAAACAAGAATTGTAGAGAATTGTCTTACCTCCATACCCATATTTAAAAAAAAAATATTGACATATAGAGGGGTAAATTTCTTGTTTACTAACTGCATATACTTGAAATTTTCAGGCAAACATAAATAGTCACTTTATGATCCCTAACTTTTTTTAGGGAAGGTTACTCATTTTTTGGAAAAAAACCATAGCATCATAATATGCATATATTGCACTAGTGCCCAGACTATTTTTCGGTCATTTTCGGATTAAATCACTATTTTTTTATTATTTTTTGAAATGGACGAAGACAAAAAAACAATGACGTTTCAGTACATTTTATGATCCTTAGATTTTCTTTTCAATGTGACCGTCAATAAGAAAAATGAGAGTACCCTTTTGAAGTAGACAGGGAGAGGAAATGCAATATGATTTTTCTGAATTTTTTGGTGTCCTCATTTGAAAGTTATTGAATTTTCATTCAGTGCAATTTTTCGAACAATGAAATTCCACAATGACACAGTTTAGTAAAAAATTAATAAAAAATTGAATTTTTTAATGAAACTCCATAAATCTCACATCATCAGAAACTAGATTAAGAGATGAATCTAATGGTACTTGGTCCGACATATAACATTTTGTTTTTGTAGGTGTTCTGTCCCTCCAAAGTTGCAGGTTCCTGAAAACTGTAGAATTTTCTGAGTTTTTCGTTGACCAGAAACTCTCAGCCGAGATAATGTCTCGGACGAGAAATTTATAAAACTCTCGACCGAGAAATTTAGAACTCTCGACCGAGAGTTTAACCCATCTAAAGTTACATTTAACCGCGTAGCCAAACTCTCGGCCAAGAGTTTGCGCTCGAGAGTTTACCCAATGAAACTCTCGGCCAAGAGTTTTATTAAATGTTTTATATAAAAGTTTTATAAAATGTTTTAATCAAAAGCCGATGCAATCTTTCGGTCGAGAGTTTTATATAAATACTCTCGCTCGAGAGATTAATTTCACACACAATTCCGAACCAACGAAAATTGCGAAGGTGCAAGGGTCCGAAAATTGCGAAGGTCCGAATTCTTTTTCTGTAAAGGTGCGAATATTTTCTGTGTACAATTTTTTTTTTGGCAAAACAAAAAATTTCAAGTTTTTTGGGTGCGAAATATTTTTTGAAAGCTTTTGTGGGTGCAAATTTTTTTTTTGAAATGTTTTTGGGTGCATGCATGAAGTATTTTGCATAATGTCTCTATGAAGACATGGAGTATTTTTGCAATCTTGCAATCTATGCAGGCATGAAGTATTTTTGCAAAATGTCTTTATGAATTTAATTTTTAAAAATTTTTTTCTCTCTTATTGAAAGCATGAAGTACTTAGTCTTAAATCTTTATGTTTTTTTAGGTATTTGGTCCAAATAGAATTGGATTTTAGGTTTCCAATTTTGTGAACATGGGATAAGATTTAAAGGATAAAAATGAGAGTCAATTTAAAGGATAAAGAAAAGAATTAAAGGATAAAAATGAGAGATTACAAAAAAAAAGGCGAGAGGAAAGGGAAAGATTAAGGCATGAAAGAAATGTGGAGGTAGAGCATCATGAAATTGATGTAGAGGTACATGACAATGCGAGGAAATGAGAAATTTTGAGGATCTTGTCAACGAGAATATTGATATCGATGTCACTGGTGAGTCAATTTAGTTTCTTCAATTTGAATTTTGTATTTTTTTTAAAAAACATTGTAGTTCAAAATAGTTTTAAAATTAAAAATATGTATACAGGTCAATTTCAAATTAGAATTTTTAATATTGTTTTTTATGCAGGGACAACATCAGAACCACAAGAAGATACTACCACAAATGTCCAAGAGAATATTGATATTGATGTCACTGGTGAGTCAATAGTTTCTTCAATTTGAATAAATTATATATTTTTTTTTTTAACATTGTAGTTCAAAATAGTTTTAAAATTAAAAATATGTATATGTCAATTTCAAATTATAAGTTTTAATATTGTTTTTTATGCAGGGACAACATCAGAACCACAAGAAGATACTACCACAAATGTCCAAGAGAATATTGATATCGATATCACTAGTGAGTCAATAGTTTCTTCAATTTGAATTTTGTATTTTTTTTTAAAACATTGTAGTTCAAAATAGTTTTAAAATTAAAAATATGTATATGTCAATTTCAAATTAGAAGTTTTAATATTTTTTTTTATGCATGGACAACATCAGAACCACAAGAAGATACTACCACACATCCAATTTCACTGCAATTAATTGGAAGTTCCAAGAATGTTGTATACAACTACAAGTTTCTAGAAAATATGGATGCAACTAAAATTGAAGAATTGGGACCACCATTGGCTACAAGGACAGTTCGAGATAAAGTAAAATCTGGATTGAAACATACTTTTGAAGGTTTATCTATCATATCACAAGCTCAACCGTTACGTGGATTTATAAAGCACAATTCTCTCAAAAATGTTGTGGAATTATTGGGCATTAAAAGTGAAAAAGAGGTTTTAGCAAATGAAATGGTAACAAAAAATGTGACGTTAGTGCTTGGCATACTAGCCAAAGGGCGATCTGATGTTGCAAATAATTCTCGTAGAGAACTTTTAACAGGTGCAATTGCGAAAGGAACTTCATCAAGTCGGTTGATGTCAACAACTTCAAAATTGATTAAAACATCAAGAAAACATTTATGGAGGCATTAAAAATTTAGAACTCAAATAGATGAGAATGATGAACTTGCATGTTGGGCTAATATCTGCAGGTCTCCATATCATGATATACTTCCTGATGGTGTGAGGGATAGGGTAAAAGAGTTTTGGGATTCGAATTCTCGTGTGTCGCCAAATGAAAAGGATCAACTGCGACACCGTATATCTAAGGGAGTTTATGAATCTCATTCCAAACATATAACACAGGTCAGTCAAGTATAATTATTCGAGAACTTTATGGAGAGTAATATTGATGTGAAGATTTCCCTTAGCACATTTTTGAAGCTTAAACCATGGTATGTCAGGCCTATCACTGTTCGAGACACATGTTGTTGTCGATACCATGTAGAATTCGAATTATTGTATGAGACATTTGTAAATTTTGGCATAAAATATTGGTCAAATGACCCTCCTCCTTCAAGTGTTCGTGAATTTTTATCAAAGATATTATGTCCACGAGAGAATAATGAATTATTTTATAAAAAGGAATGTGTTGGTGGAAGAAAATGCAACAAATGTTCTCATTTGGCACTCTACGATGAAAATTATCCCATTGATCCTAATGATCCCAGACTGTCAAATCTTAGTCTGAATTGGAAGTGATATGAATATGTTACTTGCACTCCTGTTGCAGATTCAAGCACAACATCAAAAAAGATCACTTTACTTGACGACGAGATTCCAGTGACATCTTTTATGGAGAAGTTCAGGGTGCAAATATACAAATATATTAAGCATTGTCATATAGCACCATGGCAGGATTTACAGTTCAAGCAATCACGTGAGGTGTTCCTGAAAGGAACAACATTATCAGTGGTTGATTTCGCTGAGAATTACATGTTTAGTCCACAAAAGGAGATACAAAGTGAGTATTATCATTCAGACCAAGTATCTATATTCGTGCATATTTTGTATAGACACGCAGAGCTTACTGTCGATGGTTTTGATAGCGATGAAAATAATCGTGAGGTGATTAAGGAGTACCATTTCTACATCAGTGATGATCGAACACATGACACGTGTTTTGTTCAGCATTGTTTTGATGTTATTTATAATGAATTGTTGAAATGAAGAGTCACTTTTAAAGAACATTGGGTATGGTTAGATGGTTGTGCTGGACAATTTAAATCAGCAAGATCGTTCTATTGGTTGTCTCGTCTTCATAAGAAAACCAACATTCGACATACATGGAATTTCTTTGAGACAGGGCATGGAAAAGGGGAGCATTATGGTGTTGGGGCATGCATAAAACATGCACTTAGGAGGTATCAATTGAATCACTCAGCTTCCCGACTTGAAAATTCTTTAGATGTTTTTAATTGGTGCAAGGACAATTTAAGTCATGTATCGAACCCAAGGATGGATGATGTGCACAGGTAGGCGTACATATTTAACTAACAATATATTATACATATCTAGATATATATATGTCTATACATATATGTGCACGTATTTTGTTATAAAAAAATATTTAATATTTTTCAAAATTTGACTCATACATATGTGTGTGTTTTTCTCAAGCAGGTACTTTTGGAATATTGCAATGGGTGATGTTGATAGATCATTTCCATATAATACCAGTGTAATCCCTAAAACAAGAAGTTTACACTCAATTAGGAGTAAGAACATGACAAATATACATTGCATTGAGAAACGAAAGTGCTCTTGCTTTTGTTATGCATGTATTGATAAGACAGAGTCCATCGATGAATGCGAAAACCAAATTAAGAAATTTGTTATACCATGGAAACACGAAAAATTGACACCATTGCCCCCATTTGGAAATGTGAGTGACAAGGAAATGGACAATGAAGTGGCTGTGATTGACAATGATTATGATCGTGTCTCTGATATGGTTAGAGAAGGTGATGTCTTCGTTGTGATTGCACCAGAAAATAATCAAGAAAAAGTGCATTATTATTTATTAAGATGCACTATGTCTAAATCCACGTTGTTGCAAGAGTATAATGATCCATCAAATTATACATACCCAATCGGTTCGATGGTGTTAATGGGACATTTCTTTGAAGAAGTAAAGAAATGTAAAGATCATATTATTTTTCAAGATTACCAGCCAGAGGTTATTTATGCCCAATATAGTCACTTGGTCATAGCAACTCGATTGCAGTTGAAGCAAGTGAAGAGCAGAAAAAAACAACGAAAATGGAGGTTATCGATAGATGATCATGATGCCATTCTGGAAAAATTTCCACTAGCACATTTCATATGAGTGGAACACATTGTTCAAGATGAACAATGAACTTTGATTCTAGGGTTAGAACATATAATTGCTACAATTCATTGGACTTTATATAGTTTAAGACTATATTGTGGATTGCTTGAACAAATAAATTGACATGTGGATGCTTAGATGTGTGTTGGTACGAACAATATATTATGATCCACTGGATTAGTGTGCTTTGCTAGATAATTAATATATGGTGATTTAATGTGTCCATGGTGATTTAATGTGTCCATCATGTTTACTCCTAGATGATCTTAACTCGCCCATGATCTACTGGATTAGGGTGCTTTGCTAGATAATTAATATATGGTGATTTAATGTGTCCATGGTGATTTAATGTGTCCATCATGTTTACTCCTAGATGATCTTAACTCACCCCTTTTTTTTGCATGGATATGATGGTGATCATGATCGATGCCAAGTTAAAACCATAATCTACATGCTTGAAACAATCAAATCAATGTCAAATTAGATGCCAAATTAATGGAATGACTTGCATTTCACCTTATGTTTCACCTTTGAAATCAGACTTTGAAAGTTTGATATTATTGTTTTAGCATGTTTCTTATGGTAAATTAAATGTTTATCTTGATGTCACTCAATTTCCTATATCATAGCCTATTATAGAAAATGTTTATTTGAGTTTCCCTTCCTCGAAAACCTTTTTAAAAACCTAATTATCACTTCAACCCATTATCTACATGCTTGAAACAATCAAATTGATGCCAAAATAATGGGAACGACTTGAATTTCAGGTTATTTTCACCTTTGAAATCAGACTTTTAAAGTTTTGTATTATTGTTTTAGAACTAAGTATGTTTCTTATGATAGATGGTTATCTTGTTATCACATGAATGCTTATAGAATAACATGTGCCCTATTGAAAGGAATTATCAGGCTTGCATAAAGATAACTCCTTACTATTGTTGCTTCATCTTTGGTTAATCATAATGTTGAGTCTTATATGAGTTAAATCAATGCATGATTTTCCAAAATGACCTAAAACAAATGCCAAACATCAAAGTTATTTCATAACAGTTCTGTGCATTCCTGACATTGGTATTTCGGTTGAGTTGTTTGCGAAATGTTGAGGTGATTTTTATTATAAATTTGAGCTAATCTTCACTTCGAATATAATAAAAGATCCATAGATGGAAGCTGACACTAAACACTAATATATAATGTTACTTGTCACTACCTGAATCACATATCACTAGTTATTTTGACTTTCGTCATCATCCTTTAATATCATTGCTGGGTTGTTCTAATCACTGTATCTTATATGCAAGTGAAATATCTCTTCATGGAATACTATAATGCTGATAAATTTATTCTGCTCTATTTTTTCTGTGGTCTATGCCTTTTAGTGCCCTCACATAATTATGTGTTGCATTCTTAGTAATTTTGAGGCTTATAACGTCGTATTAAAATTATCATAATTTGCCATTACGCTTTGTAGTACATGTAACCATGTACATAAGAGTGTGTAGGTAAATACACCTAGTATTTCCCACTTAACTCAATCAGAATAACAAATTGAAATTTAGATTTACTTATGGGAATATTATGAATATCATGTGTCTTCTTTTTGTTGAAAATTCAATAACAAGTTATTTCCTTTATGTAGGAGTTAGAGGTACTCGTAAATTTCAAGTTAGTTGATCATATATTGTGACAACATACTTACCTTCCTACCGATTATTTAATAATATTTTGAGTTAATTTCTATATCAATAAAATACACATAGCCTGTTGGGAAATTAGAAAATCTCGTTTACTACATTATATTACAGTTTGATAACATAATTTTTTCAATGAAAATGTCTAAAGAGACATATCTCAGATATCTAAGATGTTTTTGCGAGCTTGCCTTTGTATCGTTAGCTAGTTAGATATTCATTTTACGAGATAATAATTCTATATTCATTCTTCTATCCCTAGATTAATACTTTTAACTACTACAAGTCCAGAAAATGGAAACCTTTAAGTCAACATTTTTTTTTAATCCAACATTAGCCATTAAATCCAATAATAGTTTAATGTTTGAAAATAGTAATTGTACAAAAAACAGATTTATAGCAGTGTTACATAGTTCCACAGTTATTGAATTATGTACACCTTTTTAAATGCAAATGAGTAAATTTGAAAAATTATTCCTCGTTCATATGCTTATAAATAGAGACACTACATCTTTTCAAAATTACACATGCATGACTTAACTACAAGAATGGAATATGTTAAAGTTATACAACCACAATTTAAAACACTTAATTCCTTGTATATATTTTTCAATAGTTGTCATTCAATATGTTCAATTGATTATTGTCTCTACATGTGAAAAATTGACAAAGTTAATGTAACAACTAAAAATTAATATCTCTATTTTAACATGTCCTACATTCTGAATTGGCATCCAAAGTTAACCATAATAAATATATTCTACTCATCTCCCGCATTAAGTTCATATTAGAATGTGCATTTCATTTTATAAATGAAAGCATGCCTTAAGAAGGTAAGTCTCTCTGAGCAGCTTCATGATACATAATGGCATAATTTGAAAAAAATGAGTCTTCTTGTGTTATTTCTTGAATTTTCTTGTGTTGTTTAACAAGACAAAATAGGACAAGACATTGCAATATCTCATCTATAGTAGGTAGATAGGACAAGACATTGCAATATCTCATCAATGTTGGGTTGTAGAGTGCCTCTCAGTGCACACTTAATGATGTTACATTGACATACTCTCTTCATTATTGGATCGATGCAATTTGGTACAATTTGAACATGTTGGGTGTTTGTTTTAAAGGGTATTTCAGTTGTTACTTGTTCAAGGAAAAACCCGTAACATGATTGTCATTTATTAAGCTGACTGCAATAAGTAGTGTAAGTCATAATGCCTCTTAAATTGTCTTGAATCACTCATTGTTTCAGACATCAATGACAACATTAAGTAAATGAATTATTGTTGAATGTCTGAAATGCACACTTCAAAGAGTTTAGACCTACACATGGTTTTCACACATTTCAGATATATGTTTGGCTTGCCTAATATTTGGCTCCTTGGCTATCCAACTAGGACTAAGACTTTTACCTTTAAATGAGAGGTTGAGTTGCAACACCTCCCACTTACAACTTGCTTCTTAGTCCTAGGATAACTTCATATCCACCCCTTAAACTATTAAAATTAGGTTGAACAACAACATCATCATTCTAAGAATCCACATGTGAAATCCACTACCATTAAATCATTCTAAAAGCCTTTGAGGTTTACATTATAGTGACCATGCACATTTTTCTATCCTTCAAACTCTTTAGAACACTGCTCATGCCCAGAAACTAATAAATGTTTAATATCTCTAACAATTCCTTACAAATTTATGGAAATGCAACAATTTTTTACAAATTTCTATGAAAATATCCCAAAAAAATTCTTATAAATTAAACATAATTCTCTTTAGCATCTTTCCATCTTAATTTGCAGCATCTTGAGCTTACTTCAACATCATTTAGCTTCTCCCATCACTTTCCTTACTCTAATACCATGAAAATCCCATGAAACTACACAACAGTTGTATTTTATCACAAGCCATATATTTATAATGCATCAAACTTTCCATTTAACTATTGATGCTAATCTTCTCCTATCCTCTTATCTAGTTTCATTCTTCTCTAATTGCACGTCCACAAACTGCAGTGGTTTATTTGTTTCAAAGATAATTTTTTCATTTGTTTCGATTCTCGAAGGTAACTCCTAATTATGTATTTCCTATATTTATATGCTTCTATTTTAACATGAACAACAAACACTGAAAAAGGAGAGATTTCTAGAGCTAGACAACATCGCTAACGCACTTAGAAGTAGAAAGGAAGATGTCATCCTAATGTCAAAAAGTGACAAAACAGTTCAATGGCCCACTATAAAGTACATCTTGTAACAATAATAAGGGTAAACCTTACACAATTTATTAGAGATAAAAACCTTATAGAGACCACTCTTAGAAATAGGCATTTCCAATAATGAAGATAAAGGGAAAAACCTACAGGATATATTACAAACAAAAAGTATATAAAAACCAGTCTTAGGAAGAGGCATTTCCTATGATGAAGGTGATGAGACAATACCAGACGGTTGAAAATACCATACTTGATAGGAGACCTAACCATGAGTTTGTTGCACACACAAGCATGCCATCAGCCACCAACCATGCAACCTCAAGTGACAATGTGCACATGTGTGCTTGTGTTGCATCATTTGGCAGAATCAAACCTATTCATCCCCTCCCACCAATTAACCCTATGCTTTTTGCAACCCCTGTCACGAATTAACCCTGTCTTTATTGTGCTTTCTCAGGCCAATCAACCTCGTTTTATTGCCTTCTTCTAGCCGACTTAGGACATGTGTTAAGAGTCTCTTTGATCCACATATCAATTCCTGCTTTAGATTTTCCTTGAACACCCATGCATTAGCACCACTACAAGAAAGCACATTGCCTTCAAATATTGGCACAAATTTGTAAAATAATTATACTCGATTTCAACACTGTAAAAAAATGTATAATAAACAAGAAAAAAAACATATATTTTAGTCACCTTATTTGTGATACTCACCACTTGTCATAAATTAAAATGGATAATAATAAATATTAATATGAGGTTCATCACTACATAGATTTTTCAATCTGAAAAAAATAAATCCATATTGTACTGCCGAAACTCGATTTCCAAAATATATCAAATATTTTCAGTCTTGGTTTCTGCCAATTTTCTTGCAGTACAAATTACAGAAATAACAAGGCTACAAACTATTTATTAGGCTTATAGCCAATTTTAAATCTCACTAATTACATAAATAGCAAGGCTATGAACAGATTCCTCTTATTTTATCTCATTAGGCTTATATCCAATTTTAAATCTCACTAATTTGTTCACTAAACCTTAATTTGTACAAATTTGGGAACCTTCAATAAATCTTTCCAGCTGTATCATATTGTCAGCTGCCAAGCCTGGTCACATTTAACTCTGTTTTCAATTTCTTAAGCTTCTCAAACAATCTTATAGCTTCCTCTCTTTCTTTGCATAAAGATTGTTGTTGTTTAATCTCAGCTTCAAACTCAGTTTTCCTTGCTTCTAGTGTGGCCTTCTGATCATCAATGAGCTTTTGGATCTCCTCCTGCAATAACAACAAGATTATTATGGAATCCCATCAAAAATTTAAAAAATAAAACAATATCTAAAATCAGAAGATAATTACAATAAAGAGCATGATACTAAAGTAAGAACAAGGAATTGGAGCTGCTGGATCCTGGACAAAGTGCTTGCGTTGATTAACAGTAAGCGAGGTAAAGTATTCTCCTATTAATCTTAT
Source organism: Pinus albicaulis (assembly GCA_034641835.2). Lineage (NCBI taxonomy): Eukaryota > Viridiplantae > Streptophyta > Pinopsida > Pinales > Pinaceae > Pinus > Pinus albicaulis. Next base: position 342,539,782 of record CM076580.1, read on the forward strand.
TTCACATCGGAATACAATAAATGCATGATTATACAATGCTTAAAATAAATGTTCCAATTTAATATATCATCCATACAGATCATTTTTAGAAGAAACTCACATTCTCCATACCGAAATGTTTTTCTTGTAAGGCATACAACTCTTCGTATTTCTCCTTAATAACAGTTTCTCCTTTAGCAACATCCTGCATAGGGGAGGAACAAGTCACCATTGACATAGTGAGTTGTGTCAAATTCAACATGCAAATTTAAATAAGAGTTGTGTCAAATTCAGCATGCATCGGTCAAGTTAATGTTGAATAGTCATGTACCTCACATTTAAACCATTTTCTTTGATGAGGTGAGTTTGACTTTAAGTACAATCCCAACTTTGCAAACTCTCCTTTATATATATATATATATATATAGATAGTGCTGTAATTGTAATCTTGTGATCAAAATCAAGGGTTTCATTGAAAAATTGCTTGGGCATAACAATGCAAAGTTGGAGGGTTTAGATTATTAAAAATAAAATAACAAAGATAATATTGTTGTAAGATTCCACATAAGAAATAATTGAGATAAGATAATATTGCTGTAAGATTCCACATAAAAATAATAAAGTTTAGATAATATTGTTCTAAGATTCCACATAAAAATAAAAAGGCTAGGCTAGATTGGATGAAATGGTTAGATGCATGCACTATAACTCCCAGCCTCCATAGAAATACTTTGAATCCACCAATATTGATTATTTATGGAATGACGAAGATACATGTGAGTGTGGCCACCCTTCATTTTTTAAAATATGTACAGAAGTATCTTAGTGTTTCAAGCTTGTGCAGTAGTCGTCATGTTTCAACCAGTAATTTCAGAATCTAATTTTCTGTAAATCATCACTAAGAATTCACTATCTGCAAGCCTGATTAGTAGCATGCAGGTGTCTAAAAGTCACAGACCATGATCATCAATGGTGAGATTTAACGTTGCGTTCTTTAGGATGAGAATACTCCATTTGAATATGATTGTCATTAAATAAACAAGGAGATGACTGTCATATATTTTGTGATTACCTGGAGAAGGAAAAGCAACAGAATATTCTCATTGATGAAATGACCATGTTCTTAGATGACTGTATTATTGCTTACCTTGCCTTTCCCATGCCAATGATATCTAAGCAAGTAAGGGAAAACACTTTCCGTCCATGCTAACAAAATAGATTAAGATAGGGCATACCAAATTAAGATTTTGACAACCTCCATGATAATCCAAATATAAAATGATGTAAATGGATCCAGGTATAACTGATCAATTCCTCCTAGTATTGGTTCCTCAACGATCGATGTCCTACAAGTCTGAGTAACACCCTCCATGATTTTTATTCAGCATCTGTGATGATTTTCCTTCAAGGAAAGGCTACTAATTTCTTTGATCTACCTCCTAATTCCTTTTCCACATGAGTTTAACTTTGCTTTTGGTTAAATTCAACCTTTAGGAAACCTTAAATCCCAGTATACTTCGTCAAAATTGAAAAAAATAATTACTTTCAACCGTGGAGAAAATTTTCTTTAACCTCTGCTTTACCAAGATTTACAACTTTATTATCGAGGTTATTAGACTTATTAATCAGGTTTCTATGATGCATTATTAAAATATCTTGCCTCCTCCCTACCGTAATTGGTTAGAGGAGAAGAGTTTTTATAACTTATCTTTAGCCCTGCATACCTCCCTTGAGTTCGAAAAACAATCCTTGAGGATAGGGATGCCTCTTGATGATCCCGAAAAAAAACCGACTTTTCTGTTGTCTTACAATTAGTCCAGGACATGAACAACAGGATGATTTATTTCAAAAGGATGTTGGTAAAAACACATGCAAGAAGATATTGAGAAGGAACTACAGCTTACCTTAGCAATATTTCTCCATAGCAGTGATGCTGACTCTGCCCTTTGCACATTCTCTCTATGTTAGCAAATGCTCTCGAAGCTATTTTTAAAGAGATTGCCATAGATCCACAGTAAGAACAACCTTGTAGTCCCATTGGGGGAAATGGCATTGGTGTTCTTGATCAATAATAGAACAATTCAAAGAATAATGGCATTGATGCTATGAAATCCAACTCTCTTTAAATCAGTGAGGAGGTTGCTATATATCTATCAGAATAACACAAAAAAAACACTAATGAACACATTGAACTAGATTTATTCATTGCACAAAGTTGAGACAAGTCATATTTCTTGTGTTCTATCTGTCCTCCAGATTTTGATGATGAGGTTGGTTGTGACCATAAAGACAAAAGGATATAAGCCAGCTTATTGATAAAATGCGAGTGATATAGCATCCTCGCAATGGAATTGATAAAATTCAAATGGAGTATTCTTTGAAAATCCACTAGACTTTGATCACAGTCATAAAAAAAAAATGGGATGGTCCTATAAGGGAGAAGACTGGTGGCACACATGATTAGAGAAAGTTTTATTCTGATTCCATAAAGGACAAATTTGAACAATCTAATGAATATGACAAAGTTGAAAGTTAACGTTGCATTTTTTAGGATGAGCAGGAGACTCTGATCTCAGAGCATAAATCGAATTAATAATGCACAATGTTGCATGAACTCTAATTCTAAAAATTATGGAGCTGATCTCATGCTAGGAAATTAGCCATGCAATACAAATTATGATGAAAAAACTATGGACCCAACCTAATTAATTATCCAATGAAGGGCATTGGAATCCAGGAAGCATTGAGCTGATGATCTGCAAAGTGATTAATACTCATTGAGCCTTTCTGAGCTTAAAATAAATGTTCCAATTTAATAAATCATCCACACAGATCATTTTTAGAAGAAACTCACATTCTCCATACTGACAAGTTTTTCTTGTAAGGCATACAACTCTTCTTCTTTCTCCTTAATAACAGTTTCTCCTTTAGCAACATCCTGCACAAGGGAGCAACAAGTCACCATTGACATAGTGAGTGTAAGTTCATAATTCTTACCATTGCTTAAAATAAATGGGTATATGACTCTTACCACCCTTATAATGAAAAAGGATAGAGATATATTATGTCAAAAAGTTATCCAAACATCTTCATGCCAAGAAATAAACATCTAACCTTATCATTATTGCAAAAATTAGCATAAACCCACTCATTACATCAATGACCTTTCATATCCATGATTATGATACACCGGATTAGATGGATGGGAAACTGACAAAATTGTCTTCTTAGATATCCATATTTTATCCTCAACTTATTTGTGGAGCTACAAAAAAACAAGGTCGATTCATGTTGGTCTACAAGATTCTCTTCATTAGTTCAACTCATTAACCTTGATATTTACAAACCAACCCTATGCAAATTTTTACTGGGATATCAGATTTTCTATTTGGAAAAAGATACACTCAGCAAAGATGTTATATTTGAGGATGAATATATCCAAGGTAATTCAAATGAAATTGAAGTGCCATTTATCAATCTGCTCCTTATTTTAAGATGACACCTTAGCATACCAAACCTCAAAAATACATAGATGAACTCTCTCACATGCTCTGCCTATTCAAATGACAGATCTAAATAGCAGTATATCAATAGAACCTTATTACTGAAATTTTAAGAATGAATGCAATTAAAGATACCAAGGGAATTACTCTGAATTTAGCCTTGGAATGATTTCCAAGTCTGATTATGCCATGGATACTGGCTTCTTGCCTGATCTTAACATCTAGATAGACCAAGGAAATTTCAAATTATGCCAAGTTTCTTCTCAGCCACAAACACTACATCTGATGTACTAAATTTCTTCCAAGGTTCAATATTATTGTAGAAGAATGTGGCAAATAGTTAATGAAATTTAAACCGGTGAAGAAGAACTGTCTTCTGCCTTCCAGGTTCTGATTCTTGTCATTAAATATTGAATACTTGCTACATCCTTGAGTTATGCTAATGAAAGGTCCAATGGTCAACCTGACTTCTTGTAGTGATTCTTGTCACAAGGGAGGTCTGGTCTTCATATACCTACAAAATTTCTTCCTTTAATGATGCTACTATAGTTATTCAACGTAAAAAATTGATTCTTCTAGAAACTGAACAAGGATCGATAAGTATGATGCTAAGAAGATCAAATTGTGACTATATATATGAATGCTGACACTATTGAAGGAACGTGATTGTGAAGAAAATCAATACGACCCAAAATGATCAAGATCATTGATATTTTAGATGGAGGATATTGCAGCTACTCCATTGCAACATCATTCTCAAATAGGATTCCTGACACCATATATAGGGGAATATTATTGTTTTGTATACATTGAAAAACTGAATGAATATGGACAATATGAATAGAGCAGAGAAGCCATATCTGAACTGATGGATGCACTTCCATATATCCATGTACTGTACCATAATTCATATACAAATGATGAAATTGAGGTCAAGCTTATACTATTGTAATAGAAATACCATATTGCAACTGTTGCACAGTGAAATCCATACACAAATTTGAGAGTATATAGGAATGGGTTATACCCATTATTGCCAATATGGGAAACTCTACCAATGTAGATTAATATGAGAAACACATATATGACTGAAGCAAGACAAAATGTCATAATGCAAAAAATCATACTAAAGCATATGCCATATGACATTATTGGCAAATCATACCAAGACCATAGCTATTTAATGAACATCCAATTATTTTAGGGGTGCAGTATCAAGAGTGAATATCTGAGAGACTTCCTTGAAAAGTAAGCTTTTTTAACCCTGCTTCAAATCACTATGAGTTTATGACCAACTATACTTCCCCTTATTTTGTTCAACTAGAAATTCAAAGCATGGCTGGAAGGGCTTTAAGGCTCCTCCCCAAGCATCCTACAATTCACGTGTTTTTGAAATCAAGGTCTTCATATATAACAAAATATACTTGATCTTAACTTCACTATACCTTAGGATGACTTCAGCCTAAGCTAGGCCTCAAAATGGACTTTTATGAGTTGCTGTAGAAGCAATCCCTTCTCTGTGGCCTAGAGTAGAATGATAATCTCCTTCTAGGATAATCTCACACATGTGGCTTAGACCTACAAGAAATACACCCCTAAAACAGAGAGAAACTCCTTCCTCTATTTATTATGAAAATAAGTATATTATATGGATGATATATAAAAAAATAAAATAGGATGTCTTAGGTATCAATGGGAATGGGATGGAAATCCTTGGCACTCAAAGAATACATTAAAATATCAGAACTTCTAGTGAATGTGGTAGTCATTAATTTTTATTAACAGGACAAAAAATCCATGGACATTATTCAAATGAATTCAATAGCACACAAGAATACATCTTGGAAAATATTCACATGAATCCCTATGGTTCATATGTAAACTATAAATATTGGTAACCTTGAATTCAGAGCAAGACACTCCTTAATACTAAATAGGTTGGTAATAAATTTCCAAAGCATCTAAAAGTAAATACCTTACTCAATCTTGATGATAAACCAATGCGGGAAATATAAAAATAGAAATGATTTGAAATCAGTCACTGCCTTGCATTATATTCAAATATAATAAAAGAAACAATGTTGACTATAAAACTTGAAAATTGATGTTGATAACTGAATAAAGTTATCCATAACTTCATAGACAATTGGGAAAAAGTTCTTGATTGAATAAGAAAAGATACAAAAACTAGGATACAAATTCTACAAAAAAGGCAGGTGAATCTCCTGGTACACTCTCAAATATTTTTTGAATACCATAGCAACGAAGAAAGGGTAAGAGGTTACCATGGTTTAATGTAGACTCTCTGACCCAGAGACTACAGGATCTCCTTGAGGCTCAGTCTGCATCATGTCAATATCCTCTGTATCCTGAAAAGTAGAAACCAAAGTTAATAGTCAAGTTTGCGAAAAGAAATATAATAAACACTATAAATATGCTTAATGAAAAGTATCGATACCTATGTCATGACTGGAACCTCAGAAGGAATAATCTCTTCAGGCAGCCCTTCATGTGTAGCGCTAACATGAAAATTCCATAATGTTAAGACTCATACCAATAAATTTATGTGACATAAATTCAATTTCAATTTGACATACAAAAATATAGATAGACAGTAATGAGTAATGGTTGTGGCACCTGTACATGATCATGTCCACGATCTACAGAATGAGCACGAGGGGAAAGGCAATGTTGTTGTAGGAATTTTGTAAACTGCATAAGTTAAATAAATATATTGGCATCAGTTTTTTGAGACTAAATGTATATATACACCAAAAAAACATGTTAGATCAAAACCTGTTTGTACATACCTCGCCCATGGTGTGCATTTGTATTGTCCTATATTGCTCATAGAAGTCTCTACATGAGGCTGCATAATCAATAAGCTCATCTCACTCCATCTCCCTCAACACGTCATCTGGGATACTCACAAATGGACGCCCTCCTACACTAGATGAAGGTTGGCTTGTACCTAAGCTGACTTCCACCCCTCCTAAAGCAGTTGCAATATGTTCTTGTATCTTATCCCTCATTTTTGATGCAGCACTGGAGATAAGAGCTAACTCCTCTGGAAGTGTAACTACCCTAGGTGGTCGAGCTGCTAAACGAGGTGCTGGAAGCCTAAACCCAACATCTCACATAGCATCAGGTCGTTCATATGTACGAACTTTTCCAGCTCCATAGAATTTGGACCCAGTATTTGTATAGTTAGGGTCCATGTGCTCTCAGAATTGAGAGAAAAACATTCCAACAAAATATTGTGGCACCTCATCATTATTTGGGAACTTCCCGTATGCATACAGGAACTTCTCATAAATATTGGGTGCAATAATAGGATCATTGAATCTTGCAATCTTCAGACGTTTTTTGTCTTTAGGCCACAAGTTAAATAGTGAAAAGGCCATTTCTTTAGTGACCTTACTTTTGACTTCATTGTAGGAGTGGATACCAATCACTAATGCTCTCCTCCTACGCATCATGTCAAAAAAAACTTGGGTTGATGGTCCAACCCCACGATAAGTCTCTATCAAACTCTCTAAATTGTGCAAAACAATTTGGAGACAATTTTGACTAGGGGCAGAGAGATTGAAACTTTTCAATTCATTGCACAATCTTGTGGAATGCTCCCTCATCCCATCAACAGTAAGTAAGGAGATGGTATATTCCCAAGGCATCTGCTTAGGAATATCACCGGGATGGGTGTAAAGGGGATCATAGCTCGGATTTCGAGCAAAATCATGAACCCTACGACCTCTACCCATAGGAGGGCGACCACCACCACCTGTAACATGTTAAATTATTGCACATATTAAAAATTAAATAATTTATAATGAAATTTTGTATTTAAAAACTTGTTTGGTAATTTTAAAATACCTACTGGAAAAACTATCTCTTCCTCTTCGTTCATACTATGGTCCCCTGATGAGGAATGAACGTGTCTATGACCCATTGTACAAAAAATTAAATTGTTAGAATTTGGGTACATGAGTACCACAATAAGTTTGAAATTAAACATACATAAAAAAATAAATTTTCATTTAGATTTTACCTGGAGAAGTATCCAATTGTGGGGTGAATCCCACAGGCTGAGACATTGTTCTCCTTTGCCCCTCACCAGCAATAGGGCCAACCCCAACTCCAAAATTTGCACCTATGGAGCATAATGTTTTCACATTAAACACATGTCATTTGAAAAAAAAATTCACCTGTTCAACATTGAATATAACGTAAAATTGAACATTTTAACTAGAAATTGATCTAATGTGTACCTATGTCGTGTATAAGACCCTCGTTCATACCATGGTCCCCTGGCGAGGAATGAATGTCTCTATGACCCACTGTACAAAACATTAAATTGTTAGAATTTGGGTACATGAGTACCACAATAAGTTTGAAATTAAACATACATCAAATAATAAATTTTCATTTAGATTTTACCTGGAGAAGTATCCAATTGTGGGATGAATCCCATAGGCTGAGACATTGTTCTCCTTTTCCCCTCACTAGAAATAGGGCGAATGGGAGCATGTCCTTGGGGTGCCTCTTGTTCGATTCCCTGACTGGGTGAATGAGTCGAACGAGTGTGTCCACCTGTGCAGGACAAAAAGAATTCACATTAATCATTTTTTCACAACGAACAATAAATATAACCTACTTGAAAACATGACATAACTAAACAACCAATGTACCTGATAATCCTCCTCTCATGGAGGCATCTCTGTAGGGCTCCCTTGATGCCATGGAGGGGTCTCTGTAGGGCTCGCCTGCCCCTCATAAACAAATTAGAAAGCAAATTATCAATCGACAGTTGAATGTCATCAACCAATGGATAACAAGTACTATATAGGTACTATGTGTGAATGCATAGGCATGTTGAAAAGTATAACTAGATCGGTCTTCACATTGACTATGTAATTATATTATTATGTAAAGAAGAAGTCAAAGTAATATTTTCTAAAGACTAGGAACTGAGCTTTCCTAGGACTGGTACAGAAGAGTGCAAAAAAGAAGGCTTTATCATCATTACAACCAAGATCTAATCCTTACCCTTGAAGAAGATCATTCAAAGAGAAATCACCAACACATCTTTTCTCCACCATCGAAGAAATCAAGATGAAGACTTTATCTTCACTTATCAATTAAGTATCTTTCATTCTATAATAAAATTTTGTTTAAATGACTTTGTTTTGGCAGGGAGATCTATAAGCTGGTTGGGTTACGAAGATTCCTTGCATGAGGAGAATAGTCACAGTCCTCGAAGAAAGTAAGGTTAAATGTCACTTAGACCAGATTTATACAAAATTGAGGTATCAAAGAATGAAGGGATATCTTCATAAGATCTTAACTGTGAGATATGCAAATGATGATAAGGTGGACAATGTAACAAGGAGAGAGATTCTATAGAAATGTAGCCATAATTTTCAAGGTTCCTCCTCTAACTCTATAATTGTTATGGAACACTTTAGACATGTTTCTCCCATTCATGAAAAGCATCCCACAGTTTCACTTTCAATTCCACAAACGAGAGAGTATTTCTGGTTTTATTCCACCTTCCTCCACCACTACTAGTTGCACTCAGCACACCATTGAAACCATTTGAATAAGTACAAGGAATATGATTATGAGTACATGGCACCACATGGCACCATTTTATTGAACTTCATGAGGGTTGCAAGCACATGACTCATACTTCAAGCACCAAGCTTCAGATTTATAGCTGATTTATTTTTCCAGTCCTTATATTCATCATTGCAGTGTGATTATACTTCAATTCTGTGACTTATATTTTGACACATGACATTAGATTAGATTCTACTTTTAGTACAATGCCTTTCCTAATGATTAAAGTGATAGATTTCATGCAATAAAGTCTCCAAGGTAACAGGAAAAACAGCTAGCAAATCTCTCTCAGAATTCCCATTGTATCACAAAGATATACCATGACTGGAGCTTCACTACTTCAACTCAAAAGTTGTAACAAAGACAAAAGAAAATAAAACTGATTTGTTCAATCTCCTGATATTACTTGGTATCCGAGCTAGATTATGGTGAAAGAGCAGCCTTGAAGTCAAAATCATTTGGCCTAGTTCAAGAACACTTTTCAAATAAAGGATGAAATCATCTATTGCTACAGTAGGTTGAAAATATGAACATGCCTTGCAACAAAAATACCATAAGAAAATATGTTACAAGGAATTTCCTTTTTTGATTTGTTTCTCCTTGCTGCCAACAATGAATTTTTCAGTTTGGGACTAGTGCATTCTATTTTTAGTCGGGTGTACCCAATATTTTGATGTTGTTTGAACCATGAAAATTTGCAAGTATATTTTTGAGTCACAATTGTACACTAATTGGTTTTCGTGGACATATGACTATTGAAAGAGTGGCACCAATTTTATTAAACACATGACTAGAGAATACCCAAAATATCGAACTGTTAGTGGGAGTAGAGACTCATTATTTTTAGGGGGATGGAAAATTACAGCAACACCCTCTTAGATACACCCCACATAATATCTAACATGTATATATAAAATTTGAAGAATACCATGCACTAGAGACAAGGGTCGGACACAACACACATACCCTCAATTTCCATGTTAAAATGTAGGAGTAAGAAAAATACCATACCCCATAAAGCAAGATAGGACAACAAAATGATATATTTGGAGTGTTGAAGAAGGTATAACCATGACCAATTAGAAGACGAGCCCTCTAACAATATTTCTTAGGAATAAGATAAAATAACAATGACCTCCTTAAAAAATCCAAATAATTGTGAAAATGTTGTGGGAAAAAACCAACTTAATGTGAGAAAATTGTTGACTCCTCAATTTACATACAGATGATTAAAAAAACCCAACTCACAATGTATACCATGTAAGAGGAATATAATAGTCGATGTGGGTAGCTCTTCTCTCCACCACCACTAATTACAAATACCTTGGCCACCATGAGGTAGATCCCATGATTTTATAACAATTTGACAATAGAGAATGAAGCTAGGTGGGAAAACCTTTTAGAAAGTAGAGTAGGACTAGGAAATGACAAGTTTTGGTGTTGACATACTTATTGCAAACAAATATAAATACTAAATGAATTTACATGAACTATCTCTAAAGTACCAAAAGAAATAAATTATCGCAAACAAATACAAATACTTGTGTAAAAATGAGTTTACTCAAGTTAAAATGAAAGTTATTAACTATTATGTGGAATACAAATACCTAATGAGTTCACCAAAAAAGAATTGCCAAATAAATGAGAAAATGCACTATGTATGTATTACATCAGTATCAAGACAATGAAACATAAACAACTGAAAATAATTCATGATTTCCACAAAGGTTGAAGACAGTGAGGCACAAAAAATTGAGCTATTAGAGCTTGACCCCCTAATTTTGTTTTACTCCATACAAACAATCCAATAGAGAGAGATGCTATGTCATTTCTGCCTCTTTCATGATCTCAAATTCCTTTTTCTTCAACTGCACTTCCATGAGTTCAAATTCAAGTTTATTATTTTCATTTTCTAACTTCAGTCTCTTCAAATATATTTACTTACTCCTACAAATTACCTCCCCCTTAAACCCCTCCTTCTCAAGCTCAAGTTGTTGTGCCTGAACCTCCACTTTCAACGTTTTCACCTCAAGAAGTTGTCTTTGCATCCATGCTATTCTTGTACTATCTTCTTCAACATCTTCTCCATTTTCATCATTAGTTTTCCCATTTGCCTCATGATTCTCTCTCCCCTTAGGATAAGATGATTGCATACCATACTCTGCCAGGATATGTAGCTTGGAATAAGAACACATTTCTTCCTAGAATAAGTGATTGGAATCTATAATTTTCATCAGACCCTTTTTTGTCCCCTCAGAAATATGATCCATAGAATAAATGAGATGATGATTCTCAACAACCTTTGATGTGTCTCTTCCAAGCACATCATTAAGTGCCTTAAAATCATTTAGTGCCTTAAAATTATTGTTCATGTCATTGAATTTATCTTTGCACTGCTGACAATAAATATGAAATCCTTTCTCCTTCAATATTTTGGAAATAGATTTCCACTTTCCCTTCATCATGTGAGCACTAGACTTGTTCCTATTACATTCCTCAATAAAAAAAACAAACCAATTAAATAATAAGATTCACCATGTCCCCTCTCCATTTCATAAGTTTCTAATGGTCATCAATGTGAGGTCTAGATTTCATAAGTGGATGATGTTCATCACTTTCATCTTTATCTATTCAAATGAGACTATGATGTTGATGGTGATATTGGTGTTGTTGGTTCAGTTGTTGTGAATGATGGTCATCACTTTCATCTTAATCTCTGCAATTGAGACTATGTTGTTTATGGGGATCTTGATGTTGTTGGTTCTTTTGTTGTGAATGATGGTCATTGAGGACATCTCCAACCTCGTAGTAGACCTACTGGGCAAAGTGAAAATTGAAAACCTTTCCTCCTTGGTTCTCAATAACCATGTTTTTTTAACTTCGTTAAAACCCTGGACATTCCAAATGAAACAACTGTTTTTTTGTTGTTTCCTTTAAGTCTATTTCTAGTCTGAGTGACCAATGGTCTGACCCTAGACAAGGCAAGGTGGTTTCCTCTATGAAAATATCCCTTTGTAAGAATTCTTCGGTTATGAGTAAATGAACTAAACAACTGGGTATTTTATGTCTTTCACTCCTTTTGTTATTCCAAGAAAAATTACCATTAACCCTCGGTGTATCTACTAACTTCAACTTTTTTATAACGTTATTAAAATTGTTAGAAACTAGTTCAAGCCTTCATACGCCTCCAAGTTTTTTCTCTCATAGGGACCGAATGAGATTTAAATCTCCCCCTAAACCCATAATAGAAATGGGAAACACCTTTTATGAAATGAAATTTGACTTAAAAATTGTGGCATCTCTGTTAGCACTAGGGGTCCATATACTGTTGTTAAAGCAACTAGGTCTTTTGTGGCCAAATATCATAATCATCCATTTATTATGTGTGGGCTTGCAACCAGTCTTTAAAGAAAACCTCCTACGGATTCCCCAAGACATCCAACCTACGAGAACTACCTTGTGCATCTACTGCCATGAATTGACAACCCTGCCAACAAAAATAAAAATCTTTGTCAATTTATCCCCTGCTAGTTAGGTTTCTTTTAGAATAACCACCGTCAACGTTTATTCTTTTAATTGATCCCATAAATATCTTTGTTTTTTTTGCTATTAGGTCCTCTAATATTCCATGTGAGGATTTTCATTGACAAGGTTTTGAAATTGGGGGAAAAAAGGTTGGGAGCTCCATAGCTTAACAAGAGTTCACTAGCTCCTCTCCTGCATCTTACATTGATTCTCGTTGAGATTTATGTCCTTTTCATTTCACTTCTCCATCCAAGTCCTTAAGTAAAATGATCCACAATCCCAAAAATTGCAACAGTTCAAGGCAGATGTACAATTCAAGGCAGACAAAGGCTTACCTGGATCTCAGTGACAAAGAAAATAACTCTTCAAAATGACAGCTACAGTCCAAGAAATTGCGAAAACGACAACTATAGTCCAAGAATTCACGAAAATGACAACTACAGTCCAAAATGAAAACGACAGTGCCATATTCTGAGCGAATGAAGAATTTTGGGCTTTTATTATAAGAATAAAACTCTCGGACGAGAGTTCAAAAAAATTTCGGACGAGAGTTGAAAAAAATCTCGGACGAGAGTTAAAAAACTCTTGTCCGAGAGTTTTTTTAACTCTCGTCAAAAAGTCTTCCCGAGAGTTTATGTCACTAGAAATCTCGGATGAGAAAATGCATAACTCTCGTTCAAGAGAATTTTAACTCCGGTTAAACCCAGCCAAACTCTCGGTCGAAATATTTAAAACCTCTCGGGGTGAGAGTTTTCAAAACTCTTGGTTGAGAAATTGAGTTGACTATTTTCTCGACCGAGAAATTAAAAATTTCTCCCGAATTCTAACCATTTGCCAAAAAGTGTTTCCCAACTTCGGGATTTCACCCATATCTTTTTCACTATAAGGAAAAGACCCTCTAGCAGAGGTTAGAAAGGAGGTTTTTGGTGTTATAAAATTGGCCAAAATTGTCAAAAAAACATATGCTACCACACATGTTTCTGGGAACGGAGGTTTTGGCGAAGCTTTAAACGGAAATTCAATGCAACTAAAAAAAAGGGTGGCCGGAGGTTATTACAGATGTTATTTCATAGGTGCGCTACTCTGGCTTTAACGCACCAGTGCGTACATTTAGAAGGCGCCCCGGGATGGTCGAAGGAGAATGCACCAAGACGTTAAGGTATAAAACAACACCGGGCGTAGTGTTGGTGATACAACGCATAGGGCCGTTCTAATTTGTCTTGGGATTTGAGTGGTGCCCATAGGTCATATCAACGCATCGGTGCATATACCTTTATGATGCACCGGTGCACCATATCACAGAAAGGCATCAAGATTTATAATTGGTATCGGTATTCGTGTGGTGCACATGGATCGTACAAATGCATCGGTGCTTATAGATACATAAATGCCACGGTACGCAGTATCATGCAAATGCACTGATATTTATAATTGGTATCGGTATTTGTGCGGTTCCCATAGATCATAAACGCACCGATGCATATAGACACAGGTGCGTATAGACACCGGTGCGTATAGGCACCAGTGCGTATAGACACATAAACACACCGGTTGACAGTTACTGACACACACCGGTTTTCATTTTGTTTTTTTTAGAAACATCGATCTGTGATAGTCTAATTATTGTGATTGTTTTAAATTCATTATTCATCAAAAGTCGACACATCTTATAACAATATTCATATTAATTACATTTTTATTAATGCATTTGAATGTGCTCTTTGGATTAATTTGTTATATCATATCATAATTATTATGGGTTTTTAAAATTCATTATTCATCAAAAGTCGACACATATATATCTTATAACAATATTCATATGAATTAAATTTTTATTAGTGCATTTGAGAACGACAATGAAGAATGCAATAGCAACAATGGAGAAAGCAATAGAATAAATTAAAACATATTTTATGATTATATATATAATATATATGAATATGACAGTCTTTATCATACAAAATGGGACAGTTAATATTCTTATCCCTTTGTCTTTCAATTGGGACACTATGTCCATTACATTAAACAAAATGTTTGATTTCACAGACATATCTCAAAAAATAAAACGCCTTGCTTTGATATCCAAACATAGTGATCATCATTCTTCGCTTGAACTGCTGTCATTGCTAGAGCTACTTCCATGACTTGGGTTATTTTCAAGAATGTTGTGTTCACAACGTTGATTGTTTTCTTCTTCTTCACCTTCCATCTACAAATATAAAAATAAATTGAAATGAGTGTATATACATTGGTGAGAATAATGAAAATTGCAATATTAAATATGTATTATAATCAAAAAAATGACATACCATAACCATTATTCACTACTTCTCACATTCTTGACCTTACTTTGAACTTTGTACATCTTTCAAGAACTCGTGGGTTTATGTAATTTCCATACTTTCTTCTGCAATTTTTCTACCCATAACAAATCATATATTTAATATAAAAGATGTTTTTGTTCTATTAATACAAACCGGAGCTAAAGTAAACAAGATCGATAGATGCTTACAAATTCACAATTAATTAAGTGTATATATATATAAACCACTCATTGCTTATTTCAAACATTAAATCGATGGTTCTTCTTTGTATGTTAGCACCTATTTGAAGACATTCAATGATGATTTTTGTAAAACAACTTAAAAAATACAAAAATTAAATCTAGTTAAGTTGTTATAAGGAAGTAACAATTACTCACAAACTTAGAGTTCAACCATTTTCTTCCTTGTCGTCTTGTTTTATGTGATGAATGGGTTCCATTTTCTTTTCTTTTCTGTAAGAAAATTATTGAAAATTAATATTTAATGCTAAATTATTTATTTATTGTACCTATTGATCGAAAAATTAAATGATTACATATTACATTTGAAGCACGTTGTTGTTGTTAGAAAGAACGTCTATACATTCGTTCCACTAGATCCCTCAAACTTTTGTAAAAGTTTTCCCCCCTTTCATTAACTTCCAGCACCACTCCAGATGAGCTAAGGAGCAATTGATTTTCATTTGCATGTTCTATTTTTTTCTTTTCTTAGAACAACATTCATTTTCTGAGTTGTTGGTCCCTGTAGAACATTAAACAGATGTGAATTAGTAGACATTTTGACACATGTTATCTAATAATTTTAAGTATATTATTAATGATAATTAAAAAAATAAACTCATATTGGATCGATAGTATTTTTTTATTCACCTGATTCATCCTTTTGCAATTTTTCTATTAAAATTTTACGTTCTTCTGGTCCTAGATCAGAAATAATCGTATCGAGCTTTGTCATTTTGTGGCATTGCATAATACACAGTAAACAATACATATTAGTTAAACTTACATATAGTTCAAAAATAATATTTTTTATAAAGAATTTACAAAGAACTTGCCTTTTTTGCTTTTCTTGATGTGTTAACAGTATTTTTGTTACTTGATCTCTTGTCAGCCATTTCTTTATCAATCTGAAACCTGTACTATATCATTCATTAATATATTTATAAATAAATTCCTAACTTTTCAGGTAGAAAATAAATCTAAAGACACCGGTACGCCTTTCATGAGGTCCGCACTATAGTTGGTGCGTGGGGATATTAACAACGCACCGTAAAATAGTATAATACACTGTATGGTGCATTGGGTATTATAAAAACACCGTAAAAAATAGTGTAATAGACCTAATGGTGCGTGGGGTATTATAAACGCACCGCAAAAACGGTGTAATACACCATACGGTGCTTGCCTTGTTAAATGGAGCACCGGTGCCCTATTTCAGATTTGGCGCACGGATTTAGAAAAAATGTTTTCATTTTTTTTACTACAGTACTTGCGCGGTGTGCTGTATAATACAACGCACCAGTGCGGTAGCGTACACAGTGCGCACTGTTAAAGAAAAATCCATTTTTTCAAAAATTCACGCAATGGCCGAATGGATTAGGATTCGACTATGCAAGTTGTCCCATGGGTTGGAAATCAATATAAATTGAAAAACCCTAATTCTGAAATCACAGAAATAAGGAGAAGAGAGGGAAAAAACAAAAAAATGAAGGGTTAAGGGTAAAAATTGATAAAACTGCAGAAAAATGTAAAAAACTGTAGAAAAAAGTAAAAAAATAATCAAATTTAATCACGAGATGGTTTCAAATTCTATGATATAGGGTTCGAATCACCAGAGGTTTGGTTTCTAATTGTCTGAATACTTCTGTTCGAACGTATTTCACTGCTCCACAGTGCCCTCCTGCTCTCTTGCTCCAGGTCTGTCTCTTGCAAATATCTGGCTAAAAATTTTAGCAAAAATAGTGAAATAATGAAAAGTGTTTAGTATTTAAAGAATTATTTTATGAAATTAGATTTTCGAAAATATTTTGCCACCCATTTTTCAAATTGCAGCTTTTTTTTCACTTAAAGAAAATAGAGTTGCATTTTTTTTATTTGCGTTTATTCGTTACCGGTGTGGAAGAGTTGTGACGCACCGATGCATTGTATTAATACGACGCACCGGTGCGTGTTAGGATGATAAGCGCACCGAACTGTATAAATTTCTTTTGTTTTGTATGTAAGATCATAATAAAATAATGATAATTATAAATTAAATGAATTTATTTTCATGATTTTCTAAACTTTATTATGTTACAAAAATTCGTATTATTCTAGATTTGTTATTTTACAATTATTTGCAAATTTACAAATTTAAATATTTTAATAAAATCATTTCACATTAATACAATTAAAATTTTCACTTTAATACAATTAAAATTTTACAAATATTTTACATACAATTACAATTTTAAAAGTACAATTACAATTAGAATTAAAATTGCAATTTTAATTTTACATTAATTTCACATACATGAATTACGAATAGAATTACAATTACAATTTTAATTTTACATACAATTACATTTACAATTTTACATAGAATTACATTTACAATTACAATTACAATTTTACAAATATTTTACATACAATTCAATTAAATTACAATTACAAATACAATTACAATTTTAGAATTTTACATACAATTACATTTACAATTTTACATAGAATTACATTTACAATTTTACAAATATTTTACATACAATTCAATTAAAATTACAATTACAAATACAATTACAATTTTAGAATTTTACATACAATTACATTTACAATTTTACATAGAATTACATTTACAATTATAATTACAATTTAACAAATATTTTACATACAATTCAATTAAAATTACAATTACAAATACAATTACAATTTTAGAATTTTACATACAATTAGAATTACAATTACAATTTTACAATTGTTCATATATACAATTATAATCATTTCAGAATAAATTAAATATTACAATTACAATTAAAATTTTACATTAATAAATATTTTACATACAATTACAGTTAAATTTACAATTAGTACAACTACAAATACAATTTTACAATTTTACATACAATTAAAATTACAATTACAATTACATTCACGACATAATATTTAATAAATATCATGGTCATTTAATATTAAATTAATTAATAAACATCATCACGATCATGATAACCATCGTACAAACATCATATTCGACTAATAAACACATTCAAACGTCAAATTAACATTATATATTGACATCATCACAACACAAACATCAAATATACATCTCAATATGTCAAATAACTCATACTATCACATATACACATCTATCTGCAAGATAAACATTAAATGAACATATCTAACATGACCTAACAATATGCGCCACATCATGATGATCACCAACATGAAAATTAAGTACAACTGCAACATGAACATAAAATACATGGACCATATATATATATAACTGAATAATGTTAAAAATATATAACTGTAATATAAATGTCATGGATTAGGCGCTGGTGGTAGTATAACAACATCAATAGTAGTACAAGTGGATGCCTGCTTAGTAAAGATGGGTACAGCCTCGACAGTTGATGGTCGAGCCTGCTCATGATCATGATCACTAGTACTGATGGATGCATCCGATGGTGAAAGTACAACATCAATATGAATAGTAGTAGTGGAGGCCTGCTCAGTCAATAGTGCAGCCTTGGTGGTTGATGGTCTAGCCTGCTCATGATCATGACTAGTACTGATGGATGCTGCAGGCTACTGACTAGACGTGGCCGATGGTCCAGCCTCATCTCCATGATGACTGTCAGATGCTACCAGTGGAGCCTCATGCTCATCATGCGTGTTGCGAGGTAAAAAATCATGAGATGCATGTGAGTCACTGCTCGCAGACTGTCCATTATGTGCTGCAGCTCGACTACGCCTATAGCTACAAATAGTCCTCCTCAATCGCGTAACAGCTATCGTAGCTCCTACGACATGCCGCATCAGGCCGTACATGTCACACGACATGCCTCTCCACATCCCGGTAATAGCCTATCATCGGCCTGTATGTCTGTGTAATGAGTGGGGCCTGATGCCCGCATCAACAATCAATGCACAGAGTTGGTTGCCCAACTCCATCCTATATCTAGTCTCAGGTTGACCATGCCTAGCAAAAGGCGGCACCGGTACACCATAAGCAGGAGCTTGTCTCTCTGCTGCACCGGCCTCATCCTCATCATGATCATCCTCGACATCAGGCATATCCTGATTGTCATCATCAGGATCCACATCTGGATCATGTGGTGGACCCAGCATCTCCTTGCTATCAAAAGAGTTAATGTCTGCAAAATATATACAAGTAAAAAACAATAATTAGACAATTTCATTACACAATTTAATAAAAACAAGTTAAAGAACATGTTAGAATAAATATAAATAAAATAGTAATATTACCTCTATCATCTGGCAGCTCATCAGCTGTGAAGAGGATGTTGGGACACCCTCGCCAATCTAAGCCAGCATAAGGACATGGGACCATAATGAAGGGATGCAGCCCATCAAAACTGGCTAGTAAGTCCAGTGAATCATGTGATATCCTGGCTGGAAACAAAGTGTCTCCCCTCTTGGGCATCATCTGCCCCCACATGTGCATCTAAGCCTCAAACATCGGCCTACGAGGCTGTCGAACAAAACTAGGTCTCATCTCTGGAAACCTCTAAAAAAAAAAACAAAACAACTCTAAAGAAAAAGGGAAGTTGACCCTCCCTTGTGCATGAGCACAACATCTATCTAAGGCCGTACAAAACTACCGTAAAAAAATGGTAGACCACCTGACAAGTCGTGGCTGTTGTACTAAAGAATCAACATAATATAAAAGCGAGCAACTAATGTGTTGCTCATCACTGGTGTTGTGCGAAATGGTCGAAATGATAAGGGAGAGGCACTGCATGTCTTGTCATCCAAAAGCACCTATACATAATTGACCTCCAGGTACCTGAAACTCTGAAGGAGACAGTACATGTGCTCCAATGTATCTCTGGGAGTAAACTAACTGAATCCCTGCTACACAACCAACTGGCCTATCTGGGAATGAGGGAAAATCCACCCCTCTCCTCGATAGCCCTGTAATAAAATAAATATCCTCCTCAGTGGGTGTGTACCACTGGTCAGGACCAACCTAGAAAGCCTGTCGGTGGGCATTGCACCTGTGGATAAGATATCTAAAAAACACACTATGGGCCTTTAGGGAAGTAGCCTCCTCATAGAACTTGAGGAGGACTACCTGCCTAAGGATCCCCTGGGTATCTGTAGTAATAGGTCAAGGATATGCATCTCTCTCCCTCTCTCGGGCCTCCCATTGGCAAATCATGTCATACTGTTCAGCCTGTTGTTGCTGTATTCCTCCTCTTCTCTCTGAATCATTTCCATATTAAATAATTTTTTTATATTAAAACATACATGTATTTAGGAATATACATATATATTTTTTTTGAAAAAAAAAAACAAACAGACAAGTCGGTGCACCATAAAAACAGTCACGCACTGGTGGCGATGTGTCTTAAGAATGTAGCGCACCGGTGCCGGTGCCCCTAATGAAATACAATGCATTGGCCTCGGTGCAACTGTCTATTTTTCAAACACCGTTAAATTTATCAAAGTTCAGAATAGCGGTGCGCTGAATGAAATATACGCCTCGATGCATATAGTCCTATCAGGGCACCGACTTCATGACAATTACATAGTCGACAGTGCGGTATTTTACCCGACCACACCGTTGACCCTATCGAAATCCAGAATGTGGTGCGCTGACATACATCGGGGCGGATAATTCCGTCAACGCACCGCACTGTGATTCATGTGGTCAACAGTGTGCCTGGATAAATGAGTGCACCGGCTTTTATTTATTTTTTTAGTTTAAAATTATTTGGGGTGCCTTTTAGTACCACCCCAGAAACGGTGCAGATACTGTTATCACCAGTGGCAATGCGGCCTGTAAATTTTACAGGCAGCATCGCTATCCGGTGCGAGCCGAACAGCTCCAGAGCACCGCGCGACATTTTTTTTCTTTTTTAATGGTTATTTTTAAGGTTATTTCAATTTCTAATCCATTAAAACACTTAATTATTGAAAAACTAGAAAAATACCTGTACATTTCGCCGTCGAGGAGGCATATTGGCTATAAAATTTGCAAAATAAAATTTTCCCACCATTTTTAAAAATGCAAGCTGGAGATTGGTGGCCAATGTAGAGCAGCAGTCTGTGCAATGGGTGCAATGAGAGCACTGATGTCAGGGCGGCTCATACAAGGGGAAATGGCACCGGTGCTTGAGAGCTCTGGAGCATTGAGGAAAGTGAAAAATGAGGCTTTTTGGCCATAATTTTTTTTTTATTTAACCTTGTTTCAATGTGCGGGGTTTTATAGGTGCATCGGTACGCTTACCTACAACCGCACCGGGTTGTGTCAAATATGGCGCATTGTTTATAATGCACCGGGGCGGTTCCCTAACACCGCACTAAGGTGTTTAAGTTTTGGCGTGAAATTTTGATGATGCACCGGGGCGAAATATCTGTAAAGAACTGGTGCGGAATAGTCGTAAAGCACTGTTTTTTTTTTCCTTATTTTTTTATTTTTTATGTAATTCTATTCCGGTGCTTGTGGTTTATAGGAGCATTGGTGCTCTTGGATAGGAACACATCGACGTGTTTCTGTTTTGGCGCAGTGTTTTATGATGCACCGACGCGGAAGTGTGGTGAAGCACCGGTGCGTTACAGTAATAGGACGCCCTGGAGGTGTGTGTGCGTCGCGCACACTGTCCGGTGTGCCAATTTTTGGTGCGCATCGGTGCGTTATATGGTAGGTCACACGTAATTGAGAGCTCAGGAGCATTGGAAAACCAAAAAATCCGGGTTTTTTGCCGTATTTTTTTTTTTAATTTAGCCCTTTACTGGTGCACGTGGCTTATAGGCGCATCAGTTTTGTTTCTTACAAATTCAGCGGTCGGTTTGTGTTTTGGCACGATGTATTATGATGCATCAATGCGGTTTCTTTCTATCGCACCGGGTGGTTTCAGTTTTGGTGCGGTGTTTTATAATGCACCGACGTAGAAGAGTTGTGATGTACTGGTGCTATAGAATAATACAACGCACCGGGCGGGTGTGTACGGAGTGCACAGTGTCCGGTGTGCCAATGTTTTGGTCTGCATCGGTTCTTTCTCAGTTCCAGAGCACCGGGGCGACGTTTAATGATAAGTGCACCGAGAGGAAAACATCCACAAAAACCTTCGCCCACCAACCTCCTCTAGTAACCTCCCCTAGAAATGGATATATGGGGTATTTTTCTATGGGGTTCCTGAAAAACATCTGCTAGAGGGTCTTTTCCTTGTAGTGTTTGCTTTTTAATATTTCTTTCGAGTCTTTCTATTTCTTCTAAGGCACTAATAAGTTCTCCCTCAATATCTACCTCTCAATCAACATCTTCTTCCTCTAAATCTATTTTTCCTTGATCAATATTCTGAGTAGAAATTATTCTTGATCATCATCATATGAATGCTCATCACTCCTATTGAGATACCATCTTCCTTGGAATAAATAATTTTATTCTTGAGAGATATTCCCTTCTTATTTCTATAGAATTTTCCTATATTTTTATGTTCTCTTTCATCATCATCATCCTCTAGTTTTGCATATGGAAATTTAGAAGAAAAATGAACTTTTATACCACAATTGAATAATTTGAATGACAACTTACCTTTATATTCTCTATATCCTCTTTTCATCTTTCTTAAAAATTGAGCTTATTCTTCATATGATTCAATGTTGGAATCATCATGGGCCTAATGCCCTTTTACTTTATTTGATTCTTTGAAGGTTGATTCCTTCAGTCTTGGATTTTCTCTTCCAATTCTCATTTCATATTCTATGCAGCTCATCCATCTTCAAATTTTCAAGACCTTTTGTTTCTTCAATAAATGAAACCTTTCGTTAAATCTTAGGGGAAGTGATCTTAGCAATTTTTGAACAACTATTGATTCATCAATATTATTCATCAAGTCCTCTAATATTATTCACAACTTCATCTATAATGTTAGTATGAATCTTTTGTCGAAGTGTACGAAAAAAGACCACTTTAGCTACGCATAACTAATAGCCTTAACATCAAAGATGGCTGCCAAATATCTTCATATCTACTGTTAGTTGATCAAGACAAGAGTTGAAAAAAACCAAATCTATGCATAGAAAGACATTAAGCAGTAAAAAGAAGGGTTTGCTCCATATATCCAATAGACAAGACAAGAACAAATTTTGAAAGAATTTTTTGTATTAAGGGCACCTGGGAGGAAAACAAGAAGATGTTTCCAATTCTCCTCAATGGGATGGGTTCTTGGAAGTCCTCAGCACTTCAGATCTAGAATCTCTCTCTCTTGTTAGTGTAGAAAACCCAGACAAAGATAGAACTCAAAGGGAGCTCACACAACAAATAATGTAGAAATGTGACCAAGTGTATAGATCCAGAGTGATCTAATAGGCAACAAAAGGTGAAGAATGGTAGGAAAAACCCTCCTATTTATAACAAAATATTGGGTTATTCTAGATCTTGGTGCATGATTAAAATAATGTTAACCAAATCTAGATCCACCTTTTATGGAATATTTTATTATATTTGTTGGAGGGAAAAAGTATTTGACTTGGGCCAAATCCCTTTATTTGTGAATAATAAATAAATAAATGATTTATTTATCATTTTAAGGAAGTGGTTGAAGGATAATCAAATAAATAATGATTTATTTAATTATTTATGGGTGATTTAGTCATATTTAACAAGGAATATTATTTAAATAAGATTTAAATAATTATTCCTAGAAAATAATAAAATAAAGATTTATCGAATTAATTTCTTTGTTTTGGGTTAAACATGACCAGGAAAATCAAACAAATATAGGTTTGTTTAATATTTCCTTTTGGGGTTTCCTGTTTAGACCATAAACAACCCAATAAATGTGTTTTATTAAGTTATTTTACATAGTGAAAGCAATTTTACTTAGGGTAAAATTGGTCTTACATGGTGTACTTGGGTCCATCTAATGATAGTAGGTTAGATGACTAAAAAATGGTGTAACAGATTGCCCCCCAGCGTGCGAGTGTTAGGAGCAAATCGTATGACCGAAGTACGTTGTAAGAACTCAATCACCAGACATCAAAAGGGAAGTCAGAGAGAGAAATGTAAGGTAGACTAATGTGCTGAAGAACTAGACCCCGAGGAGACGAGACTTGCAGGTGCAACAAGTCTCTTTTTATGAGAGGGTACCTGTGCTAAAGGCGGCGGGGGAGGCATACCTATGCCCGCCGAGACAAAGTACAAAAGAATAGTGTGTCCAGTAAACAAGGGACCGAACCATAAAGTACAACCGGCATAAACATGAGCCAGATATAAATACAATGAAGGATCCCATATACATGCTGTGCCTGGGATAACAGCCAGGACTTATACAATAATATCTGAGTACATGAGATACAAATAAAACCCAAATTCCCCCTATAAGCGGGGAAGGGCTCACAAAATCTGACTGATACATGCAAATCAAAGAGGTGTTGCAAGCGGCTAAGGCCGACATCATCAAATATATGGAGCTGCATCGAACGCTGTAATGAAGAGGTCATCCAGGCGTGTGGGGGGATACCTGCAGGGCCACCCCATCATGAGGGTTGAGACATCTCACACACACCCAAGAATCACCAAAATCTGCTGCTGCATCACTGAACCATCAAGCATACGAATCTCGATCATGCTGAAAGGAGCTGGAGTGGAGAAAAAATCAAGTCAAAGGGTCAGGAGAGATCCCTTTGTCTGATCCGAGGTACCGAACAAGAGTGGAAGCTGGAACCAAGGTACACCGCCCTCTAGACCTGTCTTCTGGAATGAAGGAGATGATGTCGACAGAAGGAGGTCCGCCATAGGTGAGGCAATGAGAGATCCTCAACTAAGGCACGAGAGAAAATAGTAGAGAAATGGACAGACTAATACCAATGATGATGATGGAATGGAGGGGACTGAATAGCGAATGGACGACTTCCCTTGTTAGAGCATAAAGGGCAGGAATGACGTGGCAGCGACTGACACAATATCATGAGGGATAGGGGATAGTGGGACTGAAGGCCATAATGTGCGACACAAGAGAGGGACCAAGCAATGAAGGATGGAGGACTATATCGGGGTACAAAGGGACTCGGGATAGACTCCATGAGTGCGATTATGACTCAACTTGGATGCTCTAAACAAGGGCGACTTGATGGTGCTGCCACACAGTAAAGGTCCAATGGGGGACCATAAAAACATGAGTTCAAGATGGTAACTCACGACGAACATCAACACGAGCATGGATAAGTATGGAGGCCAAATGGTGCCCCTAGTATGAGTGTTGCAAGTGAAGAAATTCGATTTTGAGTAGGGTTATGGTTGAGGGGCATAGGTGCCCGCAAGCATGGTGTGGTCATGCCAAAATGTATTTAGAAAAAAAGGGGAATCTAAACACATTTTAATGATGTGGTGCACCATTTGTTTTCGTTATGGTTAGGCAGTTTGAGAAAGGGAATGGAGGATTACCAATCTCTTTTGGTACTACATATAGGAATCAAATGGACTTTAAGTTTTCGGGTTGGCATACCTGGTGTCACTATCCCAAAAAGAGGATTTGGAGATAATGAACTGATGCTCTCTTAGAAAACCCATAGGTTGGTCAACAACAATGTCTAAGAGATTGGGTTGCTGATGGAAGATGAGGGAATGATAAGGGGTATCATACCTAGAGTGATCTGAAGTAATATGGGACTCTAGAGGTTCTTCGAAATGTGGAAGAATAATGGTACTAAAGTCAACATGACCAGATACACTAGGAGAGTGTTGGAGAATTTCTTCTCCTGGTCTCTCGAATATGGGTGCCTCCTTACCCAAATATTGGGTTTCAATGTAATAGCCACAAGGTGCATGTGGTTCGAACGCATGGGTTCGATGTAAGGGGGAATGGATAAAGTCAGGGGTGGGGATTTCATCCATAATGTCATCATCGTGATAGAAGATGGGGTGACTAGTGGAAGAAAGACCACCTGACGCGGCAAAGCTACCTGACTCATCATCATGAGAAGAGAGGTTCACATGCGCATCGTCACAAGGGGTGATGGAAAAATAAGCAGATAAAGGATCTACCGATGTTGAGCCCAGGGTGATCGCTGAAGGAAGGTCAAGCGAAACAATAGGGGAGGATTCAGAGGGAATGTTCCCCGACGGTCTCATGGATGATGATAGGTAGAAAATGGTGGATGAAGGCTCCGTCATATCGACATTAGGAGGGGGAATGTCAATGGGGGTAGTCATGTCTGGTAGTTCTGCCGAAGAAAAATGCGCAAATAGGGGAGAGGTGGACTCATTGCACTTGGCCTCGAATTGGTGGACCGCGGCTAGGGAGGTGCGGAAGTCCTCGAGGCGGGGACAAAGATGGGTTTAATGGCCATGGAGATCACAAAAAGCATAGGGGTGGTTGGTGTGAATAGTCTTGGGGTTATTGATTGCGGTCGCAGAAGGAATAGAGGCTTCCAGGACCGTGGACTCAGGGAACGTGACATTAACCATAGGCTTGAGATGAGGCAAGTCAGGACAGGAATGGGTGGTGTGACCGACAACATCACACAAAGCACACTGGATGGTATGCTTTCGAGGCCGAGGAGGGGCAGGGTTTGTGGGGGCAGCCTTGTCCTTTGATGCCCTCTTGTGAGCTTTTCCCTTCTTACCCGAAGCGGTCGCAACAGGAGGTGGTTCCTGTTGAGGTGACTGAGGCACTGTTGCAGTGGGAGAAGTCTTGGGGACCGGTTGAACCGGGGTCAAAGCAATATAAGGTTTGGGTTGACCGGGAAAGGTTGGGGCTGGAGGATCAAGGTACCAGATGGGAATCCCAAGGGTCAGGTTAGGAAGAGAGAGGGTGGCCATGACAGGTACCATGGACACTCTTGGTGGGGGAGTTAGGAACGGTATCTGACCAGAGGGGTAATGGCCAGGTGGGACGGCTCCTAAATGGCTAAGGCTTGGAGGAACTGTTCCAGGAGGATAAAGAGGCTCATGACTACTAGCTGCAGGTGAAGGGCTAGGAGCAGGTTGCGGAGAGCACGGTTGCTGACTAGCCGAAGTAGGTTGCTTAAGAGCAGCCCGAGATGATTGCATCATGCAAACATTCGATGAGCTGTGGTCAGAGACAAGAGGAGGAGGAAGAGCAGGGAAGGTTCCAAGCAAAGAGGAGCCTTTGTAGACGCCGGGAGAGACACTGGTCAAAGAATCGACAGTTTTTTGATTGGCTACAGAAGAGATGGTTGACTCAGGGGAGGCTTGAGATTTTGGCTCATGATACGTCAACTGGTCAATGGTGACTATCTTTCCATTATGAGGGAAAAACATCTTACGGTGGACCGCGGATGGGACAGTAGACATAGCATAAGTGTAGCTACGCCCCAAAAGAATGTTATAATCAAGAGGGGCATCGATGACTTCAACGTCAACGCAAACCGTCTTGCCCACAAGAGTGATAGGACAATTACGGAAGAGGCCAATGGGCTGGGAGGCGTGGCCATCCCATGCTCGAAGGGTGATCGTGGAAGGGGCCAACTCAGGAGATTCGAGTTGCTTCCAAACCGAAGCGGACATCACACAGGTGGATGCCCCCTCATCAATTATACACCGGGAAACGTTAGCGTTCTGGATTTTGACTGGGATTTGGAAGGCTACGGAAGCAGGAAGGGGAGGATGTTCTGATTGATGGGCATCAAAAATAATCATTTGGTCATCAGCAGGATCTACAGCGCCCATGGCAGATAGTAGAGCCTTCTTTTGGGAAGGGCACGATTGGAGGAGTTCCAGTTTTGAAATGACAGCAGGAGATTGTGCCAAATCATCTACGATGCTATATGAATGACCAGCTTGACCAGAAGCAGCGTTTTGGCGTAATGGTCCCTTAGGAATCTTGGTATCAACCGCAACTTTGGGTTGAGGGATATGCAAGGGACCATTGGATGTGGAAAGAGGTTATGTAGACCCTGAAGAAGGTGACTCGGGGACAGACGGAGAGGGAGGCTTGGGGTACTAATGGGACCAAGTTTGAAGGTTAAGGTCGACGGTTAGAGGTGGATCAGAGTTCATCATGAGGATCTGGTAATCGGAGGAACCAGAAATGGAAGGTGGAGTGGCGACCTGTCCGTCAGGTGGTTGGGTAGCCACGAGTCCTTGCTGAGGGAAAGGATCAGTAAACACAGTTGGTTGAGTAGTGGCCACATTAGGGGGAGCATTAGGGGAGGCATGTTGTCCGCGCAATGTGGCTTGAGACTCCCACATCTAACGCATCTGGGGTAAGAGGGGACAATCGTCGGTGTAATGACCATAAATACCGCAACACGAACAAGGCTTATTTGTGCGAAGAGGCCTATCCGGCTTGGGCTGAGTGCCCTGTTGCTGGTTAGCGGTGTAAGGGTCAATACCTTGAGGATTGGGTCCACGAGTACCAGGAGAAGATTGATTTGGATTGCCTCTTTGCCTTCTTTGAGAAGAAGGGGGATCAGTCGCGCCCTGCTGTGCAAATACTTGCACTGGAGGGGGCTATAGGTGTTGTTGCGGGGTTGGAGGAGGCAAGGGAGATGGAAGCACATATGCTGGAGGAGCTGGCACACCAGGCTGCGGATAAGGGTAATGGTTAGGTTGGGAAACATGGAGGTAAGAAGGAGGGTGGGCAAAAGGAGGAGGCATGCCGTATCCTAAATACATGCTACCGGGAGGGGGAAGAGTGCTAGAGGTGCTGGCCCCTCCCTGAGGGAGACCATAGCCCATAGGAGGTTGAGCATACAGATGAGAAAGGGCTCCAATGATACTGTCGGTGGAATGAGATGCCCCCGGGGCATTAGCGCCACCAGGCATGGGGAGGTTAGGGAGGACGGTATAAACATAACCAGACTGAGCATAGATCAGGTCATATTTCAAGGCTATTTGGAGGGCGGCTTCTTTGGTTCGAGGGAAATGGGAGGCGACATCTTTGCCAATGGGAGCTAAGAGAGAGCGAAGGAACCAGTCCATATAGACCCTATCTTCGAAGGGGGGAGCTCGACATAAGCTTCGTCTTCGTCGCCATTCCTGGACATGAGTGGAAAGGCGGGTCGAAGAGGTTTGCTTGAAAGAGGTCAAAAGATCCGTACCAGTATCGTATCGGAGAGGGAGCTGGAAGTAAGATAAAAAGGCTTGGGCAATGGTCGCAAAGGTGGTATGGGAAGAGGTGGCTTGGTCAACATACCATTTAGAAGCTTCGCCGGTAAGTGTGCGTTGGAACAATCGAAGACGGATGGAATCGTCGGTGATGGAATTGGAGGAACACCACATGTGGAAAGATCGGACATGGTTGGTTGGATCTTCTCCAGCAAGGCCTTCGAACTTAGGGATGTTGGAGGGGAGCTTGGTTG
The DNA here is from genome assembly GCA_034641835.2 of Pinus albicaulis. Taxonomy (NCBI): domain Eukaryota; kingdom Viridiplantae; phylum Streptophyta; class Pinopsida; order Pinales; family Pinaceae; genus Pinus; species Pinus albicaulis. The sequence continues at coordinate 342,569,221 of CM076580.1, forward strand.
GCATAGCAGGCCAACCAACATCGTGGCGGATAGGGGCATTGATCAACTAATTGAAATCGGGGAGGCTGAGGCCTGCGATGTACAACAGCAAGGGTGTGGTCGAGGTAGTTCCTGTGGTGGTTCCGCTAGTAGTAGTTCCGGCATTAGGGCCGGGGGCTCTGCTAGCGTTAGGCCCTGGACCAGACATAGTGAAGGTGACAGGGGGAGAACCAAAAAGAAAAGGAGAACCCAAGGAATCAGAAGAGGAGTCGGAGTGCGCACTCGAAGGAGGACTGGCTCGACGACGGCGGGACGGAAGAGGTCGATCGACTGGAAACTGAGGGTGAAGGCCAAGAAGTCTCCGGGAAGTGCACCTTGGGGGCGCAATGATGACAACACAAACACGGTGCAAGGGGAAGAAGAACGACCACAAGGGCAAGGAGGTGTAGAATCAAGAGATTACAATGTCGAAACAAGGGCAGATAGGTGCAGTGTCAATTGATTTTAAAGTCTTTGCCTGGAGGTGTAAATCAGGCTCTTCTTTTCTTAGGGTGAGTGTGTGGCGTGCGTTAATTTTAATTTTTAAACCCTTTTCGTTTTGAGAGCAAGAGAAAAAGTGTGCTGCGTAACTGAAAATAATGCTGCAAAAACAGTATATAATGCTGAAATAATAGAAAATTAACAGCTACTAGTGCATCGATTCAAACCAACAAGGCGGGTCCCTCAAAACTAATCTAAAAGAGGGAAAAAATCTAGTCAAAACACACTAAAAGGAGGCCAATAGATCTAGGGTCAAAAAGGGACAGGGATCTAAAGGGAAGAGCTGCTGAAAAGAGGTGCAGATCACAGCCAAGAGGCAGAGGCAAGGCGGCTGGAAATAAAGAGGAAATCAGCAAAAAGCAGAAGGGGCAAGGAGGAGGCCCTAAAAGGAGGTCCAAACAAAGCTACAAGAGGTGGTTTGAAAGGAAGAAGAGCTGATTTAAAGAGATCTGAGGATGAGGGATCAGATCTGAAAAAGGGAAGGCTGAAACTCTGAAAAAACAGACAGCTGAAATAGTTAAAAACTCTTCCACAAAAAGTGGAGGGTACTGAAGCCCTAGGGGGCTAGGTTCCCACTTAGATGAGCAAAAAAGATCAGAAACAGGTCTAAACGGGTGGAGGCAGAGGCTAGAAAACCCTGACAGAAGCTTCAAGAAATCCGTGAAAAACAGTGAAAATAGTCAGTGCCAGCAATGCAGTTCCGACCTGCTGCGGTTGCGCTATGGGCCGGGTGCGCGACCGGGCTTCTGTGTCTCGGCGGCGCATTTTCGTAAGTTGTCGATCAAAATATGTCGATGCTCATTTACCTGCGCAATAGGGCCAGAAACACGCGGAAGTTAGAAATTTTAATGTTTTAGGGTTTTATGTGAGAAAAACAACATAAAAATAGGAAAAACAAAAAGCTGAAAAGAAACCCCAGGGTATGAAGTAGCTGGATATGCAGGAATATGAAAAACGACAGCGGTCGTAATTGAAAACCCGTGTGGAGTCGCCAATTTTTAGTATGAATCTTTTGTCGAAGTGTACGAAAAAAGACCACTTTAGCTACGCATAACTAATAGCCCTAACATCAAATATGGCTGCCAAATATCTTCAGATATGTTGTTAGTTGATCAAGACAAGAGCTACAAAAAACCAGATCTATGCATAGAAAGACATTAAGCAGTAAAAAGAAGGGTTTGCTCCATATATCCAATAGACAAGACAAGAACAATTTTTGAAAGAATTTTTTGTATTAAGGGCACCTTGGAGGAAAACAAGAAGATGTTTCCAATTCTCCTCAATGGGATGGGTTCTTGGAAGTCCTCAGCACTTCAGATCTAGAATCTCTCTCTCTTGTTGGTGTAGAAAACCCAGACAAAGATAGAACTCAAAGGGAGTTCACACAGCAAATAATGTAGAATGTGACCAAGTGTATAGATCCAGAGTGATCTAATAGGCAACAAAAGGTGAAGAATGATAGAAAAAACCCTCCTATTTATAACAAAATATTGGGTCATTCTAGATCTTGGTGCATGATTAAAATAACATTAACCAAATCTAGATCCACCATTTATGGACTATTTTATTATATTTGTTGGAGGGAAAAGGTATTTGACTTGGGTCAAATCCCTTTATTTGTGAATAATAAATAAATAAATGATTTATTTATCATTTTAAGGAAGTGGTTGAAGGATAATCAAATAAATAATGATTTATTTATTTATTTATGGGTGATTTAGTCATATTTAACAAGGAATATTATTTAAATAAGATTTAAATAATTATTCCTAGAAAATAATAAGATAAATAAAGATTTATCTAATTAATTTCTTTGTTTTGGGTTAAACATGACCAGGAATAATAATTAAATTATTGTTTAATTAATTATTCCTTGAGGAAAACCAAACAAATATAGGTTTGTTTAATATTTCCTTTTGGGGTTTCCTGTTTAGACCATAAACAACCTAATAAATGTGTTTTATTAAGTTATTTTACATAGTGAAAGCAATTTTACTTAGGGTAAAATTGGTCTTACATGGTGTACTTGGGTCCATCTAATGATAGTAGGTTAGATGACCAAAAAATGGTGTAACATATACAAATGAGGAATCTAGTAATATATTCTTCTTCATTCATCTTTAAATTCTTAGTTGCATTATATGAGTTTGAAGCTTTTCTATTTTTACCTTTCCACCCCCTTCATAGTTTCTTTGAATCTTTTTCCATATTTATTTAGCAGACCCACATTGCATTACCTTGAAAAATTTAGATTATTAAAAACCAAATAAAATGGAATTCATATATTTTGAATTATTTAAAGGGTCCCTTTTACCATTTTCATCTATTGGAGGAGTTACTAGAACTTGATAACCATCCATCATTGGTATCCAAATATTAGCCCCAATTGACATAAGAGATGTCCTCATCTAGATCTTCTAGAAGACATAGTTTGTTCCAACAAAGAGTGAGGATATGTTTGAGAAAATACCATATAAATTGATCATTTTGTCCCTAGAACACATAGAACACGTGATATATGTGGAAACCCTTACGAGATAAAACCACAAATATTATTTTAATTAGTTGATATTTGTAACCACTAACCTATAGGAGACACCAATCCCCTCAACTTTGTAGGAACCAACCTACTAGGTACAACAATCCCCACTCCTTTGTATGCACCAACCCATATGAGAAACAAATCTCTTCATATTTGTAGGCCCTAACCTGCTAGAGACAGCAATCCTCACTGATATTTAAACTGCAATTTGATCTTCTTCAATTCTTTGCAACTACCTCATTATCATCAACTCTGCACCAAGAAATTCAACCCTTCACTATGAAGATTCCTCTCTACTACTTAGATCTATCTGTTAAGAGGCTCACTTGGCCTAATCAATACTTTGTTTTCTTATCCATGTGTCATGTCCATAAATCTTGTGTTAACTACTCATGACACATGAATTGTCCTATGTTTACAGTCACTATTATGCACCACTTATCTTACAATACCTATATTCACCTTTTCAATTTATATATGCTTCCTTCATCCTCAATTTAACTAACTTGGCTCTTTTTCCAATAGATGTTGGATCTACACTACTTCTTGCACTTATGAAAATATTTTATTATCATTTAAAAAACCCCTTCAATCCAACAATTGCACATGACTAAGTGCCTTTGTATTTGAGCATTATAAATCCTCAAATTTGGTTTTTTACATTTGAAAATCAATTGACCACTATAGGAATGATGATATAACCCAGACCTTAAGTTGGAACTTTATCAGGAACTTTGGAAATACCTAAAAAAACTTCAACACCAAACACCCTTGGAAAACTAGGTTCCTTTGGACATATTAATGAGAACCTTTTCTATTAGGAGATAATTTTTTTTTTTTTGTCCCTTGGGCCCATCATCTGATGGATATTAGGCTATTAGAAAATTGGGATGAAAAAACCATAATATAATGTTCAACACCCAGGCATTAAGTCAACATGCACCTAGAACCAAGTGCTATGATTGACTACTTCCCATGTTAGGACAACAAGCTGTCACGAGTTTTTTGAACTTGTCCTTGTAAAGCACTACCCCAGGATTCCAACAACCCAAGAATGATAAGCCCTCATGTGCTACACATATTCTCCCTATGATAATTCCCTATGAATGTGGGCCATACGATATTGGATATTAAGATGTTGTATCTTACCTCAAACCTATGTTACCTAATCACAATATGACATGCAGATAATGTTGATATGTCCTTTTACATGTGACACTGATGATAAATGCCTCATTCTACTCACCTTTATATAATTGGCCTCCAAAAATGATAAATCTGGTTGACATGTGTCCTTCACCTAGCACTGCAGTCTGCCATGTCACTTACTCTCATATTTGTCCTCCAAATATCATTTCAAATCATTGTTCTATCACCTATCTAGTTGGCATGTCCCAAGCATCAATATATTAGGTATCAAGAAAATTTTGTGACTTTTACATTGATAAACTTTCCTACATTCCCAATGGTCTAGAAAATCAAGAGCTCTTAGACCTTAGGTGCAATACCTTAGCTCCTCCTTGACTAGGAATATGACCAAAGGCAAACTATATAAGGCATTGTTAAATATTTGTGATTTCTACACATCCAATGTTCTAGGGGCATGATGGTGGAACCCTGTGTTGGAAGCTTGACTGTTGGTGCCTTCAACTACCACATAAAATTATTTCCATCAACTGACGATGGACCTATCACACCTAGCCCCACTAGTACACATCACCCTTCATCGATTTCATATTACCTTAAGTGGTTTTTGGGGGGTGGTTCATTGGAAATTTTGGTAAGGAATTGGGTTGAATCCATTCATCATATGCCATGTGCCCTCAACAATTCACTACCTTGATTTCATTTCAAACCCCCATAGGGGTTAATATTTGAGCATTATGAGACCCCTTGAAATGAATAACAGTCATTGATATTTTATGGTTTGAGATGCACTGATCTAAACTTCTCGTTGAATTCTAAAGGGCTCAATGATCCAGGTGGATATTGGTGGTCACCCGCCTATTCCACTTGGGGCTCCACCATTGTCTATTTCAGTTTTTCAGTTTCGGCACAGTTTACTATTTTTAGCAGTTTTTCGGGTCCTAAACTTCCGGAGCCGTTTTGAGGCCCTAAACGACGTTGGAACAGGCCACCACAAATTGCATCATGGACATGCAAATCAAGAACACTCGCCAGCAGAAGATCCAACTATATCGGGTTGTCAAAGCTGGCCAACTCCTGCACCAAGGAAAGTGGTTCACCAGGGACCAAGTTCAGCAGAAATTCCCTCATCTCATGGAGGAACTTAACGCAATGGGGACCATTGCTTCCTAAGGGGGGAGGAATGATCCAGGTGGATATTGGTGGTCACCCGCCTATTCCACTCGGGGCTCCACCATTGTCTATTTCAGTTTTTCAGTTTCGGCACAGTTTACTATTTTTAGCAGTTTTTCGGGTCCTAAACTTCCGGAGCCGTTTTGAGGCCCTAAACGACGTTTTTTTGGAAAACGGAGGGCAACATGGGTCCATGGACCGATGTTGCCCGTTCCAAATTTGTAGTCCTCGGATAGATCTTTCTAACGAGGTATGGTACGCGTCAAACGGAGATCGTATGCCAAAGTTACGCCCGTGGGAAGTTGAAACACCAATTTACCCAAACGGGGCCCATAGTTTTGGCGCTTCATCTCCTAGGGTTAGGGTTTTGGCTGTTTAGGATTTCCCATTGTTTCTAAATGATAAATAGGCCCTCGAGCCTCATTGTAACACAGCTCAGAGGCCTGTAGCCGCCACATCTCTTCTCAGAGATAGCTACCAGCGCCCTAGCTAGTTTTATTTCCATTTTGTCTGTAAGCAAATTTCAGTTCTTTGATATTAATGAAATGAAGTGTTATTTCCGCTGCATCTCTATATTTATGGTTATATGTTTATTTTGTTGCGTTCCTGCATAAATCCGGATCACTCAAATTTATCTATTTCACACATTATATAAGGATTTTCCAACAACGAAAAAGCTAAAAAGTGGAACTGGAAAATACAAAGGTAAGCTACCCTTTATTTGTTTTAATTGAGGTAGAGTATAACATTTTACTGCTAAATATATGTATGCAAAAAAGGTAGGAAAATGATGATGATGAAGAACATAATAATAAAATAAAACCTTATATACACAAAAAGAAAAATATACAAAAAAGAAGATTTTTTACTTTAGAGAGGACAATAACTTGTTTGAATAAAGTGAAAAATATGTTTCTAATATTGAAATAGAATAATTCCTCTTCATACCCATGGGTACAAACTATATTGATTAAGAAAATCAAGAAAATTAAAATAAAAATCATACTCATAAGAGAGTTTATGGGGAAGTGAATCTTGAAGAAAAATGCATTAGTTCCCTAGAAGAAATAGGCAGGCTTGGGAGAAAGAATAAAAGGCATAAGGATCAATTGCTTAAATATGAAAAGAAGGATCATGATCTTGATGAAATAGGAAAAATAGTTATCATCTTGAAGACACAATTATAATAGGTAAAAAAGGCCGAAGAAGTGGTGAGAAGCCAACTAAAATAAAAGAAAGAAAAGTGTGAGAGGCTAGAAGCTGAAATAATGTCCCTAAGAAAGGGAATAAAGAAAAAAATTGATCAATTGAATAGAATCTTGAAGTTTGGAAAGAGTGCTAAAATATTACATAATATTATTAGCTTCCAAAGGTCATGTATCATCAATATAGGTCTAGGATACGATGAAAAAATATCTCCAAGGGAGATGCAAGCACTAAGGTCATGTTGTTGCTATGACAATGACCATGCAAAATTTTTCCTTAGTCAATTTTGGATTCTACGTGAACTTCCGTTTCGAGCTATATTGTGTGGTATTGCTATTTTTTCATGTTTTCCTATGTGTCGACCATCCTTTCATTATTCCTAAGTGTGGCTTTTCCTCCCAGGTCAAAGTTTCCTAACTGTCATATTATTATCTTTAGAAGCATTTTGTCGTCCTTTTAAAGATAGGAAAAACACTAGCTTTTGTTTGAATTAGTGCTAGCTTTCTTCACTCAAACATTTATACCACCCAAAATAAAGAAAACACACTTTCTAAAGTTAGTGTGCATACAGAAACTGTTGGAAGAAATTGTGCCCTCTTAAGGCTACGCACACTTCTATCTCTCAATGGAGCACACTTCCTTCTCTTAGTTAAGCACACTCCTTGTCCATAAATAGAACGCACTCCTTGTCAATAGAGACTACACCCTCCTTGCCTTGAGAAAGAGTGCCCTATTTTCTCTCACACATGCAACCTTCCTTATTTTCATGCTAAGCACATTCCTAGAAAAGAGGGTCCCTCTCCACTTAATAAAACTAACTCACTCATTAGTTGACAAGTGGCGATCATGCATTATATTTCTTTGCATGTGATTTCATTCATAATAAAACATGCTCATCATTCATTCTCACAGTCACTGTTCACTTTAGGTTGAGCACATTTTCTCATCAAAAGGAATTTCTCTTCATTCTTGGTTCAAGTGCACCAATTTAGGTAAGTTTTTCAATGTGTCACTTTTGTTTGCTTTTGTCGATTTTAGTGGCACTCTTGTTTTCTTAGTGATGTTTTGATATGATTACTACATACAAAGTGTCATTTTCATCTTTTGTTGTTCCTACAAGTGTCATCTTGCTATCGCAAGTAGAATTTTTATAGACTCTTCGCATTCCATGTCCTTTCACCTTCTAGTCATGATTGTGACAAAACTTATAAACACTTTCGATCCTTATCTCTCATTGTTACTATGTTCTTAACTTGTTTGTTCTTCATGTAACTTTTTGAGCCTAATTTTGGCTAAAGCACACTTCTAGAAAATAGAGACCCTCTCTGGCTTAAAACTGCATCCAACAAGAAAGGCTCCCTTCCAAATCACATGGTGCATTTCTAAGAAATATTCAGGCACCTTTGTCCACTAAAAATGTGCCATGTGACGTCAGTAGGCCTCCCTGGTGCACTACACACTTCTAAGCAGCAGTGTGTCCCCTCCTTGCATGCTGAAATTACACCCTATGCCTAAGAAGTCTCTCTCCACATGAGCACACGGTGCAATTATAAGCCTCAGTCAATCCTTGCCTATCCACTGTGATCTATACTTGTGCCTTCTCCCTTGTCTTGGCATAGTGCACACTTCCAGTGGCTAGCAAAGCCACCCCATCTCACTTTTGGTATTTTTGTGCTCCCAGATTTCCAAATTGTGTCCTTCATCATTGTATTTTGAGTAGTTTTCTTTCAATAGATAGGGAATTTCTTGAAACTAATTGTTGTTCTCCATGAGTGAATTTCCACTTGCAGGTGCTACATATACATAACACATTTGCCTCTCATCATCTTTTGATACAATACCTCCTACCAATCGACAAAATACTTGAAAGGATACTTCAAAAGATACTATTGAGGAGGAAATGGAATACCCAAAGCCAACTATTCCTATTCTATCATACACATAGTGCTTCATTGATAAACCCTTGCAAGTCTCATGGCAGGATATCAAAGATGATTTCATGCAAAAGGATTTCATAGAAAGCTTCGAAGATAGGGAAGTGTATATAAATATCAAAATGTACATAATACATAGAGTGGCATGCAGATTCCCAATGGTGGCTTGTGCAAAATCTATTAAATGGATATTTTTATATATGGATAGTAAGAACTCGTTCCTCAGTAGTGAAAGTAAAAATGAGATTTCCACCTACCATCCACATGACATAAATTCCTATTACAATATGTTAACTCCCAAGGGATATTTGAATACTCAGTTCTATGCGACCTAGGAAAACATGAATACCAAGGAAATCTCCAAGTAATGGTGACAAGAGCCTGCAAAATTCTGTCATAGACTTGGAGTGTAGTTTACACAACCAAATATTTGAGAAAGGTTTACCATTATCTCATAGCGATGTGTTGTAGATTACATGGGCGAATAATGAAAAATATTTTGAGGAGAGTTGGGTTTATTTTATTAGCCTAGTTTTTTCAAATGATAAAGTCTTCAACTGGGTGGATATCTTGTCCCATGAGTTGTTACTTCATATACAACAGGCCAAAACAACTTTACAAGCCAAACAAGCACAATAGTCTTACATGTTCGCTTATCTAGTGGATGGAATCTATGCCCATTATAGGTTCACAGGAATGAAGTGGAAATGGAACCCTCATGAGAAGTCACTTTTCTACTTCCACTGCAAACTATTATCAGAAGTCAATTTTGGAGGAGTATATGTTAAAATTTCTAAACACTTATTTACAGTTTTGTACAAGATGATCTTTGAAAATGAACCTCCTTGCATGAAAAATTAGGTGAAGGAGGAACTCTATGATATTGCAATTTTGTTTACTTCACTACAGGGCACATACATTAGATGTTTTGGCTATCAGGAAACCCCTCACCTTATGCTGAGGTATGTGACCAATAAGGTGGTCTTGCAGGAGGTTTTACTGTCGGCTAAAAAAGGGTTTGTTTGCACAGTTCCAGATGAGGAAGAAGGCTCCTTGGCCAAATTTTCCTTTCCGTATTGGACTTTATGAGCTCCAAAGCCTCAAGGTGGATAATGATGAAATTGAAGAACTTAGGGTCTTCATTTTTGAATAGCGAGTTTTCATAGGTATGATCATACAAAAATTTCGCACTTATAACCATTCTAGAAGATGAGAAAATCAAGAATAGATATAATGTACTGAGGAAGAATCAATCAGGAAATGAGGTAAGGCCCTCTCACGTTCCATAGGTACCATATGTATAGATGGAGGAAATTTAGCATGAAGTACCTTCCCAAGTTGACACTGTATCACCTAACAAGAGGCTAAAGTAAGATCCAGTGGCAAAAAGAAGTAAAAAGGTCAAAGCTGATCCAATGTGCAAAATTGCAATTGAGGCAGAGCAATAAAAGAAACAAAGGGAGGAAGAGAAGATATGGTTAGAAGAAAGCTTAGCAGCTAGAAGAAGAAATCAAAAGAGAGGAGGAGCACTTACACAAAGAAGAAGAAGAAGAAAAGAAGAAGCAATATGACTTGTCGAAGAAGAGAAAAGTAGAGGAAGAAAGGAAAATAATGGAGGAAGAAGAACAAAAAAAGTGTTCATGAGAAGAAGAAATGAAGGACGAACAGGAGGAAGAAGCCACACATAAGATGGAGAAAGAACAAATGGCCCATGAAATGGAAGAAGAGTTGGACAAGGTTGATTCCATTGAACCAATTATACATAAACCTCACACTTAGGTAGAACCTCCTATCATTGGTGGCCATCTCCCATTCAGTGAAATGTAGATTTATCCTCACCCTGATGATAGGGTTATGGATGTATCTAGCTTTACCTTCGATCAACTAAAGAAGATTATTGTACAAGGAAAGTGAAGGTACTTTCCAAATGATCCTATTCATCCAATATCCATAGCCATATACAAGGTAATAACACCTAATACTAGGAGGAGTCCAAAAGTAGTCATGGAAGCATATGTGGCTTTTACAAGAGTAGCACAAGATAATATAGCACATTTTTTGAGTGAGGATGAACAATTGTGAAATGAGTTAACTACTGCAAAAAAATAGGTTGATCATATTGCCACTGAAAATCACAGGTTGTATTCCACCAACATTAGCACAACAAAGCTACAACTTTCTATAGTTGAAGAATTTAAGCTAATGGAAGATACCATGAAGAAACTATACAATGAGATGGTTCTCTTGCATGGAGTGGTTGTTCCCCTGGTCCAAATTTAGAAGAAACCTCAAGAGATACTGAAGTGCATGAGGGTTATAAGCACATATGTTGATTTGATGCAGGATTGGGGACTCAAATATCTTAAAATTCCTAAGTCATTAGGCAAGAATGATATTATTACAGCCAAGGTGGACAAAGCAAAGAGAATGATACATACTTAAAATTACACCCCTCCTGGTGAACAAGTGACTAACACCATAATTGCTTATATTCGGCTACATAGTAGTTTGGAGTCCCAGGAACATAAACATATCATACCTTATGTGGGTTCACTTGGGGAAATAAGGGTTAAGGATGTCGTCATGAAGGAGTTAAAATAGTTCATTGAAAAATTCAGACGAGCATTAAATCAAGAAGGATTGGAGGTGACCAAGAATGTTGTCCTACAATTTGCAGTTGAGCTAGCTAAGATTCACATGAAGCTATCCATATTATGGAGTAGTATACAATCAAACTCCAAAGATATATTATCAGATGCATTGGAGTTAAATATGTTATACATTATAGAGCTACCAATTAGAGTTAAAGTTATCATAGTAGAGTCCAGAGCATGACACTCCTACATCATTGTTGAAATCCATTCTCAAGCCATTGATTTGTATTTTTCCCCTACATGAGGATTTTTGTCTTATTATAATATTTGTCTTATGTAGCCATCATTTTGATTTAATTTGTCTTTTATGAATAAGAATTTCAATGTAAAATAAGTCCAAGAGACAAATGTGGAATATGAAGAGTCACATAGAAGTCCATAGGTTATAAATCAAAGAGTCACGATGCAGCTCAAGGGTCATTATCGTTCGTTATAAATAAGTCCAAGGGACACATGTGGAATATGAAGAGTCACATATAAATCCATAGGTTAGAAGTCAAAGAATCATGAGGAATCTCAAGGGTCAATATTTTTTTATATAAATAATCCCTCATAACATAGACAAAGGGCTTGTACTGTTAGAGGTTTGAAATTGGCTTCTCTATTGGCGCATAAGGGATAAGATCATTCTTTTGGAGAAGCAAGTTGTAGCTTCATCTTCCACTATTGGAGCTATTGTTTCATCAATGTAACAATGTACTTGGATATTTCATTAATTATTAGAAGTTCTTGGAGCCAACACTCTTTCATGCATGTATCACGAATATTATAATACTATTCTTTAGATGTTTGCAGTATATGTTGTGTTACACATACTAAATATAATGAACTATTGCGTTGATCTATATATGAATCTTCTTGAATGAGAATTTTTATGTGCTTGCATGATCATTGTTATCTTGTGAACTAATTTGTAGGTTAATCAATGATTCTTTCCGAATTTCTCTCACATGATTCTCTAGGATAGTATTAATACGTTTCTACCAGAGTCCTGTATTTATTGCCCTTCTTTAGAAGATCCCTTTACACTTTACACTTTGTGTCTCTCAAAGCTTACATATTTTCTACCCAAAATTTATGCGTATAATCTCTTGTGTATGTTTTTCAGCCAAGGAATTCCTTTAAAATCGATTGCAACGATGGCCGGAACTTATATCTGGATGGGGATCCTAAACCAAACGATGTAAATTCTAAACATGACTTCACATCGGGGAGACCCCCTGTATGTTTTCAGTATCCAAAATCGTCAACATTATGGCACTAGAAGGAGGGCCAGATGTCAAGTTTATCCCATAAATTATATTTGAATATATTATATCGAATGGCTTCATCCTAAATCATAATCCTGAGGTTCTTTTAAAAGGGTTTGTATATTTCAATCCTCACAAATTTTTTACGTAAGTTGTCACATTTAAATTTTTATGGAAAGGGTCCAAAAACTATTCTTTATTATGTGGTTGAATTTATTCAATTTTAATTTGCAAGCGGAGTTTATTCAAAAGATATTCTTGCTAGGTTGTTCACCCTTACATTGGAAGGTTGTGCCAAGCAGTGGTGTTATTCTTTACTTGCTGCTTCAATCCATTCTTTTAAGAATTTGGTTAATGAACTTCAACAAGTTTTTGACAAGTACAAATATAAATATCTTTGTAATAATATTGATCAACTTAGAATGAAATCAAATGAATATTTGTAAGAGTTTTCTGATAGGTTTCTTCACATTTGTTATGAGTTCCCTGATGAAGATGTGGGTTGGGAGTCTTTAGATGAAAAATTTCAGTTTATTGTTAGAATTTCTAGATAGTCCTTTCAATAAGATCTTCTAGATAGTTTTTCTCAACGAGAACCTCAATCTTTTGAGGAGGAATCTACTACCCCTCTTATTCCTTGTCCTCCTCCTTTTCCTATACCTTGTTGGGTTCCCAATGATAACCCTGTTAAACATAGAAAATCCGAGCACCAAAATCCATGATTACGATTCGACAATTATTTCTAATACAAAAGAATCTATTGAGGAGGAGTTACTTTTCCTCTCGTATGTTTCAGAAGATGATGATTTCACTTTTTCTATTAATCAATCATATCATAATATTGATGATCAACCTGTCGATTCTGAATCCTTTAATCATGTTGGATCCTTGGAAAAACATCATCCCGATCATCTTGTTCCCATGCAATTGTGTGATGACGATTGTACAGGTTTTTTGGATGAACCTTTGTTTTGTCAAGAAGACTTAGATTTGCATAGTTTTCAATTGGAGTCAGATCTAATCATTGAAGGCTTTATTTCAAGTGTATCTATCCCCACTCACCACACCTTGTGTTAGGATTTTAGTAGTGAATAAGCTAGTCTAACACAAGGAGATAAGAATTTTCAAGAAGATGAAATGTTAGTCATTGAATATTTCTATTAAAGCCTTGTAAATATGCCTGTCATAAATTAAACATTCCATGAATCGGTTAATTTGAGAGACTCTAATTTGGTCCCTTTTGTGAATAAAAAAAATTATTTGGATGTAGAACTGAATGCATGTTTAAAGCTCGAGTGTTCATATTTTGAAAGTCAAATAGTTGACGGGAAGTAGAGGAACTTGATTCTACGTTGATGGTTATGTAAATTTCTTGATAATGCGATGAAACTTTTGAAGTTGGTTAGACCAATTTTTTCTCACAAAATTCCATTATCAACATTTTCTCATGGGATACAGATTCATTCTTAAAGATGTTCCATATCTTCATGTTCAATCCTTTATCCCTCAATATATAATATGTGATTAGATGCATAAAATCCAACTAACATACCCTTCTTCATGTGAATCTTTCATCTGAAACATGGAAGCAAAGAGTGTGATGAATGATTTTCAAATCTTTTGTTTTGATGCCCCTCTTTCTTCATTCATCATCAAGTCTATTCAGAACACTAGAACTAATATTTTTCAATATTAATGTGATTCATAGTATTATATTGACCTTTTACATGATGCATATGTGTTTATAGGAATTTTTTTTTTGCAAAATTTTCAAGCTTGTTGTTTTATTGATTGCTTTGTAGATTGTTTAGAAGGGTCATACCTGATAAGTTCAATGGCTCATAACAAGTACCATAATGTTTTCAATAAAATTTGTATGGGTATGAGTAAATGAGGTGTTGTTGTGGTGTATCTTGTTTTCATCCATTCCACCATCACTAGATAGGGAAGTCCTTTACTTTACACTAATTTTATTTCACCTTGCACCTTCGTGTTTGTGTACAAATGTTTTGGTTGTCTATCCATCTTACTACACATTGTGTTAGTTTGATATTATTTGCTGATATATTTTGACTTAAGGGTTGGGAGAAACTTTTGTGAATGCATTGGAAATTTCATTTTACATAGTCTTGACCTTCTCGAGTCTTAGTGATCATAACTTGATCATGGACGTAAGTGATAGCTCAAAATTCAAAGTGTTCAGAAGTGTACCAAACCTGAGCTACAAGATTGATCTCATCTTCCTAATTCTGGTGCCGTGAATGGTTCAAAAAACTGACATAGTATGAAGAAGTTATCGCAGTTTGAAAAGTCCAGTAAACTACAAATTTTGGACTTTGACCAAGTTTGAATTGGAATTTTGGGAAATTAAAAAAATAATATTCTAGGGAATATTCCTAGAATATTCTTGGAATATTCCTCGAAATATTCCCCAGAATATTCCCCAAAATATTCCATTTGGACCAATTAGCATTGGACAAGTGGCAACGTGTGATTCGTTGAGGGCTGCATGTGTTTTTTTATGGGCCAATTACAGGGCGACACGTGGCTAGCCATGAGGCCGCCATGTGTCCCTGGGATCGTATGGTAAAATTTTGTTGGCGAGGCTGGGGGTCGAACCTTGGACTTCCTGCTCGCAAGCTCATGCCTATACCACCTTCCCTACAAGTGTTTCTTAACCACATAAGGGCAAAGGTTATATTTAATGTGATACAATTTTCGGTATGGGGGTTTGGGAGGCCAGCCTCCACCATGTGGTCGTCGTGCCATGACCTGAGGGCTTAAGCCCTAACCATTACTGCCAGCTTCGAAGATTGTTGATAGTGATCACATGTCCAGTTTCGAAGGAGTTTCTGCGTGTGGTCAAGCATTAACGCTGACCCAAACTCCAGTTTAAATACAATGCAACCACAGTTTGCGGAGTTAGTTTTGCACTTAGATTTAATGTGATTGCGGATTTTATGAATGCATGTGGCCAACACTAATAACTTCCAACTTAATTTAGTTGCTAAAACGGCGGTTAATTTGGAACACACCCCAATTTTAGGGTGGATATGACAAATTTTGGTTTTTAACTGCAGTGCTCCAAAATTAGTGGAGCTGATTTAGGGGTAACTGGAAAAATCCTGTTTTGGCTCTATCTTGAGCTAGATTTGCCCAATTTTGGAGTGCCAATAGTCAATTTAGACTATCTCCAACATCCCAAACTCATTGGTGAGGGTTTAAGAGCTATCAGAAGAGTTTTGAGTAGGTTTTTGCTTCAGAGAAGTTCAAATGGCCACTAGGGCCACCAGGAGGCAGCAATAGTTTGAGGCCTAGCCAGGGGAGATAGAGGACTTATTCAGAAATCCAATAGTCAATTCTATATGTTTAAGATATTTTGGAACTAATTTTGTGGTTTTTAGAGCCTGTAGAGGAATTTTTAAGGCCGATATGCTTCAATGAAGTTCCAGGGGCCATTAGTGCCAGCTTTTTCCAACAGCAGCTAGAGGCTTTATGCATTGAAAAAATAGTCATTTATGACTATAATGAGTATTATGAATCCATTGATGGAGGTTGTATAATATTTTGAGGACTTCTATAGGTCGAGAACCCACAAATAATTTTTCTTTGACCCTAGTGCCAGGGGGTGCCACCAGGTGTCGGAGGCGAAACCAGAGTAGCCAGAGGCCATTTTCAGTGAAACAATAGTCTATCTTGAATATTTTTGGCATTATGAATCCAATGAAGGTATTTTAAGAGCCATTTTAAGACTTCTAGAGCTCGAGAATCTACAAGGAAGTTTTGGTCAGCCAAGGGAAAACCATGGAGGGAGGCCTAGTTTGGGGATGCAATGCTCGTTTTTAGAAAATGATCAGTCCATTTTTGGTGTCTGATGTGTGATGAAGACAGTAGGTGTGGTTTCAGGGATAGTAAAATAATTCTGAAGGAGTTAGTGCCATGGAGAAGCTCAATGTAGCTCAAAGAACCGATAGAAGGAATCAAGTCTAAAGGAACCTAGATTTGTTTGCTAGTCTAAAGGAACCTAGCCCTTTGGTTCAGTTCAGTAACCATTGGAGTTAAGTGTGGAACTTGTAAAATAAACTTTACCATAATACCAAAGAGGCAAGTCAAGATGACACAAGCTCAAGGAGACATAGCCCACGATATTCAGGTGAAATCCTAGATCAATTTTGCTGTTATGTGTGGATTTTTTATTGCTGCATTATATTGTTGTTACACATGTTTAATTTCAGCAAAAACAAATGGACTTAAGACACTTAACCAATTAAAAATCATACACCTATTTTAGGTATAAAATTTTGCAAATGTCAAGTATAAGCTAGATATTTTATTTGTTTAACTAAGTGGGAGGTTCGTGAAAAGCATAAAAAATTATCCAACCAATTTTTAGATCAGGTTGGTATAAGAGCACTTGGTTGCTTGACTAACAGAGATATAGCTTGCTTGTTTGACTTGAAAGGTGTTTAAACAGTGCAAAGGATTTGACTGTTTTACTGTTTGCAAACTAATTGTTGCTTGAGTTTGCTAGAGGTGAAGGGAAAGCTACTGATAGTAAAGTACAGAAGAGGAAAAGAAGGAAGAAGGGCTATAGGAATCTTCCTTACTCAAAGGACCTCAAGGAAACCCTTGAAGCAGAAGAGGGTTTGTTTTTTCGCTGCTTGAATAAGAGGTTGTCTCTACAAACATTTGGTTCAAAATTTGTCAATTGTTTTGAAAGCTTTGTGAATTTTGTTGAAGTTATTTTTGTTCATTTTAATTATGACAACTTCATCAAGTGAGGTTTCAAAATCCTCCTCCGTCACAAGATTCTTTGATGAAGACATGAAGCGAGACTTCTACATGTTGAAGGACATGGTGCAAATTATGTTTGAAGATAGAAGAGAAAACACTAGACTTCATGAGCAATTGGTTGCTATGAAGCAAGAGAAGGAAAAAATTCTTGAAAGGTTGCATGATATGGATATGCAGCTCCATCAAGCCCAAGAGGCTTTAACAAAGAACATGCGAGAAGTAGAGGCAATTCACTCAAATTTGTCTTCAATTTCCTCTTTATAAATATGTGTTCGTTCATTTGAAAAGAACACTAGAGGTATAGGGTCCAAGTTAATGTTTAAAATGGGCTATGAAGGCAAGGGTTTAGGCAAGCATGAAAAAGGCATGATTGATCCTATTTTGGTTGAGGAATGACCTAAGAAATTTGGTCTTGGTTATGTTCAAGATAATGGTGAAGACTCCAAAGCCATGAAGGCATATGAGGCAATTTCAAAGATAAATTTTGTCGCAAGTTCTAAACCACAAACATGTCAAGTTTTTTTTCAAGTTGTTGCCATTGTTTGAAGCCTATGTTGGAGCAAAAAGTGTGTAGACATGCAGGTTATGGCCAGCATGCGAGTTCAGACAGTTTACAAGACATGAACACTGATGTTAGTCTTTAAGAGAAAGTTGGAACCTCTACAACTTCATCTCCTCATGAAGGTAAACAATATGGAAATTCAAAGCAACGTGTGAGGTATAGTTCTTCCCATAGTCAAGTTTATTATGATACTGCAAGGCATGACAATTCTGCATGATTGAATGGAAGAAAGAGTTTTTGTGTGTATTGTGGTCTATGTAACCATGTTTTTTTGAGATGTTGGAAGAGGATGAAGGCATACATGAAGTAGTTGAGGCAAAGGAAACTTGCAAAGAAGGTGCATAATACTTGCACACATTGCCAGAAGAGGGGACATGTTGTTTCCTAATCTTGGACATTGCATCCAACTAGTCATCCCAAGCATTTGCAGCAAGAGGATAGAAAGACTGGTGAAAGTGGAACCAAGGATTCCATTATTGATGTGAGAATGGATGTTTCACATGAAGAAGATTTGCAATAGAAAAAGTTTCCATGGAACTGGCTTGGTGAGAAGTGGTTTGACTTCTTGACATAGTAAGACATACGTGCCCATTTGTACATATGAAAATTTCATTTATGTATGCATGTTTTCTATTGTAATCTCATGTTTGTTTAAGCCACCTTGGATCGTTGATCAAGGGAGCGATGTTCAACTACCTTCTCTAAAATTCTCACCAGAAATTTCTGATTGAGTGCAAGGAAGACAATTCTTAACAGGAGGACAAGCACATCCAGGAAGGGAAGTGTTGACTACCTTCGAGTTGTGGTTCAAAGGCACTAGCCATGAAAGGAAAGTGTATGGAGGCTAAAGAGAAAAGTTTTTTTTACTCTCATCTACTGTAAAGATCAGTATATCAGTATTTTGGGGTCCAAAAGATTCCTAATGGGGAGGTGTGATCAGAACTGGATCATGGACCTCAGTGATAGCTCAAAATTCAAAGTGTTCGAAAGTGTACTAAACCTGAGCGACTGGATAGATATCATCTTCCTGATTTTGGCACCGTGAACGATTTAAAAAAGCAACACCATATGTAGAAGTTATTGCAGTTTGAATAGTCCAGTAAACTACAAATTTTGGACTTTGACCAAGTTTGACTTGGAATTTTGGGAAATTAAAAATATATATATTTTGGGGAATATTCCTGGAATATTCCTCAAAATGTTCCCTGGAATATTCAGTTTGGACCAAATAGCGTTGGACAAGTGGCAACTTGTGATTCATTGGGGGCTGCGTGTTTTTTTATGGGCCAATTACAGGGCGACACGTGGCCAGCTCTTAGGTCACCACGTGTCCCTAGGACCATATGGTAAAATTTTGTTGGGGCAGATGGGGGTCAAACCCTGGACCTGCTGCCCACAGGCCCATGCCCATATTGCCTACCCTACGAGTGTTGCTTAACCACATAAGGGAAAAGGTTATATTTAACATGATACAGTTTTCGGTATGGGGGTTTGGGGGGCCAACCCCCACCATGTGGCCATCACACCATGACCTGAGAGCTTAAGCCCTAACCATTACTGGTAGCTCTGGTGATTGTTGATAGTGATCACATGTCTAGTTTTGATGGAGTTTCTCCACGTGGTCAAGCGTTAATGCTGACCCAAACTCCAGTTTAAATACAATGCAACCACAGTTTGCAGAGTTAGTTTTGCACTCAGATTTAATGTGACTGCGGATTTTATGAATGCATGTGCCCAACACTACTAACCACCAAATTAATGTTGCGGCTAAACCGGTGGTTAATTTGGAATGCGTCCCAATTTTAGGGCGGATATGCCAAATTTGGATTTTTAACTGCAATGCTCCAAAAGTAGTGGAGCTGATTTAGGGGTAACTGGACAAATCTTGTTTTGGCTCTATCTTGAGCTAGATTTTCCCAATTTTGGAGTGCCAATAGTATATTTCGAATATCTCCAACATTCTAGACTCATTGGTGAGATTTACAGAGCCATTAGAGGACCTTTTAGTAGGTTTTTTCTTCATATAAGTTCAAGGGGCCACTAGGGCCATAGGGAGGTAGCAACAGTTTGAGGCCTAGCCAGGGGAGCTAGAGGCCTTATTCAGAAATAAAATAGTCAATTTTGGATGTTTCAGATGTTATGGAACTAATGGTGTGGTTTTCAGAGCCTATAGAGGACTTTTGAAGGCTTAGATGCTTCAGTTAAGTTCCAGGGGTCATAAGTGCCAAATTTTTCCAGTAGCAGCTCAGGGCCTAGCCAGGGCAGCCAGAAGCCTTATGCAGTGAACCAATAGTCATTTCTAACTGTAATGAGAATTAGGAATCCATTGATGGAGGTTGCAGAAGCTTTTAAGGATTTATAGAGGTCGAGAACCCAAAAAGAAGTTTTCTTTGACCCCAGTGCCAGGAGGTGCCACCAAGTGTCGGAGGCGAAACCAGAGTAGCTGGAGGCCATTTTAAGTGAAACAATAGTCTATCCTAAATATTTTTGGCATTATGAATCCAATGAATAGATTTTAAGATCCATTTTAATACTTCTAGAGCTCAAGAAACTACAGGGAAGTTTTGGGCAACCCAAGGAAAACCATGGAGGGAGGCCTAGTTTGGGGATGTAGTGCTCGTTTTGAGAAAACGATCAGTCCATTTTTGGTGTCTCATGTGTGATGAAGATATTAGGTGTGGTTCTAGGGAAAATAAAATAATTTTGGAGGAGTTAGTTCCATGGAGAAGCTCAGTGTATCTCAGAGCACCGAGAGAAGGAATCAAATATAAAGGAGCTTAGATCAGTTTGCAAAGTGATGACAACCATGACAGGGATATAGATGGTATTATAAGAACTTTGGTTCAGTTCAGTAACCATTGGATTTAAGTGTGGAACTTTTAAAAGAAAATTTACCATAATCCCAAAGAGCCAAGTCAAGATGACACAAGCTCAAGGAGACATAGCCCACGATATTCAGGTGAAATCCTAGATTAATTTTGCTGTTATGTATGGATGTTTTATTGATGTATTATATTGCTGTTACACATGTTTAATTTCAGAAAAAAAAATGGACTAAATACACTTAAACTATTAAAAATCATACACCTATTTCAAGTATAAAATTTCGCAAATGTCAAGTATAAGCTAGATCTTTTATTTGTTTAATTGAATCGGAGGTCCTTGAAAAGCATAACAAGTTATCCAACCCATTTTTAGATCACTTAGTTAGGTTAGGTTTCGTTGCATTTAGTTATTTTTCATTGCATCATTTTATTTTTGCTTTGTTCTCCACACTCTCCCTTTTTTGGTTTTACAAGTTCATGTCTTTTTTTTCAATAAGTCTATGCATGGAAGTTGCTTGTTTAGCTCTGAGATAATGTGGCTGGATTTGGTAAAGGAAAATTGTAGTGATGTGAAACTCTTGGCTAACTTATTACATTTCTTATTTATTTGGGCCTATATATATCTCAAAGTCGATGATGTCTGAATGGAAAATACAATCCATTCAATTGGAAAAACATAAGAATAACCATGATGCCTACATCTATTTATTATCTTCATTCCTACACTCGTTTGTTAATTTAATTTTTTTTTCTTGCCAATCCAATAGAGTAGAGAAAGGAAAGGGGAAAATTTATGAGCAATCAAATCAACATGAAAGGTATATATAACCTTCTCTGAAGGAGAAACCTCTCCCACTCTCAATAAGTCGAGATCCCTATTCCACCCCATCAAAATAATAAGTGCCTAAGCACATTTGAAATTTACAAAGAAAATAAAGTGTGAAAGAAGAGAAAGGAATCTTGCATAGAGAGGTGAAGCAAGTAACTTCACTAAGGTACTAAACATGCTCGCTGGCAGCGAAGAAATGTTTTTTTTCCTATAGTGACTCCACCAAGGTGCTAAACATGCCTACTGGAAGAAAAACAACACTAGAGATGTAAAATAAGACTTTGATTATCTTTAACTCACATTGCTATTATATTACCCTCTATTAGATCAAAACAATTCTGATTTTGCAAGTCATGTAGAGTGTTTTTCTGAGTAAAGGGAATAGAGGAAACAAAATATATAACTAGGTTGATTGGGGAATCTAAGGAAATCCACCAAGTGAATCAATACTTCCTAAAGGTCTAGGACTGTGTGCATAGAGGTAAGACCTAAAAAAAGAAGTTGGAGTTCTTCTAGTGTGTCGTAAAGTGTTGTCCCTGTGACAACAACCCTACAAAATTTTTCCTTAGTAAATTTTTGACCCTACATGAGCTGTTGTTTCGAGCTATCTTGCATATTCTTGTTAATTGTTCATTTTTTCCTACACGTCGACCATCCTTTCATCATTCCTAAGTGTCCCTTTTCCTCCTAGGTCTAAAGTTTCTTGAGTGTCATCTTCCTATATTTGGAAGCCCTGTGTCATCCTTTTGAAGATAGGAAAAGCACTAGAGTTTCTTTGACTTAGTGTTAACTTTCGTCACTCATACATTCATACCACACAAAAGAAATAAATATGACTTTCTAAAGTTAATTTCCATACATGCACTGTCGGAAGAACTACACCCTCTTAATGCGAATCACACTTCTATATCTCAGTGGAGTGCACTTTATTGTCTTAGTTAAGTGGACTCCTTGTCTGCAAAGAGAGTGAATTCCTTTTCAATAGAGAATTCACCCTCCTTTACTTCAGAAAGTGTGCCCTCTTATCTCTGACACATGCATGCTTCCTTCTTGGAATGCTGAGCACATTCCTAGAAAATAGGGGCCCTCTCCTTTGAATGAAAATAACTCATTGGTTAGTGAAAAAGTGGCGATCATGCATTATATTACTTTACACGGGATTTCCTTCATAAGAATTTATGTTTGTCATTCATTCTCACAATCACTATTCACTCTGGGTTGAGTGCATTTTCTCATCACAAGGATTTTCTCTTTGTTCTTGGTCTCAAGTGCATTGATTCTAGGTAAGTTTTCCAAAGTGTCACTTTTATTTTATTTTTTTGATTTTAGTGGCATTCTTATTTTCTTAGTTGCCCTTTTTTTAGCTTAATTCATACAAAGTGTATTTTTAGTCTACTCTTGTTCCTGCAAGTGTTGTCTTGTTTTCGCATGTAGCGTTTTTATAGAGTCTTCACATTCCATGAAATTTCACGTTATAGTCATGATTGCGACAAAACTTATAAATGCTTGCAACCCTTATCTCTCATTTTTACTATTTTTTTAACTTTTGGTTGACCTTCACTTAGATGTTTGAGGTTGCTTTTGGCAAGAGCGAACTTGTGGAAAAGAGAGACCCTCCATGAATTAAAAATGTGCCAAACAAGAAAGGCTCCCTTCCAGAGTGCATGAAACATTTATAAGCAATATTTGGTCACCTTTATCCACTAAAACTATGCTCTGTGTCCTCACTAGGCCTCCCTGACACTCTGCACACTTCCAAGCAGTAGTGTGTCTCATCCTTTCCCATTGAAATTGTGCCCTATGCCCAATAATTCTCTGTCCACATGAGCACATGCTGCAATTATAAGCCTTAGTCAAGCCTTGTCTATCTATTGTGACCCTAACTTGCACCCTCCCCCTTGCCTTAGTGTAGTGCACATTTCTAGTGGCTAACAAAGCCACCTTGTCTCACTTTACATAGGCTTGTGCTCCCATCTTGTCCAGTTTCTTCCTACATAACTGTATTTTGAATATTTTACATGTGATATTTAGGAGACTTCTTGAAACTAATTAATGTTCGCCATGAGTGGATTTCCACTTGTAGGTGTTACAGATACAAACTTTTTTTGTCTCTCAACATCTTCCAAGACAATGCCTCCTACCACTCGATAAGCTATTTCAAAGGAAAATTATGAAGCTAGTACTAAGGATATAACATAATACACAAATCCAATTATTATTATTCTATAAAACTCATAGTGATTCAATGATAAATCCTTGTAACTCTTATGGCAGGATATCAAAGATGCTTTCATGCACAAGGAATTCCCAGAAAACTTGGAAGAAAATGAAGTGCATATAAATATCAAGATGTCCAGAATACATAGAGTGACATGTAGATTCCCAATGATGAATTGTGCAAAATTTGTCGAATGGATCTTGTTACATATGGATAGCAAGAACTCGGTCCTCAATAGTGAAAGTGGAAATGAGATCACCACCTACCATTTGCATCACATCCATTCCTATTACAATATGGTAAATAAAAGGAATATTTGAATACTCAATTCTATGTGACTTGGGAAAACCAAAATACCAAGTAAATCCTTGAGTTGTGGTGGCAAGAGCCTACAAAATTCCACTAGAGATATGAAATGAAGTTTTCATGACCAAATCATTGAGAAAGGTTTACCAATATCTCATAACGATCTGTTGTATATTACATGGGAAGAATAATGCATAATAATTTAAGGAGAGTTTGGATTATTTGTTGAACCTATTTGTTTTAAGGGCAGAGTATTTAACTAGGCATATTTCCTCTCCCATGAGCTGCAACTTCATATACAACAGGACAATTTTTTTTTACAGGACAAACAAGCACCCGAGTTTTACATGTTCTCTTATCTACTAGATGAAATTTGTTCCCATTATGAGTTCACTGGAATGAAGTGAAACTTTACCCCTCATGAGAATTTTCCCTTCTACTTCCACTGTAGATTGTAATGCGAAATAGGATGAGAACTTCTTTGCAGTGTTGTAAAAGATGATATTTGAAATCAAAACTCCTTTCCTGGAATATTAGGTGAAGGAGGCACT
This sequence comes from Pinus albicaulis, assembly GCA_034641835.2. Classification (NCBI taxonomy): domain Eukaryota; kingdom Viridiplantae; phylum Streptophyta; class Pinopsida; order Pinales; family Pinaceae; genus Pinus; species Pinus albicaulis. The sequence goes on from CM076580.1 coordinate 342,593,730, forward strand.
CTATGATATTTCATATTGGTTTGCTTCACCACAAGGGAAACGCATCAGATGTTTTGGGTGTCAGACAACCCCTCGCCTTATGTTGAGATATGTGACCAATAAGGTGGTCTTGCAGGAGGTTTCCTATCAGTTGAACAAAGGTTTGTATACACAACTCTACAGGAGGAATAAGGCTCCTTACCCACTTTTCTTTTACGGATTGAACTTTATTGGTTCAAGAGCCTCAGGGCGACTGATGCTGAAATTAAAGAACTCAGGTTTCTTCATTTTGGAACAATCGGTTTTCATCGATATGATCCTAAAATAATTTTTAGACAACATTATACAAATATACAATAAAACTAGCTATATAAAAATATAACCATTCAAGAACATGAGAAAATCAAGATTTGGTACAATGCACTGAGGAAGAATCGACCAGGAGATGAGTTAGGGCCTTCCCAGGTTCCATAGGTACTAGATGTATATATGGAAGTAATTCATCATGAAGTAAATTTCCTAGTTAACACTATATCACCTAGAAAGGGGATAAAGCAAGAGCTAATGAAAAAACGAACTATAAAGTTCAAGGATGATTCGATGTGAAAATATGCAACTGAGGCAGAGCCACAAAGGAAATAAAGGGAGGAAGAGAATAAAAGGTTAGAAGCAGAGAAGTAGTTAGAAGAAGAATGAAAAAGAGAAGAGGAGAAATTACATATAGAAGAAGAAGAAAAGAAGAAGTAAGATGACTTGTTGAAGAAGAGAAAAGTAGAGGAAGAAAGGAAAATAATAGAGGAAGAAGAACAACATAAGAAGTCATGGGAAGAAGAAATGAAGAAAAAACATGAGGAAGCAACCACACAAAAGAAGGAGGATAAAAAAATGGCCCATGAAATGGAAGCGGACGAGGAGGATGCTATTGAACCAATTGCAGATGAACCCGACACTAAGCCATAACCTTCTCTCACTAGTGGCCATATCCCATTCAGTGAAATGGGAATTTCTCCTCCACTGGATGGTAGGCTTATGGATGTATCCAACTTTACCTTCGATTAGCTGAAGAAGAGGATTGTACAAGAAAGGTGAAGGTACGTTCCCAATTATGATATTGTTCATCCAGTATCCATATCCACAAAAAAGGTAATAATATCCATCACTAGGAGGAATCCTTGGGAAGTCATGGTAGAAAATGTGGCTTTTGTGATAATAGAAAAAGATGATACAAAGCATATTTTGAGTGAGAATGCAAAACTATGAAAGGAGTTAGTTGCTACAAAAAAATACGTTGATAATCTTGCCACAAAAAATCACAAGTTTTTTTCGACCAACATTAGCACAACAAAGCTACAGATGGCTATACTTGAATAATTGAAGTCAATGGAAGATACACTGAAGTAGCTATCCAATGAGATGGTTCTCCTGCATGAATTTGTTGCACCCTTGGTCCAAATTTAGAATAAATCGCAAGAGATCATGAAGGTCCTGAAGGTTAAAAGAACAAATATTTATTTCATGTATGACTGTGGCATCAAATATCTAACATTATTGAGTGGTTTTTCAGGAAATATAGGATAATAGTCGAGGTGGGAAATGCATAGTTAAGGATACATACTCATAATTACACCCATCTTGGTGAACAAACGACCAACACCATAACTTCTTATGTTCGAATACATAGTAGTTTGGAATCCTAGGTACAAAAACATAGAATACTTTCTTCGGGTTCACTTGGGGAAATATGGGGTAAGGATTTCATTATGAAGGACTTAAAAGAGTTCATTGAACAAATCAAGAAAGCAGTAAATCAAGAAGGCTTGGAGGTGATCAAGAATGTTTTCCAACAACATGAAATTGAGATAGCTAAGATTTAAATGAAGTTATCCATGTTGTGGAGTAGTATACAATCAAACTCCAAATCTATATTACTAGATGCATTAGAGGTAAATATGTGGTACATTACAGAGCTAAAAGTACGAGTTAAAGTTATTGTAATAGAGTTCAGAGCATGGCATTCCTACATCACTAATGAACTCCATTATCAAGCCATTGATTTGTATTTTTCTCCAACATGAGGAGTTTTGTCGTATTATACATTTTTTCTTATGTAGCCACCATTTTGATGTAATTTTACTTTTATGAATAAGAAGTTCAATGTAAAAGAAGTCCGAGAGACACATGTGGAATATGAAGAGTCACATAGAAGTCCATAGGTTATAAATCAAAGATTCATGAGGAAGATAAAGGCTCATTATCATTTTTTATAAATAAGCCCTCATAACCCAAAAAATCTCTTGGACTTTTAGATATTTGTCATAGGCTTCTCTAGTGGTGCAAACGAGAGAAGATCATTCTTTTAGAGAAGAAAGTTGTAGCTTCATGTTCCACTACTGGAGCTAGTGTTTCATCAATGTAACAATGTACTTGGATATTTAAATAATTACCGAAAGCTCTTGGAGCCAACACCCTTTCACGCAATTACTGTGAATATTGTATGACTATTCTTTAGATGTTTGCGGTATATGTTGTTTTATGCATACTAAAGATAGTGAACTACTTTGTTGCTTTAGATATGAATCTTGTTGAATGTGTGTTTTTATGTGTTTATATGCTCATTTTTATCTTGTGAACTAATTTTCAGGTTAATCAATGATTCTTTCCCACTTTCTCTCACGTGACTCTCTAGGATAGTACTAATACTTTTCTACCGGAGTCCTGTCTTTATTTCCCTTTTGTGGAAGCTCCCTTTAAACTTTACACTTGGTGTCTCACAAAACTTACATACTTTTTACACCAAATTTCTTCATATGATATATTATATATGTTTTTTGGCCAAGGAATTCCTTTAAAATCACTTGCAAGGGTGGACAGAACTTATATCTGGATGTGACTTCACATTGGGGAGACCCCTTGTATGTCGGCGGTATCCAACACCACCAATGTTTTGTCGCTAGAATCATGGCTAGATGATAGGTTGAGCCCATAGTGTATATTTTAATCTATTATCTTTAATGGTTCCATCCAAATTCTTTTCAAAGGCTTTGGATATTTCAATCCTCGCGAAAGTTTTACATAACTTCTCACATTTAAAGTTCGTTGGAAAGGGTCCAACAACCGTTCTTGATTATGTGGTTTAAATTGTTAGATTTTGTTTTGCAAGTGGATTTTATTCAAAATATATTATTGCTAGGTTGTTCAGCCTTACATTGGAAGGTCATGCCATGCAATGGTGTTATTATTTACTTGCTGCTACTATCCATTCTTCTAAGCAACTAGTTAATGCACTTTGTCAAGTTTTTGACAAGTATGAATATCAATATGTTTTTAATAAGATTTATTAGATTATAATGAAATCAAATTAATATTTAGAAGAGTTTTCCTATATTTTTCTTAACATTTTTTATGAGTTTCCTGATGAAGATGTGGATTCAGAGTATTTGGATGAGAAATTTTGGTTTCTAGTTATAATTTATAGAGAGTACTTTCAATTAAATCTTCGAGATAACTTTTCTCAAGGAGAACCTCAATATTCCAAGGAGGAATCTACTACCCCTTTTATTCCTTGTCCTCCTCCTTTTACTGTACCTTGTTGGGTTCCCCTGGATTTCTGTATTAAACTCGGAAAATATGAGAACCAAATCCTTGAATATGATTGGAAAACTATTTCTAATGCAGAAGAATTTATTGATGAGGAGTTACTTTTCTTCTCTTCTTTTTGAGAAGATGATGATTCTACAAGTTTTTTGGATGAGTCTTTGTTTTCACAAGAATGATTATATTTGTATAGTTTACAATTGGATTCAGATCTGATCATTAAAGATTTTCTTTCAAATATATCTATCCCCACTCATCACACCTTGTGATAGGATGTGAGTAGTGAATTAGCTAGTCTAACACAAGGAGATGAGTGTTTTCAAGAAATACGGGGTAAGGATTTCATCATGAAGGAATTAAAAGAGTTCAATGAACAAATCAAGCGAGCAGTAAATCAAGAAGTATTGGAGGTGATCAAGAATGTTTTCCTACAATATGAAATTAAACTAGATAAGATTTAAATGAATTTGTCCATGTTGTGGAGTAGTATAAAATCAAACTCCAAATCTATATTACCAGATGAATTATAGGTAAAGATGTGGTACATTACAGAGCTAAAAGTAAGAGTTAAAGTTATTGCAAGAGAGTTCAGAGAATGACACTCCTACATCACTTATGAACTCCATTATCAAAACATTGATTTGTCTTTTCCTCCTACATGAGGAGTTTTGTCTCATTATACATTTTTTCTTATGTAGCCACCATTTTGATGTAATTTGTATTTTATGAATAAGAAGTTCAATGTAAAATACGTCCAAGAGACACATGTGGAATATGACGAGTCACATAGAAGTCCGTAGGTTATAAATCAAAGAGTCACGAGGAAGATCAAGGCTCATTAAAGTTTGTTATAAATAAGCCCTCATAACTCAAAAAATGTCTTGGACTTTTATATATTTTACCTTGGCTTCTCTAGTGATGCAAACGAGAGAAGACCATTTTTTTGGATAAGAAAGTTGTAGCTTCATGTTCCACTATTGGAGATTGTGTTTCGTCAATGTAACAATGTACTTGGATATTTCAATAATTGTAAAACGATCTTGGGGTCAACACTCTTTCATGCAAGTATCGTGGATATTATATGACTATTATTTAGATTTTTGTGGTATATGTTAAATATGCATACTAAAGATAATGAACTACTTTGTTACTTTAGATATGAATCTTGTTGAATGCGTGTTGTTATGTGTTTATATGCTCGTTGTTATCTTGGGAGCTAATTTGCAGGTTAATCAATGATTCTTTCCCACATTGTCTCACGTGACTCTCTAGGATTGTACTAATACTTTTCTACCAGAGTCCCGTCTTTATTTCCATTTTGTGGAAGCTCCATTTAAAATTTACACTTGGTGTCTCACAAAGATTACATACTTTTTACCCCAAAGTTATGAATATGATCTATTATGTATATTTTCTCACCAAGTAATTCCTTTAAAATCACTTTCAAGGGTGGAAAGACCTTATATCTAGATGTGGCTCCTACACCAAACAACGTAAGGTATAATTGGGACTTCACATCGGGGAGACCCCTTGTATGTCAGCGATATCCAACACCATCAATGTTCTGGTGCTAGAAGCAAGGCTAGATGATAGGTTGAGCCCATAATGTATATTTTAATCTCTTATCTTGAATGGCTCCACCCCAATGCTTTTCAAAGGATTTGGATATTTCAATCGTCATGGAAATTTTACATAACTTGTCACATTTAAAGTTCGATGGTAAGTATCCAACAATCATTCTTGATTATGTGGTTGAAATTGTTAAATTTTGTTTTGCAAGTGGATTTTATTCAAAATATACTTGACAGGTTGTTCACCCTTACATTTGAAGGTCATGCCATGCAATGGTGTTATTTTCTACTTGTTTCTTCTATCCATTCTTTTAAGCAACTAGTTAATGCACTTCGTCAAGTCTTTGAAAAGTATGAATAACAAGATGTTTTTAATAAGATTTATTAGATCAGAATGAAATCAAATGAATATTTAGTAGAGTTTTCCTATAGTTTTATTAACATTTGTTATGCATTCCCTGATGAAGATGTGGATTCAGAGTATTTCGATGATAAATTTTGGTTTCTAGTTATAATTTATAGAGAGTACTTTCAATTAGATCTTCCAGATAATTTTTCTCAAGGAGAAATTCAATCTTCCAAACATGAATCTCCTACCCCTTTTATTCCTTGTCCTCCTCCCTTTCCTGTACCTTGTTGGGTTCCCTTGAATGACCATATTAAACTCGGAAAATATGAGAACCAAATCCTCGAATCTGATTCGACAACTATTTCTAATACTGAAGAATTTATTAATGAGGAGTTACTTTTTTTCTCTTCTCTTTCAGAAGATGATGATTGTCCAAGTTTTTTGGATGAGTCTTTGTTTTCACAAGAATAATTAGATTTGTATAGTTTATAATTGGATATCATTAAATAGTTTCTTTCAAGTGCATCTATCCCCACTCATCACACCTTGTGTTAGGATGTGAGTAGTGAATTAGCTAGTCTAACACAAGGAGATAAGTGTTTTCAAGAAGTTGACACATCATTCATCAACTTTTTTTTGTCAAAGTATTGTAAATTTATCTAACAGAAATCAAGGATTCCATGAATATATTGATTCGAGTGACTCTTATTTGGTCCCTTTTGTGAATAACACACGTTGTTTGGACATAGAAATGACCATGTGTTTAAATCTCGAGTGTTCACATTTTGAAAGGTTGAAGTCTTGTAAGGAAGTCAACACACTTTAGTCTACACTGATTTTTATGTTAGGTTTTCGCTACCCCGATGAAACTTTTAAACTTGGTAAAATCAAAGTTTTCTCACAAAATTCCATTATCAACATTTTCTCATGGAATGTGGATTCATTCTTAAGGGATGTTCCATATATTCATGTTGAATCCTTTATCCCTCAAGATAGAAGATGTGATTTGATGCATAAAATCCAACTGACATAACCTTCTTCATGTGAATATTTGATACAGAACTTGGAAGCAAAGAGTGTGTTGAATTACTTTCAAATATTTTGATCTGACACCACTTTGTCTTCATCAATCATCAGGTCTACACTGATATTTTTCAATATGCATGTGATTCATAGTATGATCTTTACCTTTTACATGATGTAAATGTGTTCATAGTAAATTCATCTTTGTAGAATTTTCAAGCTAGTTGTTTTATTCATCCCATTGCATATTGTTTAGAAGGTTCATACTTGATGAGTTCAATGGCTCATAAAAAGTAACTTCATGTTTTCAATGAAACTTTGTATGGGTATGGGTCAAAGAGGTGTTATTGTGATATCCATTTTTTTAATTCGTTCCACCATCACTGGATAGAACATTCCTTTACTTTACATTTATTTTCTTTCACTTCACACCTTCGTGTTTTTGTACAGATGATTTGGTTGTCTAACCATCTTACTGCACATTGTGTTATTTTGATCTTACTTGGAAATATATTTCTAATTAAGGGACAATAATTTTTTTTATGGATGCATTGGAAATTTCATTTTACATAGTCCCAACCTTCTAGCTTCTTAGTTAGGTTAGGTTTAGTTGCATTTAGTTAGTTTTCATTTTATCCTTTTCTTTTCACTTTGTTCCCCACACTTTTTCTTATTTTTTTTTACAAGTTCATGTCTTTTTTTCAACAAGACTATGTATAGAAGTTTCTTGTTTAGCTCCGCAATAATGTGGTTGGATTTGTAGGTTTTAACCCTATAAAAAAATTATCTGCAACAAATCTTAAAAACATAAAATAAACAATAGTGAGAGCATAAAACATAAAACAGATATACATAGAGATTTTCCCCTGGATCCCAAATCAGGACGACCAACTTGATTTTTCATTATTTTCCTTTTAGTGTTACAACACAGATATATACATGCTGAATCATACATAAACCCTAATCCATTAACCCTGGATTAGAACATAACCATAGTTCCCTTGACCATATCTACAAAATATCAGGGGCCGAAAACCATCATGCCCCAAAACCATGTGCAAACCCATGCACAAAACCATGGGCAGGTCCGCCCACCAAAAAATAGGGTCCAAAATTTTCTTCCTGGGGCGCTGCCCCAAACCCTGAACAAGGGAGGTTGCCGCCCCCCCTGTGACCCCCCTGTTGCACCCAACGCACCATACAAGGGGTGTTTTCACCCTTGTGACCCCCCATGTGTGACTAGTCATGGAAAGAATATAATACATACCGAACATTCTCCCACTTGTTGTTTTCTTTCCGCAGGGGGCCAAAAGGGAGCTTAGTCATTAGCCCAACTCTGCAACACCCATTTTTTCTCTACACCAAGAGAAATTTTGAGTGCTCATAGACTTCGTCAATGCATCTACAAGATTCTTCAAAGTGTCCACCTTTACCAGCAACACCCTTTTAGCCTCAACCATATCTCTCACAAAGTGATATTGAACATTAATGTGCTTTGTCTTTGAATGATAAGCAGGGTTCTTTGCCAAGAAAATTTCACTTTGGCTGTCACAGCCTATCCTTATAGCTCGCTGCACCAATCCCATACTTGAACACAATCTCTGCAACCAAACTGCTTCCTTGCTTGCATGAGTGGCTGCCATGTATTCTACCTCTGTAGTTGAAAGAGCCACTACATACTGCCTTTTACTCATCCAACTGACTGCATCTCAAAATAGGCTAAACACATACCCACTTGTAGATCTTCTTTGGTCCAGATCTACAACCCAGTTTGCATAAAAAAAACCATGAATTTCCAACACTCTTTCCAATCCTGGTCTTCCCTTGTAGCACAAGCCATAATCACTAGTGCCACGCAAATATGTGAAAACCTGCTTCACTGCTATCCAATGCTCATTCCTTGGTTTTGAAATAAACCTGCTCAATACTCCCACTGCATGTGCAATTTCTGGTCTAGTACAAACCATTGCATACATCAGGCTACCCACTGCACTTGCATATGGAACACAAGACATATCCTCCTCTTCTTCTTGTGTCTTGGGACATTGTTCAACAGATAGCTTTACACCTACAGGAATCAGAACATTGACCGGTTTACTATTCTACATATTGAACCTCTGCAATATAGTCTCGACATACTTCCTCTGGTTTAACTAGAGCTTCCTCCTTGCCCGATCTCTCTTAATTTTCATTCCCAAAATATAGTTTGCAGCACCAAGATCCTTCATGTCGAATTTGGAGAAAAGTTGGGTCTTCAAATCTTGGATAATTTCTTTGTCATTTCTAATCAACAACATATCATCCACATACAAGAACAAATAAATAACATGGTCACCAATTAATTTAAAATAAAAAAAGTGATCCTCCTTGCTTCTAGTGAAGCCAAGTCCCCATATATAGGTATCAAATTTATGATACCACATCCTTGGTGACTGTTTTAACCCATACAGAGACTTCTTTAACCTACATACCAGTTATTTCTTCCCCTTTACCATAAAGCCTTCAGGTTGTTTCACGTAGATATCCTCTTCCAGATCCCTGTGAAGAAATGTTGTCTTCACATTCATCTATTCTACCTCAAAATCAAATGCAATAGAAACAGATAAAAGTAATCTAATAGAAGTAACTTTGGCAATAGGAGAAAAAATATCACCAAAATCAATTCCTAGCACCTAGGAATAACCTTTTTCTACCAACCGAGCTTTGTATTTCTCCACCTTGCCTTATACATTCATCTTCTTCTTAAACACCCATTTGCTCCCGATGGGCTTCCTTCTAGCTGGCCACTCCACCAGATCCCATGCCTCATTTTTATGCAAGGATGCCATTTCATCAACCATGGCCTCCTTCAAGAGTTTTCCATCCTCTGAATCTACTACCTCCCTAATGGTTCTGGGATCATCATCAGTTATAGTTAAAGAAAAATTTGAATAGAAAGCAGATTCACTATACCTTTCTAGTTGTCTTCTTTCCCAAACTGATCTTCTCACAGTTGGAGTTTGTGGCTCTTCCTCTTTCGAGTCTTCTTCTGTTGTAGAGTTTGATTCATCCTACTTTATTTCAAACTCTATCTTCTCAGGTTCCTTTGGTAGGACTTCATGTTTAACAACATCTTTCACCTCTCCAAAAACCACATCTCGACTGTACACAACCTTCCTTGTTTCTGGGTTCCAAATCTTGTAACCCTTTAAACCATCCTTATACCCAATAAAGATGCACCTTTCATATTTATTAGCTAATTTGGTCCTTTTCTCCTTTGGAACATGTACGTATGCATCACATCCAAATACCCTCAGATGTGAAAGAGAGGGTTTCTTACCAGTCCATACCTCATGTGGAGTCTTATCCTCCAACGTTGATGAAGGTAATCTGTTAACCAAGTAACATGTAGTCTCCATTGCGTCTGCCCAAAATTCTTGTCCTAACCCGGTACCACTGAGCATGCTTCTTTCCTTTTCCATCAATGTTCTGTTCATTATTTTTGCAACTCCATTTTGTTGAGGTGTGTATGGAGTAGTCTTCTATCATGCTATACCACACTTCTTACAGAACTCTTCAAATTCCTTCTTGCAGAACTCCCCACCATTATCTGTCCTCAGCACCTTTATCTTCTTCTACGTACGGTTTTCACCTAGAGCCTTAAATTCTTTAAATCTGTCGAAAGACTTCATGTTCTTCCTCGGAGCCATCCATATTCTTTGAGAAGTCATCTATGAATGAAACATGGTACACGGACTTACCGTTGATGGAATCGACACGGTCCAAATACATCCTTGTGCCTGACTCTAATATCTTGTTCACCCTCTTAGCACCAGAAGGAAAACTCACCCGATTCTACTTCCCATATACACAATGTTCACAGAAATAAAAATCCAGGGAGATATTAGACATACCTTCTACCATACCATTTCCATGCAGTATCCGAAGGCCCTTCTCTCCAATATGCCCAAGCCTTTGATCCCATAGCATGGTCTTTTCTCCAGAGACCGCTAGGCTTTCTGCTCCACTTTCAGGAACCACAGAACTATTGCACCCATCAATAACAGTGCTTCCCTGAAGCTTGTACAAAGTTCCAATCTGAACTCCCCGCATTAATACCAGTGCTCCCCATACCATCTTACAGGTATCTTTATCGAACACATTTTTTACACCTGCTTCATCCATCTTGCTTACAGAAATCAGATTTATAACCAATGCAAGAGTGTGTAGAACACCAAGAAGTGTTCTAATCCTTCCACCTTGCAATTTCAGCTTGAATTTTCCATGTCCGACAATTCTGGCCTTCCTATCATCACCTAAGAAGACATCACTGCCATCATATTTCTCATACTCGCAGAACCACTCATTATGAGGAGTGAAGTGAAAGGATGCACCTGAGTCAATCAACGATGACTCATGATCTACATGTGTATTTGAAGAAGAAGCCAAATACACATCTCCACCTTCATTTGAGGTGTTTTTTGCCTCTGCAGAAGGAGCATCATCAGATCCATTTCCTTTCTCAGGAGCTTTAGATCTGCAGTCCTTTTTGTAGTACCCTTCCTTTCCGCATTTATAGCACACCTTTACAAACTTTCCAGGGGATTTAGATCTCCATCTAGATTTATATCTCCCACTCGAAACCTTATTCTTGTTTCTGTTCTGGGACCTTCCTCGTACAGATAAGGCATCTCCATTCTGACCCTCCATATTTCTCCGTCTCATTTCCTCTGATAGAAAGGCTGAGACAATATCATCAAAATTCAAGGTAGTTGTATTGCTACCTATTGCAATAACCAGACTGTCCCACGAGTCTGGTAGAGAACAAAACAAACTGATGCACTTATATTGATTTGATATTTTAATATCAACCAATGACAACTGCATTACCACAGTATTGAGGGCGTTCATATGCTATATCATTGAGTCTCCATCCTTTATCCTCAGGTTATACAATGTTTTCCGCAGGAACAATTTATTCACTAGAGACTTAGATTGGTACAAAGTCCCAAGTTTGTCCCACAAATTCTTCACCGTAGCTTCCCCAGATACATTCAACAATACCAAATCTAAGACACACAACCATATTGTGCTCTTCGCCTTCTGATCCAACTTTTTCCAGTCTTCATATGACATTGTCATTGGTTTAGTACCTGGATCTATCATGATCCACTGGCCTTTATCCACCAGCAGATCCTCCATATTGAGCTTCCACAACTCAAAACTATGACCATTAAATTTCTCAATCTCTATCTTTCCACTGCTCGCCATCTTCTTTCACCGCAAGAATCGATCCCGCAGATCTCCCACTGAACAGGGTCTACCACTAGCCCAAGCAGAAAACCCCTCAGCAGTAAAGGCATCCCCTTGAAGCCGAAACAACTCTGATACCAAATGTAAGTTTAAAACCTGTACATAAATGATCTGCAAATGAATCTTAAAAACATAAAATAAACAATAGCAATAACATAAAACATAAAAAAAATATACACAGAGATTTTCCCTTGGATCCCAAATCGGGACGACCAACTTGATTTTTTATTATATTCCTTTTAGTTTTGCAACACATATCCAAAGCATACATGAACCCCAATCCATTAACCGTGGATTAGAACATAACCGTAGTTCCCTTGACTGGATCTACAAAATAACAGGGGCCGAGAACCATCATGCCCCAAAACCATGTGCAAACCCATGCAAAAAACCATGTGCGGGTCCGCCAACCAAAAAATAGTCGTCGAAAGAATATAACACATACCCAAGAGGATTTGGGAAAGGAAAATTGTAGTGACATGCAACTCTTGGCTAACTTGTTACTTTTATTCTTTGTTTGGGCCTATATATCTCTCGAAGTCGATGACGTATGGATGGAAAATAAAATACATTCAACTTGAAAACCATAAGTAGAATAATGATTTATGCATCTATTTAGGGTCTTCATTCCTACACTTGTTTGTTAATTGAACTGTTTTTTCTTGTCAATCCAATATAGTAGAGAAAGGAAAGGGGAAAATTTATGAGTGTGAAAATCAACATTAGAGCTATTTATAACCCTATCTAAAGGAGAAACCTCTCCTTCTCTTAATAATTCAGGATCCCTCTTCCACCCGAGAAAAACAATAAGTGTTTAAACACAAAAAAAATAAAGGGTGAAATAAGAGAAAGAATTCTTGAGTGGAGAGGTGAAGCAAGTAACTTCATTGGCGTACTGAACATGCTTGCTGGAAGCGAAGGAAGGATTGTGTTCATATAATGACTCCACTGGGGTACTGAACAAGCCTTCTGGCAACCGAGAAAGACCAGAGATGAAAACTAATAATTTCATTATATTTAACTCACATTGCTACATTACCCTCTCTTAGATCTAAATAATTGTGATCTGGCAAGTTATGCAGTGTGTTTGATATAGTAAAGAGAATAGAGGAAAATACATCTATAACCATGTTGAATGGAGAAGATAATGAAATCCATTGAGTAAATCAATACCTCCTAAAGGGCTAAGACCGTGTGGATATAGGTAACACCTAAACAAAAAATATGGAGTTCTTCTAGTGTGTCGCCAAGTGTTGTCGTTGTGACAACGACCCTCCAAAATTTTTCCTTTGTCAATTTTACAACCTACATGAACTGTCATTTTGAGTTATCTTGTGTTTTCTTGTTATTTGTTTATTTTTTCCTACGTTTCAACCATCCTTTCATCATTCCTAAGTGTCACTTTTCCTCCTAGGTCAAAGTTTCCTAAGTGTTGCCTTCTTTTCTTTGAAATCCTTGTGTCGTCCTTCTAACGATAGGAAATTCACTAGATTTTATTTGACTTAGAGTTAAATTTCTTCACTCAAACATGCATACCAAAAAAAAAAAAAAAAATCACACTTTCTAATGTTAGTGGCCATATAGGAACTGTCGAAATAAAATGCGGCCTCTTAAGCCTAAGAAATATTCTATATCTCAGTGCAACGCACATCCTTCTCTTAGTTAAAGTGCACTCCTTGTAAAAAGAGATTGTACTCTCCTTGCCTAAATGTGGCCTCTTGTCTCTCACATATGGTCCCTTCCTATTATGCATGATGAACACATTGCTAGAAAATAGTGTCACTCTCCACTTAATGAAACTAGCTCACTAATTAGTTGGTACGTGAAGATCATGCATTATCTTGCTTTGCATGTGATTTACTTCATAATCATCCATATTAATCATTCATTCTCATAATCACTTTTCACTCTAGGATGAGCACATCTTCTCATCACAAGGAGTTTCTCTTCGTTCTTGGTCTCAAGTGCATCGATTTTAGGTAAGTTTTCCAAAGTGTTACACAGTAATTTGTCACCGTCCCTACCATTCCCCGTCCCGCACAATGGAGGACCCATTTTGTGACCTGTGAACATTGTCATGCCTTGAAAACATCATCAATGCATTCCTCTAAGCATGAGCTTCAATTTCCATAAAGACATCTCCTTGCAAAAATCATGAAAAACATCTCCTTTTGCATTGGCACGGGCAAATAGTTCAGAACTCGTGCCAATGGGGAAAATCCTACAAAGAGGCCGTGCCAACTGGCGCTCTGTCCCAGAGCAGTAGTCGCGCTAGCCAATTTAAGGAGTGTTTTTTAAATAAATATGGCGGAAGTTGTGTTTCAACAAACTTAGAAACCATTTCCTATCTTGAGTTGGGAGGTTTGGCTACGGGCGTTCTATGGAAGGGAAGTGGTTTGCCACCTCCCATGGAACCTTCCTTGTGGATAAGGGCCAATCCCACAATAATAGGGATCCCAAATACCTCCTTCTCCATCTATAAAAGCCTGCTCAATCCCATGGCAAGCTAGTATTGAAGTGCCTAAGCTGTGAATCTCCAAATTCCCAAGAGCCTTTGTGCTGTAAGAGCCCTCTTTCTTCCCTTAAGGCCGACTCAAGTAAGGACACTATCGTCGAGAGACTCTGGAGAGGTTTGCCCTTTCCCTGGCGAGCTTTGCGAGACGTGAATGACTAGAGGCCCATCCGAAGGAGAACACAATGTCAGAACATTGGTTGTAATCTCTTTCGATTGTTATTTAATGAATGATTACGATTATGGTTCCACTCTGTTTTCAATTATGTTAATATGAGTAGTATCCTTTCTGACTGATATTTAGTTGCGTATGCTGGATTTTATGCTTGTATCTGTTTGTTTCTTGCATGTGTAGGTGTCCATCTGCGGAGATCGTGGAGGATTGTGATCTGCCGGGGCTGAGGAACGGGAACGCTCTCTTCTCCAGATCGTAGCATTGGATTCCAGGTAGGCCTCCATCTTTGGTCTTTTCATTCGTAACTAGGAACTTGCGTCGTAACATTTCGTGATTGTTGCTAGACCCTTGCTGGGCTAGTAGGGATCGCCTCTGTCCGCAGAGGGGATTTACCTCCTCAACAGTTTGGCGACTCCGCTGGGGATCGTCTAGACTTCACTGTCTCGTTTGATTGTTTTATGATTTTCCTTGCTTGGTTAGCCTTCTGGGCTGGGTTCTTTTGCTGTTTTTTGCTTCTTGGTTTGCTTAGTTTACATTGATCTGCTTCTGGAGTAGTTCTTTTTTAATTTTGGCTGAGAAACTCGACTGGCGCGCTTTTTAGCCCAACAGTCGTGCCAATTGGTGCATGTTGCTTTTGTTTAGCCCGCGCCAATTGCTTTCTGGCGCCAGTTGCAGCCTTACAGTCGCGCCACTCCTGTAGGGTTTTTGAGTTTTATTAGTTTTGAGCTCTCTGGATCTGGTCAGTGTTTTTCTTCTTGATTTTCCGACTACCTGAGTGTGTTGGAGTCCTGTTTGACTGGGAATTCACCTCTGTCCTTTGGTTGTTTGCTTTTATCTATCGATTTCACATTTTGAGCCCTAGGGCATCTAGTGGCTTTGTGTATCGAGCCCTCCTTGGGAGTTTTGGTGTTTCGTTTGTCTAGTTGACTCTCTGATTGCTCCTCCGCATCCTCTTAGTAGTTGTTCATTGTTTTGTTGCGATTTTTGGGTGATTTCTCATTCCTTCATTCAGATTTCGTTTGGTCTTGCTTTGGGCCTAGATCACACGGTCCATTGGAGCCTTTGAGTCTTTTTCTTGGTTTTGAGAGACTTTGGTCGATTTGGGATCTGGTTGCTTGTGTCATTGAGTGAAATTCGTTTGTTTTGCTCTCTCAATATCGTTTCTCAAGTTGTTCCGTTTGTTTCCAGTTTGTTTAGTGCATTTAGCTATCAAACATTGAAATTAAAAAAAAAAAAAAACTTTTGCTTTTGGTTAATTAGTGCAATTGTAATCTTTTCGATTTTGCTAGTGATTAGTGATTTGAATGAAAAGTTTCCAATTTCATTAGTTGCATTAGAGATCTCATTGTTTGTCTTTCGATCATTTCATTTGTGTAAAATCTCTCAACTCTTCTGTAACTAGTTTTCATCGAATGAAATGTTGCACTGTGGCATGTAGCTTTGCATTTAAGAGTCTTTTAAGACACTACATATGATAGGGCCTGAAAATTGAAACCTAATTGAAGATCAACTATAAAATTTATTCAATTAACCTAAGGCAGCATTGAAATCTAACGAAACATATTTAGTGGTCTAGGCTAGAGACGTGTTCCGGCGTCTTTAAACCTAGTAGCTTTCGCTTGCCTTTTAGCTTTAGACAGCGCTAGTACGGACTTGTGCTCCCCGTACCGTCGCGTATATAAAGGGAGACCCCTCTAGGTTTTCAATCCTTTATCCACAGGAAGCCGAGTCTACCGCCCTATACCCATGATACACCGAACATAGCATTCGGGGATTGCTGCACGTCACGGAAAGTCCTTGAGTCGATTTACCATTTCGTGTGAGGCAAGGTGTATATTGCGGTTCACGGATATTTGGTACACCCTTTGTGCCTAGTGGAGTGACGAGTCATTTGGTCTTTTTCGACTCCCTAAATTTGAAAGGCAGCAAGCGCTGTCCTTTCACGCTTGTGTCAAATCTGAAAGAGATAGAGTAGGGTTTAGCAGTTTCTCGACTCTTAAAACAGAAACGGTAGAATTTATTACTTTCCAATGTGGTAAAATTAATCGCCCACGATTACACACCCGTTTAGACATTGCTTGTTGACCGTTTGATCGTGTGTCTTAACTCTTTTTCAGCCCGTGTGTGGTTTTGAGTTTGATGGCAAATTTTTCGGAGTTTACCAACCAAGGAATCCCCCCAGAAGGGAATCCTAGTCAATTCCCTCCTTTTGGGAATGTTGGTGCTCCTTACATGGCAACGTTGTCCCTTCCTGGATTAGCTGTTGGGTTGCCTATTTGGTTGTTCTCAACCTCTGTCACTGAATGTCTCCCTCTTTTGTTCAATCAGTTTCTCCACCTGAACAACATCATGTTGATTCCAAGGTGGACCTCTCCCCTTCTTCGCCTGTTTCTGCGTCCTCCTCTTCTACTTCGCCTAGTGAAAGTCTGGATTCAAGTAACAAGGTGGCTAAGAAAATAACTTACTACCATCACAAATTTTCCCCTCAATGCAGTACTTCTCTTCTTTCTCAACATCACATTAATTTCTTTGGAAATATCCCTCACCCATTCCTCCTTAACGTTCTCCAATCAACTAGAGAAATTTTTCCCTCACGTACTCTCAACCCTATCAACCCTCCACAAGCCCTCTCTACCCTCTAAAATCCCTATCAACCCTCTCAGACCAACTCGACTATCTTTGCTTGTTTCTATATACCCTTCCAATTCTATTTTCTTTCAACAAACCCTCTTGGCCCTCTCAACTTACTCAACCCTCTTAGTGATATTTGTTTTCAATGGTCACTCTTAGCCCTCTAAAATTAATAATCTTTTTGAGTTCTTTCAACCTTATTCAACTCTCTTTTAAAGCCACCACAGGCCCTCTTTGATCTACATAGGTATGAGGATTTCTCAAACTTCTATTCAAAAAAATTCTTTCTTTCCAACCACCTTCCACAGGTCCTCTTGGATCTCAATGGATTTGAGGACTCAACGTTTGCATGCAAAACATGGTCTCCTGATGAACCACATGAATGAATCACTGACCCTTGTACTTATACTTTTCCAAATGATGCAATATCATGGGTTATCAAAATACTATGGGTAATAGGATGGGTCATCAAAATACCTGGGTAATACTAGGGGTATTTGGGTGCAAAGTCTCATCACTTAGTACACTTGCTCCATGCATGAGAATACTCTAAATGATACCCAAAAAATCAACACTCCCTCTTACCGAGAGATGTATTCTTAGAACACCACCTAGAAGTGGCTATACCTTCAAACCTGGAACACATTTCCAGCCTTGATATACCACCACAACTCCCTCATGTGAAAAAAAATGAATTCCCACTATATGATAGGGACCCTTATTTTAAGACACCCTACTCCGAAAATTCTTCTACTCATGAGCATCTTGCATTTCCATCTTGTTCCCTAACTTCCTAAACCTTAAGTTTGTCTTCCTTTTAGTTATTGTCTCCCTTCGACTATATTAACTCCCTCTCAATATTGAATCCCTCTTGATCCTGCTCACTCTCTCTAAGTTATGAAACCCTCTAACTCCATATCACCTTCCTTCTGAGGGCATTTTATTTACCTTCACCCCAAAATCATTTCTAACTCTAGTAAAAACACCCACCTTTGGCTAAAGTGAGGATGGCATAAGGATTCATAACATTATCTAGAACATTATACGGTAAAGGAGGAGATAATTTTGGATAATAAGGATAATATTAAAAATATTATTATTTCAAAATTTAAGGATAAGTTGTGGGATGATAAGGAGTTAGAGTTAGAGAGAAAAATAAATATAGGCTATTATAAGGAGGTGATTGACCCCAATTTTGATAACCAAAATTATCTTTCTAACTTGGCTAGTTCTAAGAAGATAATGACCCTTTCCAAGATAAAAAACAACTCTCATGACCTTCAAAGTGATATTTATCGTTGGTAAATTACCAAAATACCTTTGGATGAAACAACTTTTCACCTTTGCAACACTAAGAGCGTTGAAAATGAAAAACACTTTCTCTTGTATTTCTCGACTCTCTTTCCAAGATTTGGAAAGGTCCATGGAATCGAGGAGCTAAATGAGTGTAGGTAGTCCACCTTAAGGTACTCTTCTTGGGTTTAATTCTCTCATATACATGATCACCCACCTCGAATTCTCAATATGTCCTATTTTGATCCACATACACTTTCTGCTTGTCTTGGGCAACTTTTAGATTTTGTCGAATCTTCTTTACCTCTTCCTCCATCTCACCCAAAATTTCTGGTCCAAGCATTAGTTTGGTTTGTGGGCTACTCCAATTGATGGGTGTTTAGCATTGCCTTCCATATAATTCCTCAAAGGGAATCATCTTGAGGGATTCCTCGTATCCATTTTTGTAAGAAAAATCTACTAAATGCAAATAATATTCCCAATTTGTGGGTTGTTTCATTACATACATGATCTGTGGCATGTCTTCCAAGATTTGATTAACCCACTCAATGTGCCCATCTGTCTATGGATGATATGCGGTGCTAAATTGGATTTGTGTTCCCGGACCAGTGAACAGTCCCTTCCAAATGCCTCATGTGAACTTTAAATCTCTGTATGAGATGATTGTTTTCGAAATTCCATGTAATCTAAACACCTCACTCATGAAGATGTCTGCAATTTGCACAGTTTAATAATTTTATTTTACTACAATAAAGTGAGCTTCTTTTATCATTCGATAAATTACCACCATTATAGATTCATTGTGTATCTTCGATCTTGCTAATCTTGTAATAAAATATAGCGATATAACTTCCTAATTCCATTTGAGTATGGGAATAGGTTGCAACAAACACACTGGGTGTTGATGATCCACCTTGAACTGTTGACATTCGTAACATTTAGTCAAGTATTCAACGATATTTTTACGTGTTCCATGCCAAAAGTAATATTTTCTGATTGTTGTTAACATTTTATGGTAACTGGGGTGTCTAGAATAAGACCTTCGGTGATACTCATCTAAGATCAACTCTTTTAAACTCATTTGATTATGAATGTATATATTTCCTCAAAAATTCAATAATTTTCCATTACTGATCTTGTAATTTGATTGTTTTCCTTGATTTTCTACTTCTTTTGTTTGCTTCCATAAAAACTGATATTCAAGATCCTTTTTCGCAGCCTCCTTCACCTATTCCTAGAACTTAAATTCCACATTGTTAAACTAGACTTCATACATATAGCACAATTTTCTACTTATGGCATCAGTGACACAGTTTTCTTTTCATTTAACGTGCTGAATTTCGAAATCAAATTGTATTAGGAATGCATTCCACCTTGCTTGGCGTGCATTCAAGTCAGCTTGTTTAAAATAACTAGTCAAGATACTATGGTATGTTTTCAACAAAAACCTTTTTCCCAATAGGTAGTCCCTCCATACCTTGAGTTTGTGCAGCACCGCAGTCAACTCTAGATCATACATGGAATATCGTTGTTCATGATCTTTCATCTTCTTAGATTCATAAGCCACAACACCAGGTACGCGGCTTAACCTTTGCTCCCACTCCTTCCTTGCAAGCATCGGTACCAACCTCAAAATCCTTGTTTGGATCAACTACCTTCAATACAGGATCTATAGTCAGCAGTTGTTTTAACCATTCGAAGCTAGTCTAGCATTCACTATTCCATTTAAACACTCGCCCTTTTCGCTGCAAGGAGGTTATAGGAAAGGAAATTTTAGAGAATCCCTCGATAAAATGCTGTTAATATCCAGCCAATCCCATGAAAGGATGCATGTCTGCTACGCTTTTAAGTACCCTCCACTCGATAATAGTCTCTATTTTTTTAGGATCTACTGTTATACCTTCAGCAAAAATAACATGGCCTAAATATTGGATATGTTCTTTGTAAAAATCACACTTACTAAATTTGGCATAAAGTTGATGATCTCTCAACATTTTTAATACCATTCGTAAATGTTCCTTATGTTCCTCCGTGGTATTTGAGTCGATTAATATATCATCAATTAATATTAGAACAAATCTATCCAAAAACGGATGAAAAATGCCATGCATCAAACTCATGAATGTTGTTGGTGCATTGGTTAATCCAAACGGTAAAACCATGAATTCATAATGCCCATATCAGGTATGGAAGGTTGTTTTATAGATATCTTCATTTTTTATCTGTATTTGATGGTACCCAGATGTTAGATCTATTTTCGAAAATACAGTTGCCCCCTTTACTTGATGAAAAAGATCATCTATCTGTGCCAGTGGCTATTTTTTCTTACAAATTAATTTGTTAAGATCCATGTAATCCATACACATTTTCATCGTACCATTCTTATTTTTCATGAACAATATGGGTGTCCTTAGGGAGGAACATTAGGACGAATATATCCCTTGTCTAGAAATTCTCATCATTGCATTTTAAACTCAATCAGTTCAGGTACACTCATTCAATATGGTGCTTGTGACACTGATGCTGCCCCTGGCAATAATTCGATGGTGAAATCTATATCCCGCTTTGGAGGTAGTCCTGGTATTTTTTCTGAAAACACATCCATAAAGTCTTTTACCACCGGTATATTTTCCATGATAGGGGTCTTATATTTAGAATCGGAAAATCCTACTTCAATAACATAAATTTGAAACCCTTTTCTAATGCATTTCCCTAGATGGAATGCAGTGATGGGACACAATTGAAGTGGTTTCTTAATTCCTTGCAATTATTGGCGAGTTCCATCTTTAGCCTTAAAATATATGATTTTATGTTTGTTGTCTACTACAGACCAATTCCCTTCCAACCAATCCATTCTCAGTAATATATCACAGGAACCTAAAGGTACAATACTCAACTATACCGCTATATGATGGTTTCCAATTTCTAAGAGATAGTTGGAGCCTTTAGCATTAACTCTTCTCTTTGCCCCAGTGGCCAGTTTTACTAGCAAGGGACTTTTAAATTTCTGGCTTTGCAGGTCACATTTTTCAAGTATCTCAGGATTTACATAACTTAAAATGGCACCAGGATCAACAAAAATAGAAACAATTTGGGAATACAACTTACCTTCTAGTTCAATCATGGTCGGTTGGTACATTGCTTGCATATCTTCTAGTGTCATGTTAATTCTTGCTATGTTTCATGCAACATACCACACAATGGATGCCTCTTGCAGATTAGATGCAGTTTTGTTTCTCCCACATTGAGGACGGTTCTTATAATAATGTGCCTAACCACATCCCCAGCACTGCAGTGGAGGATTCTAGATCTACCCATGATTTGGTCTATTAGATGCTTCAGTGGGTCATTCTTTTGTTGGCTACTTGGGTTTCTGCTGGTTTTAGAATACCTCTCATTCACCAATTTTTTCTTCTTCTTTTTGTACTTAATTATAGTTGTTTGTCACAGTTTGACAACCATGGTTTCCATACTTAACTTAATTTTTGTTTCACAACTAGACGATATCTGAATATACCAATTCCCTAGCATAAACTACATAATTCCATTATTATTTAACACCCTGGCTCAATTGTCATTACTTCAACGTAGCTACTAGGAAATAATATATTTCACTAGATACTCATTTATTTAATACATAAAAGTTTCCCATTGGAAGTATTAATTTGTTTCTTTTGGTCTCAACAAATATTCCTAATTTCACACTTTCCATAAAATAAATCTTATTGTTCTCTTCCAAAATAAATAAATAAATAAATATATATATATATATATATATATATATATATATATATATATTAATTTATGTGAAATTTCATTAGGTATGTATTTGATCCTACCATAACATTGATTATTCCAAAGAAAGATTTAAAATACTATATATAATATTATTATAATTATATGTCCCTGTCTTACATTTCGAATGGCACATTATAATTATATCCCATCTCACTTAAAATCTTAACATTTAATTCCTTTGGCATTTAATTCCCATGTCTTTACAGGTCATTAAAATTATTCCATTCGGGATGACACTTTTCAATTTTCTAACCTTATCATTCTAACCCCACATTGTTTAATAACTATCCTTACTTTCCTCTTATAACATTCTTGACAATTTATTGAATTAATTAACTTTAATATTAACCCTTTAACCTAATTGGGTGAAACCTCTACTCCACTATTCATATGACAATATAGAACTAATGTATTAATAATGGGTTTTGTTTTTTTAATATTTTATTGACCCTACCAACTTTTAGAAATCCATACTAGAGTGATTAAATACTCTAAGTTTATTGATTTCAATGTATGATGAACAAATGTTTTTTTTTCGAACTAATCATTAGCGTAGGATCTAACATTGTAATGGTTCTCCCTATCTGACAAGCGAATTATTAGTTTGAGACATGAACTTATGTCATACGTCAGTGAGTTATGAGGAAAAATCGTCCTTCAAGACAAGTACTCTTATATTACTGTCAGTTCTATTTGAAATTTTTTTTTTTGAGCCACACAATTTAATTTAATTTATGAGACCCATACTACAGATCTAATACTCGATCCAATGTTTTGATTGTTGAGTACATTTTCCATTAATTAGAATAGATATTTGTGTATAAGCAACATATTCCAGTCTCGATCTAAGGGAACCCATTGGATTCATGCCACGCATAGCGTGGGATTTCATTAAGGTTTGGCATTCCTGCTCTCTATTAAACCCTATGATTTCACTGTACACCACTCTCTAGCTTTTCCCTCATAGTTGATTGCTCTAACTGAAGGTTCGATTCTCAGCTTCTTCAGCTTTCGACGCATCCTATTTCTAACCTCACGTCTTCTACCACTGGTAAGCTTCTCGATTCGCATTTAACTGTATTTGCGAGTTTTCTAAGAATTTTTTATGCAACATTTAGTTTATGGTATCATATGATTTCTCATGCCTCTGTTAAATGATTTACTATGGGTCAATTTCTATTGTCGGTATATTTTGAGAATGAACTTACTGAAGATACATTAGTAAACTTATCGAATTCATTATTTTTATGGTTTTCTCCATTGTAAGTTTCAGTATACCTTCAGAGGGTAAGATGTTTGTCAGCCTGGGGATTTGTAGACTTTCATTTATAATCAACAGAAAATGAATCTAACCCTATTTTTTTTTCGAATGATTATAAGATAACTCAGAAAATTAAATTATAAGATAACTCAGAAAATATTTTCTAACCTATGTTAGCTCATTACAGTGTGATGAACAACTATATTTTATGTAACGGTCAGCAGTTTCTTCTTAAGTATAGTTTCAGTATTGTTCACTTTTCCATTTCATTCTTTTGCTATGTAATTTTGTATTAATATAGAGTTTTCTGTTCTAATTAAGTGACAGTTTGACATTGTAGTATATTGATATAATGAGTACAGTTGAGGTTTTGAGCCTTATTTTTAAGATGATAATGTCTATCATAAAATATTAATATAGCTCCATGGAATATATATATATATATATATATATATATATATATATATATATATATATATATATATATATATATATATATATTGAGTTATATTCTAATAAAATTACGAATATCTTTATATCTTATGATTCCACCACCATTTCTTTATTAGTCTATCATGTATAAAGAAATTAATTTGTATCAGTTAAAATTTTATATGTTTTCATACATAAAAGAGTTTAATAAAAATTTTAACTATCTTTTTAGACTGTACCGTATCTACCTTATTCAGATAGTATTAAAATTTTCCATCGGAAATATTTCAGCTAGCAATTAGTAACTGTCTATTTTTATTTTTTAGTAATTTTAGTCATAACATCATTGATAATGATAACAATTTCCAAAAAATTTCTACAGGGTACCTATCCCCAGATCCAAACCAGTCTTTGGTTTCGACATTCTGGGAGATGGTTCCTGAAATTCTTTTCCTACTACCACTACACTTACTAACATTCACTTACAGAACTTACTTTGTAAATGTAGGAAACACTTCCATATTAATCATTTTAATATGTTATAAACCCAACATAAAAATATTTAGAATATCATAAAGCATTTGTTTGACAAGCTTAAAAGAAATTTTCAGTATTAATTGTGCATACCAGTAACTATGACTAATCCTCCCAACCTTAGAATTCTTTGTCTCCCGAATTCACCGCCGAGCTGAGATCTCTCAAGGATAGACCAACCTTAGTTTGTCTTGAAGCAGCTTACTTAAGCTATGCTTTCCCCCAAGCTTGTTTCTAAATTTTTCATCCAAAATTTTCAGGATGCTTTCTTCCTGTTTTTGCCTAGGCTTCCCTCAATGAGGGACCTTTTAAAGCTGCTTTATCTGCTTTTCTAGCTTTTCTACCTCTTCCCAACTACTTTCCTCTTCATTGGGGAATTATATTTTTTTTCTCTTCCAAATCTAATTTATAATTATTCCTTTCAAGGTTTTTTGAAAGGTTTTGGGAAAGTCTTAACCTTATCCCTATCCTCATGGATCAGGTTTAGGATCTCTTATCTCAATTTTGTCATAGTGCACACATCAATATTCTATTTATTTTCATTAATAAATAATTAAATAAAATCCACACAATGATTCTTCCTTGGGGTCCACTTTCCCCTTTGGATTTTGTTCAAATGTCTAACTTCAAAAGCATAGAACTTGGGGTGTTACACATTCCCCCTCTAAAAAAAAACACCATCCTCGGTGTTGTCAACAAAATTTACATAGTTCATGTTGAAAATAAAAATGGATATTTTTCCATCATCTCAGTTTCTCTTTCCCATGTACCCTCTTCAGCAGTAAAGTGTTTCCACTACACTTTTACTTTGGCTACTGTTCTATTTCGCAGTTCAATTTCTTCCCGCTCCAATATTTGAAGCGGCTCTAGAAGGAACTTCCCTTCTGGTTCCACCTGAATCACATTCCAATCAACAATATGAGCATCATCATGTACATATATTCTCAATAAAGAAACATGAAACACATCATGAACTTTAACATGGAGGGGTAAGGCCAGTTTCTAAGCCACTAGTCCCACCCTTTCTAAGACTTCAAAAGGCCCACAATATCTAGGAGCCAATTTTTTTCAACTTCTAGTGTGCAGCGTGCTCTTTTTGGGTTTAATCCGCAGATATACATGGTCACCCACTTTGTACTCTCGGTGAATTCTCTTTTTGTCAGCATAACTAATCTGTTGATCCTGAGCTGTCTTGATGTTTTTCTATATTTGTTTGACAATCCTTTCCATTTCTTTTAAAGCATCTGGCCCAAGTACTAAATTATCTTCAGGTTGGCTCCAACTTAAAGGAGTGTGGCACTTTCTTCCATAGAGTGCCTCAAATGGACTCATTTTGATGGAAGATTGGTAGCTGTTGTTATAAGAAAATTCGACTAAATGTAAATATTCTTCCCACTTAGTTGTCCTATCCATCACATACATTCTGACCATATCCTCCAGAATTTGATTTTTTCTCTCAGTTTGACCATCCGTCTGAGGGTGATAGGAAGTACTAAAATTCAATTTAGTGCCCATGCCTCCAAATAGACTCTTCCAGAAGGCTACTGTGAACTTGGCGTCTCTATCTGAAATAATCATTTTAGGAACCCCGTGTAGCCTTACAATTTCCTTCATGAACACATTTTCTACTTGGGCTGTCCCAAAAGTAGATTTCACGGGTATGAAATGTGCAGCCTTTGTTAAAGTATCTACCACTACCATCACTGAGTCATGCTAGTACTTTGTTTTGGGTAATCCGGTTATAAAATCCATAGAAACAGTGTCCCATTTCCATTCTGCGATTGGTAAGGGATTTAGAAGGCTAGCTAGATGCTGATGTTCAACTTTAACTAGTTGACATTCCATGCATCTGGCTAGGTAGTTGGCCACGTCTTTTTTCATTCCTGGCCAAAATAATTTATTTTTTAAGCTGTAAGCAGTTTCTGATATCTAGGATGTCCTGAATACGTCTGTTTATGATATTCATCAAGGATTTCTTTTTCCAAAGAGTTTACATTGGGGATGTACAACCTTTCTGTATAACAAATCAGTCCCCTCTGATTTTGTGTATACCATTTTATTTCTTTTTTCAGCATTTGAATTTGCAGTTTCTCATAGTTGGGATCTTGATCTGCTACCCTTTTTACTAATCCTTCTAAGTCAAAAATGACACTACTCCCAATGTTACTTATGTTTTGGCAAGCATTTCTTCTTAGAGCATCAGCAATTTTGATTTCTTTTCCTTTGATATGTTTTATTTCCATATAAAATTCACTCAGAAAGGACAACCATATGACTTGTCGAGCATTCAAATTTGTTTGATTGAAGAAATACTTGAGGCTGATATGATCTGTCATCAATATAAATTTGTTCCCTAAAAGATAGTGTCGCCACATTTTGAGTGCGTGAATTACAACAGCTAACTCAAGATCATACACATTGTAATTTTGTTCATGTTTCTTAAGTTTTCGATATTCATAAGCAATAAAAGAATTTTCTTGCAATAAAACTCCGCCTAATCCCTCTCCACACGCATCAATACACACTACAAACTTTTTATCAAGATCTAAAATCTTCAGAATGGGTACTGTAGTAAGTTTTAATTTCAGTTGTTCAAAGCTATTTTGGCATTTTTCAGTCCATTCAAATTTTGTACCTTTCCTCTGTAATGACGTTATAGGATAAGCTAATGCAGAAAATATTTCTACAAACCTTCGGTAGTACCCTGCAATCCCCATAAATGATATTACCGCTGAGACATCAGTCGGTACAGGCCACTCTCTAATGGACTTTATTTTCTCAGGGTCAACAGCCAACGCTTGTTCTGAAATTATATGCCCCAAATATTGAATTTTATCCTTATAAAATTAACATTTTCTAAACTTGGCATACAACTTATTCTCCTTAAGAGTCTGCAACACAATTCTAAGGTGTTCTTTATGCTCCGACTCACTTTTTGAATAGATTAGAATTTCATCTATAAATACTAGTACGAATTTGTCTAAGTATTTATTCAGGACGCTATTCATCAAAAACATAAAAGTGGCAGGGGCATTTGTCAAACCGAAACGTAGGACTACAAATTCATAGTGACCATACCTGGTTCGAAGGGTTATTTTACTAATGTCTTCCTCCTTAATTCTGAGCTAGTGATAACCATTCCTTAAGTCAATCTTAGAAAATATTGAAGCTCCTCTAACCTGATAAACAAGGTCATCTATTCTGGGAAATGGGTACCTGTTTTTGATTGTCAACTTATTAAGTTGACGATAATCAATACACATTCTAAAGGTTCCATCCTTATTTTTCATGAACAGCACCGGTGCTCCCCAAGGAGATACACTCGGTCTGATGTAACCTTTGTACAACAATTCTTGTAATTGCATTTTTAACTCCATTAGTTCCGGGGGGCTCATCCGATAAGGGGCTCTAGAAACTGGTGTTTCCCCTGGCACCAAATCAATTGAAAATTTGATCTTTCTCTTGGAGGGAAGATGAGGAATCTCATCCGAGAATACTTCTTTAAATTCTCTTATCACTGGTAAGGTGTCTAACAAGTTTTCCTCTAGTTGTTGTTATTATTCTTCAACATGTACAACATATAATTGATACCACTTTCTAGCAGTTCTTTTTAACTAAAGGGCTGAGATCTGCCTTACAGAAATAGGTTTCGGTTTCCCCTTTAGTATGAATGGTTTTCCTTCAGCATCTATGCAGTGCAGAGTTTTGTCCCAACAATTCAGCATGGACTTTTTCTTTTCTAACCAATCCATTCCTATCAGTAAATAATAGGAACCTAATGGAAAAATGTTTAAATCTACTTCTGTCTGATAATCATTAAATTTAACAGTTGTTTTAGGTAGCTTATGAGTTACCTTGCATTTGGTTTCGGCAGCTAACTGGACCAACCATAGCTGTTGAAACTTTTCTGTTCTGAGTTTACATTTTTCTACAACTTGTGGACTAATATAACTTAAAGAAGTGCCTGGGTCAATTAAAGCTGTAACAGATTGATCATAAATTTTACCTTCCATCTCAACCATAGTAGACTGGTGTTCTGCTTGTCGGTTCTCCAAGGCTACACTGATAGTGGGAATATTCCTTGCTACGTCATTCATTGTGGTAGCTTCTCTATCTCTCAGAAGCATCTGAATATTTCAGTGTGGACAGTCCCTCAAAAGATGAGGTTCTACACAACCCCAACACTTCAAAGGCTCCCACATTTTAACAGTTCCTTCCTTCCTATTATTACCATATATTTTCTTTGAACCAATTTGAGATTGAGCAGTTTGACTTTCATTTGTTTTGTTAAATTTCTTTCGCTGATGATTCCTACCAAAGTTCTTCAAATAAGCTGGTTTCTGTTTCTTTCCTTTGAATTCACCCTTGTTTGTCCAACTCTTCCCTTGTTCAATCTTTCCCTTAAACTATTGGTAGCATAATATGGCTTTCCTCACCACTTCGTCCACTGTTTTTGGATTATCAAACTCTATTTTCTCCTTGTACACAGTAGGAAAACAATTCAAAAATATTTGTACCTTTTCTTTCTCCTCACGAATGTAAGGAACATATCGTAACAGATTTGTGAACTTGGTGAAAAAATCATCTATGGTGAGCTGTCCCAATCTGAGTTCATGAAACTCTTTTGCTTTTTCATCATACACTACAAGAAAAAATCACATTGGTGAGGATCATGCTTGTGACGGACCTTTAAGGTCCATCACCAATGTCACATATGGTGACGGTCCTTAAAAAATCGTCACTGTAAGTGTATATAGTGATGGTCCTTTATGGTCCGTCACCAAAGACATTTTCAATGACACTTTTGGTGAGGGTCGTTAAAGGCTCATCACTAATTCTCTCTTTGGTGACACTTCTAGTGATGAAATTTAAATGACCCTCACCAATGCTCGTTTTGTTACTTTTGGTGATGGTCAAAAAATTTCCGTCATCATTGATCATTAAAAAACCGTCACTGTGAGTGTATATAGTGATGGTCCTTTATGGTCCATCACCAAAGACATTTTCAATGACACTTTTGGTGACGGTCGTTAAAGGCCCATCACTAATTCTCTCTTTGGTGACACTTCTAGTGACGAACTTTTAATGACCCTCACCAATGCTCTTTTTGTTACTTTTGGTGACGGTCAAAAAATGCCCATCATCATTGATCATTCCAATGAGTTTTTGATGACACTATGTGCCTGTTATTATTTTTTTTGTCAAAAGATAACGATTTAATACCATTATTGTGGAGTATTTTTTATAATATGTCCAAGGCCATAATGGTTAGGGTCAATCAATTTTTTTAGAAGTAATTAGTGTGTATCATTTCCCTCAAGTAATGACTAGTCGAATAGAGATTTCCTATGAGTCAACACATGATTCATATCTATTAAGTTTATTATCTAGAAAATTCCCTTTAGATAAAGTTCCATTATTGTGTGTAGGAAATATATTATTTAATACATAATCAAGCTCTGACAATTCTATTAATGAGAAAGACCTAACAATCCTCAACAATCTGGGCACACCTTAAATTAATGCTTTGGCACACACTAACATTTCTTAGCACCCCACATGTCTTGGAACATCTTTGTACCTAGAACATCTTGTGATGACACTAACGCCCAAGCACATGGTGGCATGTGCTAGCACAACATGGAACTCTCCTAGCATGTGTTGGCATGCTGCATATAGTCCCTAGCATGCCCTGGAACACCTTGGTCGAATGCATTGACATACATTATCACTTGGCACACAATGCCACTTGGCATGTATTGGGACCTATTATTAGTGTGCCTAGCATGCCCCTTTTCAAAAAGATAAAGTCCTAACTTATTAACCCTCTTATTGGTTCTTCCTTTTGTTGCCTTGACACATATTGACATACCCTGGCACCCTGCGCCACATCCTTAGTACCTAGCATGTATTGGCATATATTGGCACTATTAATTGGCACATGATATAATTATCACACCCTAGAACTCCCAAGCACACTTTTGGAATTCTTGAAATGCCTTGATATTCCCTAGCATGCCTTACCAATGCTTATCATACCTTGTCACTCCCTCCTTAGCATGACAACTGTTAACACTGGAAAATCGTACAGCAGATGATGACATTAATTAATGTCAAACCTAAGGATTTACAGGGTAGGAACACATTATGGAATCAAGAAGTATTTAAAATCTCTAAGGTTTTGAGAAAATCATATTTGAACTAGTCTTAAATGCTAAATTGTGCGCTTAATCCTTCGAGAAGAGCGTCTTCGACGCGCCTTTTCGCTCGATATGTGCACATTCCTGGAAATGGAAAAATTTCACTTTCTGGGACCACACAAAGAAAAGTACAGTTACTCCTTATATGAAGTTGCCTAAGGATAGCCACCAGCGCCTCCGTAGACACTATGTGAGCACACAAAGGAATATTTGGAGCACACAATGGAATCATACCTCTCCCTTGGGTCACCATCCATCATGTACCAAGGGAGGGAAGTAGGATTTGAAATACCCTATATAAAGCCACCAAGAGATGAATAAATGGTGATCACATTATTATGCTGGCAAAAATTTCCCAAGCAATACCAGCAGTGTGTGACCCGGAGCTGGAGATAGAGGGGACTCGATTGTTGGCCACCCAAAAATCCTAGTCCATCACAGTGGAGAGAGAGGGAGACTGCATCAGAGGTAGAGTTTGGAAACCAACATCCTTGCATCGGGACCTAGAGCCATTTCCTAGGGGCCCTCTGGAAAGTGGGTAAAATTTCTTCTCCATTTCAAATGTGTAATAAGAAGAGGCCTTTGAGCCATCCTTTGCATTATTATCATTTTGAGTCTCTTCAATAACTTCTGTATATTTGTGTTTTAGTTTTTAGTTAATTTGAGCATACATTTGCATATTTTTTCCTCAAGATTATATGCTTTTGATCTCCACCACTTTCTGCCTGTGACCAATAGTTTATAGGGGTAGACCACACCCCTTAAAATGGTGCGATTTCGTACACCTGTGCGTCAAATCCACCACCACAAGATTGGCGACTCCACCAACAGTTTACAAGTTTATGTGGTTGTGCCATCTCTTGTAGGATACCTTTGTCTACAATGGAAAGTGGAGCTGATAGTCCTCTGATCCATATTACAGTCCCTATATTCACTTGGAGTGATAGACTGAAGAAGGTAGCTCCTAATACTTTTACTTGCAGGATTTTTGCGCGTAGTTCCTTCTCACAGACGCGCAGTGTGCGCGTTTAGGACTGACTCGCACGCAGGAAACCACACCTGTCAGAGCCTTTTCTGCACAAATTACAGAATGAGATTTTTTTCTTTATATTCTGCATTTTTCTGCTTGTAAGTGTGATGGGCAGCCCCTAATTTATTTTCCAGCACTTTTGTTGATATCCCACAACTTCTGAGAACTTACTTTTAGCTGCCTTCTGTAGGCTTAGAGTTAGTTTTCATTTAAGTTGGTTTTTTGAAAAAAATATTCACATAGTTTAAGTAGGGGGCGAATTAACCATTGATTTCTGAATGATTTATGTTTTTCAAATTCTGGTATGCACACTTAGATTAACTATTCCAAGTAAGCTAGTTTTATTTTCTAGTGTAGAAATTGTTTAGTTAGTTCAATTTGTGCATTAGGGATTACGGGACTAAGACCGATTTTTCGATTAGAGCAAGTAATCTCTACCACCTTTGCACCATTTGGTGATCCTAGGTAAGCATATGAACACTCTATATTTACACTTCGCCATCTCCCTTTAGTTAGTCACATAGATTAACTAGGAGAATTTGAAAGCGGCCCTTTATCCGCAAATGTTTTGTAAAGGATCACCGATATCCATATGTACAAACTATGAGATTGTTCACCATATGCTCACACACACTCACCCACTAAGCAAAGGAAGACACCTAAAACTAACTTAACCAAACTCACTAAATTCTCCCCCCACAGGGGCCACAAAAGAATTTATAGTTTAAGTAAGGATCAAGGGGGTAGGCATCCAATAAGCCGCCTTGATCATACTTCATATTGAAACATAGAAGTTGTGTATTTAGGGAGCTTCAAATCCACCTATCAGCCCACGGAAAAGAAAACCCGAGTGCGGCAGAGACCCGATTCAGAGGGGGTTCGGCTTAGGCACAGTGCGTGCGGTAGCAGCTGGGGCTACCTGACCCGACTGATACTCGGTACTATAGTTGACTACCAAGAAGCCCAAGACTCGAATGCTCACATGGGATGGGCCAAAAACTTGGGCATCTCTTACCCTATAGGTGACGGTGCAGGTAAGCACCAGACCCTCTACCCTTACCTTAGTGGATTCTCTTCAACTGACTAGGGGCGTCGCCAGCTTTTACGATACATTGTGCCAGCACTCACAAGAAATATTCTCAAGGCCCAGTTACTTTTGAGTGTGTGACAACGCATAATTTTTCTAGTATTTTGAGTATCACGTGAAAACAAACAAAAGACCATATTTTTTTCTTGATTGATCACATAGATTAAGTTAAATGGAAAATTCATTTCATTTTCGCTTTGTTTTATGTATGTGGCCATAAATTTGTTGTGATCATAGACTCTATCCTCTCAATGTTTTCCAAAACCTAACTTGGTCGACACCCGAATGGTCCCAACAGAACCTTGGCGATCCAAGCGTCTTTTGGACCTCCCCCCATTACAGGGAGGGGTTCCAGGTCTTTCTCCATTCAGGCATCAAAGAGGGAACACTGCCAATATCATTGGTTCATCCTTCATTGGAGAAACTATAGTTAGGAACCCTAGTCAGTATCCCAACACCACACCGCACACCACTCCCCCCTCGACCCCTAGGGGGCAGAGGAGCGCATCCCATTCGGGAAGCCGACTGAACACACATTAGGGTATGTCACAGACTAACCCTCGTTCTAACCAGAACTTCATGTCTTCACACGTTTCCATGGCATCAACCTCCCAGTCACCCTTCTTAGCTGCATTAAATCTACCCGACTTAACCAAGCTCACACATGACCCCATTGCACACGATCCTTCATGGCCTCCCATGCCCACGAAGTTCCCTTCAGATATACCAAAGTTCGAAGGCAAGAAAGAGGAAGAACCAGGTAATCATGTAATGAACTTTAACCTATGGTGCTCATCGAATAGTATCATCGACGACACTATTCGATTGAGGCTATTTCAATGCACTCATACAGGAGTAGCAACGAAATGGTACGTGGAATAACCTCTTGCTTCACATGGAACCTTTAGTGCCCTCGCTACTGCGTTCCTCACTTATTTCCAGTTACCCATTCACCATGATTCGAAAACGAAGTTACTAACTCATTTTAGACAAACCCCTGCCGTCCATATCTCTGACCATCTTCATGAATGGAGGCGGTGTCATAGTTTATGTAAATCTAAACTCGACGATCGGGTCCTCTTAGATTTATTCTTGAAAACTCTGACGGTGGATATTTCAAAGGATGTGGCGCAACAATACCCCACATCGGAAGAGGACGCAATCAGGAAAGCCTAGAAGCTTGAACTGATTTATACGCAGTCAGGATACATTTACAATATCCTGCCTAATGCCCCGCACCTGCAAACTTATCAAGAATTGCCAGGCGCGTCGAATTCTGCAGACAGATTAATTGGGTCAATGACCCAAGGTTACCTAGGCAGCAGTAGTCACAATCCCGGTTATGCACATAATTCTACCCAGAACATGTCTCAACCCAGATTTCAAAATCATCATATGCCTCAGCAAGATTTGACTAATAGGGCGCAAGTGTATCACCAAGGAGGACCCTATCCTCTGGTTGAAGGGACCCAGTACGCAGAAAGAAACACTGACGGAAGAGCTCCCCCCAACGACCAGGTGCAAACAAGGGACAGTTTTATGCTCAGTCCCAAGCACACGACACACCTACACAAACCAACGCACAGGTGAATTTTGTGCAACCGTCCCAAAATCAACCACACCATTATAACCATGATAACTACCCTCCTAATGTGGTTAAGAAAAAATAAAAAAACAAGCCAAAAGGGAACCCTAGACAGGGGGGCAGTAACCAAAAATGCCCACCGCGATCCCAGGCTGGAGGAAACTCCAGCAGGAATCAAAACCAGGACCTAAGCAATGCCCAATGGCAAGGAAAAAGGCCACATCTATGAACAAACCATTCTTGTTCAATATGTGGTGAGTACAGGCACTATACTCACCACTGTCTTGATCTCCCTGAGCTAAAAAAGCTTCAGAGTAACCGAGGACAAGGAGGATCTTCCCAAAAACCCGCTGTTATGCAAGAATCCTTCCCCCACCAAGGGATGGTCAACTCCCAGAAACCCACTGTTATGCAAGAACCCTTCCCCCACCAAGGGACAGTTAGCACCTAGCAACAAAACCTAGATGATTCCAGGAAAAGCAGCCATGAAATCTACATGACTGGGGAAGAGATTTTTTTCCAAACACGGAATCACAGCTATGACACCCCACCAAACCCCACTACGTCAGGGGCTAGTACTAGTGTGCCGACTGCACCTTTGACAATTTCAAAGATGCCTATAGAACCATTGCCAAAGATGGAAAAGGGACCTAATAGGCGAGTAGGTAACTACTCCAAAGCAGCCCATAATTATAGCATTGTGGATGATTTAGCCCAATCACCCACTGCTATGTCTACGTTGGAAATACTGCAGTCATGCCTAAAGCAACGGAAAGCCCTAATTTCCGCGTTAGGCACTATCGACCTTGCTGATACGCGCATGCTGGCTTTTGACTTAGACAAAGCCACCCTAGGCTTCCTTCCACGGTTTCCTTCCAGATACCAGTATCGGTCCAGAATATTACTATTCACCGATGTGCCATTGACGAGGGTGCATCGACATGCATCATGTCAAAAAATGTTTGGCAGAAGTTTGGTTCTCTCAAACTAAAACCCTCGGTCATAACGCTTCGAGCCTATGATGGTCGTCCCTCGACCCCCGTAGGCCTCTACCAAAATGTCCTGGTCATTTTAGTCGACAAGATGGCCCACATATATGTCGAAGTATTGGACATTCACTTGGATTACAATATACTCCTCGAACGGAGTTATATGTACACCATGTCCACCATAACATCCTCTATCTTCCACATTATGATGTTCCCCCACGAGGACCGCATCATTACCGTAGACCAGCTGACACATAGCAAGAAGCGTCCCCTAACCAACAAGGATGTAATTCTACCCTATGTAGATACAAGCGCATATGGTCTTTCACGGCACCAAGAATATGGTCCTGGCTAATTCAAATCGTCGTTCGTCCTAAGATCATTCCTAGGAGATCCTCCCATTATCTCTGAGGCATCACCCGATGCCACAGGGGCCTCGGTGTGCATGATGTCCACATCAAGCACCGAGGTTAGTTAAGACACAGACTCAAGTAGTAACGAAACTAAGGCATCAGCCACGACAGCCTCTCTAACCTATGCCACCTCCCAAACCCCTTTACTCTACCCCCCAGTTAGCTTCATCTCCCAGTAGGTTTTGGAAACACTGGCATTGTCCAACATATCGTTGGTGTTCCAGTTTGGTACCTCATTCCCCCTTCCAAAATAGGAGCCACCAATGTTACTGCCATAGGGTTAAAGCCCCTCGGCCCAAAGGAGCCCCAACCAACCCAAGAAACGGTCAAGACCGCCCCGGAAAAGGAAGTTCCCATTGCAAAACCGGTTATCACGGCCAAGAAAACCACAAAAAAATGAAAGAAGATGGTGATCCCCGTCGTTCAAAGGGAATCACCAGTTTGCACCATATGATATGTTATAGGCCACCCTACCCATATATTTCTAGAGTTGGACGAGTTAAAACCACTCCTCAGCTCCGAAGCAGACATCTCGATGCCACGTTCCCGTAAAAAGGAACCTACCACCAAAGGTAAATGCAAACCGCTGCGTACCAATCACGCATGCTCTCTATGTGGCACCTATGGGCACTATACCCACCATTTTCTATAGATACCACGATATAGGGATGCCTTACATGCGGTCGAGCGATCCTATCAAAAGGATCCCTCCATGCAGTTTGTCAACGATGAGCCTCGTACCATCCTATACTTACAAGAGGAACATACGAATTTAGAAAGGCCCCCAGTAATTCCCATTATATGTTGCATGCTATGCGATGAACTTGGCCACTACCTTGAAGAGTGTGCAACCTTGGAGCTCATTCACAAATGGTATCCAATCGAAAGGGTTTATTACGTGGGGCTATGGGAAGCCCAATTCACATGCCCGTAATGCACCAATAATCACCTTTTGGAGGATTGTCACTACATACCTTGCTTCTAGATAGCACTTGCTAGCCTCCGCTTAGCCATAGTCTACCTTTCCTAAGAAGACGATATGGACGCTGAGTCCACTGGCAGCTCCATGACCCAAGTAGATGAAATGAGCAGGTCCATCATGTTCTTGAAAACCGAAGAATGGCCCAACAGGGAATCCCTAGTTACCCCTAATGGCACTTCGCAGCAATGACCATTGTGTATGTTACGCAAAAAAATGGACCATGCAGTCATCCATTGTCCTGATTTAGCAGCCTTCCAGCGCTGGTTCCCCATCAGACCTCGAACTGAACTAGACAGAACCTTCATATCAAGGATATTTTGCCTGATATGTCAGGGTAATCATTATGAGTGACATTGTACTTATGCCTCGCAAATTCATCCCACTATTGACATGAATAATGCCATAGAGAAGAGATAGGATGATCTCCGGTAATGGCAATATAAAAAATACATCGCTGGATCAATGTCCCCACCTTCGAAATGGTGTATCAAGCCTGATAAGACAACACACCACCAAGGAGTAACCTCGGTCAAGCCTAGGATAACATGCGGCCTATGTGATCGAAACGATCATCGAGTCAACCAATGTAGAGAACTCAAGCCCCTTGCAAATAGTTTGCATAGTCTCTTCTATCCCTCATAAAATTCTCTCCAATCAAGAGAAGATCACGTGCACTTATTGCCAAATTTGATCACACTTTCATCATACGTTTAAGTGTGTACATCTCCCCAAGCTGAGAGCGGCACGAGCTGCATTAAGTCTACACTCCACTAAAGAGGAAGTCAAGTCTAAGCCAATGATACGAAAATGGAGACAAAAGAAAACCTCTTCCACAACCGACCCTTTCCAAGCATCCATGTCAGGAACAACGAGTAGCATAGAATCACACACTATCTACTCTGTTGGCTCAGTAATACCATGCACCATCTGCACTGGCCTGAATTACGCACCAGAGACATGCCCGCTAATGGAAACATTTAGGCACCTCTGTGGCAGGCACAATTTCCACCTACCAGAAATCAACTATCCTAATGGGAACCTAACTTTGAGCCCACACAAAACTCCATTACGGAGATTCTTCCCCCATTAAACGTCGATGATACAATCCACCACATACGATTTATATCCACTCATATTGGCGATAGGATTACTGCCTCACCCTCGTCCTAGGATTTCCATCATATTCCTGTCACAAAAAACAAAGGTACCTTGCGCCTTTGCATTGATTTCCGCAAGATCCCCATTTTGCAGTTGCCATCAAACCCCTCAATGAAACTCAGCCTCTAGAGCAGCGCCTAGTACAACTAGAGCTTGTCGACGAAAATCGACGACAGTCGATGCAGCATAACGAGGCCCATAAGAAAATTATTAAAGTTTCATTCGACCGCCACATCACCCCTCGCTCGTTCACTGAGGGAGAATTATTCCTCCGCTATGATGTCACAAAAGAGGCCTTAGGGCCAGGAAAGTTCAAAACCTTGTGGAAAGTACCCTACATCTTCAAACACTGCCTCCGACAGGGGGCATACATCTTGACAGAACCGGACGGGACTGGCCTCACTAACCCTGTCACCATCCTTCACCTCAAGAAATTCTACCCATAAGGGCCACAACGGCCCTTCCCATAGAGTTAGAGTACACAAAAAACCACCCACTCAAAATTTTTGACCCAAAGGCTTAGATAAAAGCGCTCAAAGTATCAACATGGATCACCAAAATGAACCATATTTTGGATTTGCTGATGGAGCATCAAGATGGTCTCAAAATTTAGTCGTTGCTGCCTGGATCATTTAACACCCTGACCGATCACCACTATGTTCAAATGGCGTGTGTATCGGTTCAACAATAAACAATCAGGCAAAATATGACATGTAGAAAATTTTGAATAAATGATATATTATTCACCGAGATTCTCCTGATGACACACTATTTTAGCTTCATGCATAATACAGAATCTCTTCTACCATTGATCATTACATGCGGAAATAAAATCAATTGCATGCACACATTAAAACCATAAACAATCACACATATGAACACAGTATTTCATGGGAAAGCTTAAAGCTAAAAACCCCAACTATCTGTATATTATATGTCATGGAGATCATGTAGCAACCATAGTACAAAGCTCTTCACAAGCTCTCAACACCACCTCCACTTGCTACACACTATCAAGCTAGATCTAGCAAAACACATGCTCCAATATTTTGCCACTTGATAACCAGCCTCTATTGCGTTATCAATGCTATGGGATGGCTTCATTAAATAGATAAACCACCTGGCTTGTACTGCGCAATCCTCATGGGCTTCTCCACCTATATGTTTGTTGCAAATAGCAACTGTATAGTCACAACTGATAGTTAACCTGCTCTTTCACCTATTTCTGCACTGGTCTCCACTGAAACTGTCCATGCACTGAAGTTAACTGATGCATTCTTTAGTTGATTAATGAGTTTATAATTAGTGAATTAATTAATAATTAATTCACACCACTCTCACTAATTTTATCAATTATTTAAACTGAATACAAATAGCTCAACTATGTTTAGATTAGTTAAACTGAATACAACTCCACTAACTTCCTCAATCAACTCCACCAAACTCTGTCACATGAGTTCTAATTGAAGTATCCATGCAATAGCTCCACATAACCCTTAGGAATAGCGTAATTCCTTCTGTCAGCTTCTGTGCCACATCTGTGCACTTAACTGAAGTGCTCCAAGAGAATAAGATAATGTTTATAGTCCAAATATTATTAAGAGCTAATAATATTCGACATATCTATTTTTAGACTGGCAATCTAAAAATAGATTCCGCCCAATATGTCTAAAAATAGAAGTCCATCTATTTTTTCCGACTTGACCAACCATCCACAAACAGCATCCTGCAACTCATAGAACATGATCCATATGTCTAAAAATAGACTTTGCGCCAAAAATATCCTGCGGGCCCACTTAGTGAAGGCGACTCTTTTCACTAAGCTTATCATCTTGTTGTAATCTCAACACTCCCTCTCAACAAGATAAGGATTATCTGCAACCCCTATCCTGCCCCTGTGGTATTCGAATTTGCTCCTGGTGAGCGCCTTCATCAAGATATCAGCATCCTGATCCTTTGTGGGAATGTATGAAAGTAACATGATCTTTCGATACACACAATCTCTGATATGATGACACCGATCCGTGAAGCAATGCTGCCTCAACTCATCCTCCTGTCTGTACCATGATCCATATCCCAATCTGCCTCTGAGATATCTCAATACATGCTTGCCTGCCTTCCAGTAGATCTTGGTAGGCTTAACCATAGCTTGTGAAAGCTGGTTCACAGTGTTAGTTCCCAAATATACCTTAGGCTGAAATAAGGTAGAAAAAGGACAACACCAAACCACGCTCAGCCTCGTAGCTAGCCCTACGAGGACAGGAGAGGGCTCTCTCCGGGTCGATCTCAATTAAAATATTCAAAGGGGCTTGAGATGACTAAAAAAACAACTGATCTTAGGCTAGATAAAAAAATAGGAGGGTTTGATTTTTATTTTTAGGGGTTTTTGTTGGAAAAAGGGAAAAACAATTTTGGGCTTGGGGATGAGGCCAAATTCTTGCAGAGTTAAAGTTGTGGCAGGGTAGGCAATGACTTTGATGTTTTAGATTTCAATGAATGGATAGAAAATACTACTGAGGAGCTGAAGAGGGCAAGAGAGTGCAAGGATCCTCTTCAAACTGACGAAAAACATGTAAAACTAAACAAAAGTTTAAGGCAGAGCACCAGCAAACTAATGAATTCTACTTCAATTACTCATTTGTTTAATTCAGAAGCATAGAGAAGGAAAATGGCATACATATAACATTAATAAAACTTACAATAAAATGAGAATAACATCATCAAAACTCAGAAGCCACAAGGATCCCAACAAGTGCTGCAAAACTCTAGTCTTTCCTTTGCCAAAAATCTGAAATGAATGTACAATGAGGTGCCAAAATTTTCCCAAGTATCCAACCCTGAAAATGTCTTAGAAAATAAAATATATAGACCATCCTAACCCCATCCCATGCCTCTAGGGGTCGAGCTCATCCTTCTAGGAGTTGTTTCAACCAATTCTAAACATGG
The DNA here is from genome assembly GCA_034641835.2 of Pinus albicaulis. Classification (NCBI taxonomy): domain Eukaryota; kingdom Viridiplantae; phylum Streptophyta; class Pinopsida; order Pinales; family Pinaceae; genus Pinus; species Pinus albicaulis. The sequence goes on from CM076580.1 coordinate 342,634,564, forward strand.
AGCTAAAATCTAGGCAGCCAAACAACTTGCCTCTATATGCTAGGAAACTGATCCATTCACTTAATTTTTACTTTTTTTCTGAATGAATTCTCTAGAACAAGTAAAAACATGCCAAATTTACATCATAGTCATCAAATTACATCATGGTAGGTCAATCATCACATGAAAAAGTAAAACTAGTCAAAACTGGGCGAATTTCTGAGCTGAAGAGTGAAAATGAGGCAAAATTTCTCTATGCGCCGTGCTCAAAAACTCAATGCGTCGTGCTACTTTGAGTCTGTTTTTGGGGAACTTCCTGAAGTCAAAATTGAGCTCATGATAGCACGTTGGAAAGCCCTGGATGTCTACTATCCAACCCAAGTGGAATTTTTCACTTTGGATGTCATTTGCCCCTCCAAAACTGCAATCTCCCAAGACTGGTTCCTGCTGATGCAAAAAGTGGCAGAAAGGCCATTTTCAAGGTGTTTGAAAAATAGGTGGTGATAAATATATGGTCAAAACAAGAGTTTTTTTTTCAATACCAAGTGTACCACGTATGAAATGAGAGGCTGCAAGGAAGTATCACCATGAATGCAATAGACTGTCAAGTGGATTCAGAGTGGAAGGATAGTCACTCACTACTTGGGGAATTTCGGGATTAAGAACCTTTACAAGTGATATGGGAATAGGTGATAGTGATGGGGGGTAGTTTTAGGAACAAGAGTCAATGAAATGGAAACATATAAGTGAAATCAAGGATATGGAGGCAGTCCTTGAATGTGGAAATTAGGATTTTGTCAATGGAGGGAAGTGATGGTAAGTGATAGGGTTAGAGGGTTAACACATGGGCATAAAAGGGTATAAGGGATATGGGACAGCGGGTATAGGAGAAGGGATCGTGATATAATAGTGTGACAGTACTAGCAGTGATAACAATGATAACAATGACAAGAGCACAAATGAAAATGGAATGAGAGTTTAAGCACCAAAGTTCAAGTTTTAATCACCTCTTTTCAAACCCTATGGAGCAGATTTAATATGGGTGTAGGGTTTATGTTTCACCACTCAATTCGTTGATATCTTCATTTCTAAACCACAGCACCATAACTAAAAATCATTAAACAGGATTTGTCAAACTTACTTGGAGAAAATTGCGCTGAAACAAATCGAGTTTTTATAGAGCGGAAGTGATTTTGGCCTTTGGGAATCTGTGCGCCACACAGGCTGTATGCGTCGCACACGCACAAAATAACACTATGAAATGTGGCCCTACGCACCACGCTTTGTGGGTGCGCCGCACCCTGTCCCAATGCGCCGCGCTGTTTTCAAACACACAATCGGCCCTTCTAAACGCAGTTTCGTCCCTCCAAACTTCAAACTTGACTTTCTCTTGGATTTTCTCAATACCTCTTTGTTGCAAATGAATTAATAATCTTGGGAAATATCTCATATAGACATGGTTTTAATTTTTTCTTCTTCAAAACCCATTTTGTAATGTTTTTGACTTTGGCACTTTTTCATTTAATACAACTTTTGTCTTTTTGTTTCCTCACTGACTTTCTAGAGCTTGAATGATGAAATTGGTTGATTTTACAGGGATGGTGGCATCGAAACTTGGCAAAGGATGACCAGAGTTTGCATGGTGAAGTACAACATGGTGGAAAAATACATTTTATTACAAAAACAAAGTTGACAATTTCTTCTTCAAAACAAAGTTTTGAAGAAGAAACATCCTCGAGCATATTTGACGATGTAAATCCTGAAATGACACTTGTTGAAAACATCCTCATGGCCTGCGGGCATTATTTAACATTTCGGAAGACCACACCCTAGACCTAGATTCTAAAATAACTCTTTTTTGACCAAAATAACATCTATGAATATAAATGACATGAACTGAAATTTGATGAATTTTGATAAATTTTGACCAACCCAACAGGTATAAGCATGAGGGAAAATGAAAGAACAAAACCCTTCCGTCAGACAATGGCATGCCCCTAATGGAATGCAGATGAATGAGCGGAATGAGACACCTAAACAATGAAATGCAATAAGAGAAATGATCTCTGACGGAGGGATGTAAAGACTGACTCTAACATTGGCTCCAATGGGGATGGTAGCTCCTTGGAGGTGCCAAGAACTGCAGATCTTTGGGAGAGTAGACAGTGCCTTCGTCCATTGGGCTATGGAGTCCAAATCAACACCAGACTGTTAACTGATTTATTGACTGAAAATATGACTTCAAACTGACTCAATTTTAAAACTGAAATGACTGAAAAAACTTGACTTTAATAAACTAACTCAAAATGACTAAGACCTGAACTTAAAACTTAAAGCTTGATGGCAGTACATGACCACCTGTGTTTCTTACAAGACAATATACCATCAAACTATATCAAAATGCCAATGTAACCAATCAAGCAGATGCCTTCTTGATTGATTCTCCTGATCAGATCTCCTGGTCCACAATAGATACTTGTAACTGGGCATCCAAAAATATAATCGACCATGATCTCCTTCATCACTGAATACTGCAATAATCACCTTCACTGCTGACTGCAACAGATTTTCCAATGGATCGTGAAAAACATGAAGATTTACCTCCTACTGAAAGAACAAGGTGTCTTTTTCTCCTGCTTCTGATATTCCTTCAAAATGTACTTCAGTAGAAGTATGTTCTTGGTCCTCAAAAAATTCTGAACAAGTAGATGAGCAGATCTCCTCTTGGAAAAACATTTCAAAACATGAGACATATGAAGAAGAATCTGAAAGAGAATGCTGAATGGTCTGATTTTCTGTAGTCTGAATATATTGTAGGTCATCTTCATATGATATGACAGCCAGATTCTCATTACATTCATCAATCATGAGAAAAGAAACTTCAGATGATTCTTGAAACCCAACACTATCATTTCTATCATATACCAACGATTCATCAAGAGAAACTTTTTCACTTACTTGAACAAAGATCTCATCTTGTTTTTCATAGAGGGAATGAACTACCTCCTCGTGAAGATCTAGTTCTGGTGGAATGAGAGCATTTAGGTCTGTAACTTTGTTTTCTTCATTTGAGGCAGCCTCAACAATACAACTCTCTTTTATGAGATACGGAACAACATGTTTTTCCTCATCACAATTTATCTCTCGATATGATTTATCTTCATCACTATCTGAGATTGGAACATCATTTTCCTGCGTATCGTCCTTTATTTCGACCAGATTTGAAATAAAACTTCTTCTTTCATCATCTTTAGCCATATGGAAAACTTCAACCTGCTGATCTTCATAAGTATCCTCTAAGTTTTCTGTGTGTTGCTGAAACGAACTTTCATACAATGCTTCCATGATTTCTTCGTCCATCAATTCATTATCTCCATAAAAATTCTCAAGATCTTCAATGAAACTACTAATGTGTTCACAACAATTCTGCACTAATATTAAGAATGGACAAGATTCTTTATACCTTTCAAAGAATATTGTATGAAAATATTTTAGACAATAAATAGAAGCAGGTGGCAAACTTTCATACCAAGATCGGGCTTCATCTTCTAGAGTAGCCATAAACATTTTCATCAAACAGTCTTCAGGAAAATCGATCTTTAATTTATGCACATGAATGTGAAATTTCACTAGATGAAGAGCAGCGTCATTACCTTCCACATTTCTGAACTTAGGTAAATTCTGAAGCCAATCCACCTTGGGCATTTTATTTGGAAAACCTGGGATGTGATCTCAGCTCATGGGAGTGTATATTCTTGCAAATCGATCCATCTTGAAAGTATTAAAGCTATTGATCTCTCTGTAGTGGAGTCACCATGAAGGATTGATTTCTGGATTTTTCAGTGAAATTGCCAGGTGAATGATTTCAGCCTTCTGATGTCTGATTGTTGTCCACCATCAACAATCAGATCTAAACTTGATTACATGTACTGGGGAAATTTATAAGTTAAGTGTTACGACTACAAGCTAAACCGGAGATTGACTGAAGCAGCGTTTATCTACTATGCACTCGCAGAGCAAGAGCAGTTCGAAGGCTACCTGGCGTGACTTCAAGCTCCATCTGTAACTTATGAAAAAAATAACACCAACAAGCAAACCATTTTCTCCCCAGTATGGTCGCCACTATGTTAGTTCCCAAATCTACCTTAGGCTGAAATAAGGCAGAAAAAGGACAACACCAAACCACGCTCAGCCTCGTAGCTAGCCCTACGAAGACAGGAGAGGGCTCTCTCTGGGTCGATCTCAATTAAAATATTCAAAGGGGCTTGAGATGACTAAAACAACAACTGATCTTAGGCTAGATAAAAAAATAGGAGGGTTTTATTTTGATTTTTAGGGGTTTTTGTTGGAAAAAGGGAAAAACAATTTTGGGCTTAGGGATGAGGCCAAATTCTTGCAGAGTTCAAGTTGGGGTAGGGTAGGCAATGACTTTGATGTTTTAGATTTCAATGAATGGATATAAAATACTGCTGAGGAGCTAAAGAGGGCAAGAGAGTGCAAGGATCCTCTTCAAACTGACGAAAAACATGTAAAACTAAACAAAAGTTTAAGGCAGAGCACCAACAAACTAATGAATTCTACCTCAATTACTAATTTGTTTAATTCAAAAGCATAGAGAAGGGAAATGGCATACATATAACATTAATGAAACTTACAATAACATGAGAAGAACATCATCAAAACTCAGAAGCCACAAGGATCCCAACAAGTGCTGCAAAACTTTGGTCTTTCCTTTGCCAAAAATCTGAAATGAATGTACAATGAGGTGCCAAAATTTTCCCAAGTATCCAACCCTGAAAATGTCTCAGAAAATACAATATATAGACCATCCTAACCCCTTCCCATGCCTCTAGGGGTCGAGCTCATCCTTCTAGGAGTTGTTTCAACCAATTCTAAACATGGAACTGAAATCTAGGTAGCCAAACAACTTGCCTCTATATGCTAGGAAACTGATCCATTCACTTAATTTTCCCTTTTTAGTGAATGAATCCTCTAGAACAAGTAAAAACATGCCAAATTTACATCATATTCATCAAATTACATCATGGTAGGTCAATCATCACATGAAAAAGTAAAACTAGTCAAAACTGGGCGAATTTCTGAGCTGAAGAGTGAAAATGAGGCAAAATTCTCTATGCGCCGCGCTCAAAAACTCAATGCGTCACACTACTTTCAGCATATTTTTGGGGCACTTCCTGAAGTCCAAATTGAGCTCATGATAGCTCATTGGAAATCCCTGGATGTCTGCTATCCAACCCAAGTGGAATTTTTCAATTTGGATGTCATTTGCCCCTCCAAAACTGCAATCTCCCAAAACTGGTTCCTGCTGATGCAAAAAGTGGCAGAAAGGCCATTTTCAAGGTGTTTGACAAATAGGTGGTGATAAATATATGGTCAAAACAAGAGTTTGTTTTTCAATACCAAGTGTGCCACGTATGAAATGAGAGGCTGCAAGGAAGTATCACCATGAATGCAATAGACTATCAAGTGGATTCAGAGTGGAAGGACAGTCACTCACTGCTTGGGGAATTTCGGGATTAAGAACCTTTACAAGTGATATGGGAATAGGTGATAGTGATGGGGGGTAGTTTTAGGAACAAGAGTCAATGAAATGGCAACATATAAGTGAAATCAAGGATATGGAGGTAGTTCTTGAATGTGGAAATTAGGATTTTGTCAATGGAGGGAAGTGATGGTAAGTGATAGGGTTAGAGGGTTAACACATGGGCATAAAAGGGTATAAGGGATATGGGACAGCGGGTATAGGAGAAGGGATCTTGATATAATAGTTTGACAGTACTAGCAGTGATAACAATGATAACAATGAAAAGAGCACAAATGAAAATGGAGTGAGAGTTTAAGCACCAAAGTTCAAGTTTTAATCACCTCCTTTCAAACCCTTGGGAACAGATTTCAATATGGGTATAGGGTTTATTCTTTCACCAATTAAACTCTTGAATTTCACCTTTCAAATAGCACCCAACAAGAGTTAACATCAAATGGTAAGGGCGCACACTTACTTGGAGACTAAAGAACTGAACCAAATTGAGTTTTGATGAATCGATGATGAGTTTCGGCCTTTGGGGCTCTGTGCGCCGCGTTCAGTGGGTGCGTCGCGCCCTTAGAAATTTGCACGGTGTGTTTTGGCTCTACGCGCCGCGCTCTGTGGATGCGCCGCGGCCTATCCCAATGCGCCGCGCTCAAATTAACACACAGTCGGCCCTTTCATAAAATCACAGTTTTTCTCTTCAACTTCAAACTCGACTTCTCTCTGAGATTTTCTCAATAACTCTTGTTGCAAATGAATTAATAATCTTGGGAAATATCTCATATAGAAATGGTTTTAATTTTTTCTTCTTCAAAACCCATTTTGTAATGCTTTTGACTTTGGCACTTTTTCATTTAATACAACTTTTGCCTTTTTGTTTCCTCACTGACTTTCTAGAGCTTGAATGATGAAATTGGTTAATTTTACAGGGATGGTGGCATCAAAACCTGGCAAAGGAAGACCAAAGTTTTCATGGTGAAGTACAACATGGTGGAAAGATACATTTTATTACAAAAACAAATTTGACAATTTCTTCTTCAAAACAGAGTTTTGAAGAAGAAACATCCTCGAGCATATTTGACGATGTAAATCTTGAAATGACACTTGTTGAAAACATCCTCATGGCCTGCGGGCATTATTTAACATTTCGGAAGACCACACCCTAGACCTAGAAACTAAAATAACTCTTTTTTGACCAAAATAGCATCTATGACTATAAATGACATGAACTGAACTTTGATGAATTTTGATAAATTTTGACCAACCCAGCAGGTACAAGCATGAGGGAAAATGAAAGAACAAAACCCTTCCGTCAGACAATGGCATGCCCCTAACAGAATGCAGATGAATGAGCGGAATGAGACACCTAAACAATGAAATGCAATAAGAGAAATTATCTCTGACAGAGGGATGTAAAGACCGACTCTAACACACAGCATAGCATATGTTAGGTCGTGTATTGACCAGATACATAAGCAACCCCACCAACTGTCGATAAACAGTGGCATCCACTACCTCCGCCGAAGTAGCATCCTCCTTCCTCCATCCACCAGGAAGAGGAGTATCAACAGGCTTGCAGCCATGCATGTTTAACTTCTCGAGTATCTCCCGGGCATACTTGCCTTGAGAAACAAACAGTCCATCACTGCGCTGCCAAATTTCCAATCCCAGGAAATAATGAAGGAGGCCCAAGTCCTTCATCTCAAACTCTTTTGCAAGATCATCCTTGCATGAGAGTATCAACAGCTCATCACTTGTCAAAATCAAATCATCTACATAAAGTACAATGATCAGCAACTTACCCTCCACCACAATCTGGTATAGGTTCGGATCCGCCTCACTCTTGGAGAATCCGAGTCCGGTGAAATAACTGTCTATCCATGTGTACCAAGCACAAGGTGCTTGTTTCAACCCATACAGCGCTCTCTTGAGCCTGCACACATGCGACTCGCTGCTGAAGATCTCGAAACCTTCGGGCTGCTCTATGTACACCTCCTCCTCAATGACTCCGTTGAGGAACGCAGTCTTCACATCCATCTGATGAATGTGCCACCCCATCTGCACTGAGAGAGAAAGAATCATCCGTATGGAAGAATACCTTGCGACAGGTGCAAAGGTTTCCTCATAATCGATCCCCTCAATCTGTGAGAAGCCTCGGGTAACAAATCTTGCCTTGTACTTCTCCACACTCCCATCAGTTGTTTGCTTCACTTTTTAGATCCATCTTGAACCCACCACTGATTTTCCTTCCAGCCTTGGGACAATCTCCCATGCACTTTTTCTGACAATCGAATCATACTCTTCCCCCATGGCATCTACCCATGTGGGGTTCTCCACAACTTCCTCGAAAGAGGATGGCTCTATCACGATACACTTGCTCATGAGAGCCATGTATCCAGTGTACCGATCAGGTGACTGTCTCTGTCTGCGCTGTGATGTAGGTGCTCCTACAATCCTCTTTGCATCTTGAGCCAGTCGCTCAGCTTTTGTAGTGCGCTTCCGCCCTCTGATGGTTGGCGCTGCATGAGTGGTCTCTTCCACTCCATGAACCTCCTCTTGTGGCTGATCCACATCCTAAGGCTCATCCTTAGGAACTAATAGCTCCTCATCTGCATGCAATTGTGGCTCCCTCTCAATCGAACACTTCATGGCTTTCTCCTCCTGAAATTTTATATCCCGTCACACAACAGTCTTGCGACTATCTGGAAAATACACACGATAGTTGTGGGGCATATCAGTGTACCCCACAAATATCCCAACCTCTACAGTTGGCTCTAGCTTCTTCCTGGCATCCTTCGTCACATGAATGTAAACAGGTGAACCAAAAATCCTCAAATCGGAAATATCAGGCTTCTTACCAGAAAACGCCTCCTCGGGTGTACTCATGCCAAGTATCCTGGGAGGACAACGGTTCTGCACATATACTCCAGTATTACATGCCTCAGCCCACAAGTGTATGGGAAGGCCCTAATCATGCAACATCGCCCGTGCATCACCCATGATCGTTCTGTTCTTCCGCTCAGCAACCCCATTCTGCTGTGGGTTATGAGGTGCTATGATCTCTCTTCAAATTCCTTCTGCGCTGCAAAAGTCCTTGAATTCGCCAGAGATGAATTCACCACCATTGTCACTCCTAAGAGCCTTCACCTACTTCCCCGATTATTTCTCAACCAGTGCCTTGAACTCACAGAGCTTTGAGTATGTCTCTCTCTACTTCTGCATGAAGAAGATCCAACACTTACAAGAAAAATCATCAACATATATCACATAATACCTGTGCTTTGCTGTCGAAGCTGCTGAGAAAGGTCCACACACGTCTGTGTGAATTCTCTCAAGGATCGTCGTGGCACGACTATCCTTCGTGTGAGCTTTCACAAATTTTCCCAAGGTACATCCCTTGCACCGATCCGACCACACAAGAGTACCCTTAGGAAGCCCAATAGAAATCTGCTGCAATATCTTCAAAGCTCCATGGTGAAGGTGGCCCAATCTCCGGTGCCACAACTCGCCATCATCCCAGCTCACCACTCCTTCTGTCTTGCCTGCCATTGCCGCGCAGCCATCTACCTGTAATTGATAAAGGTTCTTAACTCGAACTCCTATCCTCCGGGTCTCACCAGTTTCCTTACTGTGTAGGAATGCCTTTCCCTCGCTAAAGACAACATCATATCCCTTGTCTTCTAACATCGCCATAGAGATAAGATTCTTCTTCAATCCTAGAACATGCATCACTTCCTTCAATACGAAGGGTTTACCAGACTCCCTCTCAAAGGAAATGGTACCAATACCGGTCGCACTATATCTTCCATCATCATCCATCTTGATGTGCACTCCAAGATCTTTCTCATCCAGATCAGTAAACAAATCTCGATCTCTTGTCATGTGAAAAGATGCACCACTGTCAAGAAACCACACTTAACCCATCACACTTGAGAACAAGCATGATCGCAAAAATATAGTTTCCAACCGTGAGGCTATGTTCTCTGCACTGCTAGCCCCAAGAAATTTCGCTTATTTTTCTTCTTCTCAGGACAGTGGCGTAATGTCCGTGTTGGTGACAGTGAAAGCACTTCACCTTGGACATGTCCTGCTTCTTGCCTTTCGCACCGGATTGAGAAGCTTTCTTGCTCTTCCCCTTCTTTGCTTTGGCAGCCAAAGCAAAATTCTCTTCATCAAAGTTCTTTGATGAAGATTCATCCCTGGTACTTCGCTTTATCTCCTCTTGCACAAGATCCGACCAAAGTCGCTCCCATCCTGGCAATTTCTCCCGACCATTGACAGAGTCCTGATAGGAATGCCAACTCTTCAGAAGCCCAAGGAGAGCCAAGCTCACCAATTCCTCATCATCAACAGTAACCCCCACACTTCCTAGCTCATCCTTGCATTGGATGAACTTCGTGAGGTACTTGGGCATATTGTCACCTTTCTCCATCTTTATGTTTCTGAGTCTATCCTTGAGCGCCAACTTCCTCTGATCGTTCTTGATTTGGAATAAATCTGTCAAATATTTCCACATCAAGAATGGAGAAGCCTTACTATGAAGGCTGGATACTATGTGATCCTTCACGCCCTCCAACAGAATCCTTCGACACTTTGTTGTCTTCTTTTGCCATGCGTCAAGTACATCAGCATCACTAGAAGTAGGCTTTGGAATTTCTGCATCTATGAACTCCTTCAACCCATTGTCATCTAGCACTGCCTCCATCCTGTCCTTCCATGCAATATAATTCGAGCTACCCTCAAGGGCATACTCCAATCGAAATCCGTTGAAAGACATCTCAACTTTGACACCAAGAAAACACTGCTTCAAATTCGAATTCCACCAACACAAAACTCAACCGCTTCAATGTTTTGCAATTGCTCCAATGATCAATATCCCTCTGATACCATGTAGAAAATTTTGAATAACTGATATATTATTCACCGATATTCTCCTGATCACACACTATTTTAGCTTCATGCATAATACAAAATCTCTTCTACCATTGATCATTACATGTGGAAATAAAATCAATTGCATGCACACATTAAAACCATAAACAATCACACATATGAACACCGTATTTCATGGGAAATATTAAAGCTGAAAACCCCAACTATATGTCTATTATATGTCATGGAGATCATGTAACAATCATAGTACAAAGCTCCTCACAAGCTCTCAGCACCACCTCCACTTGCTACACACTATCAAGCTAGATCTAGCAAAACACATGCTCCAATCTTTTGCCACTTGATAGCCAGCCTCTATTGCATTATCAATGCTATGGGATGGCTTCATTAAATAGATAAACCACCTGGATTGTACTGCGCAATCCTCATGGGCTTATCCACCTATCTGTGTGTTGCAAATAGCAATTGTATAGTCACAACTGATAGTTAACCTGCTCTTTCACCTATTTCTGCACTGGTCTCCACTGAAACTGTCCATGCACTGAAGTTAACTGATGCATTCTTTAGTTGATTAATGAGTTTATAATTAGTGAATTAATTAATAATTAATTCACACCACTCTCACTAATTGTATCAATTAGTTTAACTGAATACAAATAGCTCAACTATGTTTACATTAGTTAAACTGAACACAACTCCATCAACTCCTCAATCAACTCCACCAAACTCACTCACATGAGTTCTAACTGAAGTCATCATGCAATAGCTCCACTTAGACCCTAGGAATAGCGTAATTCCTTCTGTCAGCTGCATGCGCCACATCCAGGCATCAAACTGAAGTGCTCCAAGAGTATAAGATAATGTTTATAGTCCAAATATTATTAAGAGCTAATAATATTCGACATATCTATTTTTAGACTGGCAATCTAAAAATAGATTCCGCCCAGTATGTCTAAAAATAGAAGTCCATCTATTTTTTATGACTTGACCAACCATCCACAAATAGCATCCTGCAACTCATAGAACATGATCCATATGTCTAAAAATAGACATAGTCTAAAAATAGACTTTGCGCCAAAAATAGCCTGCGGGCCCACTTAGTGAATGCGACTCTTTTGAATAAGCTCATCATCTTGTTGCAATCTCAACATGACATTGTCATTGGACTTATGTGTGACGCACTCCATCGGGGCATTCGCCATATGCATATCTACCTCAATTCCCAGTTAGTAGTGTCACAGCTAAACCAAACATTTGAGACCAGAGACACGCACCTGTTTAGAAAATATTTGTGTGCCAAAATATTAAGCAGAAAATTTGATTACATTAAATTTTCACATGTATCAAGGAATCAAAACCAAATATCTGATTTCATAGCTAAAAATATCCTAGACTAGAATGCATCTTGAATAAACTATCATACATAAAAACCAAAAATATAGACATCCATCAGCATAACATAACACATAAACTGAAACAGGTAATACATCATGTAGAGCTACAAAAAAATCTCTCATACATATATAAAAAATGTGTGTATCTGAGTATAAAAATACCGTCGTTGGCCCACTGGCTAGCCCAAAGATACAAAAGTTGTCAAAAATAAGGGAAGCATCCTCATAACGGGTGCTTTCCCTGTGTACAAAATACTCTAGGGGGTTGCCCCTTCAAGAGGGGCACCTGGACCCACCGTTGCTCCTGGTACCACCACCGGAGTCAATTCCCCAGTTCCTTGATTGCGATTAAAGTGGGGCCATTTCTCCCTGACACATCACCCTTTCCCCCACCATCCATCGCACATCGCTAGATATAAACTTTGCAAATTGGCGATTATAACTTTTCGTGCTTTGCACAGTTCTTAAATTACCTTTTAAGCACCCACAAAGTATTCTGTTTAAATTGCGATGTGGGGCTCCACCTCCATCTGGCACGTCACCTTCCCCACTCCCGCACTTCACACTTCACAGGTTTTAATGTTTAACCTTCGCTTGCTCCCACATAAAACTTGCGACTTGCAATCTGTGGGCGTGGTCCCACCACCGTCCATGCCACGTCACCTTTCCTGCACTTCGAGCATCACACTCTTTACCGTTTACCTTTTACTGCACGCATATAAGACTTGTGATCTGCGATTTGTGAGCATGGGTCCCACCACCTTGCCATGTCATCAATAGCCCTCCTGTGGCCTATTTTTTGCCCATTTCAGTGATAAAAGGTCCTGCTAAATTAATTTCTACTTGTGCCATTCATGCCCCCTCCGAAATCTGGTTTCGGTTTGCAATCTAAAACACAACATGGGATTTTGGGTGAAACTTGTAGTATGGTTTATTCAGTTTCCACAGGATAACCTCCGCTAAAAAGTTCAGCATGCACAACACAACTGGCTATTCCACAACGAGAAGTGGAAATCATCATCATTAGAGAGTGGAGGTCTTCAAACAATGGTTGAAATCATATGATGAAGGCCAGACTGCTCACCTGTTCTCATCCATTCCTCGCCACTCCTTTGAAGATTCTGAAATTTGGCCTCCCTGGCCAACTGTTTTGTTCTTTTTACTGATTATATAGTGATGTTTTGCTGGTAAAATCCTGATTTTACCCAATTCTATTTTGATTTTTCTATTGCAGGAGTGACTTCTTGATGCACACTCTGATAGTTTGTTAGGATAATTTTGGTTTCACATGTGGGGGTCGATCATGATAGAATATTAGATCGTAAACCCTCAAGGATAACTCTATATTTATTGAGTTCTAAGATGAAAGAAAGGTTATAGAATTTTGAAGAATTTTTCTATATTTTTGTAGGATTGTGCTCCCTGTGCTCTGAGATACATATTTGGGAGAGTTGTTATTTGGATTCAAGATGGATCAATGAGTAGTATGTATATGTTTCCTTCTATTATCAGTAATCCCCTTTTCATGTGTAATCATCTTTCATGCTATGATTCTTTGATGGTTCGTGTAATGTAGATGTCAGTAGTCTACAAATTTTATTCATGAATTCGTGTCTGTCTAACGCTCAGGTGTTAACACTCATGTATTAAGCTTGATGCACTCCCTTAATTTGTGCTCCACGAACCTCTGTTTTCATCCATATCTCATTCATATATGTTTCCTCTAAGTTCACAAGGGACAAATTCTTAAATCTCTTAAGCCTGTCTCTTGTGGGTTCCTTCTCCATTCTCTCTCAATGCCTCTGCATATTTTTAAGGTTTCTGCTCATTGTTTTATACTTGGCCCATTTAAAATCCATCAAGCCACACAACTCTTGAGCACTCTCATGAGTATAGGAAATTTACATGAATCAAGCTCAAATGGTCTTCTCCATTCTTGAATCACCAAAACCATGATTCTCTTGACCCATTTTCTGTCGGAGGAATTCATACAGTTGTCCATATTTAACCTCTAATCTGAACATGTCCTAGGGACTAGTATTTTGCAACTCAAGGCTGTCTCTAGGAGCTACAACACCTTCTATGAGCCCTTATCTAAGGTCCATATTAACCAAAATATGTGTGTATGTCTTAATCCCCATATCTAAATATGTAGATTTATGGGCTAGATAAGATCCCAATGAGCTACCTATATCTTTGAAAATTAGGACGTCCCAATAGTTAGGAGGGAGACTTGGAAGATGAACCTATATTGGGGCCATATCTAGTCTCTCCTACTTTGCATCGAAGAGGGGCATCTAGAAATTGACAAGGATAGGAGATGAATCAATTTTCTAAGCCATTTTTTGTACCTCCCAGGTGTTTGCTACATCTTTGAAGAAAAAATGAATCCAACCTCGTGCTAATAGTGACACCTCTAGAGGAAATTTTACAATAGGTAAGATTTCCTTGTCCGCCCACACATATAGGGTTGAGGACCTGAATTTTCAACCCCTTACTTACCCCACCAAGTATTTTTGGGACATTTCCTCAGTCTTTTGAATGGAGACGTTGACTCGCAAAAAATAGAGAACGAAGGAATTTGTTCTTCTTATTTACACTACAATGGATTTTCCTCTTCCTTGCTTTCTCATATTCATTTTGAATCATAACTTGTTCTTATTCACACGAGTGCTTCTCCCTGAAAACCACAAGACCCTTTATGATGTTAGTTTGACCTTCTTCCGTTGTCGAGGCAAGGCTCTCCTTCACTAGCTCACCGAAGGAGGGTGAGGCTGCTGGAACTTGAGATGAATGATATACAAGAAAAATATCCAGAGAGGCTTCTGAGATTGAAGAACCCCCACTGTGTTAAAAAAAAAAATCTGAAAACCCTAAGGAAGTAGTAACACATTTTATGTCTTCCTCCAATATTTGGGACAATAGGGAAACTAAACTTAGAGCCAAACACCCCAAGAAGAGTTCTCTAGCCCCTAAAAAACGTCCTTCGGCCCTGGGCTAGCCGAAACTAAAGGACCTAAATAGTGCATGGCTGGAGTAGGAGTTAGGGCCTTTGAACCGCTAGATAGTTGCCTATTGAATTCTTAACTTTACTTTCTAAATATCTGGTAGGCCTAGAAACTACGGTATGCTGACCTTCTAAGTTGACTTTAAAATGTGAATGGATAAAATCCTTGGGACTAGACCAAATTTGTTGAAAACCCCCCTCCTCTAGTTCATAATCCACCAACTCCTCCTCCTCCTCCATGTGGATCCAATAGTAAGCAATCAAAATCTCATATAAAAAACATATTTGACGAGTAGTTGTGTGTCTTCAAAGGGTTTATCATGGCCACCATATTTGTACAAAATATATATCACATGGATAAAAAACTCATGGTTACCATTTAATCTTATTTTTCACTTTGACAAGGATATCAGAGATCACATTGTCTAGAGCCTATTCACTCTTTTTCAAAACTATGACCCTTTCTCCACCTGCAATTTTTCCATGGGCCTCGAGGGTTTCTCCAGTGTTGAATTCTTCTCCTATGGTCAAAATGTTGTAATGTTCTCTTTAACATTTAGAGTCCGTCAAAATAAAATAAAAATTAAAAACATAAAATTAATAATTAAACCAATCTAGATATATCTTAACTCTAGATCTACCAAGGGCTGAGAGAGAGGAATTAAATCTCTTGAGATGCAAACCTCCTTAGATTTGATTTCTCTAGACATTTGATAGATTGGAAGTTAAGATGAATTTATATTAATCATATACAATAAAAAAATAAAAAACATAAAAAAAGATAAAGTGATTTGCAAACTCAACATAGCATCCACCTTTGTTTTGAAAAATATTAAAATATTTATCATATTTGAATAAATTTTAAGAAATTAAAATATTTATTATATTGGAATAAATTTTTTGTTTTTGTTTTTTGTTTTTTTAAGTTTTTACCCTTCCGATTAAAATGCTTTGACTCATCCAAAAATTATTTTCCCACTCCATTTAAATTTCAATAAATTTCAAGAGGGTATTGTCATGGAGTATTGGCAGGAAAACAAAAGACAGATAACATTCTCTTACCAACCAAAACAGTAGAGCACAGCTAGAGCTACAGGAGGGGAGCCTGAACACCCTCTCATCGATATTGAATGCATTGAATAGTTCGACTCAAGCATGATTATTTAGTTTCAAGAAGAAGAAGGCCACCCTCCTCCTTCATCTGTTGAGAGGCCTATGAGAAGGTAAGAGTTTAAAAAATTATTGCATGTATAGTGTAGCTTCTATGCCATGAAAATCAGAAATCAGGCCATCATCTGTGCACTCTCGCAAGGTAGGGAAAACTCCACAAGAAATGTTCGTAAATGTCGACTACTCTTGAATTTGAGCTTGGGAACCCTTATAGCAACAAAGTCTCTGGTTCCTGTTCTTATCACTTCTTCCACATCACCATTTTCTTGAGCTCTTAAACCTTCAATTCCACCTTTGATATCCCTGATTTTCTCACAAAATCAGCAACACTCTCAATAGTGGCTACGCCCTACTGCAAGACGAACCACAAACACTGTTGCTTAGCAATGTTAGTGAACTCCATATCAAATGTTATCCGTGCACCATGCACCTCTAGTTATCTCCTTTGAAGGTGTAAATTATGCTAGCATATACACCTTGATTTCTTGGTTAGAAACACACTTCACCCCTTTTATTAAGTCACGAGCTTCTAGACTTTTTAATGCTTTGTTAACCTATGGTTGCTGTAAATTTTTTTCCCTTTTCATATATTTTTTCCATATACCCATATTTTCAACAATTTTTATGACTTGATATATGAGCATATCTTCAGATGAGAGGCCCTTAAACCTTACAAATTCTTCTTTCCTCAATGGAAAAACCAAAATCCAAACCCAAAGAATTAGATACCCAAATATTTATGGCTTTCCATCCAACTGCTAAACCCCCCCAACCTTCCATTAGCATCCAAGGAAATGAAACTCCACCCCTTTAGTAGGGATTCTAGACAATTAGAAATATAAACACCATCTCCTGAAAATTTTCACCAGTGACTTGGAGGATGTTTTGCAAAGAGGATTTTCACCATCTAGCTTTTCTTTGGCGCCCAAAATCTCCAATCCAAAATCCTTTTCTAGCTTAATATGTCCTTGCCTCTAGATGGATAGTCCTACGTAGAAAAGGGAAGCTCATAGTTTTTAGCAATGTGCCCATACCTATGGCCCCGCCTACACCTAAATGGTATTCCTTCATAATCCAATATCTGAATACACTCAACCACAATCCTGATATCCATGCCTTATATAAGCCCTTCTCTAAGGTCCATATTAACCAAAATATGGGTGTATGTCTTAATCCCCATCTCTAAATATGCAGATTCATGGGCTAGATAATATCCCAATGAGTTACCTATATCTTTGAAAATTAGAGCGTTCCAATAGTTAGGAGGGAGACTTGGAAGATGAACCTAGATAGGGGCCATATCTAGTCTCTCCTACTTTGCATTGAAGAGGGGCATCTAGAAATTGAAAAGGATAGGAGATGAATCAATTTTCTAAACCATTTGTTGTACCTTCTGGGTGTCTGCTACATCTTTGAAGCACAAATGAATCCAACGTCAGGCTAATAGCGACACCTTTGGAGGACATTTGACAATAGGCAAGATTTCCTTGTTAGCACACACTTTTAGGGTTGAGGACCTAAATTTGGAACCCCTTACTTGCCCCACCAAGGATTTTTGGGACATTTCCTCAGTCTTTTGAATGGTGACGTTGACTCCCAAAACTAGAGAAAAGAGGACTATGTTCTTCTTCTTGACACTACAATGGATTTTCCTCTTCCTTGCTTTCTCAAAATCCTTTTGAATCATAACTCCTTATTCAAAAGAGTGTTTCTCCATGAAAACCCCAAGACCATTCATGATGTTAGTTTGACCTTATTCTGTCACCGAGGAAAGACTCTCCTTCACTATTTCGCCAAAGGAGGGCGAGGTTGATAGCACTTGAGATGAAGGAGATACGGGAAAACAATACGGAGAGGTTTCTAAGAGTGAAGAACCCCCACTGTGTTCAAAAAAATATGAAAACCATAAGGAAGCAGTAACACATTATATGTCTTCCTCTAATATATGGGACAATAGGGAAACTAAAATTAGAGCCAAAGATCCCAAGAAGAGTTATTTAGCCCCTGAAAAACGTCCTCAGGCACTGGGTAGCCGAAACTAAAGGACCTGAATAGTGCATGGCTAAAGCAGGGGTTAGGGCCTTCAAACCACTATATAGTTGCCTATTGAATTCTTAACTTTGTTTTCTAAAGATTTGGTAGGCCTAGAAGCTGTGGTATGGTGACCTTCTAAGTTGACTTTGAAATGCGAATGGATAAAATCCTTGGGACTAGAACAAATTTGTTGAAAACCCCCCTCCTCTAGTTCGTAATCCACCAACTCCTCCTCCTCCATGTGGATCCAATAGTAAGCAATTGACATCTCATCTGAAAAGCATATTTGACGAGTAGTTTCGTGTCTTCAAAGGGTTTATCATGGCGACCATCTTTGTAAAAAATATATATCATGTGATAAAACACTCATGGTTACCATTTAATCTTATTTTTCATTTTGACAAGGATATGAGAGCTTGACATTGTCCAAATCTTCTTCACTCTTTGTAAAAACTATGCCCTACCCTAGCCTGAAACTCCACGAACCTTTCTCCGCCTGCAATTTTTCTATAGGCCTCTAGGGTTTCTCTAGTGTTGAATTCTTGTCCTATGGAAAAGATGTTGTAAGGTCCTCTTTAACATTTTGAGTACGTCAAAATAAAATAAAAATTAAAAACATAAAATTAATAATCAAGCCAATCTAGATCTATCTTAACTCTAGATCTACCAAGGGCCGAGAGGGAGGAATCAAATCTCTTACGGTGCAAACCTTTTTAGATTTGATCTCTCTAAACACTTGATAGATCCGAAATTAATATGAATCTAGATGAATCATATACAACGAAAAAAAACATAACATAAATAAATAAAAAATAATTTGCAAGCTCAACATAGTTTCCACCTTTATTTTGAAAAACATTAAAATATTTACAATATTTGAATAACTTTTAAGAAATTAAAATATTTATTATATTGCATGTATATATATATATATGTGTGTGTGTGTGTGTGTGTATTTGACCCTTCCCATTAAAATGCTTTTTTTCATCCGAAAATCATTTTCCCACTCCACTTAAATTTAAATTTTAAGTAATTATTGTCATGGAGGATTGGCGGGCAAAAAAACACAGGCAACATTCAGTTACCAAAACAGTAGACCAGACCAGAGCTAGAGGAGGGAAGCCTTAATACCCTCTCATCGCTACGGAGTGCATTGAAGAGTTCGACTTGAGCAAAGATGACGAATCGATTATTCAGTTTCAAGAAGAAGAAGGCGCCCCCTCCTCCTCCATCTGTTGAGAGGCCTATGAGAAGATAAGGGTTTAAGCAATTATTCCTGTATGATGTAGCTGCCATGCTATGGAAATCAGAAATCAGACCATAATCTTTGCACTCTCGTAATACGCGGCAAACTCAATAAGAAATTTTCGTAAATGGTGATGACCCCTGAATTCGAGATTGGGAACCTCTATAGCAAATCTTGTTGTTTATGGGAATAACAGCAAAGTCTCTGGTTCTGGTGCTTATCACTTCTTCCACATCACTATTTGCTTGAGCTCTTCAACCTCAATTCCACCCTTGATATCCCTGATTTTCTCACAAAATCAGCAACACACTCAATAGTGGCTACACACTGCTGCAATACGAACTACAAACACTGTAACTCTTATCACATGTCATATCATGCTGCTCTTCTCAAATAATTTCTACTACAAATATTTCATTCCTCTACTAGATTCGAGCTCTAATTCATCCTTCAATCACGTGAAATGTTTGCCGAACATTTTCCTCGAAATTATCACAGTGTTCTGTAGGCCCTAAAGCTCTGAACATGATGTTGAAATTAAGTTGGAGACAGAGATTCCATGGCAATTCTTTGACTATCCCTTAGAATGTGGAGCAGAGAAATATTTGCAGAGGAAATTTCAGCCCCTAGAGAATCCATCTTGCAACCTATATTTGCAGTTTTCAGGTATTCAGATACCCTGATATTTAAGATAATTATAGATTTAAGAAGTGCATTTTATGCAAAAATAAGAAGCCCAAACTAAGTTTCTCTGTTAATGGCAACCTCAGATGTTGTTCAGAAGATTTAGTGAGAGGAGTTAATCGATAAATCTACTCTGAAATTCAAGAATGGTCATGGAAAACCCAATTCAGAATCAATGCCAGTCACCTTTGGAGGAAATCCAGATGCCAAAGAAAGGAAAAGGTATTTTCGTTATTCTGAAGCAATGGAATTGCCCAGCGGTTTTGTCAATCACCCAGGGGAGGAACATAGTTATTCTGAAAATATTAGATATCCCATTAAATATTTTTCCATTAAATGCTGCTATATGGGCATTCATTTCCTCATCCAACAGAATGTTAGTGGGTTTGATGTCTCCGTGATAAATTGTAGGCTCGATGCCGTTGTGCAGATAAATTTTATTGTTTGGCTTGAGATTCTAGTTAAAAAACTGCTTTTTTGCATCCCAAATTTTTTCTATCCTTATTTCTTCTTTATCAAGTTTGTCATGGATGATTAGTCACTGTGTGAGGTGATAATTTATGTGTTAGGTTTCCAATTCCTTTTCTTCTATTCTTTCCATTTTGTCCTCCATTTATTTCACAATCAATGCCTTGAGAATGGTTTCTGAGTCACTGCCTGTAACAACCCGAGTTTTCTTCCCATTCTACTAAAGTTTCCATCATCATTCTCCTTGTCCCCACACATCAATTAGAGTTGATCACTGAGCCATCTAACCATGAAAACATGGGATTGATCTGACATTCCATCAGTGAGTGAAACTTTTCAAAACAATGGGAAGGCTTCTTTCAACAATGATAGGTTTTTTTAATCATTAAAGCTTCTTTGGACTATAAGAATGAATATATATATATATATATATATATATATATATCTAGATATAGATATATATATATATATATATAGACACACACACACACACACAAAAGGGTGGGCTACAAGTGCAGTTATCAAAAACTCAAAAATGCCTCGACTCAGGGTAATCACTCAAGAGCATACAAATTCCAACAACATAGATATAGTAGCAAACTCTAAGTAGCCTCAAAGATTGCAAATTGATGCATATAATACTCAAAAATAATGCATGCAACTGGCAGTGACTTGTAATGATCATCTGGGGCAATGCCCTGACAATTGATCACAAGAGGCTTATCAGTGATCTGGTCTCAGCCATCAATATTAGGTTTGGGATGGATTCTCGGAGATAGAAAGGGATAGAGTTAAGAACTATTTTTCGTTGGCAGGAAAGTGTGAGACATAGTGAATGCACTTTTGCTTCTCTCTACATTATTTTCTTCTATTGTAGTGGTCACTTCAATGAAACTGTTGACTAGGAGAGCGATTGGCTAGATGGTTTCAAACTCATCATGCATTCTAGAATTTGTCGGTGGTGCATCTCCATTTGTATCTTTCAGGCCTGCACTATTTCCTGCAAGGACAAATTGGCTTGTGATTGCACCCTCATACCACATGAAGGCTCATTCTCATTAAGAATCACATCATTATTGGTGCCAGAGCACACAATGAATAAAATGAAGGACACATAATTTTTTAAATCAATAAGGGCACAAAGGGAGGAACCCCCAAATTACACAACCAACTTTTATATTACACCACATATTTCATAAATTTACATGATACGCTTCAATGGACATTGTATACTATAGGAAATAACTATTGGGAGTGTCTGTTGGTGTAAGCCTCAGTTAGGCTTACAAAATTTCAAAGAGGAATATCAAAACCAAATTAATTCACCCTGGTACTTTTGTTTCTCGTGCTCCACTTTTTCATCTCCTCTTCCTTCTATTCTATTTTCCACTTCCCTATTTTCTCTCATTCCTGCCTTCTCGATGGACACTTTTGCATTAGACTCCCCTAGTAAGAAGAAAAGTGAGCTCCCTCTCACAAGTGTGTAGATCAAACAGGTGAACACTAAGTGACTCATCCCAACTCTTCTTTCAAAATCCAAGTGGTCTCTTTCAAGCCCTTGCCTTCCCATTGAACGAAATAATTATTTGTTCCCTAGATTTTTCCCACAACCCTATCTTTCAAGATCTTTTTGATCTCATCCCTCTTATGCTTTGGAATCTACTCTTTCCAATTTCCAACATATTGATTCCCTTCTGAAATACCTTCGTGAACACACAAATAAAACGTGTTTGAAGTTGGTGAGATGTCCAAACCCTCAGGGAACTCTAAAACATAATCAATGTCCAAAATATTTTTCAAGATATTGCAAGGACCTATCATCTTCTTTTTCAACTTGTAATAGGTGCTCTTCAGAAAATATTTCCTTCCTAGAATGTGCTAAAACAAGATTCCCTTTTCGAATATTCACACATGCCATTTCACATTGGGCTATTGTCATTGTTGCTACACCTGCTCATGCATTTCCGTATGCTTAGTGAATGACTCCGCATTTACACTTCTCTTGCTTGCTTTAAGCAAGCAAGCCAAACCAATGAATCCTCTTGATGACCTACCATCAGAATATTGGAAATCCTTGTACACATGTTCACCAAAATTATTCTACACAAATTTAGCATGTGACAATACCTAATCCCTCTATTCTCATTTCTCTCCAATTAAACGTCTTAATAGATTTCCAAGGCTTCTATTAACTATCTCAGTTACTCATTAGTATGTGGATGATATGCAGGCACCGAACTGAAATTTTGTGTCCAGTATCTTCCACAGGTCCTGAAATGACCAATAAACTTGCTATCTCTATTTGAGATGATGCTTCCTGGCAAACCATGTAAACAAAAAATCTCTTTAAAGAAAAAAACAACAATGTATGTCACAACAATTGTTTTCTTACTAGGAATTAAATGTGTTATTTTTGACAATCATTGAACAACTACAAAAATAGAATCTTTACCTCATTGGGTTCTCAGCAATCCCAACACGAAGTCCATGTTAATACATTCCCATGGTGCATCTAGCATTGGAAATGGTGTGTACAATTTAATATTTTGATTCCTTCTCTTAGTGGGTTTGATGTCTCTGTGATAAATTGCAAGCTCGATGCCATTGTGTAGATAAATTTTATTGTTTGGCTTGAGATTCTAGTTAAAAAACTGCTTTTTTTCATCCCAAATTTTTTCTATCCTTATTTCTTCTTTATCAAGTTTGTCATGGATGATTATTCACTGTGTGAGGTGATAATTTTTGTGTCAGGTTTCCAATTCCTTTTCTTCTATTCTTTCCATTTTGTCCTCCATTTATTTCACAATCAGTGCCTTGAGAATGGTTTCTAAGTCACTGCCTGTAACAACCGGAGTTTTCTTCCCATTCTACTAAAGTTTCCATCATCATTCTCCTTGTCCCCACACATAAATTAGAGTTGATCACTGAGCCATCTAACCATGACAACATGGGATTGATCTGATATTCTCCGAGTGAGTGAAATTTTGCAAAACAATGTGTAGGCTTCTTTCAACAATACTAGGTTTTGTTTGGCATCAAAGCTTCCTTGACTGTAGAATATATATATATATATATATATATATATATATATATATATATATATATACATATACCCATGCCTATATATATATATATATACATACAAAAGAATTGGGATACAAGTGCAGTTATCAAAAACTCAAAAATTCCTCGACTCGGGGTAATCACTCAAGAGCATACAAATGCCAACAACATAGACATAGTAACAAACTCTAAGTACCCTCAAATATTGCAAATTGATGCATATAATACTCAAAAATAATGCATGCAACTGGAAGTGACTTGTAATGATCATCTCGGGAAATGCCCCGACAATTGATCACAAGAGGCTTATCAGTGATCTGGTCTCAGCCACAATATTAGGTTTGGAATGGATTCTCGGAGATAGCAAGGGATAGAGTTAGGAACTATTTGTTGTTGGCAGGAAAGTCTGAGACATAGTGAATGCATTTTTTCTTCTCTACACTATTTTCTTCTATTGTAGTGGTCACTTCAGTGCAACTGTTGACTAGGAAAGCGATTGGCTAGATGGTTTCCAACTCATCATGCATTCTAGAAGTTGTCGGTGGTGCATCTCCATTTGTATCTTTCAGGCCTGCACTATTGCCTACAAGGAAAAATTGGCTTGTGATTGCACCCTCATACCACATGAAGGCTCATTCACATTAAGAATCACATCATTATTGGTGCTGGAGCACACAATGAATAAAATTAAGGACACATAATTTTTTAAATCAATAAGGGCAGAAAGGGAGGAACCCCCAAATTACACAACCAAATTTTATATTACACCACATATTTCATAAATTTACATGATATGCTTCAATGGGCTTCGTATACTATAGGAAATAACTATTTGGAGTGTCTTCTAGTGTAAGCCTCAGCTAGGCTTACAAAATTTCAAAGAGGAATATCAAAACCAATTTAATTCACCCTGGTACTTTTGTTTCTCGTGCTCCACTTTTTCTTCTCCTCTTCCTTCTATTCTATTTTCCACTTCCCTATTTTCTCTCATTCCTGCCTTCCCAATGGACGCTTTTGCATTAGACTCCCCTAGTAAGAAGAAAATTGAGCTCCCTCTCACAAGTGTGTAGATCAAATAGGTGAACGCTGAGTGACTCATCCCAACTTTGCTTTCAAAATCCAAGTGGTCTCTTTCAATCCCTTGCCTTCCCAACGAATTAAATAATTCTTTGTTCTCTAGAATTTTCCCACAACCCTATCTTTCAAGATATTTGTGATCTCATCCCTCTTATGCTTTGGAATCTACTCTTTCAAATTTCCGACATATTGATTCCCATCTGAAATACCTTCGTGAACACACAAATAAAACATGTTGGAAGTTGGTGAGATGTCCAAACCCTCAGGGAACTCTAAAACATAATCATTGTCCAAAATATTTTTCAAGATATTGCAAGGACCTATCATCTTCTTTTTCAACTTGTAATAGGTGCTTTTCATAAAATATTTCCTTCCTCGACTGTGCTAAAACAAGATTCCCTTTTCCAATATTCACACATGCCATTTCACATTGGGCTATTGTCGTTGTTGCTACACCTACTCATGCATTTCCGTATGTTCAGTGAATGACTCCGTATTTACACTTCTCTTGCTTGCTTTAAGCAAGCAAGCCAAACCAGTGACTCCTCTTGATGACCTACCATCAGAATATTGGAAATCCTTGTAGACATGTTCACCAAAATTATTCTACACAAATTTAGCTTGTGACAATACCTAATCCCTCTATTCTCGTTTCTCACCAATTAAACGTCTTAATAGATTTCCAAGGCTTCTATTAACTATCTCATTTTTCTCATTAGTATGCGGATGATATGCAGGCACTGAACTGCAATTTTGTGTTAAGTATCTTCCATAGGTCCTGAAATGACCAATAAACTTGCTATCTCTGTTTGAGATGATGCTTCTTGGCAAACCATGTAAACAAAAAATCTCTTTAAAGAACAAAAAAATGTATGTCACAACAGATGTTTTCTTACCAGGAATTAAATGTGTTATTTTTGACAATCATTGAACAACTACAAATATAGAATCTTTACCTCATTGGGTTCTCAGCAATCCCAACAAGAATTCAACGCTAATACATTCCCATGGTGCTTCCAGAATTGGAAATGGTGTGTACAGTTTAATATTTTTATTCCTTCTCTTAGTCAGTTTGATGTCTCTATGATAAATTGCTGTCTCGATGACATTGTGCAGATAACTTTTATTGTTTGGCTTGAGATTCTGGTTAAAAAGATGCTTTTTTGTATCCCAAATTTTTTCTATCCTTATTTATTCTTTATCAAGTTTGTCATGGATGATTAGTCACTCTGTGAGGAGATAATTTTTGTGTCAGGTTTCCAATGAATTCTTTCCATTTTTTCCTCCATTTATTTCACAATCAGTGCCTTGAGAATGGTTTCTGAGTCACTGCCTGTAACAACCCGATTTTTCTTCCCATTCTACTAAAGTTTCCATCATCATTCTCCTTGTCCCCACACATCAATTAGAGTTGATCACTGAGCCGTCTAATCATGACAACATAGGATTGATCTGACATTCTCTCAGTGAGTGAAAGTTTGCAAAACAATGTGAAGGCTTCTTTCAACAATACTAGGTTTTGTTAACCATTAAAGCTTCTTTGGACTATATATATATATATATATATAAAGGTGGGCTACAAGTGCAGTTATCAAAAACTCAAAAATGCCTCAACTCAGGGTAATCACTCAAGAGCATACAAATGCCAACAACATAGACATAGTAGCAAACTCTAAGTAGCCTCAAAGATTGCAAATTAATGCATATAATACTCAACAATAATGCATGCAACTGGCAGTGACTTGTAATGATCATCTGGGGCAATGCCCCGATAATTGATCACAAGAGGCTTATCAGTGATCTGGTCTCAGCCATCAAGCTCGGCTATAAGCCACAGAGATATCTTTGAGCTGCTTTCAGTGTCCTTTATCTTTCAATATCAAATAGGTCGGCTTCAAGAATTGAATTTGTCTTTATTTATGTATGAGAAGGGTGCTATTTTCACAAACTTGTGTCACGGATTCCCTATACCCTCACAATCCTTATGAAGAGATATAATGCTACTACATATTCTAGTGTCACAGATATGGGCCTTATATCATCATAATAAATTCTGTCACGAAGTAACATCCCTCAGGTTTTCGCACAAGATGCCACTAAACTCTGATTCTTAATTATTCAAAAAGTTTTGTATGTCTTTGTATAGTTCAGGTCATAAATATACATGTTCTACTTGTCATAGAGATGCTCAGACTTTTCACGAATGCAAATTATGTCATTAAGTGTAGCTTCAGACTTGGAATTGATCAGAATCTTGGCTTTTATTCACAGTAATGATTTTTGTCCCTTCTATAGACTATGTACCTTAGTATTTTGGTCCTATAGCATAGAGTAGATAACAGACTTTTGATTCATTTTGCACAAAGGTATAGAGATGCTCAGTCTTTTATGTCACAGATAAGACTTGTTTTTCATTTCTTTAATTTCATCATTTGTACATTTAAATTCCTCATAGACGATCCACATGGTTTTGGTTTCTTTTAACTTCATATCACAATACACTTCTATCCTTCGTCTCACAGTGCCACAAATTTGCATTGATTACGAAGATGATGATATTTTTAGATGTCAAAGATGGATAGTATCCCAAATGATTCGAGCTACCTTATATAGTGTTAGATATACCTTGTATCATTTCATGTTGGTGTGATCATTGATGCCTTGAATCTTCAAATATTTGTTGCTATAGTAACCTTCAGATACCTCATAGAAGTGTCACAGAACCTTTTTGTATTGATCAAAGAACAGTATCTCAGATATCTGTTTTTAATATTTTTCCCAAACAAACTTGCTTCAATCATTATGGAAATTTTGGACTTGTTCATACTCTCAGACTAGCCTCTGAACTTAGTAGTAATAGATGTCAGCTACAGGATTTTGGTTACTCAAACTATACAAATATCATGAATACACTTGGTCTATTTGATTCATAAAGGAGCTCACATTCATGCTTAGATTGCCACTGAAAGTATTGTCACAGTAAGTTGTCTTCTTTTAACAGATTTCATATAAGCCATTTGATTTTTCTTTGAGTACTTTGTAGATTATAAAGATAATGACTTGTATGCTTATCATAGGAGAAGGTGCCTCTGAAATTCACATTAGTATAGGAAACTTACTTCATAAATCAACATAGAGAATCAAATATGTGTACCTATGCCAAATGTTTTCTCGAAAACAGAGATATGAATTTCATCCTTTATTTACAGAGATAATTCCATAGAGTCTTTGCATGTATTATAGGTCTCTTTTTCTAGCCCTTAAGTATTTCAGTCCTTCCTTTATTGATGAGCTCAGTTCACAAGAATATTGATGTCTTTCTTTAACTTGAATCACATAGGTACTGTGCCTCTTTCAATTCATATTTTAAGGGAAGGATGCCATAGAATTTGTATGATACTTTTCTTAAGGTGCCACAGGGATAAGAAAATAAGCCAACAAACTGTTATCTTCAATTTTCCTTTCCTTCAACCTAGCTCTGATACCATGTTGAGAATTAATTGTGAATTTTGTTGGCTTTTTGTTACTTATGTTATCTTCTTCATCAAGAAATTACCAAAAGTACAAAACAAAAAGATCACAAAGAGACAAAGAACACAAGAAATTAGGCTCCAAACCAGGGAAAAACCCCACAAGGGGGAAAACCTAAGAAAATCCTCTTCTTACAGAATCAGATCAAAGTGAGATATCCAAGACCCAAGACCAAGACTGAGATTGCCACAAAGACCGAAGTCAACCCTCCTCCCATCCATTTCCAACAAATCATGGTCAATAGAAGTCAATGTTGGTCAAATCACAGAAATCTGGTCATATCCTGAAATTTTAGGCCTGCAATACCATAAAAATTAACTCAGAAAATTCCCATGCATGAATAACAGACTATCCTAGCTATACTAATAGAAAAGGAGCTGGGAACAAAGTCGGTGAAACATTCTTCTTGGGAAAGTGTCAAACTTATAATTTTTTCCTAAGGTAAAAACATACCTGGAATAAGTTCTTTGTTTGATTGTTTCCTTTGTAGGTTTTCATTTTTAAGTAGGTTGCTTATACTCTCAAACTACCATCTCTTGGGGTAAAAATTACCTGCAATAAATCTGTGTGTTTGTTAATTTCCTAAGCATGTTTTCTTTACTACAGGGCTTCCTTATGTTCTGAAAATATCATTTTGCAGTCCAGACATTCTTGCTAAGTATGAATTAATGGCCATTCTAGTTGTATTGCAAAATGTTTCTTCTGAAGCCTCGGCAGAAAGCTTTAATGAGGATATTTTGGAACCTGAATCTGAAAGGCAATCAAGGACTCTTGGTGAAATCATAAAGCTAAATTCAGGACCTTCATTTAACTACATTAAGATGCCTGCAAGTGATGAAATCATCCAAAGTGATCGATTTCCAAGGGAAATGAATGAAACCCTCCATTACAATGCACGACCTTGGAGAGTAGAAATATTGATTCCTAAAAAGTCAGATGAAGCTATAAACATGAAAGGTGATGCAATCAAGAGGAAAAGGGCATGCTCTAAGAGGGCTATTTCGAAGTTTGAATCTCAAATACAACCAAGGATGATTCCTAAACAATAAGATGAAGCTATAAACATGAAAGGTGATGCAATCAAGAGAAAAAGGGCACATCATAAGAGGGCTACTTCTAATCTTGAATCTCAAATACAAGCAACGAAGTCTACTGAAGCAGAAAACAAAGGTTTGGAGATGACATCAAATCACTTAATGGCTATTCCAAGCATTATTTGCAAGCAGGAATTAATGGAAGCCTCTCCAGAAAATTTTGAGGTGGAAAATTTTGAACCTGAATTTGGAAGCCAAGCCATGATGGCAGGTAAAATGGCAAAGGAAGATTCAAGGAAAATATTTAGAAGTAGTCCATACATTCTTAATCTGGGGGAGTTAACGGTCACATTGCCAAACATTTCCACTATAGCCTCTGCAAAAAACCTTAAGGTGGATATTTTGGAACCTGAATCAGGATGTCAAGCAAGGATGGGAGGTGAAATGGAAAAGGTGTATTTAGGGACTTCATTTAAATTCTCGAAGGTGATTGCATATGAAGAAATCAGTAAAAGTGGTGAATTTCCAAGGGAAACGAATGCCATATTCCCTCTAAACAGACAAACATGGAGAGTAGAAACAAAAGTTGCTGAACAATTATATGAAACATTAAACTCGAAGGAACTTGCAATAATAAAATGGGAGACAGTACTTAAGAACCCCATTTTGGAGCTTGAGTCTGAAAGACAAGCAAAGAATGCTGCAAAAATAGAAAAATATGGTTCCAAGAGGACATTAAATCACATAAGATTTATTCCAGACATTCACTATAGGAGGGTTTTAATGGCCATTCAAGTCGTATCACCGAATGTTTTTTCTGAAGCCTATGCAGAAAAAATTAAGACAGAAATTGTGAAATCTGAATGTGAAATGCAAGAAAGTATTGTAAGAGAAATGGAAAATTTAGATATAGAGATATTTTTTACAAGGAGTCCAGACTTCTTTTACAAACAGGAATTAATGGCCATTCAAGTCATATTGCCAAACATTTCTTTTGAAACATATGTAGAAACTATTAAAGGACATATATTGGAACTTCAATTTGTAAGACAAGTGAGGATGGCAGGTGAAATGGGAAAGGCGTACCCAGATATTTCATTTAAGTACTTGAATATGGTTGTAGATAAAGAAATCAATCGAAGTGGTGAAATTGCAAGGGAACAGGAAGATATCCTCCATCAAATCTCAAAGACTTGGAGGATAGAAAAAAATATTGCAAAACAATTAGATGAAGCTTTAAGCTTGAAACAATCATATGAAGGAATTAAGACAAAACAGAAACAACTGAAGGAGGCTATCTTGTAGCTTGAAAGTGAAAGGAAAGCAAGAAAGGAAACTCAAACAGAAAAAGCATGTTTGGAGACAACGCTAAATCACTTGAAGGTGATTTCAAATAGAGAACTAAAGAAAAGTGACAAATTCAAGAGGTAGAGAGATGAGGTTATTTGTCATCTGGCAGAAGCTTGCAGAGAAAAAGAAAACATTGCCAAGCAATTGGATGAAGTATCTAGGGAAATAAATGATGCACTCAATCAAAATGAAGAAACTTGGAAAGAAAATAGGAGGGTTGCAATACAATTAGCTGAGGTTTTGAGATTGAATGAAATTGGAGTTAGGCAGAAGGATGCAAGACTTTTGGAGGCTTTGTCAGAACTTGAATTTGAAAAGATCAGGCAATTTCACATTTTTGTATTGCAAGATATTTTCTTGCACATATGCAGCCCACTTTAAAATCTCATGAATATATTTGAAGGCTTCATTCACTGTGCTGTGATTTCATGCCTTCATTTTACATATAAACAACTTATGGCTGCTAAGAGATGCATAGAGATCCTTGAATTTCATTGCCACATAATAGTAAGCTTGATGGTCTAGTGACTGATTGTTGTGGTGTGCTTCCACTGGACTGAAATCCTTAAACTACTCACATACAGTAAGTGGCACTCTGTTAATTTTCTCCTCAAAAATGTCATATTTATTTAGTAATAGAATGAATGGTGTATCTCTGAAACATGAATGCTCCACAACATTCTCAAAAAGTTATTTACTGAAGGTCATCTTATTTCTCAACCCACTTTTGGTCATATTCACTTATAGCAACACAGAAGATTACAACTCGTACATTCTCAAATATTTCTAGCCACTTACAGCCTTAATTTAATCCTTTATTATTTACTCTAATAAGCTGATACTTCAAAGTTGGAGTTGGACAATCAAAGTTTTCATTATAATGTTCTGACATTGGACTGCGATCATCAGTTGAAAATTCTATAAATGCTAACCCATTACTTTGAGTCACTCCAGCATATAAAATGTGAGATTCTGACGAATTGTATGCATTACTTGATACCTCATCAGCCTGTTCCTAAAAGTGACCAACAACATCAGGGAGGACATGCAGCTCATTTATTCTTGCATACGTAGCTTGAATTACAGGGTCCCTCCACATTTCATCAACTATCTGGGCATACTCACATGTTGCAGCTAGGACAAAACCATCTAAATCCCCCATTTCCATAATTTCTAGAAGCCAATTGGAAAAATGTTTCAATTCTGGATTGAGAGAGTAAGTACATTGAGTAGCTTCTTTATCATCACTTTCATCTGAGGTAGAAACGTGTTCATGTACACTGGAACCATCCATATATGCTAATATTTCCTCCTCAAAATTCTCACGCCCCTCAAGAAATATGCAAAGTTATTTATATAGGTTGCTCTGTATCATCAGTTCGATGTTTTGTAGCTCCTCCTGTGAAAAATTCTCACCCTTGTAGAGAAATGTTTCCTACTTGAAAATTGTACTAGCACCAAAGCCTTCATATCCAAGTAACAAGAGCTTTTGAATCTTCTTCTGCTTCAATAATTCTTGGACAGAACCGCTGGAATAATTATCTGTATTTTCCCTCGAGCCCTCATAGTTACCCTAAGGGGTAGGTAACGATAGTAACGAGCATATCAACCTTGTTGAGAAATTAGGGTGTTTAATTCAATTTCTCTTTCATGATAATTAACTGTGAAATTGTTATGCTTCTTTTACTTAGATCTTATCTTTGTTAGCTTATTATGTCTTTCATCAAGTCAATTATCAAAACACAAGAGACACAAAGTTTAGGCTCTTCAAGCCAGCGCCAAAACCTCTCCCTCTTGGAGAGGAAAACCCAAAACAAATTCTTCTTATATATCTTCCATTAACGAGTACCATAACCATGAAATAGACCCTTGACACCAGTATGCCTCAAAGACCCTTGTCACTACTCTTCTCAACTTCTCTAGCTGATCTCTTCTTTCTACACTACACTGCACCTTTAATAGGGAATCTCGGTCCCTAGTCTAGCAGCCCCAAACTGTGTGATTCTTCTTGGCTTCCTTTGATCTTATCCTTAGCTTCCTAAATTCTTCTTCTCGACCTACTTCCAACATCCTTTGGACATCTTTGAAACTCAAGACTAAGCCTTTCTTCATGATGTTGTAGCCTTCCTCTTTATTGTGATTACATTCGGCCTCTCTGAGATATGCGAGATAAAATTGCAGACCAAAATAGAGATATGATAAGGCTTTCTTCCTTCGATAGCACACCTCCTTTATTGACCTAATCACAGATCCTTTCATCATTGTATTACCTTCTTCACACATTGTTCTACACACTGGAAGAGAGACTTATCTTTTTCTTTGATAGCCTTCTGTCTGAAATGTGCGAGGTGGTACAGGCCTAGAACAAAGGTAAGTATACCTCTTCTTTGCTTCCCAGACTAGCCTCCTATTCTCGCATCATTGTAGACCCAAACTTCACTCTTCTATCACAGACATGATCCAAAATTTCTTACACCATAATGAGGCCGCATCATCCTTTATATAGTGTCTAGCTTTAGCTTGTAGGCCAACATGAGGTTTGTGTGTAAGCCGAATTCATCAAGGAGAATATTCACCATCTTTAACTAAAGCCAGACACTATCTTTGTCTTCTTCATTACATAAATTCATAATTACAAGTCATTATGAAGACCGATCTTAGTTACACATTCCAACATTCCCTCTTAACTAGGGAGGTATTCATAATGGTACATAGTCACTCTCAATCTAAAGAATCTCATAAGAAAAATTCGATTGGTAATCCATCTGTTATAGCATCTTATTAACAAACATTGTCACAGTGCAAGGCCTTGATTAAAAAATCCATCTCTTCACGAGACCATGAACTACAATGCTGGCAAGACCAATGATTATAGACATCTTCATCATTGTCTCCAAGGTACATACTCCACCCACATGTTCACCGAGTATGACCTCATAGGACTATTCTTTTGGGGATAGCTAATCCTCAAAGAATACTTGTCCTTTCATGACTACTCTTACCTTGGATACCCTAATACATCCCCAAAATATTATCAACTGCCAGAGGATTATCCAATCCCACATTATTTCTACCAGGTGAAGACCAAAATGATATGTCTATCTCTCCCTCTTAATTAGGGAGGACATTCCCATTCATATCAAGGAATTTTCTCAAGCTCCCTCTTATCCAAGGACTTGTCAAGGCTCCCTCTTAGCCAAGGACTTGTCTAGGCTCCTAGGGACTTGCTTCCAAATTTCTACCAAGTAATAAAGTTATAACTAGCCCCCCTCTTAATCAGGTACCTGTAGCAGCAATGATGAAAACATTGAGCTACTCATGAAGAACTAATTTCTTTGATGTCATGAATTTCTTCGTTGTTGAGGAGTCTTCATCTTTGGGATATCTTCATTAGGGCTCAAATCACCCATCACTTTTGATTTTTGTCCAAAAGTGATCCCTCAATTTTTCATCTGGTCTACCTTTATATCATGCTACTTTCCTTCGAACCATACTTCTTCCAAGGATCTTACATCCTGAATATGATTATCAACTTGTTGAAGACATATACTTCCCTTTGGATGCTCTAAATAAGCTCATCAGATATTATTCAATTATAAATATGAATACTTAAATCAAAATTTACCTTAGTGATGATATTTCACCATGACATCCTTCTTGTAGGCATCAAAATCCTTTTCTATCTCCTAAATATGTATTGTCATGGATCTCTATATTTTCCATACTTCTATTAGAGTCCACATATCTTCCCTGGAGATCTCCTAGTCAAGTCTTCTTGGCTTTCTTGGATGTTGATTTCTTCTTTCCATTGTTGTACTTCCCATGATATTCCTTTTTCTTTCTCCATGGTTTGATTTCATTCCTAGGAACTTCCATTGCACATTTCCTTGATAATGTACAACCACCTTATATTCCATATGAGGACATATTATGTCGATTTCATCTAGTGTAGATCATGCCCTTTTGGAAACCTGTGCATCAGAAGAGTTTTTGCTTTCTATTTTGATTATACTTCTAAACATAGAAGTATACTACATGCAACCACATGGCATGACTTCATAGCATCTAGTGTCAACATATATATACATGTACCTCATTATTTTCCTTTTGAGTCATCCTGCAGCAGGTTTCCTTAGAATGAAAGAGTTTCATTTTCTTGATCTACTTCATCAATATGTCATCATATTCTAATCCCAAAATTCTGTAAGTTAGAATTCTTGATGAAACCTTTTTCTTTCTTTTTAACTAGTGAATCCAAAGAGGATTCCATTAGAAAATGTCAACACCTATTTCCATATTGACTATTGAATGATGACCCTTGATCTAGATTATCTCCTTACATAAATATTGTTTTCTGTGAGGTTCCTAGGAGCCTCTTCTTTCATGGCACTCTTGTTGACAGTTGTGGTCTTATTCCTTGGAAGGTTTTATCAACACGATTTCCATGCAAGCTATTATACATTGTCTTGAAACTTCCCTATTTTTGCAGAGAAGTTAGCATCATGCTAATGATTAATTTGAATCTGTATTTTAGTGGAAAAATTCACTGTTTTTTGGTGGAATAGTTCATAATTTATTCTGATCTATTTTTGCAAGTTTACTAGTCACGATGATAAATGTGTGGTTTACTTCAGAGGGTTCTCAGTTCTTTCTAGATACGCTTTTCATCATTTTCTTTGAATACTTCTCTAGTGCTTTACCTTCATATTTTATCCCCTTCACAATTTCTCTTGAGGTCCATGTTGTTATGTTTATTGGTTTTTTCTGTGGAAAAGTTTTCTTGAGGTTCTGCAAGATAAATCCAAATGGAAAAAATACTATTTTATGTATTGATATTTGTTCAAGACATTCTTGTGTGACACTTGAATTTCATAAATATAGATTTCTATTTCATTATCTATATCAATATATAAGAACAAACCCATGGATTGTTCATATTTCTCAAACTATGGAGTTGTTCCTTTCCTGTTGCATGTTCTTTTATATTGTTATGGTGTGATTCAAATTTTTAGTTGTGCTTTCCAATTATTCTCCTACATAGTACATGCTTTGTTAGATTATATCAAAAGTTATTCTTATTGTCTTTTTATTATGTATATTGAACATATTATTTCTAGCAACTTTTGATCTTCCTAGATTTTCTATTCCTTTGGTGTATCTTTGCACCTTTAGGGGCAATTGCTAGTTTAAAGTCTAATTCTTTAAAGGGTGCTAGCTCAATGGAAGAGCACCTTCTTTACAAGCAGGAGGTTGGTGGTTCGATTCCATCGTGCCCTGATATTCACAGGGAATGAGGACGATCAGTTTTTGGTGACGGATGATAGTTTGACCATCACCAATGAGCTTATGGTGACATTTTTCGACCCTCACCAAAATATGAAATGGTGACGGTCAACGAACGCCACCATATATACACATCAATAGTGACGACCATTAAAGGTCCGTCACCATAAATCTTTGTTGTTGATATGAAATGGTGAGGGTCATTGTTTGTCATTATAGTCATTATTCGTGACGGGCCTTGATGTCACCAATGAGTTTATGGTGACGGTCAATGAACGTCGCCATATATATGCACCAATAGTGACGGCCATGAAAATTCCATCACAAAAAATCTTTGTTGTTCATATGAAATGGTGACGGTCACTATCCGTCATTATAATCAATATTCGTGATGGACCTTGAATGTCACCAAAACACATACTTTTGGCGATGCCACCTTTTGTGACGTTCTGTTTTTTGGTGATGGAGGCTATTGTCTATCACCATTGCTCATATGAAATGGTGACGGTCACTATCCATCACTATAAATCATTATTGGTGACGGTCCTTGAATGTCACCACAACACCTATACTTTTGGCAACGCCACCTTTGGTAACGTTCAATTTTTGGTGATGAAGGCTCTTTTGACCCTCACCAATGAGCTTATAGTGACCATTTTCACCCCTCACCAATGTCCTTTTTTCTTTTAGTGATAGTAGCGTTCGTTCAAATACCGGTTTTTAAACTTGACTTGAAAATCTTCCCAAGTCATTGTTTTCTCATCAATGGCGTGAACGATTTTTGTTTCTTCCGAACACAAGGTAGCCTTACCTTGCAGCTGGTAAATAGCCAATATAGCTCTTAAATTACTTTCATATTCATAGACTTGAAAATACTTGATCATATTCAGCAGCCATGCCTCAGCATCTTCCTCCTTCTCTCCATAATAAGAGGGAGGTTTTATTTTCTGGAATTCACCCTGTAATTCCTCTTTCTGTCTAGACCATTGTTTAGTGGCGTCATCTTCCTTAGGTTCATCTGAGAAATTGACTCTGCCTTTTCTCTTCCTCCCATAACCTTATCCTTCTTGGTTGTTCCGCCAAGTCAGTTCTCTTATAAGTTTTTCCTGCTCTTTACTGGCTAACGATAGCCTATCATTCTAACTTTTAAGCTGGGCCATATCTCGTTGCATCCTATGCAACATAGCCATCAAAGGCGCATTGGGATCTGGTGTGTTCTCTCCACCACCCAGATCGACATAAAGATCCTCTCCTTCAGACATAATTCTGCAGTTGTTCCTTTCAGTACTTTCTCACTGTACAACAAAAGCACATCAATAAATTTTTAATATCATAATTTTATTACAGCATATCATTCCTGTGTGAGCACATAAATTGCCCAATTTTTCAAGTTGTTGCTCTAATACCATTTGCAATACCTCTCATTCACCAAATTTTTTTATTTTTGTACTTACTTATAGTTGTTTGTCACAGTTTGACAGCCATGGTTTCCATACTTAGCTTAATTTTTGTTTCACAACTAGACGATATCTGAATATACCAATTCCCTAGCATAAACTACATAATTCCATTAATATTTAACACCCTGGCTCAATTGTCATTACTTCAACGTAGCTACTAGGAAATAATATATTTCACTGGATACTCATTTATTTAATACATAAAAGTTTCCCATTGGAAGTATTAATTTGTTTCTTTTGGTCTCAACAAATATTCCTAATTTCACACTTTCCATAAAATAAATCTTATTGTTCTCTTACTATATATATATATATATATATATATATATATATATATATTAATTTATGTGAAATTTCATTGGGTATGTATTCGATCCTGCCATAATGTTGAGTATTCCAAAGAAAGATATAAAATACTATATATAATATTATTATAATTATATGTCCTTGTCTTACATTTCGAATGGCACATTATAATTATATCCCATCTCACTTAAAATATTAACCTTTAATTCCTTTGGCATTTAATTCCCATGTCTTTACAGGTCATTAAAATATTCCATTCGAGATGACACTTTTCAATTTTCTAACCCCACATTGTTTAATAACTATCCTTACCTTCCTCTTATAACATTCTTGACAATGTATTGAATTAATTAACTTTAATATTAACCCTTTAACCTAATTGGGTGAAACCTCTACTCCACTATTCATATGACAATATAGAACTAATGTATTAAACTAATGTATTAATAGTGGGTTTTGTTTTTTTTTATATATTTTATTTACCCTACCAACTTTTCGAAATCCATACTAGAGTGATTAAATACTCTAAGTTTATTGATTTCAATGTACAATGGACAAATGTTTTTTTTTCAAATTATTCATTAGCGTAGGATCTAACATTGTAATGGTTCTCCCTATCTGACAAGCGAATTATTAGTCTGATAAATGAACTTATGTCATATGTCAGTAAGTTATGAGGAAAACTCGTCCTTCAAGACAAGTACTCTTATATTACCGTCGGTTCTATTTCAAAGTTTTTTTTTTTAGCCACGCAATTTAATTTAATTTATGAGATCCATACTACGGATCTAATACTCAATCCAATGTTTTGATTGTTGAGTACGTTTGCCATTAATTAGAATAGATATTTGTGTATAAGCAATGTATTCCAGTCTTGATCTGAGGGAACCCGTTGGATTCATGCCACGCGTAGGGTGGGATTTCATTAGGGTTTGGCATTCCTGCTCTCTATTAAACCCTATGATTTCACTGTACACCACTCTCTGGCTTTTCCCTCGTAGTTGATTGCTCTAACTAAAGGTTCAATTCTCACCTTCTTCAGCTTTCGACGCGTCTTGTTTCTAACCTCACGTCTTCTACCATTGGTAAGCTTCTCGATTCGCATTTAACTGTATTTGCGAGTTTTATAAGAATTCTTTATGCAACGTTCAAGTTATAGTATCATATGATTGCTCATGCCTCTGTTAAACGATTTACTGTGGGTCAATTACTACTGTTGGTATATTTCGAGAATGAACTTACTGAAGATACATTAGTAAAATTATCAAATTCGTTATTTTTATGGGTTTCCCCATTGTAAGTTTCGGTCTACCTTCAGAGGGTAAGACATTTGTCAACCTAGGGATTTGTAGAATTTCATTTATATTCAAAAGAAAATGAATCTAACCCTGTTTTTTTTCGTATGATTATAATTAATTTCTATTTGACATTTTGAAGATTTCATATATTTAAATCTTCCTTTCTCATTCTTTTTGCAATTTGTCTTCTGCAACCTTGGTTGGGATTTGATACGATGGTTAAAGCTCCATTTTGAAGAGCATGCCCAAATCGAATTCGTTAATGGAGGTTTGACTGTGTTATCAGCTTCCTCTTTAGACTTCGTCCCTAGGTAAGGATGCCTCTGTCTATTCTTTTTCCATTTTGGTCAATGTTTCTTTCTGAAGGTTAAAACAAACCTCTGTTACTCACTTCTCATTTTGTATTTAATTTCAGAAATTTCCGCAACATCTCATTAACGTTTCTAAGGTAAAAATTTTCGATTTTATTTGCATGGTTTCCTAATTCCTCTTTTACCCAAGTTGGCTTACGCCATTGATCTCTCTAACTCATTTCTACATGTTGCAGGTACCTTCATATGCTGAGAATTTCCCTTATTTTCCTCTTGCTGGAAGTATCGAGTTCATGATTAGATTCGAATTTTATCATATATGCATAAATTCTCTTTACACAGGTTGGTATTGCGTCGTCTTCTATCCTCATGGATTTTTTATGACAATAATTCCCATTTTTAATCGATCTAGGAATTTCTACGCTCGAATTTGTTTTTTGTTTTCATACATACCATGTATAACAATGGTACTATTTATATCTGAGGATAATTTTTTTCCAAGGGACTGTAATTATTTGATTTGTTGAACAATCATACTCTTGGTCACATTTAACAATTTTAATCTACAGCTCATATCATGTTTCTAAGTGATGATAACAGTGGATTACGTTTTGTTTAATAGTCCTGAAAAAAGGGAATAATAATATATGTACATTTCATGATTTATATTTATTCACTGTACTCGTTTTTATT
Source organism: Pinus albicaulis (assembly GCA_034641835.2). Classification (NCBI taxonomy): domain Eukaryota; kingdom Viridiplantae; phylum Streptophyta; class Pinopsida; order Pinales; family Pinaceae; genus Pinus; species Pinus albicaulis. Next base: position 342,674,393 of record CM076580.1, read on the forward strand.
TATGTTGTCTATTACTTTGAAATAAAATTTTCAATGGTTCCTCCTACAATTTTTTTCTTTTCAGAGATTAAATTATAAGATAACTCATAAAATATGTTCTGACCTATGTTAGCTCATTACAGTATGATGAACAAAAATATTTTATGTAACGGCCAACAGTTTCTTCTGAAGTATAGTTTCAGTATTGTTCACTTTTCCATTTCATTCTTCTGCTATGTAATTTTTTTATTACATAGTACAGAATATAGAGTTTTCTGTTCTAATTAAGTGACAGTTTGACATTGAATTATATTGATATAATGAGTACAGTTGAGATTTTAAGCCTTATTTTTAAGATGATAATGTCTATCATAAAATATTAATATAGCTCCATGGAATATATATATATTGAGGTTATATTCAGATCCAATTCTGAATATCTTATGATTCCACCACCATTTCTTTATTAGTCTATCATGTATAAAGAAATTAATTTGTATTAGTTAAAATTTTATATGCTGTCATACATAAAAGAGTTTAATAAAAATTTTAACCATTCTTTTTAGACTGTACTGTATCTACCTTATTCAGATAGTATATTTCAGCTAGCAATTAGTAACTGTCTATTTTTATTTTTTCAGTAATTTTAGTCATAACATCATTGATAATGATAAAAATTTCCACAAAATTTCTACAGGGTACCTATCCCCAGATCCAAACCAGTCTCTGGTTTCGACATTCTGGGAGATGGTTCCTGAAATTCTTTTCCTACTACCACTACACTTACTAACGTTCACTTACAGAACTTACTTTGTAAATGTATGAAACACTACCATATTAATCATTCTAATATGTTATAAACCCAACATAAAAATATTTATAATATCATAAAGCATTTGTTTTGACAAGCTTAAAATAATTTTTCAGTATTAATTGTGCATACTAGTAACTATGACTAATCCTTCCAACCTTAGAATTCTTTGTCTCCCGAATTCACCCCCGAGCTAAGATCTCTCAAGGACAGACCAATCTCAGTCTGTCCTGAAGGAGCTTACTTAAGCTATGCTTTCCCCCAAGTATGTCTCTAAATTCTACGTCCATAATTTTTAGGATGCTTTCTTTCTATTTTTTCCTAGGATTCCCTCAATGAGGGACCTTTTAAAGCTGCTTTATCCACTTTTCCAGCTTTTCTACCTCTTCCCAACTACTTTCCTCTTCATTGGGGAATTAGATTTTTTTTCTCTTCCTTATCTAATTTAGAATTATTCCTTTCAAGGTTTTCTAAAAGGTTTTGGGAAAGTATTAACTTTATCCCTATCCTCATGGATCAGGTTTAGGATCTCTTATCTCAATTTATTCATAGTGCACACATCAATATTCTATTTATTTTCATTAATAAATAATTAAATAAAATCCACAAAATAGTTCTCCCTTGGGGTCCACTTTCCCCTTTGGATTTTGTCCAAATGTCTAACTTCAAAAGCATTGAACTTGGGGTGTTACACATTCCCCCTCTAAAAACAAACATTGTCCTCGGTGTTGTCAACAAAATTTACACATTTCATGTTGAAAATAAAAATGGATATTTTTCCATCATCTCAATTTCTCTTTCCCATGTAGCCTCTTCAGCAATAAAGTGTTTCCACTACACTTTTACTCTGGCTACTGTTCTATTTCGCAGTTCAATTTTTTCCCGCTCCAATATTTGAAGCGACTCTAGAAGTAACTCCCCTTCTGGTTCCACCTGAATCACATTCCAATCAACAATATGAGCAACATCATGTACATATATTTTCAATAAAGAAACATTAAACACATCATGAACTTTAACATGGAGGGGTAAGGCCAGTTTATAAGCCACTGGTCCCACCCTTTCTAAGACTTCAAAAGGCCCACAGTATCTAGGAGCTAATTTTTCTCAACTTCCAGTATGCATTGTGCTCTTTTTGGGTTTAATTCGCAGATATACATGGTCACCCACTTTGTACTCTCGGTGAATTATCTTTTTGTCAGCATAACTTTTCTGTCGATCCTAAGCTATCTTGATGTTTTTCTGTATTTTTTTGACAATCCTTTCCATTTCTTGTAGAGCATCTATCCCAAGTACTAGCTTATCTTCAGGTTGGCTCCAGCTTAAAGGAGTGTGGCACTTTCTTCCATAGAGTGCCTCAAATGGACTCATTTTGATGGAAGATTGGTAGCTGTTATTATAAGAAAATTCGACTAAATGTAAATAGTCTTCCCACTTAGTTGGCCTATCCATCACATGCATTCTGAGAATATCCTCCAGAATTTGATTTGTTCTCTCAGTTTGACCATCCATCTGAGGGTGATAGTGTTGTGAAACCAGCTCCAAAAATAGAAGAAAAGAGATATCAACGCCTTAGAAATAAGCCACTTCGAGGGGACAACCTCTAATACATTATATGAATGAACAATTCTTAGATGATACAAATTACAAAACCTCCTTTCTATATATGGGAGTCCATGGGGCCATAATGTAATCCTAGTGGGGCTACAATGTAATCCTAGCTAACATAACAATAATAATTTAAGGGCACAATAATAACAATATGGGGGTTATAGGGGTACAATAATAACAATAAGAGGGTTACACTAACAACAATAAGGGACTATACTAGTAATATAGCGACCTAACATGCTCTTCTCCTTAAAAAAAAGTGTTGTCCTCAACGCTTGAGTAGCTCTGGGTGCTTCTATATAAAATTCTCATCCTCCCATGTAGAATCTTCAGTTGGTAAGTTCTTCCACTTGATGAGATACTCTGAAATTGATCTATTCCATAGCTGTCAAGTTCTTGTTTCCGTGACCGCTTCAGGTTCCAATATGATTTTTCCTTCCTCATCAAGTTCTGGCAATATTGTTTGAACTGGAAGATTTTCACCTATAACCTTCTTTAAGCATGAAACATGGAAAACTGGATGAACTCGTGAAGAGGCAGGAAGCTCCAATTTGTATGCCATTGTACCAATCTTTTGCAACACCTTGTAAGGACCATAGTACTTTGGCGATAATTATTATCCTTCTTAGCTTGCTTGAGGGACATTTTTTTGTATGGTTGTATTCGTAAAAGTACCCAGTCTCCTACATCAAAACTTCTCTCGCTGCGATGTTTATCTACCTGTTGTTTCATTCGATTTTGTGCCAAATTCAGGTTATCCTTTAATATTTGGAGAAATTCTTGTTGATGCTCGATGTGATATTCCACTGCTTGAACCTTCGAATTTTCTCTTAAAGATGATGTGATGGATGGTGGATGATATTCATAAAGTGCCATAAATGGGGTCATTTTTGCTGCAGTATGGAAGGAAGTGTTATACCACCATTCAACAAGAAGTAACCACTTGACCCATTGTGTTTGTTTATCAGATACAAAACAACGAAGATATCCTTCCAAACATTTATTTACTATCTCAATTTGACCATCAGATTGAGGATGATAAGATGAGCTATGAGCTAATTGATTACCCAAACAAGAAAATAACTCCGTCCAAAAATTTCCAGTAAAAATGGGATCTCTGTTGCTCACAATAACCCTTGGGTTTCCATGTAGCTTTTGAATTGTGTCCATAAACGTAGTAGCAACTGTACTTGCTCTAAATGGATGAGATAATGCACAAAAGTGTGCATACTTGGTAAGTATATCAACTACCACCATGATGACACTCTTTCCTTTGGACTTAGGTAAAACTATGATAAAATCCATTGAAATATCCTCCCAACGTTGACTTGGAATGGATAAAGGTTGTATAAGTCCCGGGCTCTTAATTGTCTCAACTTTATTCTGCTGGAAAACCAAAAATTCCGTCACAAACTTTTGAATATCATATTTAAGGCCATCCCAAAAAAATTCTTTCTTCACCCTGTGGTAAGTTTTTAAAAATCCCGAGTGTCCTCCTAAAGGAGAAGTGTGCAATTCCAAAAGAATATTTTGTTTTAGTTGGTAATTCTTACAAAGATATAAGTGATCTTTGTACCATAAAGAATCATTTTTCCAACTAAATGTATCAGATGTACTAGGATCTTGCTGCAAATTTTGAATTAGTGCCCATACTTCTTTGTCCTTCTTCCATTCATCTCTTGCTTCAGTTATCCAACTTGGTTGGATAATAGAAATGGCACAAAGAAATGCTTCCACCTCTTCATTCTTTCTTGAGAGTGCATCTACAACAAAGTCATAACCCAACATCTTTGTGACCCATTTTTGCTACTTTGCTGAAGATAGTCTTTGTTCTAAAATTTTTTTAAGACTATCATGATCATTTTTTACCTTGAAGTGTCTTCCCATTAGGTAAGTTCGCCATTTATTTAGTGCATGCAATATTGCTAACATTTCCTTCTCATAAATAGGTTTCTGTAAATACTTTCCTTTGATTGGACGACTTTCAAAAGAAATGGGTCTTCCTTCCTGCATTAAAACTGCACCAATTCCATTTCCTGAGGCATCACATTCCACAATAAAGATTTTTGTGAAGTCTGGTGTAGCTAAGACCGGTGCTAGGCACATTGCCTCTTTAAGATGTTCAAAGGCCTTAGTTGCTTCAGGAGTCCATGAAAATGCATCTTTCTTCAATAATGTTGTTAGAGGTGCTGCTATTCTCGCATAATTCTTAACAAACTTGCGATAATACCCTGTTAACCCGAGAAATCCTCGCAACTGCTTTATGGTTGTGGGAACTTTCCATTCCTTAATGGCTTTAATTTTGTTAGGGTCTACTTTAACACCCTCGTGAGATACAATATGACCCAGATATTCCACCTCTTGTACTCCAAAGAAACATTTCGATGTTTTTGCATATAATTGTTTCTCCTGCAATAGTTTGAGCACCCTGTCAACATGTTCAACATGATCCTTCCAAGACCTGCTGTAGATTAGTATATCATCAAAAAATACTAGAACAAATTTTCTAAGGAAAGGTTTGAAAATGGAATTCATCAACCCTTGAAATGTAGAAGGTGCATTGGTAAGGCCAAAAGGCATGACCAAAAATTCATAATGACCCTCATGAGTTCGAAATGCTGTTTTTGGAATATCTTCAGTCTTCATTCTAATTTGATGATATCCTGAACGAAGATCCAACTTGGTAAAATAAATTGCTCCATGTAATTCATCCAATAATTCATCAATCACAGGAATGGGAAATTTATCTTTAATGGTGAGCTTATTGAGCTCCCTCTAATCTGGACACATGCGCCATGATCCATCCTTCTTGTGTACCAATACTACAGGAGCAAAGAAATAACTTTGACTAGGTTGAATTATACCTGCCTCTAACATTTCTGCAATCATACGTTCAATTTTGCTCTTTTGGACATGAGGATATCTATAAGGCCCGATGTTTAGAGGAACACTTCCTGGAATCGAATGAATAGCATGATCATGATCATGAATAGGTGGGAGTCCTTTGGGAGTTTCAAACACCTTGGAATGATTGTCCAAGACTTGTTGGAGATCTACAGAAATAGATGATTTTGATGTTGGAACTTCTAGTGAGCATAATTGTAAAATTACGCCTCGTTGTTCATTATTTAGAAGCTTTTTCATGACATTAGAGCTTATTATCTTTTATGGCTTCCCTGCAATACCCTGTAATTCGACTTCCTTTCCTTCTGAAAAAAAATTCAAGAAAAGTTCTTGAAAATTAAAAGCTACCATCCCTAAAGATTGTAACCATTGTACTCCTAGTACAACATTAGCACCTCCCATAGGAATGGAAAGAATTGGACTATTCAATACATATTCCCCCATAGTTAGCTTGATATTATGGCATTTTCCAGAGCAATTTATAGTTCCTCCATTTGCAACCATCACTTGACATTCTGGTGTTGGGTATAGGAAACAAGTCAATTCCTTGGCTACCTTAAAATGAATAAAATTATGGGTGCTACCTGAATCAATCAACACTATTACCTTTTTCTTCTTGATATGTCCTTCTATCTTGAGAGTTTTGGGAGTGGTAATTCCTGCCAATGCATTACATAATATGCTTGGACTCATTTCTTCCTCTTCTAGGGCTGGTTCCTGGAGTATATCCTCTTCTTGTTTATTTTATTCTTCCTCTTCACAATCTATGTAAAATAATTTCTTCTCAGCACACTTATGACCTTTAGTGTATTTTCCATCACAACTGTAGCAAAGCCCTTTTGCTCTTTTTTCTTCCAATTATTGTGGTGTCAACCTTGTAAGTTGTGGAAATATAGGCGTAGCAACACTTCCTTCTTTATGGAAGTGAGTGGTAGGCTTCCTTGTCACCATAATTTTACATTCAATTTTTCTTGCCAACCTGAATGCTTTCTCCAATGAATCAGGTTCCAAAACGCGAACTTCATGTTGGATATTATCCTTTAAAGTACCTATGAAGATATCAATCCTGTGTTCCTCTGGAATATCAGTTACCCTTATATTCAATTTTTGGAAGTCCTCAATGTGCTCCCCCACTAAACCCTTTTGTTTTAGGTTTATCAATTGGCTAAAGAAGGTGTTTCTCTTTGTATCTTCATAATGTGCTATCATTTCCTCCGTAAAAATTGACTAAGTGACAATTTTTTTTACGGGAGCAAAGCCATTGATACCATAGAAATGTATTTTGTTCTAAATGTAAAGTTGCAATGTGTACCTTTTGTGTGTTTTGCACATTATGGAGATCAAAATATTGCTCCATTTGTAGTATCCATGTGACAGGATCCTTTCCATCAAACTTCCTCATATCCATTTTTGGAATATGGTGGTTCTTCCCACTAACATTAGAGTTTATGAAGTCACGATTAACATTTATTTTGTTCTCATCATGAGTTTCCTCTACTATCTTTTCATAATTAGGAAACATTTCTTGTATCAACTTTGTCAAACCTTCCATGTCTGATTTTAGATCATTCTTCATGTTTTCCATGTTGTCTTTCATTTTTTCATCGATCTTCGCTTCCATGTCATCAATCTTATATTCCATGCCATCTAACTTATATTCCACACCTTTCTTCAAACCATCCATATTCTCTTCCACGCCTTTCTTCAAAACATCCATTTCATTTTTTGTTGCTCTTTGCGAGAGCGAAATTTGGTGCACTTGCTCTTGTAATTTTGATAGATCATGTTGCAATTCTTCATCTTCATGAGTCATAGTAGAGCCTTTTGAAGGCTTAATGGGTGTTAAATTATTTTTACGGGGCATTTTTTTGAACCCAATACTGATATATATTCTACAATATGCCCTTGGAATCAATTCAAATTGGTTCTTCAAACAAGACTTATGCAATTCGTAAAAAAAATACACACCTTTTTCTTGCTTTTGAGGAGCTCGATATTGAAATTAGATTATATTTGTGATTGTGGCTCTTAAATATCTAAAATTGGGCACTGAGGTAGCCTTCTGAATTATCTTTTGAATTCCATGGGTCTAACTTGATTTGGATTCTCCAAGTCAAAGTTATGTCCAATCTCCCACAATGACCTAATTATGGACTGGTTCAGTAGAGAGAACTTGTACGACTTTCCACGTGTCACTGTTTCATTTTTTAGATCTAAAATTGATAGAAAAGAAACTACAGTCTGTGTAATTGTGACCACTTTTTACGGCACTCCAATCCGATGCTCAGAGAGAGAGTTATGAAGATTTTCCCACAATCACCTCTTTGAGATGAAATTCAGAAGCCTGAAAAAGCACTACATTCCACAAATCATATCTCTGAAAATGTTGTGAACCAAGCTCTAAAATGTTTTGAAAAGTTTCCTCAGGATCTTAGCTTTGCACCCTAAAAATTTCATATTCTGAACCTTCGTAGAAAAAATTTATAGCACAAATGCCACAATGACCTGTTTATATTAAATTGAGGAGCCTGCAAAAAGACCTAACTTCCACAATTCATATCTCCGAAATTATTGTGAACCAAGCTCTGAAATTTTTTGATGATGTTCCTCAGGATTTTAGCTTCACACCCTAAACATTTCAGCTTCTAAAACTTCGTAGAAAAAAATTTATAGCGAAAATTCCACGATGGCCTGTTTGGAGCAGCGAAACCCTAGAATCCAAATCTCTGATACCAAATGTTGTGAAACCAGCTCCAAAAATAGAAGAAAAGAGATATCAACGCCTTATAAATAAGCCACTTCGAGGGGGCAACCTCCAATACATTATATGAATGAAAAATTCTTGGATGATACAAATTACAAAACCTCTTTTCTATATATAGGAGTCCATGGGGCCATAATGTAATCCTAGTGGGGCCACAATGTAATCCTAGCTGACCTAACAATAATAATTTAAGGGCACAATAATAACAATATGGGGGTTACAGGGGTACAATAATAACAATAAGGGGGTTACACTAACAACAATAAGGGACTATACTAGTAATATAGCGACCTAACAGATATGCAGTACTAAAATTCAATTTAGTGCCCATGCCTCCAAACAGACTCTTCCAGAAGGCTGCTGTGAACTTTGTGTCTCTGTCTTCATTTTAGGAACCCGGTGTAGCCTTAAAATTTCCTTCATGAACACATTTGCTACTTGGGCTGTCCCAAAAGTATATTTCACAGGTATGAAATGTGCAGCCTTTGTTAAAGTATCTACCACTACCATCACTGAGTCATGTTGGTACTTTGTTCTGGGTAACCCGGTTATAAAATCCATAGAAACAGTGTCCCATTTCCATTCTGCAATTGGTAAGGGATTTAGAAGGCCAGCTGGATGCTGATGTTCAACTTTAACTAGTTGACATTTCATGCATCTGGCTAGGTGGTTAGCCACGTCTTTTTTCATTCCTGGCCAAAATAATTTATTTTTCAAGGCTGTAAGCAGTTTCTGATATCCAGGATGTCCTGAATACGTCTGTTTATGATATTCATCTAGGATTTCTTTTCTTAAAGAGTCTACATTGGGGATGTACAACCTTTCTCTATAACAAATCAGTCCCCTATGATTTTGTGTATACAATTTTATTTCTTTTTTCAGCATTTGAATTTGTAGTTTCTCATAGTTGGGATCTTGATCTGCTACCCTTTTTACTAATCCTTCTAAGTCAAAACTAGCACTACTCCCAATGTTACTTATGTTTTGGCAAGCATTTCTGCTTAGAGCATCAGAAATTTTGTTTTCTTTTCCTTTGATATGTTTTATTTCCATATCAAATTCACTCAGAAAGGACAGGCATCTAGCTTTTCGAGCATTCGAATTTTTTTGAATGAATAAATACTTGAGGTTGATATGATCTGTCATCAATATAAATTTATTCCCTAAAATATAGTGTCGCCACATTTTGAGTGCGTGAATTACAAAAGCTAACTCAAGATCATACACACTGTAATTCTGTTCATGTTTCTTAAGTTTTCGAGATTCATAAGCAATAAAAGAATTTTCTTGCAATAAAACTCCACCTAATCCCTCTCCACACGCATCAGTACACACTACAAAATATTTATCAGGATCTGCAATCTTCAGAATGGGTGTTGTAGTAAGTTTTAATTTCAGTTGTTCAAAGCTATTTTGGCATTTTTCAGTTCATTCAAATTTTTTACCTTTCCTCTGTAATGACGTTATAGGATAAGCTAATGCATAAAATCTTTCTACAAACCTTAAGTAGTACCCTGAAATCCCCATCAATGATCTTACCGCTGAGACATCAGTCAGTATAGGCCACTCTCTAATGGACTTTATCTTCTCAAGGTCAACAGCCAACCCTTGTTCTGAAATTATATGCCCCAAATATTGAATTTTATACTTATAAAAATCACATTTTCTAAACTTGGGATACAACTGATTCTCCTTAAGAGTATGCAACATAATTCTAAGGTGTTATTTATGCTCTGCCTCACTTTTTGAATAGATTATAATGCCATCTATAAATACTAGTACGAATTTTTCTAAGTATTTATTCAGGATGCTATTCATCGAACACATAAAAGTGGCAGGGGCATTTTTCAAACCGAAAGGTAGGACTACAAATTTGTAGTGACCATACCTGGTTTGAAAGGTTGTTTTACCGATGTCCTCCTCCTTAATTCTGAGCTAGTGATAACTAGTCCTTAAGTCAATCTTAGAAAATATTGAAGCTCCTCTAACCTGATCAAAATGGTCATCTATTCTGGGCAATGGGTACTTGTTTTTTATTGTCAACTTATTCAGTTGACGATAATCAATACACATTCTAAAGGTTTCATCCTTCTTTTTCATGAACAACACCGGTGCTCCCCAAGGAGATACACTCGGTCTAATGTAACCTTTCTCCAACAATTTTTGTAATTTCATTTTTAACTCCATTAGTTCCTGGGGGCTCATCCAGTAATGGGCCCTAGAAACTGGTGTTTCCCCTGGCACCAAATCGATTGACAAATCAATCTCTCTCTTGGGGGGAAGATGAGGAATCTCATCCAGGAATACTTCTTTAAATTCTCTTATCACTGGTAAGGTGTCTAACAAGTTTTCCTCTGGTTGTTGTTTTAATTCTTCAACATGTACAGCATATACTTGATACCCCTTTCTAGCAGTTATTTTTAACTGAGGGGCTGAGATCTGCCTTACAGAAATAGGTTTCGGTTTCCCCTTTAGTATGAATGGTTTTCCTTTAGCATCTACACAGTGCAGAGTTTTGTCCCAACAATTCAGCATGGTATTTTTCTTTTCTAACCAGTCCATTCCTATCAGTAAATCATAGAAACCTAATGGAAAAATGTTTAAATCCAATTCTGTCTGATAATCATTCAATTTAATAGCTGTTTTAGGTAGCTTATGAGTTACCTTGCGTTTGGTTCCGGTAGCTAACTAGACCAACCACGGCTGTTGAAACTTTCCTATTCTGAGTTTACATTTTTCTACAACTTGTGGACTAATATAACTCAAAGAAGCACCTGGGTCAATTAAAACTATAACAGATTGATCAGAAATTTTACCTTCCATCTCGACCATAGTAGACTGGTGTTCTACATGTCGGTTCTCTAAGGCTGCACTGATAGTGGGAATATTCCTTTCTACGTCATTCACTATGGTAGCTTCTCTATCTCTCAGAAGCATTTGAATATTTCGGTGTGGACAGTCCCTCAAAAGATGAGGTTCTCCACAACCCCAACACTTCAAAGGCTCTCACATTTTAACAGTTCCTTCCTTCTTATTATTCCCATCTATTTTCTTTGAACCAATTTGAGATTGAGCAGTTTGAATTCCATTTGTTTTGTTAAATTTCTTTCGCTGATGATTCCTACCAAAGTTCTTCAAATAATTTGGTTTCTATTTCTTTCCTTTGAATTCACCCTTGTTTGTCTAGCTCTTCCCTTGTTAACTTCTCTCCCTTAAACTGCTGGTAGCATAATCTGGCTTTCCTCACCACTTCTTCCACTTTTGTTGGATTATCAAACTTTATTTTCTCCTTGTACACAATAGGCAAACAGTTCAAAAATCTCTGTACCTTTGCTTTCTCATCATGAATGTAAGGAACATATCGTAACAGATTTGTGAACTTGGTGAAAAACTCATCTATGGTGAGTTGTCCCAATATGAGTTCATGAAACTCTTTTGCTTTGTCATCACAGTAGCGTTCGTTCAAATATCAGTTTTTAAACTTGACTTGAAAATCTTCCCAAGTCACTGTTTTCTCATCAATGGCGTGAACCATTTTTTTTTCTTCCAACCACAAGGTAGCCTTACCTTGCAGCTGGTAAATAGCCAATCTGGCTCTTAAATTAATTTCATATTCGTAGACTTGAAAATACTTGATCATATTCAGCATCCATGCCTCAACATCTTCCTCCTTCTCTCCATCATAGGAGGGAGGTTTTATTTTCCAGAATTCACCCTGTGATTTCTTTTTCTTTCTAGACCATTGTTTAGTGGCATCATCTTCCTTAGATTCATCTAAGAAATCGACTCTGCCTTTTCTCTGCCTCCCAGAACCTTCACCTTCTTGGCTGTTCCACAAAGTCAATTCTCTTATAAGTTTTTCCTGCTCCTTACTAGCTAATGATAGCCTGTCATTCTGACTTTTAAGCTGGGTCATATCTCGTTGCATCCTATGCAACATAGCCATTAAAGGAGCATTGGGATCTGGTGTGTTCTCTCCACCACCCAGATCGACATAAAGCTCCTCTCCTTCAGACATAATTTTGCAGTTGTTCCTTTCATTACTTTCTCACTGTACAACAAAACCACATCATTAATATTTTTAATATCATAATTTTATTACAGCATATAATTCCTGTGTGAGCACATAAACTACCCAGTTTTTCAACTTGTTGCTCTGATACCATTTGCAATACCTCTCATTCACTAATTTTTTTTTTCTTTTTGTACTACTGATAGTTGTTTGTCACAGTTTGACAACCATGGTTTCCATACTTAGCTTAATTTTTGTTTCACAACTAGACGATATCTGAATATACCAATTCCCTAGCATAAACTACATAATTCCATTATTATTTAACACCCTGGCTCAATTGTCATTACTTCAACATAGCTACTATAAAATAATATATTTCACGGGATACTCATTTATTTAATACATAAAATTTTCCCTTTGGAAGTATTGATTTGTTTCTTTTGGTCTTAACAAATATTCCTAATTTCACACTTTCCATAAAATAAATATTATTGTTCTCTTACAATATATATATATATATATATCTATATATATATATATATATATATATATATATTTATTTATTTATTTGAAATTTCATTGGGTATGTATTTGATCCTGCCATAATGTTGAGTATTCCAAAGAAAGATATAAAATACTATATATAATATTATTATAATTATATGTCACTGTCTTACATTTTGAATGGCACATTATAATTATATCCCATCTCACTTATAATCTTAACCTTTAATTCCTTTGGTATTTAATTCCCATGTCTTTACAGGTCATTAAAATCATTCCATTCGGGATGACACTTTTCAATTTTTTAACCTTATCATTCTAACCCCACATTGTTTAATAACTATCCTTACCTTCCTCTTATAACATTCTTGATAATGTATTGAATTAATTAACTTTAGTATTAACCCTTTAACCTAATTGGGTGAAACCTCTACTCCACTATTCATATGACAATATAGAACTAATGTATTAACAGTGGGTTTTGTTTTTTTATATATTTTATTGACCCTACCAACTTTTCGAAATCCATACTAGAGTGATTAAATACTCTAAGTTTATTGATTTCAATGTATGATGGACAAATGTTTTTTTTTTGAATTATTCATTAGCGTAGGATCGAACATTGTAATGGTTCTCCCTATCTGACAAGCGAATTATTAATCTAAGACATGAACTTATGTCATATGTCAGTGAGTTATGAGGAAAACTCGTCCTTCAAGACAAGTAATCTTATATTACCATAAGTTCTATTTCAAATATTTTTTTTTTAGCCACACAATTTAATTTAATTTATGAGACCCATACTACGGATATAATACTCGATCCAATGTTTTGATTGTTGAGTACGTTTTCCATTAATTAGAATAGATGTTTGTGTATAAGCAACATATTCCAGTCTCGATATGAGGGAACCCATTGGATTCATGCCATGCGTAACGTGGGATTTCATTAGGGTTTGGCATTCCCGCTCTCTATTAAACCCTATGATTTCACTGTACACCAATCTCTGGCTTTTCCCTCGTAGTTGATTGCTCTAACTGAAGGTTCAATTCTCAGCTTCTTCAGCTTTCGACGTGTCTTGTTTCTAACTTCACGTCTTCTACCATTGGTAAGCTTATCGATTCGCATTTAACTGTATTTGCGAGTTTTCTAAGAATTCATTATGCAACGTTCAGGTTATGGTATCATATGATTGCTCATGCCTCTGTTAAATGATTTATTGTGGGTCAATTACTACTGTCGGTATATTTCGAGAATGAACTTACTGGAGATACATTAGTAAAATTATCAAATTCGTTATTTTTATGGGTTTCCCCATTGTAAGTTTCGGTCTACCTTCAGAGGATAAGACGTTTGTCAACCTGGGGATTTGTAGAATTTCATTTATATTCAAAAGAAAATGAATCTAACCCTGTTTTTTTTCGAATGATTATAATTAATTTCTATTTGACATTTTGAAGATTTCTTATATTTAAATCTGCCTTTCTCATTCTTTTTGCAATTTGTCTTCTGCAACCTTGGTTGGGATTCGATACAATGGTTAAAGCTCGATTTTGAAGAGCATGCCCAAATCGAATTCGTTAATGGAGGTTTGATTGTGTTATCGGCTTCCTCTTTAGACTTCGTCCCTAGGTAAGGATGCCTCTGTCTATTCTTTTTCCATTTTGGTCAATGTTTATTTTTGAAGGTTAAAATGAAACTCTGTTACTCACTTCTCATTTTGTATTTAATTTTAGAAATTTCCGCAACGTCTCATTAGCATTTCTAAGGTAAAAAAATTTTATTTTATTTGCATGGTTTCCTAATTCCTCTTTTACCCAAGTTGGCTTACACCATTGATCTCTCTAACTCGTTTCTACATGTTGCAGGTACCTTTGTATGCTGAGAATTTCCCTTATTTTCCTCTTGCTGGAAGTATCGAGTTCATGATTAGATTCGAATTTTCTCATATATGCGTAAATTCTCTTTACACAGGTTGGTACCGCGTCATCTTCTATCCTCATGGATTTTTGATGACAATAATTCCCATTTTTAATCGATCTAGGAATTTCTACGCTCGAATTTGTTTTTTGTTTTAATACATACCATGTATAACAATGGTACTATTTATATCTGAGGATAAATTTTTTCCAAGGGACTGTAATTATTTGATTTGTTGAACAATCATACTCTCGGTCACATTTAATAATTTTAATCTACAGCTCATATCATGTTTCTAAGTGATGATAACAGTGGATTACTTTTTGTTTAATAGTCCTGAAAAAGGGAATAATAATATATGTATATTTCATGATTTATATTTCTTCACTGTACTCGTTTTTATTTATGTTGTCTATTACTTTGAAATAAAATTTGCAATGGTTCCTCCTACAATTTTTCTTCTTTCCAGAGATTAAATTATAAGATAACTCAGAAAATCTGTTCTGACCTATGTTAGCTCATTACAGCATGATGAACAACTATATTTTAATGGCCAGCAGTTTCTTCTGAAGTATAGTTTTAGTATTGTTCACTTTTCCATTTCATTCTTCTGCTATGTAATTTTTTTATTACACAGTACAGAATATAGAGTTTTCTGTTCTAATTAAGTGTCAGTTTGACATTGTAGTATATTGATATAATGAGTACAGTTGAGGTTTTTAGCCTTATTTTTAAGATGATAATGTCTATCATAAAATATTAATATAGCTCCATGGAATATATATATATATATATATATATATATATATATATATATATATATATATTGAGGTTATATTTAGATCCAATTCTGAATATCTTATGATTCCACCACCATTTCTTTATTAGTCTATCATGTATAAAGAAATTAATTTGTATCAGTTAAAATTTTATATGTTGTCATACATAAAAGAGTTTAATAAAAATTTTAACCATTCTTTTTAGACTGTACTGTATCTATCTTATTCAGATAGTATTAAAATTTTCCATCGGAAATATTTCAGCTAGCAATTAGTAATTGTCTATTTTTATTTTTTCAGTAATTTTAGTCATAACATCATTGATAATGATAACAATTTCCACAAAATTTATACAGGGTACCTATCCCGAGATCTAAACCAGTCTCTGGTTTCGACATTCTGGGAGATGGTTCCTAAAATTCTTTTCCTACTACCACTACACTTACTAACGTTCACTTACAGAACTTACTTTGTAAATGTATGAAACACTCCCATATTAATCATTCTAATATGTTATAAACCCAACATAAAAATATTTAGAATATCATAAAGGCTTTGTTTTGATAAGCTTAAAATAATTTTTCAGTATTAATTGTGCATACCAGTAACTATGACTAATCCTCCCAACCTTAGAATTATTTGTCTCCTGAATTCACCCCCGAGCTAAGATCTCTCAAGGGCAGACCAACCTCAGTCTGTCCTGAAGCAGCTTACTTAAGCTATGCTTTCCGCCAAGCCTGTTTCTAAATTTCGCGTCCAGAATTTTTAGGATGCTTTCTCCCTATTTTTGCCTAGGCTTCCCTCAATGAGGGACCTTTTAAAGCGGCTTTATCCGCTTTTCCAGCTTTTCTACCTCTTCCCAACTACTTTCCTCTTCATTAGGGAATTAAATTTTTTTCTCTTCCAAATCTAATTTAGAATTATTCCTTTCAAGGTTTTCTGAAAGGTTTTGGGAAAGTCTTAACCTTATCCCTATCCTCATGGATCAGGTTTAGAATCTCTTATCTCAATTTAGTCATAGTGCACACATCAATATTCTATTTATTTTCATTAATAAATAATTAAATAAAATCCACACAATAATTCTCCCTTGGGGTCCACTTTCCCCTTTGGATTTTATTCAAATTTCTAACTTCAAAAGCATAGAACTTGGGGTGTTACAGGTTTCTTTCATGCTATCTATTTGTTGTATTTCTTGCATCATTTTTATAATTGGAAGATCTACTTCCTTTAAAATTTAAAATAATTTTATGCCCTTTATTTTTTGTCTGCCAGTTTCTCCTTTTACCCTGGACTGCTGGTAGCACATATGTGCTTTTCAAATCACCTCTTCCGTGTCCATTAAGTTGAAAATTTTGATCCTCTCCTTCATATGAGCAGGTAGGCTACTCAAGAATTGTTGTACTTTCTCCTTTTCATCTCTCAGATATGGAACATACCTCAATAAGGAGGTAAATTTGGTTATGAACTCATCCATAGAAAATTGGCCCAACATAAAATCATGAAATTCTCAAGATATTTCATCGTAAAAGTGTTGTATCAGATATTTGTCTTGAAAATACTGCTGGAACTTGTTGTGATTCACATTTTTATCCTTGATTCCTCACACATTTTTAAGTTCCTCCCACCATAATGTGGCTTTTTCCCGCAATTGGTAAATAGACAAGCAAGCTTTCAATTTGCTTCTATATTCATAGAATTTAAAATATTTTTTCACGTTAATTATCGATTCCTCTGCTACCTCTTCGGCCTCTCCATCGAATGTAGGAGGTTTAATTTTTTGGAATTCACCTTATAGCTCCAATTTCTATTTTTTTCATCTCTTGCTAATCTCAAACATTTCCTGACTCTTCTTAGTTATAATTCCTATTTTTATTACTTTGTTGGGTATGGATACTTTCCAGATTATCATTAGCTTGATGTAATTGTTCACCCTCTTCTCATGTATCTCTTTCTGGTCTTGATTGTGTTGTCCCTTTATCATGGCTATCTAAGAGGCTTTTAAGAATCCTCTCCAATTCTTGCATTAACCTCTCATTATCACTTCTTACTCAAAACATTTCTTCTTGTAATTGTTGAACCGTATCGAGAAGTCTATTAGTTTTCCTTTGTTGTTCTTTGAGTAATCTATTGGTTTGTTGATGCTGATCCACGCCTATATGAGAAGGTGGGCTACTCAAGAATCATTGTAATTTCACCTTTTCATCTCTTGGATATGACACATACCTCAATAAGTAGGTAAATTTGGTTATGAACTCATCCATAGGCAATTGTCCCAATCTCAAATCATGAAATTTGTTTTTTTCATCGTAAAAGTGTTATGTTAGGTATTTGTCTTTAAAATACTGTTGGAACTTGTCCCAAGTCACATTCGAGTCCTTGATTCCTGCACATTTTTAACTTCCTCGCACCATAATGTAGTTTTTCCCCACTATTGGTAAATATCCAAGCGAGCTTTCAATTTGATACTATATTAATAGACTTGAAAATATTTGTTTATGTTAATTATCCATGCTTCTCATACCTCTTCAACCTCTCCATCGAATGCAAGAGGTTTAATTTTCTGGAATTCACCTTACAACTCCACTTTCTGTTTTTTCATCTCTTGGTGGTCTGAAACATTTCCTAACTCTTCTTTGTTATAAGTCCTATTTTTATTACTTCTTTGGGTATGGCTACCTTTCAAATTATCATTAGCTTGATGTCATTGTTCACCCTCTTCTCGCGTATCTCTTTCTGGGCTTGGTTTAGTTTTCCCTTCATTCTACCTATCTGAGAGACTTTTAAGAATCCTCTCATGTTCTCACATTAACCTCTCATTATCACTTCTTAATCAAACCATTTATTCTTATAATCATTGCACTGTATCTAGAATTCTACTATTTTTCCTTCATTGTTCCTTGATTAATCTCCTAGTTTTTTTATATTGATCCACACTCAGCTACACCTAGATTTCTGGATTCATATCTAGGTTGGACTTTGGGTGAGCTTCTCGTGTAGCTGTAGGAGCTTTATATATGGACCTCCTCCTCATTTCAATCTGTCAATCCCTTATTCCTATTTTTATACACAATTTTACACATACCTAATGTTATTTAGGCGACCCATCTCAATCCCAGAGTGTGAAAGCTACTTTGATACCACTTGTAACAGCTTACCATATAAACGTTTTACCATATAATAAAAACATTAAAAAAAATTACTTTTACTTATATTACAAATCATGTTTACTTATATATATATATATATATATATATATATATATATATATATATATATATATATATATATATATATATATATATATATATATATATATATATATATATTTATTTATTTATTTTATTAACATTACAAATCATATTGTTAGAAACTAACTTAACAATAACCATACCTAATGTATTATTGTCTTTATCATATCTCAATATTGTGACCTTTAACATTATAATGCACAACATATTTTAACTTTGGAATTTAGCTATAGTTTTGGAGAAGAAATGATTGTTTTCGTTGTTGGAATATTTAAACCCATGTTGGTCCAAAACACATTACATATATATAGTACATTTTTTAATTATTATTCACATATTGTTAATCTTTAGAAACGATTCGATGTGGCATCAATTTTTTTTATCATTTAAGTTGCTTAAAAACATGGTTGATCTATTTCATTGGTGTTTCTTTGAATCTATGGCTATGATGATGCTTGGGAAAGTTAGGGTAATATCCTACCCCCCAAACCCTAGCCATTATCTCTATTTATTGTTGCTACGAGGCAACCCCAGCATTGTAATTTCTGCTTTGGTTTGTACCTCCGCATTTCTCTCTCGGCCTCAACATGGAGGTAACGCTTACCACTTGAACCATGGTCTCTTCCGGTCCTGTGTTTTCCCTTGTTACGTTATTGTGTGGGCACATTTGTTTTCTCTTGAAGCTTTAAATAGGTTTTAACAGAGTTCCACTCCATTCTTTCCTATGATTCTCGGTAGAGTTTGCGCACACTACCTACCATATCTGGTCTTCATGGAATATTTGGCAAATCTCTGGGCTTATCTTCAACAAGGATGAAATTTTCCCAATGCCGGCATGACCAGGACATGTATGTGTTCACTATTCCTCTCATTTTTCAACTCAGGTTTAGAGTTTTATATATCACCTCACGGTTCGCTATTGTTTCTTTTTTAGGTCTCCATAATCAAACCAATACACTACTATAAGGTATTATTTGTTGAATATTATATTGGGATCTTAATTTTTTCGAAAATTGGTTATATTTCAATCCTCAAAAAGTCACAGTATTATAATTTTCTTTGTGCCATGCAGGTATTCTCGAAACCTCAAATCTCGCCAACGTCTGAGGTTTAATAATTTGTCTGCCTCAGTTTGTGACCCATCGGCCATTTTTTCAGGTACTACGGGAACCTCCTGGACTATCTCCCTTGAGATGTCTCTAACTTTGGTCCTAATTAGTACTACTCTCTATTTTAGTGGTTAAATGTTGTTCTGTAAGTTTTCATGCGAGCCGCTAAGCTCTTATTCACTGAGAATGTTTATAGCCCTTTTAGGGCCTTACTCTTATACATAAAGATTAATTTTGTTTTTGTTTAAGATTGAGTTTTGAGTCTAAGTATATTATCTAACAACAAGACTCTGATCTTTTTTTTTTGAATTAGGTTTAAGGAACCTTTTGTGGCTCTCTTTGATTTCTTGGTTCAATGTATCAGCTCATCCATTTATATATTCATCATAGTTATAAATGTTATCAATTATGTTATGACTGTTTTCTTTGATACTATCTCACACACTTTATTTAATTCTTAAATAGTTGGGTTCTTCTCGTTTTCATACACTACACCATTAATACATTTGGATACTTATTTGTTTTTAATGTAACACATTTCCTTTGCTTAAATTTTGTGATTATGTTAGACACAGATAGAGCGCTTGTGCTCAGATTTTCTCTCTTTGTAGTGGAAATGATTGGGTTATTTATGTGTTTCTCTAACATACGGTTTTACCTCCTCATGAGGGTTTTTTTATGTTAAATTGTCTTATATTGCTTCAGTTTTATGTTCTTCAGAAATAATAGTTCACTGTAATGCTACAAAACATCTACATTTTTCATGTACTTGTTTTAAATACTTTGTGTATTAACTCTCTAGTATCAGTACCTATTGTGTTTTTTTTTTCTTTTGTTTTAAGTTCCGTATTTTCTTTCAAATTAAAGATCTATATATGATTGAACCATTGGTCAAAAGGGGTTTTATTTCTTAAACCCTTAGTCTGTGTAAGATTTTCCTAAATCTTCCCAAGGTAGAATCTCCTCTCTGGGGATTTCCACCTAGATGGACCAATCGTTTGCTCCAGGGTCAAGCTGCTATCCCACTACTATTCAAGGTGTTATTTAATGTTTATCTTGAAATTCTCTATACATATAAATTTATTTTCTTTTCTCAACTCTATAATCATCATATATATACCAAAAATTATATACACACCATGAAGTGAGACATAAATAATCTATCTAGCAAGCCGGTAGAAATGAATAATTGCTAACTTACTCTAATATTTTTTTCATAGAGACAATTAGTGTACTCAATAAATGCATAATAAGAACCTTTCTTTTCACCCTATCTTGGGTTTAAAATAATTATCTCAAATAAGTAGATGGAATCCTCCCAACCATGAGAGAGTCAATTACTTCCTAATCTTCCCTCGTGCTTGTGTAGGATTGAATAACTCTTCTGGAAGTAGACCTCAAGACCTCTTTCCACCTCTTCTCCAGTGTCAAGTAGCAGAGTTCCACTAGCTCATACTAGCTCTCGACACTCTCACCTTAACCTTGCAGCCCTTTTGTTGTTCCTTTATCTATGTACATAGCCTCTTTTCCTATGTGGGAATTCCCTTTTATCCTCATAGGAAAGGTAATGGTCAGAAATTGCTTTTAATCTAACTACTATGAAATCTTGGAAATTTTTAAGCAGGAAACCACACCATAAATTAATTCTTTCTTGAAAAGAAAATAAATCTTGTCCATAAATTTATTAGCATACTCCTTAATAGTTTTTCAATTAAAAAGTCAAAGATATCATTCGAAATAACATAAAGAAATTAAATATCGATGTTACATCCTTTAAATCCTAATGTTACATCCATTCTTTTATATTCACTGGAGTGATGTCATAAAACATGACATGGCAATTATGACTTATTTTAATTAAATAAATTCATGTTCTTTTAATTATTTTTATGTAAAATTGTGTATAATAATAAATTTATTTGAATAATAAATTATTTTTTCTCATACGAATTTTTCTATAATTCTAAGTTTATCTAACTAGTAAACTTTTAGATTAAAAACTATTCAATCTTAAAACAAATTATGCTTTTAATAAAATATTGAAGATTTTATCCTATCATAAGGATTACATATTTACAAGTGACCTCTCATTATTTTCTCTCCCATCAACTACCCAGAGGGTTCCAATAGTTGTGCCAGGTCTTTAATAGCAGTGCCTCACTATAAATTACAATACTACTTTAGTCAAAGATTACATATGTACATGTCACTTCTTATTATTTTATCTCCCTTCAACTAAGCAAAGGTTCCAAAGTTGTGTTAGGATTTTGGTTATAATAATGTCTCGTCATAAAGTAGGATACTGCTTTACTCACAATATAATTAATAATATCATATTATTGACTATTTTTTTTTTTAAAGTATAGGAGGTATTGTTGACTTGAATTCTAGCAAAGGATCACTCAAGATTTGGCATTTTGCTTCTCCTATTAACATAAATGGAATTATCAAACTTGGATTGTACAAGGACTAAGAAGATTTGATTTTGGGTGAAAATATTTAATGAATGGAAATAATGAAATTAATTTGTCAAATCAAGCAACATTTAAATAGAAAATCCCTCTTCATAATAAAATTTTCTAGAATATTTTTCAAATAATCTTTATCTAATATTTATTTTACTAGAAATAATGCATCTTTGTACTTTTAGATTCAATTATTAATTGATATTATTGAGACAATAATGTTGGCATAATTAGTGTGATTAACTTGAATAAATTAATAACATGAAAAGTGACTATAATAATATAAAATAGATTATAATAAAATTAAATGGGTTGGGAGTGTAGTGATTATGAAGAATTCTAGAATTTTTAATGAATAAAATGTGTTTAATGAATTATGTTGAAATAAGAATTTTGTTAAAACTATATTAATATTATAATGTTAGGGTAATTATGGCTATTAATTTTTATAATAAAATATGGAAATTTTGTGATGGTAATTATTATTAAATTTAATTTTAGGTTAGAAATCAATTATAATATATATATATATATATATATATATATATATATATATATATATATGCTTAGAATTTTAATGAATTTAAAAGTATTGAAAATAGTTAATATCTAGAATAGAAAGTATTGGAAAAAATAAAAAGATTCTAAGAGGTAGGGGTTTGAACTGGTGTTCATTTATTGTGTCCCAAAAGCAACAATATATAAAGAAATTAAGTATTCTATTATTTTTAAACACAATTTCATGGGACATGGATTCCATATCACTATAAAACACTTATTCATGAGAAAGAAAATTACAATAAAAAAAATAAAATTGAATTTATTTATATATTTTTTTTACTTTTTAAACTAGGCAACATTGTATTTACAGATCTGAGATATTTTATTTTACAGATACTATATACATTTGATATAGATAATATATTATCATTATTATTATTTTTCAATCTAAAATATTTTATTTTATATTAATTACCATTTTTTTCTTAAACTAATTGTAAGTAATATATTGATATAATTAAATAAATTTAAAATTTAAATTATAATTTTTGTTAGTTATGAATTATGGTTTTCAATCATTACCTGCACTCACACAATTGAGAAATTTTATTTAAATATGATAAAGATAACCATCGAAACTAATTTATATTTAAATAAACAAATAAAAATAAAAATAAAAAATCAAATAAAAAAATAAATAACCAAAACAAAATGATTAATAAAAACAAGAGAGAATACCAAATTATATAAAAACAAAAACAAGGGAGGGAATACCAAATTATGTAGTATTATTATATTATGCAAAATTCCTTGTTACCAGGAAGCAAGACTATAGAGCGTGTTATTCTTCAGCGGAGTAGAGCAGTGGCAGCAGCTACAAAGAAACAAAGAACTATCAACCCCTGTGGGCTTCTGCATCAATGGGGCCGCAAAGCAGCCTGCATAGCACACAACAATGCAGTGATTTAGGTTAAAAACCATTGAAATTAAAATAATAATAATAATAATAATCAATCATATGAAATAAATATGTATTTATGTAAAATAAAATAATAATAATAATAATTAAATAATCAAATCAATTGATTCTTAAAATTTTAAAAAAAAATGATCAACCAAAATAAAATAAAAGTAAGTAAATAAATAAATCTATCAATTAATAATGAAATGAATATGTAAAATAAAAATAATAATAATAATCAAATAATCAAATCAATTGATTCTTAAAAAACTTAAAAAGAAATGATCAACGAACAAAATAAGTAAATAAATAAAATAAAAGTAAGTAAATAAATAAATTTATCAATCAACAATGAGAAAATAAAGTAATTAATATTATTAAAAAAAAATACAAAAAATACAAAAATTAGAAACTGTGAAATTATGAGAAAAAAATCATTTTATTAGTTGTTTTAGTGTTTATTTAGGTTTGAATCAAATTGATGCAGGAGCATCCAGCTTAATTTTCATTATTTATTTGTGTGATTTAGAGGCTGATGGTTTTTGTAATTATTTTATAAATTATGTAAATTTTAAAAAATAAATTGAGAGGAAAATGTGAGTGTGAGATTTATTCTAAATATGAGTTGGAGTTGAGTTGTATAGATAGTTTAGGGATTATGAATTCCTTAAATGGAACTTAGTTGAGTCAAAAAAGGGATAAATCTATTTTAGAGTTTGGTTGAGATAATTGTGGAGAAAATCATGGATTGGAATTAATCCACAATTATGTATAAATATGAGGTTTGTGTGAGGATAGAAAGACACAGAGAATGGAATAGGACAGAGAGTGATAGAGAGAAATGGTATGAGAGTTTATGTAAAGGGGGCGAGAGCCGAGAGGCCAACAATTATAGTATTCGGCGAAAATGGTTTGAATCTAAATTTTCTTGTTATTATTATATACAAGTATCTTGTTTATGTTTGGTTCTCTCTCCTTTATATATATTTTGAGTTGAATTGAAAGTGGTTTTTATGAAGATTTAGCTGAGGTTTTTTTTGCTGAAGGACATACACACCCTTCTATGCGCTCTATTGTGATTTGTGCAGAATTTCTACATCATTTGGTATCAGAGCCCAAAGATCTTATTAATCGTGTAGCCACAGACGAGAGATGAGTGAGTGAAGTTGACAGTGTGAGTGAGTGAATGTAATCTCTGCAATTCTATATATGAAATACATGAGGTTTTAAATTGCAGGAATAGGTATGTAAATGTGCCAAACTTCGATTAGAGCAACCATAGGTTGTGTAGATGGAACATGGTGAAGGGATCAGATGATTTCAGCGTAGAGTGGTAGTCACATATTGTAAGCTGGAACACAGTTATAAATGCCGAAACTGGAGACCGATTGGACTGTGACGTGAAGACTGATTTGGAAAGCCAAATGCCATCACTGTAGATACAAATCTGAAAACATTTCTAAACGACATCGACCTTAGTAATGCATTCTTGTAAAAACACATTGTAAATCTATGGTTCTAACAATTTTATAGGTGTTGGTTGCGTTAGCAATAACACAGAGAGACGATTTTCTTTTGCAATTGATTTCAATCAGCTCACTTGGCAGTTGCAGCATCTTGACTGCTTCAACAAGCGGAATACAACACAAAATTCACTCCCTTGTGAAACGTCCCCTATATGTTAACGATTCCCTTAAAAATTGTACTGACATTTATATCAGAATACCATTTGCATTGAGGAAGCATGAAGTTAAAAATGAAATTTGTGAATCTAGGTTATAGGTCTCAAAAAATATATACTGTAGTTTTGCGTTGCTTGAAAATTAGATGTGCGAACTAAAAAAACAAAGGAAAGTAACAGTTGTATAAAATATTTATGAGACAAGTGGATGAAGCTACTACATGTACTACATATAAGCTAAGCTCGGGTGGATTTTTGGAGCCCTTTGTTACAGATCTAATGATGTTGATCGTTTTGCGTTGAGGATCAAAATTCTCTGAAGAATTGTGCGAAGAGGCCATCACACAGACTTGTCGAATGCAGTGTATTCTGGGGAAGGCAAGAGTGTAGGCAAGCTAATTATGAAGTGAATGCAAATACTTCTGCTCAAACTCTACACCAGGATCATGAACTTGGAAATATATTTTCCAAATATCAAATCCTTCATGTACATTTGAACGTGGACGTAGATGAAATGTTGGTTTTGAATGCTTCCGACATGATATTATACCGCCACTCACAGGTCGGCAAGTGCTGCTTTATCAATCTCGAACATGGAGTTTCTATCAGCGGATATTTGAGAACAAAAGAAAGAAGCTTTTAGTGCAATCAAAGAAATAATATTGTGGAAATTATTCTTATAATCTTAATTCATTCATTTTCTCTTGCAGTGCGTGGATTGTGGTTTTCAAATTTGTATAATCATATAATTCACTTGAATTCTTCGATGTCTGCGAGCAAACAAATGTTTTTATGGGAAAAAAAGTACAAAATTACAAGGGATTGGATAACCTTGTCTATAACCAGCCAACAATTGTTTTTATCCGAGAAAAAGATACAAAATTATAACGTGTGAAGGTGGAAATGTATTGTTTTTTAAATTGGTCATGTAAATTGAGAATAGTGTGATCATGAAAGAAAGCTTGGGAAGTTCTCTATGTTGAATTAATGTTTGATAAAGTGTCATCCGTATCATCAGTATCATTGATAAGATTTGGTCTAGCTATGCCATTATCTTTACAAATATTTTGATAATATTTTGCACTGCTATATATATTGATACTTTAGAAGAAGAGTTGTAGTGCGGAAGCTCAAGAACTATCGATGGGCACACTGTGAAGGTGGTAAGTCAAATGAGTTTTTATGTTATTTAAATAACGTAAAATGGATATGTAATTCAAATTGAGAAGAATAGTGCTTAAGGCCATATACACTTTATGAGCATTTCACCAAAATTCATGAGTGGGAAGAGAGATATTTTAAGAGAGATAATGAGTTAAAGATCATGATTGATCATTTCTTGTAGCACATGTGAAAGTATTCATATTGTTCTATTCAGAATATAGTGTGGTTTTTGTTGTTGCAACCGGAGAAATATGTTGATGACACCATGTTAAAAGAAAGTTTTTGAAATTTCCTATGAGAGAATTGTTTTTGGGCACTGAAGAGAGGTGGTGTTGCATGAGAACCGTCACTTCAAAGAAGGATCTGCATGGAAGTATAGGAAAATTTTCTGCGCTAAGATGATGATCGTGTTCAATAGGTTATGGTATGAAGGGCATGTGAATATTCATAGTGATAAGAACGACATAGAAGAGTGAAATCTGGAGAGTTGAAATATCGAAGAGGAGGTTTATTAAATAACCTTGAAGGGAGCATAAGGTATGATCATTCATTTCAAAGAGGTATTTTTAAATGTTGAAAATTAAATGGTTTATTTATTTTCACCATAAAATAAATCTTGGGAAAATTGGATTGCATTTCAATTTAAAGGCTAAAGTATCATGATGTAAGAATGGAGTATGAAAGAGAATTGGTGGAGTGGATATTTTACATCATGAGAATGTATTAAGGGTGGACGTTCATTGGTATATTGTATAACTTGAATTAGAGACAAAATATCCACCATTGTAATTATTGGGTCAAGCTTTGAAGTAAAATAAGATGTTAAGGTCAAATGAAAGATTTGGATAGCTTGAGTCAAGTTAAACCATTGAATTATTTGTACAAAAGGATGCATTTTTCATCCAAGATGAACAGTTGATGTCAAGTCTGGAGTCAAAGAGTCTTAAATCAAGTCAAAGGTTTGAATGTAATTGGGTGCATGATCGGCGGAGCCCGACCCCTAAAGAGTTTGGTCATTGTAACGCAAGAATTATTGCAGTTGTTTTTGCACCAAAGAGGAGCAAGAGAGTTTCCAAAAATGATTCCAAGACAAAGAACCGAAAGATACCAAGCGCCGGGAAAGAACTTGTATTGTTGGATAGCATGTATAAAGACTTTTGGAAAGGGGATTGACGTAAATCCACAAGTTAACAGATGGAGTTCACAAAGGAGGAGAAGATGACTGATGATATACATTTCAGAGGTTCTGAGAAATATCTCAACCGAAGAAAGAAGAAAGAAAATGCCAAGGCAAATGGCATATGTAAGCAGTTGACTGATGAAGAGTATGAGAGGGAGAAAGCTGTGATAACAGTTCACCTTGAGCAATTGATGGAATTGTTGCAGAGAAACAAGAAAGACCAGAGACATGGTTGGACCATGAGGAAGAAAGTGAAATGGCAAAGGCTACATGCAAAGAGGGTACAACAGGTAAACATGCAGTTGACAGAAGAGTTGAGAAAGCTTGAGCAGATGATGAGTGTGAAATTGAGATGTGAAGAACTCAGAGAGGCTGAGATGAAAATGGAAGTTTCCATTTGTGGCCTAGAATAGGGTGAAATTCTGGGTAAAGAGATCAATGAGAAATATCTCATGGACTATTGGAATAGTTCAAAAGAATTTGAAGATGTGTTGACAAGAAAAGAAAATGAGGCTATGAAGCCTTGTATTTTTAAATCTCATAGTTTGTGTATGTTTGCAGGATGTGCAGAAGATGGTGGACAGTCTGGTGAAACTGTCACAGAGATGAATGAAACTCTTGAGGTGAAGCATGATGGAGAATGCCTTTTAGAGGAGGAAGGTACTGATTTCTTGCAGCAGAAGGAATTCATAGATGAGTTCTTGTTTGGTGTAAGACAACCAATTGAAGTTGTTATGGAGCAGAAACATAATGAAAATGTTGAAGTGATATTCCAAGGAGTTAAACAAATGAATTTGTTTAATGAAATTGATGAAATTTTTTTGCAATGTGATGATACAAAAAATAGAATAACTTAGGAGGATTGTCAGAAGAAGAATGAAACTAAGAAAGAAGGTGTGATGAAATGTTGGAAAGATTTCACATGGAAATAGAATTCTTGGAAATATGGATCAGGGAACCTGAAGGAGAAATGAAGCTTGCAGAACTTGATAAAGAAGAGATTGCAGTTGCCGTGCATGATAGGGATGAAATGTTTCTAACATTTATAGAGTTAAGTGAATTTTTTAACTCTTCAAATAATGATGTGGCTGTAGATACAGAAGGCAACATTAATAAATATAATTTTGAAATCATATAAATTGAGGTGAAAGTATTTGAAGATGAGATGAAAGATCAGGAGCAGCAAGAAAGTTATGTCCTTAGAGACATAAAGGAAACAGAACTATTGATCCAACAAGATAAAGATGAAAGCAACGAGAAATTCCAAAGAGGATTTACTGAAATCTAGAAAGTATATGATGGGAGATTGGTGTTTGAAGCATCAAAAGAGGGTGAAAGTTCTTATCTTTTTAAAACTAATAATTTGTTGATGAGTGTAGGTACAACACCCAATGAGAAATTTGTTACTATAGGAGCAATCAATGACTACAGTTGTGATCAAGGAGATGTTCTTGATTATTCTTCATTTCAGGAAGTTGAATGTTCAGCAAAATTGGAGACGGAAGCATCAAACAAAGAGGAATTACTGCGAGGAATTGGCGAATGAAATTGTTGGAGAGGTCGATGGAATGCGCTTGCTAGAATGAGTGATGTTGATGAACAACCAGTTCGAGATTCTTTCAAAGTTTGGAAACCAGAAGAATGGGTATCAGTGATTCTATAAAATTCTGTAATTTTCGAAATAAAGATGATGTGGTATGGAAAAGCGAGAGTTACATTCAATAGCATTCTGAAAATACTATTCTGGAAATTCTGTGCAAATTTACAAAATGGAGTTGATACTTTAAAAGACCAATGACAAAACAGAGTTTGGAATCCTGGAGGGAGAAAGTTATTTGAGACTTGTGGTTGTCACATTATTACAGAAAAGTGACAGACCTCATAGACAGGAGTCTATGGAAACTTCTCTACATGGGGAGTCTGATGCAGGAGCATCGGGCTTAATTTTCATTATTTATTTTTGTGATTTAGGGGGTGATGGTTTTTGTAATTATTTTATAAATTATTTACATTTTAAAAAATAAATTGAGGAAAATGTGAGTGTGATATTTATTGTAAATATTCTCTTAATTAATTGAGAATATGAATTGGAGTTGAGTTGTATAGATAGTTTAGGGATTATGAATTCCTTAAATGGAACTTAGTTGAGTCAAAAAAGGGATAATTCTATTTTAGAGTTTGGTTGAGATAGTTGTGGAAGAAATCATGGATTGGGATTAATCCACAATTATGTATAAATATGAGGTTTGTGTGTGGATAGAAAGACACAGAGAATGGAATAGGACAGAGAGTGATAGAGAGAAATGGTGTGAGAGTTTATGTAAAGGGGGCGAGAGCCCAGAGGCCAAGAATTGTAATATTCGGCCAAAATGGTTTGAATCTACATTTTCTTGTTATTATTCTATGCCGGTATCTTGTTTATGTTTGGTTCTCTCTCCTTTATATATATTTTGAGTTTAATTGAAAGTGGTTTTTATGAAGATTTAGCTAAGGATTTTCTTGCTGAAGGACATACACAGCCTTCTATGTGCTCTACTCTGATTTGTGCAGAATCTCTGCATCACAAATATTATTTATTAAGTTTGACTACTTATTATTTTTAAGTTTTTAGAATTAATTGTTTTGATTATTTAAATTTAACCCATGTATATTATTTTTATTTTGTTTATTGTTTATTTTTTTTATTATTTAAAACTTGACATAAATATTATTTTTATTTTACATATTCATTTCATAATTTTGTTTTTTTTTCATTAATTTATTTTACATAATAAATATTAAAAGTTGTATTCTAACAATTATTTACAAAAATTAAAATATTATTTATTAATATTTAATATTCATTTAGTCAAATCCTAAAAAACGCTCTCTTGAAAAGCCTCCACAAATCTACTCATGTGATTTTTAATTAATTTTGTTGGCTTTTCATAATAATATCCTTTCATCCATTATGTATTTTTAATACTAATACACAACGATTACCCATAACTAAAAGTCAATAACAATTTCATTTAAATTCAATAATAATTAAGTTTAAACTCTTAATTAATATTAATATTTTATATTTTTAATGGTATAAAATGTCATAGTATAATTTATAAAAAAAATGATTTTTTGAGTGGAATCCCACCATACAATCTCAAGAAAAATTGTGATTTTTTTGTGATTCATTTTGACATATATTTTTGAATGCATCAATACATTACCACACTAAAACAAAATAATAAGTAAACTATTATTTTACATTAAAATTTAACTATTGTTTAGATATATATATATATATATGTGTGTGTATATGTAACCTGCTAAGCTAATAAAAAAAACCTATAAATATCCCTAACATAAATAAATAAAATTATATGTAAAAGATACATTAATTTAAATAAAATAATAATGGTTGTTTAATAAGAATATAAATATATAATAATAAATGTATATAATTTATGAAAGTTTTGTGTTTTATAAATTAGAAAGAAAAAAGAAAAATTGACAGTTGCGTTTGGTATTAACTAGTTGTTAACTAGTAAAATGAGATTTTATTATTGTTTTAAAGAAAGACTGAAACATTTAATGTTTCTGGAAAATTTTATTTTCTTTGTTGTTAATATGAAAAATAAAATTGGTTATCGAAAAATAGTTCCATAAAAAGAAAAAAGGCTGATGGTAAAAGTATTGCAAGAACTGGGAGGTGGTTGGACAGTTTGAACAGATACTTGTTCCTCCGAGGATAAGAGGCATATCCTGGTGAGGAATGGGGGTTATATTCATGGACTAAGGAAGAGAGTGGAGAATTTCTTGAGGTGGTAGAGACCTGTCGAAATCACTCAGCGTTCCTGAAAATTTCTGGTACTGACTTGACTAGGAGTCCTATGGTAATAACAGAAAATATTGTCAACCTATACTTCTCAAGTGTGGAGCACAGGGGAAAGAGAAGGACGTAATCGCCTCTCTTAATGGTGTGGTGGACAACATGAAGAAATTGCACATTAAAATAAGTAACTGTGCATTTTAGTACTTTAAAACAGGAAAGATATTAAAGAATTGTTACAGAGTTAAGAGTAAGCTAGTACCAAATAAACCACTCTATGTGTTACTATTGTATGAGAAGAATATTTCTGAATGTTTTTATGAATTAGAAACTAAATTATGAGTCCTGTAAAATTATAAGTGAACTCTATAGAATTTCTTTTGAGTACGATGAAAATGACTGCAAAAGGAAACTGTTGTAAAAGAAAGTTGTACATAGTCACCTATATTATTATCTGGATAATCTTAACTTAGGAAATAGTAGAATTTCCATTGCATGGGATAGAAAATATTGTAGATATGTGAAAATTGCAACAACCAGTGAAAGAAATAATTAAGCCACCGAAAAAATTGTAAAACAGTAAAATTCGAGGCAAATCAATCGAACTTTAGAAACATGTCAATCTAAAACATAGAATAGTAAACTATTGGTTCTAGGTATGAGGCAGAGCCTCAACCTAGAACACTTTGCTTACCCAATTCGACTATACACTAATAGACTTCAAAGTGGTCCGGTCACCTGAGCTATCTTAATAAAACCCCTGTTGTGGTAAATCTTAATGATGAAAGAATAATATTAACTGTACAGGGGTAAAGAGTTCTTTATCTAAAAACTAAACATCCGTCGTATAAGAATAATCAAGCAACTAGATTTTCATTTAAATATATACAAAGAGATGCAAATTACTGAATTGGACAAAGGCTCAGCGAACAATAAATTAAACGGAAATCACTAACCATACTTAAGTGGTTTTCTTTGAGAAATAGATAACCATGAAACCATAGATGCTAAATACATCAGGAAACTGATTTCCAAATAAATAAATATCTATTGCATGAATAAATCAAGTACAAAATGAACGGAAAATATGGACGTTCATATATATTCCAACCTTCAAAATTCGTATTAAACCATAGAAGTTCGGGAAAATTCCTACCGAGACCAAAAGGGAATGGTTTGAAGGAAAACCCACTTGAAAATAGTACTGAAAATGAAATTAAGCATAACTTTGTAATATTATAGAATTCAAAAGAAAAACATCGATTTCGGCTCTTATGAGCTAATTCGAGAACCACTATGTAAATAAAAGGATTCTACAAAATTTTGAAGTCCATTAATTTAACAGAAGTGCGGTAATCATGTCGACGCGCTTGCAGACAAGGGAATGTCGGCAATGGAATACCTGGAAGAGAAATGGGTAACGGTTAGCTGAGAGTATCATTCAATAAATAGCTAGACCCTGCTTTGACAAGAGGGTACCTGTAAAACCCAAAAGACACAAAACGTGAATGAGTTATTGAAGTTAATCCAGGAGTAATACTTAAACTAAACTTCGAAGAAAAATGAGAATATGTAACCATATTTAATTGTAAACAAGTGAATCTTCAACCATTTTTTCCAAACACCAAGCCAAGTTGCGTACTGTTGAAGCCCCGAAAATCGGGTCTTACAACAAGGGGGATACCCACCCGGTCTGGACCTTGGTTAGCAGCTCCTTTTCCGTTTGGTGTAGTGGGTCCGACTAGGGATAATGGGACCAGTTTCCCAATATGTGTGTGTGTGTTGAGAATTGATATTTCTTTTCTAAAATCTCCTAAGTGAAATGCTTTTATTCTATTTCTAATCTAATCATATGAAAATTGTATTCTAATTTAAACAGAAATATCTAATTCTAAACTATCACGAGATGTAATATTTTTGTTTATGCGATCTAAAATGATTTCGAATAACAATTGGTAATAAAGATCATTCAACTGTTATAAGAAAAGAATTCAATAAAAATAAACCACTTCATATAAAAAGTTAGATGAAACAGTTGTGAAAAACATATCGCATAATAAGCTATTCATATATTAAGCACAAATAAATAGCTATCACCGTACAAAAGTGCCAAATGATAACTCAAGTATTCAAGCATCAACATATAAACAACTGAACATAAATATCACTTTAACACAAGGCAGAAATAGTTAAGAGATAAAAGTACCATTTATAACTAGTTCTACACATGAGCTTCAAGCAATAATGACTTATCTCTTCTTAATTCAACATCCACTAAGAGTACAAAAGTGAAACATCAGTAGTAGATATTAAACGTAGATATCAATAAATCCTGTTCCATTCATTCATCAAAACCTCCTTGGAGAGTGCAAAAGTGCATGTTCTGAGGACAAGTTTTTGACAAATTTCAGGACCCTTCTCTAAATGCATGAGAAGGGTTTAAATACTACTAACTAAATATAAAAATAACTTATTACAAAAATTTAGGATATGGTTTAAATGACCGTCCTTTTTCTAAGCAAAAATAAAGAAAAACTAATATTAAATCTAAAAATAAAAACTATCAACTAACTACTTGTGAATCTGGTCTTTGAAATTGTAAGCATCTAGCATCGATTTGAGAAGAACAGGTTGGCCAACTTCAGATTTTAATTTCCTTGTGAAAACAACATCGGCAAGTGCTGGCACTATCTTCTTAGCAGAATTAATGATACAATTGAGAGCCATGCATTGGCTGTGTGGTTTTACCAGACATGCCCAGTAAGAATCCCAATTTAACTTTGTTAATCCTTTAATCGATTCTTCCTTTTCTTCAGCTTTATGTTTCCACTCTGTTTGCAGTTTCTATGCTTGTGGTAGGTATCCTGGAATAGTTTCTGAAATTAAATGTGCCTTGTGCAAATTCTCATTTACACAATCAATAATATTACTCGCTGCTATGGCTGCCTTCTCCGCTGCTTGTTCTGCATTCTTGATCTGTGCATCCCAATTATTGAAGAGAATTTCTTTATGACTGCCATTGATGATTGGTGCTCCTACTCTTTTTCCCTCTTCTGTCTCTTGCCAAGCCAAATAGTTAGTAACTCTTTCATTAGTTAAATCGTAATCATGTCGTAATTCTACGACATGATTAGTGATTTTATCACTTTCTTCACAAAAAGAGTTCCATTGTGAGATTTTCTGTAATAATATATCCTGTTGTTGCATTAGGTGATTATTCAAGGAAATAGACTCTGTGATAAACTCTGTGAGCTTGGGTTCATCTTTTTGCATCTCTTGCATAACTTGCAATTGCTTCTCTTTTTCAGCCAAATTATTCTGATATCCAACTTGCATTTATTGAAATTCTTGTTGTAATTTTTCAAGTTGTCTTTGCGCTTCACTGTTAGCATTGGCCTGTTGTAGTTGTTGTTGCAGAACCTGTATTTGATCTTCTTTTTCATTCAATAATTTTTGTACCTCAGATCCTTTATCGATGGATGGAGAGGCATAAGCTCCTGTCATCTGAGATAATTTAGTAAGATTTTCAGTTGGATTAGTAGTAGGATCTTTCCATAAAACATCCAATTGTTCTGCATCAGTATAGAGCACACTTTCTAATTTCATTTTCTTCCTTTGTTTTCTTACTACTGCTTATATTGTGGACTATAGAATATATCCAGAGGAGGAATTTCCTCTATTTTAAGTACAAGCTCAGAGGAGGGAGTAATGGGGATGTGTTATGTTTCTGTGACCTTACCACTTAAACCTTTTGTTGTCTGTACAGGGGTCTGTATGTTCTGTCCTTCAATATTAATCAATTCATTAAATGTTTCCCATTCCTTGTCTAACTCAATCCTGACTGATGGTTGTTGTACATTGCGATGGGAAATATTTAACTATAGAGTGGTTGAAATATGTTGTTGAGAGAGTTCTTTTGACTGGGCAGTATCCTTTACTGACCATTCACTTTTATCTTAGTCATTATCAAACTTTTTAGAGTGTGCAGAGGTTTCTTTTCCGGACTTTGACTTAGATTTATCTGTAGCTGAACTTCCACTTAGACTGACACTAGGAGTTGGTTCCCTTGCGGGTTCCAAGCGCAAATTATCCAAAGGAATAGTGGTCAACCTCCTTTCTCTGTACATCTTAAACTCTTGGAATTCTTCTGGAGAAAAATGTGTTTGAGCTGAATGTAGAATCTCTTTGAATGTGCATTTTTTTTGGAACAAATCATCAAAAATATCCTCTACTCCAGAAAATATCCTTACCTTCACTGCAGTGGTGAAATTCTTAACAACATCATATGGGTCGAATAGCCTTCTTGAAAACTTGAATAATTGTAAACATGTAATATTGTTTACTTCTTTAAATGCATGACCAACATCAAATAATGAAAATGCTCCGCAGGCCACAGGAAATTGTGGCCAGATGGCCTTCTTTTTATCCTTTAAATGCTTGGTCAAACCTCCCTCTCCGCAGGTTTGATACGCAATTTCCCGGGCCAGGAGTTTATCCGGAACATACAAAGGTAAAACATGAGGAGAAGCAGAACTTCCAAAAACCCTAACATAGGTAAACAATTCTTCTCCAAACCATCTTGTGACAGGGAGAATGTCTACTTCTGCTTCAGGAGAGAATCTTGGAGCATCCTTATTATACAACATTCTGTACAGGGGCAACATTATGCCATGGAAAATCTTGTAAAAATGGGGAATGAACTTTGAATCCCACAATTCCTTGTGATAAACATGAATGGGTAGGGGATCATGAATTTTCCATTACCAACCCATTAAAGGAAACTTAGAAACATAACAGATTGAATCCATTACATAAGCAGCAAGGTAAAAAGGAGGATAAATCCTCTGAGAGATAGTTCGTTTAGATTGGTAATTGAAAATAGCCATGGCTAAGTTATCAGACAAAATCTTAGCCCAGTCTACAATGGTAGCATTAACAGCAGCATTCAACAACGGTAACCATTCAGGTGAAAACTTATTAATGTCAGGCTTCCCAAAACACCTACATAGCATAGCAGCAGCAAAACAATACGGAGAAGTGACAGAACTAGTACTATACATACCGTATTTATCTTTCTTCAGTGGTTCGTCTCTTCTGGACCATTCCTTGGTGAATTCTGCTAGGTTTGCATTTTCTTTGGAAAACTTTTCTATAAACTGTTTGTTGTAAGTTGCCTGTGGCTCCGGTAAATGATACATAAGCCTCAAATATTCTGGAGTAAATGAGCCAATGAGATCTTGCCCCTGAGTCTTGAACTGTCTGTCCGTAATATCAGTGCTATCCAGCACCCATTTCACCATGTCTGTATATGGGAGAACTTTCGATCTTGCTTCTATCCGGTGCAAAAATGAACAAGCCAGCTCTGTAAGAGATGCTTCAGAAGAACCAACTGATCCTGCAGTAGCCGAAACATCCATTACTCTGGGGTTTTCTTCTTCGAGCAGATTATGCATACCATCCCAAGTAGTGATACCAGTGTCTTTGTTGCAGGCAGTGTCTGTGTACAAGGACGCCATCTCTTTACTTTCAAAACTTGGAGCTTTGTCTTTCTTTCCCATAATACTTTGAATATCGCTTTGTATAATCCTCTGTTCTTCGTGCCTGCAGTTTACGAATTAAGTGAGAATAATGATATGAGAAAGGTGATGGGATAGTTTTAAATGCTG
Source organism: Pinus albicaulis (assembly GCA_034641835.2). NCBI lineage: Eukaryota > Viridiplantae > Streptophyta > Pinopsida > Pinales > Pinaceae > Pinus > Pinus albicaulis. The sequence goes on from CM076580.1 coordinate 342,711,466, forward strand.
GAGGCATATAAAATATATCGTCTTACATGAAATAAATCTGAAACCATTCTCCATTAATAAATGACTATCAATTCATTAATTTAACATTTAAGCGCATAATGGGGTTTCGATTTATGGAGAAGATTTTCTTCGTACAACGAGCCTTAAGAATCTGCAATAATGCGATCTGCAATTTTCTTCGGAATATTACAATATCGCAATATCACAGATCGCAATCTCACAAAAAGCAATCTTCGAAAATCGCAATCTTGTAAATCGCGCAATATTGTAACATCGGGAAATCGCAATATCGCAATATCGCAAGATACAACATATGACAAACATCCGTTAGTGTATTTTCTGCGAAATGCGATTTGCGATATATGTTATCGCACATCGGTGATTTGAGGTTTCTCAGCATAAAATATGATATTTGAAACTTGCGATGTGATGAATTTTCTTTTGGCGTGTAGTTTCGTATCACACTTTTAAAATTCCGCCTGTAAAGAGGCATGCATTACCCTATTGCGATGCGATATTTCTCAAAGAATGATTTTATTCTATACTATCATAAAACTTAAGCCTTTTTAAAGATTTTTCAAGGAATTTTCCTAAGTTTATGATAGTAAGTTTTATTGAAAAAGGAAAAACAAGCACTAAATGATTTTTTGGATTTTTTGACTAAGGGTCCTCACTTATTTAGTATTATTACTAATACTAAATAAGAAGGGGGGTTGTTGCTGGCCACAACAATTGGCGATTCACTTAGAAGAACCAGTTATCTCTGCTTTTCTTTTGAATTTTCTAAACTTTTCAAAATAGAAAATTTTTCAGAAAATCAAACTTTATTATAAAAAGACAAAGAACATTATGCTTTTATCTATTAATGATATTTCATTTCTTCTATGTTCAACTTTGAGTATTTACTTCCTCAAGCTAGTATTTGTGTCTACATTTGTCATTACTTGGTTTATAAAGATAAAAACAAAGGCTTCTCTGTAAATCAGTTTTAAATATGCTCATTTTTCATAGGTAGAGCCACTGCTACCAGCAGGCATTTATAGCCTCGACAAGGTTACCTATTACCCAGTAATGATCCTTTGTCCTACTTAGAGAAATATACAATTTTTAAAGACAAATCCATATTCACACTTATTGCTTCTATTTTTCTCTTTTATCCTTAAAGAACAATGTCTTGGTTTGGTAGCCAATTTATGACAATGCCATTCACTTGATTTATAACTTTGTTGAACAAGCTAGCTCGTGATGAGACCCCTTGTCTTTTGATTGCAACAATCTTGAGTCATTTCCCTGTTGTGGTACGCAGTATTGGAAAAGTTAGCAAGCTATAATATATATGATCATGGTAAGTCGGCTCGTGATGAGACCTCTTACTCTTTAAGTTAAAAGTGTATCATTGGATTATTCCCTGAACATTGTAATTTTCTAAGTGGGGAGGAAGTCATTGTTTCCTTAAGATAGCTCTGGACGACAATGGTAGAGTTTTTGGAAAGAAATTTTCTACAAAGAATCTTCGTTTTGTTATTGATACATTTCATTGAACTGATATAAAACAATTTCCCACTAAAGGTCGTTTTTTATCAAAATTTATAAAAGTTGAAACTAATATCATTTCCAGGCCTAAAGATTTTAACTGTATCTTTGAATAATAATGATCAATTTTCTAGAAGAATTTTATTTATATAAGTGAAAAAACAAAATCCAACAGAGAATTTGTATCTTTTTTTGTGAATTCCAAAATGTAACCATTAACAACTGGTTTTTTTATGAAAAACAAAGAAAACTAATATACAAAATAGAAGAATATTCTTCTATGGAAAATATTTTTTGAGGATCTGTCCATTAACAGGTAAAGAGTCTCTTTTTCCTGTTAAATCCTGTAACATAAAAGTAGATGGACCTATGATTTCTGCAATTTGGAAAGGACCAAGCCACATTCGTTGAAATTTTGTATGTTTCCCTTTTTCCTCATGAGCCTTGTCCCATTTTAAAACAAGATCTCCAACTTGAAAGTATTTTCTGGTTATCATGTTTGAATCAAAAGAAGCTTTCCCTAACGCTTGGTGATGAGCATGAGTTACTTTGGCCTTTTCTCGTTGTTCTTCTAGCTTAATTATTTCCATCTGCCTTAGTTGTAAGGAAGAAGTTGGTGCTTCATCAATATACTGAACTAAGGCTAAAGAAGGAATTGCTAGATGAGTTGGAAGAACCACTTCTTTCCCATAAACTAAATTAAAGGGAGAAGTGCCAATGGAGGCTTTCTGTGTTATTCAGTCTGCCCATAAAGCATATATTAAAGACTTATGCCAATTTTTATGATTTTGATCAATGGTTCGCTTAATGATTATGATTAAGTTTTTATTTGTGGATTCAGCTAACCCATTTTCCTGTGGATAATAATTGGCAGAGTATTTAAGTTTGAAACCTCTCTTGAGTGCAAATTCAGTCATAGCATTACCAGAAAAATACGATGCATTATCAAACATTAAAGCAGAAGGTAAACCAAACCTGGTGATTATGAACTGATCTATGAACTCGATGATGTGCTCGGAATTAGCAGTCTTAAGAGGGATTGCTTCTACCCATTTCGTAAAATAATCAGTTGTTGTAATGATATACCTATGTTGCTTAGAAGAGTGAGGAACGATCTCACCTATTATGTCTAATCCCCATTGATCAAAAGGTTTCTCAATGTTGACTGGTTGTAATGGCAATGATGGTTTCTTTTGTCTCCCGGTAGTGGTTTGACAGACTTGACATTTCCTTACGTAGCTATGTGAATCTTTGAATAATGTGGGCCAGTAATAGCCTGTGCGAATAATTTTATGTGCAGTAGCATCTCCAGCATAATGTCCACCTGCTGGCCCATCGTGAAGTTCTTGCAAGACTTTTTCAGCTTCAGATTTCTCAAGACATCTTAGAAAAACATAATCATAATTTATTCTAAAAAGAACATCATTCACAAGCTGATATTGTTTAGACTTCAACCTTAGAGCTCTTTTCTTGGTGTAATCGAGATTTGGAGGAGCATATCCATTATTTAGATAAAAAATGATATCAGCATATAATGATTCAACATCGTTTAGGCTTACCTCATACGTTTGTATCTCTGCAGATGGATCTTCAGAAATAAGTGATGCCCCAGCTAGTATTTTGCAAAAGCCTTGACCTCTTACAATATTTGCTGGTTTGATTTCTACATCATATTCTTGTAAGGCAGTAACCCAATTGGCTCTTTTCTCACCCACATCTTTCTGGACTTAAAGATTTCTTACCGCTGGAAACAGTACTATGATTTTTGTATGGGTTTTAAGTAAAAAGGGTCTGAAATATTTAATTGCTTTGAAAACAACATAAGCTTGTTTCTCCACATCTGAATAATTCAACTCAGCTCCCTGTAAATTTGAACTGAAAAAATAAATTGGGGCTTCTGCCTTATCTTGATTTGCTTGAGTGAGTATCGCAGCATAAGACTTATCAAAGGCAAATGTATACAAAATAAAATGATTGAAAAAAATTGGAGTTGCTAAAGATGGAGCATTAATAATTGCTTGTTTGATCAGATTGAATGCCTCATATTTGTTTTGGCCCCATTTGAAATTGGAATTCTTTTTAATCATTGCTTGTAAAGGAGATACAATTCTTGAAAAATCTGGCACAAATCTCTTTACAAAATTAATCTGACCAAGGAAAGATTGCATAGCTTTCTTGTTGTGAGGTAAGGATATTTCAGAAATATCCTTTATTCTATTAGGATCAATATGAATTCTAGATTTTGACACTATGAATCCAAGAATTTTTCCTTCACTTAATGCAAAAAAGGATTTTTTTGGGTTAAGTGAAATTCCATACCTTTGACAACGTTGGAAGATCTGCTTCAAATCTCTAAGATGATTGCTTCGTTTATTAGAATATACAGTTATATCATCCAAATAGATTACCACTGATTTGTTAACTAATCCCTTGAAAGCGATGTCCATGGCTCTTTGAAATGTGGCACCAGCGTTGATCAGACCAAAAGGCATCTTTTGATATGCATAAGTGCCCCATTTGGTTCTAAATGTAGTTTTCAATTGATCATCAGGATGAACCAACACTTGGTTGTAACCATAGAAACCATCTAAGAAAGACATTAATTCTGATCCTGCAACTACCTGGAATATTTGCTCCATACGAGGCAAAGGGAAATTATCTTTTTGGCAGGCTTTGTTAAGATTTCGAAAGTCAATGCAAATTCTGATATCTCCGTTCTTCTTTCTAACAGGAACCATGTTGGAAACCCATTTATAATGTCAAATGGGAAAAATAATCTTGGCTTTCAATAACTTATTGAGTTTAGATTTGATTTGATTTTCTAGATTGGGATGGATCTTTCTCAACTTTTGTTGGACAGGTTTTTCATCATTTATCATTGGGATAGTATGTTGGATGATAGAAGTGTCATAAGTTTTGAGTTCATCATAGTTCCAAGCAAAGACACTTTTATATTGTTTCAAAAGACGAACATACGCTAATTTTTCCTCAGGAGCTAGACCAAGGCCTAGGTTGATATTATGTGGTTTGGTATCAGTTCCTAGATTTACTAATTCATAATTCAGAGTTGAACTTTGCAATTTTGAATTGGTAGATCTTTTGAATCGATCTTTTAAATCATAAAGGTCTTCTAACTTGACTACTGACTTTGGCATAGCATTATTAGTGCTATCTTGTTGCAATTGTATGTCATGTTGGTCCTCATCAATTATCTGATTAGTGTAAGATCCTTCAGATGTGAGAAAGCTTACAATATCGGGATCATCATTGAAAATCCTCCAATTAGTAATGTTATCAGGAATCGAGAGTCTAAAGATTAATTCGATTGAATATCGATGAGGGCTATAGTCTTCTGAGGGAATGAGTTTGGAAGCTACATTGGCTAGAAGGTCTGCACTAGCATTCGGGATTCTGGGAATTGATGAAATATTGAATGCTATAAAATGTTCAGTCAAATCTTGAACTAAAGATTGATAATGATTTAAATGACCTGATAAACAATGTATAGTATTGCGTACCTGTTTGATTACAATTTCAGAATCTCCGAAAACTTGTAGATATTTGATGTCTAATCCGATTGCTTTGTATAATCCTTGGACTAAAGCCTCGTATTCTATGGTATTATTGGTACAATCGAACTTGAGTCTACAAGTTAACATAATTTTGTTTCCCTCTGGACTAACCAACACGCACCCTGCTCCTGCTCCTTCATTAGACTTAGAACCATCAAAAAATAATTTCCAAAATAAAGATTTATTTATAGGAGTATCTACAAAATTAATGCATTTAGAACTATCTGTTTGAGAAAAAATTTCTATTTGAGATAAAACAGAATGTTCTAAGTAAGGTGAAGTATGAGCATTGAAATTTCCTAAGAAAGAATCAACTGAATAATTTCCAATGATATTATTGTTGTATGCAATCGGTTCATTTTCTCCTTCCAATTCTGTTACTATGTACTTCTAATGTCTCTCTTGTTCAACCTTTATCTGATTTGGTTTACCATTGTAAGGAAGCCACATGTGCGACCAATCAGTTGCAAAGTATCCATGAAGTTTTTCTGACCAATCTCTGCTAAGAATTAAGCCATAAAATTCTGGAATATCTGCAACTAAAATATCAATAACTTGACATACCTTTGGATTAGATAACAGCCTTATGGTAACCTGATTTAATTCGTCAATCACTTCAACTTGCGATCGATCTAGCTGCACTATGCGCACAGCAGATTTTTGTGGTTGAATATTCAACTTTGCACATACTGATTTTGGTAGAATATTAGATGAAGCTCCAAAATCCACTAAACAATTATGCAAATTTTTATTGAAAACTTCATAAGTAAGAAGAAATGGAGGAGTATGAGATCTCGACCTTCCTCCAATTAAAGCGATATTTTCAAGATCAACTTTACTAATCGAATTAGTTGGAGGTCTTCCCATTTCATTGGAAGCTTGCAAGATTACTGGATCGGGCAAAGGTTTTTTTGGTACAACATGTAATTCTTTCAAAAGTACCTTTTTCTGGTGTTTTAACTTGTTCAATTCATAAAAAGTGATATTAGCCCTAGTCTTCTTCATGTCTTCTATGATATTATACTCCATTTCATCCAGAACAATCAGTGTTCTTGATGGAGTTGATGAATCTGTTTGGACTGGGCTGGTTTGAATTGATTTAGATGTTGTTTTCTTGGGTGCAACTTTATCCTTAGTCATTGAGCTTGCACTCTTTGGCTTAGGAGTAGGTTGAGGAGGATCAAGTTGATTTCTACTTCGAGTGCTAACCAGGGATGCTTCTTGATCTTCCTCATATGGGAGGATGAAATCCCACATACCTTGTACTTCTATAACTTCTTCTTCATCGGTAGTTTCTTCAGTAATAGTCTCTTCTTCATCTTCTTCTGATTCAGCATTTGTAATAGCATTTGGCAGTTTTGAATCAGTTGAAGGGTTTCTTCTAAAAGGCTTAAACGGATTTTTAGAAGATGTTTCTGCCACTTGTTTCTTGATATCAACCATTTCATTGGACATGGTTTTCAAAACTTTCTACAATCCTTCTAAATCAAATGGATCTTTCGATTGTTTTTTCTTGGGGTCTTCCTTAAAAGTAACCTTCTTAGATTTTCGTTCTTCTATCGCATTTTTCTTTTCTAAAGCAATGATACATTTCTCTACTGCTATTGCTTCCTTCATATTGTCTGCTAAAGTTGTTTTGTTAGCCTTGTCAACGAAAATTGCTATGTTTGATGGTAAAGCAGAAATGTACCATTCACTTCGCACTTCTTCGCTAGGCTTTGAAGCAGTAGGAATTTTGTTTAACAGTTTATTGAAACGTGAATTGAAATCCTTGATAGGTTCTTTTGACTCATCCCTAAGATTAGATAGGTCATTGATCAATGTTGATATAGACCTGTCATCACCAAACTTAGTCAAAAATTGATCTTGAAAGATATCCCAACTAGTGATAGATCCAGATGGTAATGAGAAATACCATGATCCAGCTGCTCCTTGTAGAGTATAGGGAAAAAGTTGGACGACAGAATCTTCATTAGTAACTCCATTGAGATTTATGGACAACATAAAGTTGTTTATATGTTCTTCTACTAGCATGTCTGCTTCAGGATTAAATTTAGGCAGCCATTTTTTAGGATGGGCCGGTATTTGACTCAAGGGTGCAGGCATTAAGACCGCCCCTGGATTATTCCATGGTTTTTGGGCCATTGCTGAACTAATAACAAAGGAAAGTGCAGAAGATGATCCTTGCGATTGGGAAGATGAAGATATTATGATTCCCGATGTTTGAGAAGGAGATGTGGAAGTTTGAGTGGACTGATGGACAGTAATCTGAAGTGGAGGGGTGGATGGTTGACTTTGCGGTGAAGAGGTTGAGATGGATAATGATGATGAAAGAGTCTCACTATCAGACCCTTTAGGTGATTTCCTTTCTCTCTTCCTTGTAGGTAGAGGTAACTCAGTTGGCTGAATGCCAAGCTTTTCACTCTGTAATTTGGTGAGAGGATAAGCAGGGTTATATTGCGAAGTCACACTGCCTTGAGACATATCAGACCTTTGAGGTGATATTGAAAATCATTGAAGTTTATGAATCAAAGATTCAACTTCAGGAGGTTCAATAGCAGATTCATCTGAAAAGTCAGGATTAGTAGCAGTGGCTAATGTTCTTTCGACTTCTGGCTCTAGATTTAAAGATTCTAAGTGCAATGGAGAAGTCGAAGAAGATGGTGAGGGTGATTTACTCTCAGAATAGTATTTAGATTTAGATTTACTTGCCATTCATAGTTCGGGGCCCTCCTTCTAGCGCCAAATATGTTGCAGCCCCGAAAATCGGATCTTACAACAAGGGGGATACCCACCCGGTCCGGACCTTGGTTAGCTGCTCCTTTTCTGTTTGGTGTAGTGGCTCTGACTGGGGATAATGGGACTAGTTTCCCAATATGTGTGTGTGTGTTGAGAATTGATACTTCTTTTATAAAATCTCCTAAGTGAAATGCTTTTATTCTATTTCTAATCTAATCATATGCAAATTGTATTCTAATTTAAACAGAAATATCTAATTCTAAACTATCCAGGGATGTAATCTTTCGGTTTATGCGATCTAAAATGATTTCGAATAATAATAGGTAATAAAGATCATTCAACTATTATAAGAAAAGAATTCAATAAAAATAAACCACTTCATATAAAAAGTTAGATGAAACAGTTTTGAAAAGTATATCGCATAATAAGCTATTCATATATTAAGCACAAATAAATAGCTATCACCGTACAAAAGTGCCAAATGATAACTCAAGTATTCAAGCATCAACATATAAACAACTGAACATAAATATCACTTTAACACAAGGCATAAATAGTTAAGAGATAAAAGTACCATTTATAACTAGTTCTACACACGAGCTTCAAGCAATAATGACTTATCTCTTCTTAATTCAACATCCACTAAGAGTAAAAAAGTGCAACATCAGTAGCAGATATTAAACGTAGATATCAATAAATCCTGTTCCATTCATTCATCAAAACCTCCTCGGAGGGAGAAAAAGTGCATGTTCTGAGGACAATTTTTTGACAAATTTCAGGACCCTTCTTTAAATGCATGAGAAGGGTTTAAATACTACTAACTAAATCTAAAAATAACTTATTACAAAAATTTAGGATACGGTTTAAATGACTGTCCTTTTTCTAAGCAAAAATAAAGCAAAACTAATATTAAATCTAAAAATAAAAACTATCAACTAACTACTTGTGAATCTGGTCTTTGAAATTGTAAGCATCCAGCATCGATTTCAGAAGAACAAGTTGGCCGAATTCATATTTTAATTTCCCTATGAAAATGGCATTGGCAAGTGCTGGCGCTATCTTCTCAGCAGAATTAATGATACAATTGAGAGCCATGCATTGGCTGTGTGGTTTTACTAGACATGCCCAGTAAGAATCCCAATTTAACTTTGTTAATCCTTTAATCGATTCTGCCTTTTCTTCAGCTTTCTGTTTCCACTCTGTTTGCAGTTGCTGTCCTTGTGGTAGGTATCCTGGAATAGTTTCTGAAATTAAATTTACCTTGTGAAAATTCTCATTTACACAATCAATAATATTACTCGTTGTTGTGGCTGCCTCCTCCGCTACTTGTTCTGCATTCTTGATCTGTGCATCCCAATTATTGAAGAGCATTTCTTTATGACTGCCATTGATGATTGGTGCTCCTGCTCTTTTTCCCTCTTCTGTCTCTTGCCAAGCCAAATAGTTAGTAACTCTTTCATTAGTTAAATCGTAATCATGTCGTAATTCTATGACATGATTAGTGATTTTATCACTTTCTTCACAAAAAGAGTTCCATTGTGAGATTTTCTGGCATAATATATCTTGTTGTTGTAGTAGTTGATTATTCAAGGAAATAGACTCTGTGATAAAATCTGTGAGCTTGGGTTCATCTTTGTGCATCTCTTGCATATCTTGCAATTGCTTCTCTTTTTCAGCCAAATTATTCTGATATCCAACTTGCATTTGTTGAAATTCTTGTTGTAATTTTTCAAGTTGTCTTTGCGCTTCACTATTAGCATTGGCATGTTGTAGTTGTTGTTGCAGAACCTGTATTTGATCTTCTTTTTCATTCAATAATTGTCGTACCTCAGATCCTTTATCGATGGCTGTAGAGGCATAAGCTCCTGTCATCTGAGATAATTTAGTAAGATTTTCAGTTGGATTAGTAGTAGGATCTTGCCATAAAACATCCAATTGTTCTACATCAGTAGAGAGCACACTTTCTAATTTCATTTTCTTTCTTTGTTTTCTTACTACTGCTTTATATTGTGGACTACAAAATATATCCAGAGGAGGAATTTCCTCTATTTTAAGTACAAGCTCAGAGGAGGGAGTAATGGGGATGTGTTATGTTTCTGTGACCTTGCCACTTAAACCTTTTGTTGTCTGTACAGGGGTTTGTATGTTATGTCCTTCAATATTAATCAATTCATTAAATGTTTCCCATTCCTTGTCTAACTCAATCCTGACTGATGGTTGTTGTACATTGCGAGGGGAAATATTTAACTGTAGAGTGGTTGAAATCTGTTGCTGAGAGATTTCTTTTGATTGGGCAGTATCCTTTATTGACCATTCACTTTTATCCTGATCATTATCAAACTTTTTAGAGTGTTCAGAGGTTTATTTTCTGGACTTTGACTTAGATTTATCTGTAGCTGAACTTCCACTTAGACTGACACTAGGAGTTGGTTCCCTTGCGGGTTCCAAGCGCAAATTATCCAAAGGAATAGTGGTCAACCTCCTTTCTCTATACATCTTAAACTCTTGGAATTCTTCTGGAGAAAAATGTGTTTGAGATGAATGTAGAATCTCTTTGAATGTGCATTTTTTTTGGAAAAAATCATCAAAAAGATCCTCTTCTCCAGAAAATATCCTTACCTTGACTGCAGTGGTGAAATTATTATCAACATCATACGGGTCGAATAGCCTTCTTGAAAACTTGAATAATTGTAAACATGTAATATTTTTTACTTCTTTAGACGCATGACCAACATCAAATAATGAAAATGCTCCGCAGGCCATAGGAAATTGTGGCCAGATGGCCTTCTTTTTATCCTTTAAATCCTTGGTCAAACCTCTCTCTCCGCAGGTTTGATACGCAATTTCTCGGGCCAGGAGTTTATCCGAAACATACAAAGGTAAAACATGAGGAGAAACAAAACTTCCAAAAACCCTAACATAGGTAAACAATTCTTCTCCAAACCATCTTGCGACATGGAGAATTTCTACTTCTACTTCAGGAGAGAATCTTGGAGCATCCTTATTATACAACATTATGTACAGGGGCAACATTATGCCATGGAAAATCTTGTAAAAATGGGTAATGAACTTTGAATCCCACAATTCCTTGTGATAAACATGAATGGGTAGGGGATCATGAATTATCCATTGCTAACCCATTAAAGGAAACTTAGAAACATAATAGATTGAATCCATTACATATGCAGCTAGGTAAAAAGGAGGATAAATCCTCTGAGAGACAGTTCGTTTAGACCGGTAATTGAAAATAGCCGTGGCTAAGTTATCAAAAAAAATCTTAGCCCAGTCTACAATGGTAGCATTAAAAGCAGCATTCAACAATGGTAACAATTCAGGTGAAAACTTACTAATGTCAGGCTTTCCAAAACGCCTACATAGCATAGCAGCAGCAAAACAATATGGAGAAGTGAGAGAACCAGTGCTGTACATACCGTATTTATCTTTCTTTAGTGGTTCGTCTCTTCTGGACCATTCCTTGGTGAATTATGCTAGGTTTGCATTTTCTTTGGAAAAATTTTCTATAAATTGTTTGTTGTAAGTTTCCTGTGGCTTCAGTAAATGATACATAAGCCTCAAATATTCTGGAGTAAATGAGCTAATGAGATCTTGCCCCTGAGTCTTGAACTGTCTGTCCGTAATATCAGTGCTATCCAGCACCCATTTCACCATGTCTGTATATGGGAGAATTTTCAGTCTTGCTACTATTCGATGCAAAAATGAACAAGCCAGCTCTGTAAGAGATGCTTAAGAAGAACCAATTGATCCTGCAATAGCCAAAACATCCATTACTCTGGGGTTTTCTTCTTCGAGCAGATTATGCATAGCATCCCAAGTAGTGATACGAGCGTCTTTGTTGCAGGCAGTGTCTGTGTACAAGGACGTCATCTCTTTACTTTCAAAACTCGGAGCTTTGTCTTTCTTTCCCATAATACTCTGAATATCGCTTTATATAATCCTCTGTTCTTCGTGCCTGCAGTTTACGAATTAAGTGAGAATAATGATATGAGAAAGGTGATGAGATAGTTTTAAATGCTGGAGGCATATAAAATATACCGTCTTACGTGAAATAACTCTGAAACCATTCTCCATTAATAAATGACTATCAATTCATTAATTTAACATTAAAGCACATAATGGGGTTTCGATTTATGGAGAATATTTTCTTCGTACAACGAGCCTTAAGAATCTACAATAATGCAATCTACGATTTGCTTCGCAATATCGCAGATCGCAATCTCACAAAAAGCAATCTTCGCAAATCGCAATCTTGTAAATCACGCAATATTGTAACATCGGGAAATCACAATATCGCAATATCGCAAGATACAACATATGACAAACATCCGTTAGTGTATTTTCTGCGAAATACGATTTGCGATATATGTTATCGCACATCAGTGATTTAAGGTTTCTCAGCATAAAATATGATATTTGAAACTTGCGATGCGATGAATTTTCTTTTGGCGTGTAGTTTCGTATCGCACTTTTAAAATTCCACTTGTAAAGAGGCATACATTAACCTATTGCGATGCGATATTTCTCAAAGAATGATTTTATTCTATACTATCATAAAACTTAAGCCTTTTTAAATATTTTTCAAGGAATTTTCCTAAGTTTATGATAGTAAGTTTTATTGAAAAAGGAAAAACAAGCACTAAATGATTTTTTGGATTTTTTGACTAAGGGTCCTCACTTATTTAGTATTATTACTAATACTAAATAAGAAGGGGGGTTTTTTCTAGCCACAGCAGGTACATGAGAACCCAGAAAAAAACGTTGAGGGTCAAAACTTGACAAGTCGAGAGCAAATTTTGAAGACTAGCCAGAGAATAGATTTAAAAAAGAAGAAGAAGAGAAAGTTACTCTGAAACCCTGAATTGTAATATTACCTATGCTGGAGAGGTGAGGCTTGGCCATAGAGTTGAAAGACTTGCCCGAGTCTCTGTGTAGAGAAGATGGCAAGACTTTCCTGAGTCTTTGTATAGAACAGATGGCAGAGCCGACCTCAAGCTCGTAGCAGGCGAGTGAAAATTCCCAAGTCTAAACAACATATTTAAGGGCAGAACGAAAATATGAATGTTCTATGCGAAAGAATTAACCAATTATCTCATACCATATCTGAAGCCCCTTTGGACTCAGGCTTCAAGCCTTTTCATATGGCAGATCCATACTTAGTGCAACGGTAGAGAAAAATGACAAAGGAGGACACAGTAACTGTGTTATACCTAGACCCTTCCTGCCACATCTACCACCATCGATTGAAGAGTAATCAGATGAATTAAATGAGGGCAGTTGGCCAGTGATAACCTGTACACGGATCTAATAAATCCAACAACTGGTATAAACATTAATTGGCTAGGACATGTCAAGGTCAGGTGTACAATAGTTTTAAATCAAGGTAAGTAAAAAAGTTATTTGCGATGGACAAATTTAATATTTGCGATGGACAGTTATTTTTGTAATAAAAGGGGAGTTTAATATTTGGGCCCATAAACCATAGGGTCAAAGAGTTTATGTTAAAATGCATTTTCGGCTATATAAAAAATGACCAACTATCAAACTTATCGAATATATTTAAAAAAAAACATTTCCAACAAGTTGATCTCAAGGATTTTTATACTGAGGCAGATCCAGGTATTTAATGGGGATCGTACTAATTTGAGAGCCCAAGAGTAGCGATAGGTGTCTCTAAATAGTCACATTGGTATTGAATAGGTATACATTTGATTTTTCTCCATTTATCATCATACCTGAGGCCTCCATAAAGTAATAAATGATTGATTTAAGGGTTTAATTCTCCATCACGATGGTAAAGAAAAATAGCATGATGTCATCAACAAATTATTAATGGGTAATAGGAAAATCATTACCATACAAGTAGAAACCCTTAATGATATCGTGATAGCTATATTCTTTAAGATATATACCCAACCCCTTAGATACCAAGATGAATAAAAAACGGGAGATATGGTCTCCCTGATAGAGGCCTATGGATGGGTTAAAATTCATGGTTGGGGATCCATTCAAGAGAAAAAAGTAAAGGGGGATAGGAATTAAAGACTTGGTCTAGGAAATTCACTGGGAAGAAAACCGAATGGCCTAAAGAGTTTGAAGAATATAATCCCAATGCAAACAATCATAATACTTAGAGAGGTCTAGAATGATTAGTGTATAAACCTATTTGGATCTCTTCAAATAGTGTATAACCTTATTGGATGCTACAATCTCGTCAAAATTTTGAAAGGCTTCCAAAAATACAATGTACTTAAGATAAATAATATTTTTCAACAAGGGTTTAAGCTAGTTCACAGTAAATAAGGATATAATTTTATATGCAACCTTGAAAACAGAGATTAGTGTGAATCCACTAATATTATCTATTATTCTAGCTTTAGGAATTAAATTAATGAATGTATCATTAAGACCTAACCATACCTTTTAGGAGCAATGAGATTCTTTCAACTAATGCACGTACTTCAATTATTATTAATGGCCAGTAGGATTGGAAGAAGTTTGTTATGAAGCCATTGCATCCTAGGGCCTTTTTCAAGCATCACCATTAACAACTCTTCCACTTATAAAAATAATATTTACCTGATCAAGGCCTCATTCTAATCTAGGTGAATGAGGTTAGGAATATGTTAAGTAATTCATTTAATAGTAGTATATCTATTGGTAGAGGGATCTATAAGTATGGAATGATATTAAGATACTAATTCATGTTCTAGTTCCTCGTGTTGCACCAAAAATTTTACCTTAGTAGAGGAAAGAGAAAAAATCATATTATTATGTCGATGCTTAATCATGTCTCTACGAAAAAATTTGGATTTTCACTTTCCTTATTGCTTCCATTGCACCTAAGATTTTTGTTTCTAGGGGGTCTCATCATGTTTCCTCCGCTACTAAAGTTTTACTAATTAACTATCCTATTTCCAAAATCAAAGAATCATTGTGCCCATCCAGTATGATATACTTTTTTATCTATTTCATGCATGTCTTCAAGACCTATTTTTATGTGGATATATAACCAAACACTTGTATGTTCCATTATTTGATTTTTATCTTAAAAAAATTAAGCTTAAGTTGGAAAGTGTGCATGTGATTCCAACCCTAGACTTGAAAATCCTCCCACCAAATTTTGGATTTGGAAAAAAAATTGATACATTGTAACTAGAAAATCTCAAATCTAAAGGGATGGTTGTGAGGGGAATATTTTAGATCAAATTCTACATGGATTTGTCATTGGTAAAAACCTATGCTTAGAATAATGGCTACTTTGGAAATTAGATCATGGTCTAGTAAAGCTTTAGAAGCTAATAAATAGCCCAATATACTAGAAACTTGGATCTTTCCTCCTCTATGATTGTTATAGGTAAAAATCCCATTAACAATATTGATATCATCCACGTGAAGGTGATGAAGAATATTTCTGAGCTAATTTTCATTGGGATCAAGCCTTCCGATCCATCCTTTATTTTCCTCTAGATATTTAATAAGGCTAAATTATCCACAATTGACCTAGATATATTCTTGATGAAGAGATAAAATCAACCTAATGTCTATTAAAAGGCCAATTTTTCCAAACATATATGAGGGAGATATACAGTTCCCAGACATCCTTACTCCTTTGCCTCGACATAATGAAATCATCCATTCAAAATGCATGGTAATGTAATATAATCCTAGAATGTCACTTCAAGAGGATTACATACAATCGTAAGATCCCCAACACTCCCTTTGGCATCTAAAGCCATCACTTCACATCCTTTACAATATCTATCAACAATTTCCTGAACCATTTCACTTGAGACTTTTGTTTCTTGTAACGTAGAAAAATAATAATTTTCCTTTATTATTATATCCCTAAGATATATTTTCTTACCTCAATTATTGAATTCATTAATATTACAAGAGATAATATTCATTGAGTAGAGTGTTTGGAGGAGGAAAATGTTGGAATTATGGTTAATGTGTTGGCCTTGATGCCAACCTAAATGTCTATGTGGACGTTGGGATGTCAACATGAATCATGATCTTATCACATTATGTCATAATGATTTTTTCACATTATGTCACCACTTCCCACATTATGAAATATGAATAATTGATGTTCGTAACAAGGTCATGGTTGAAGGATATATCTTAATTATTAGTGAGGATTTTCAGGTGTTTTGATGATTGCATATGAGTCGTAAAAGCTTACAGAAGGTCTCGAGTAGTTGCAGGAGGATGGAAAAAGTAAGTAACCACTTGAAAGTGAAGAAAACTAAGGTAACACAAGTGACTGATTGAGTATATCTTACTGATGGTTACAAATCTTGATGAGGTGTCTTTGAGACTTTCCAAGGCTTCACATGAGATAAAAAAGGAATAAAAAAAGTTGGAGGTTTTTCTGACTGAGGGCTAGGTACATTTAGTACTTAGAGACATGGTAGCATAGTTTTATTATGCAATATTATCATTATAGAATAGGGTAATGCAAGTTTCATGTTCAAGAGGTGTGTTACTAACTCACCTCCTAAGGGGGAGGAGCATTATTGTCTAGCGTTGAAAAATAAAAATCCTCCAACTAAACCATGGATTTTCGCAAGGTATTTGTATGTGCAAGGTAAAGTAATAGTTATTTTATTTTGTCAATGATTACTGTCAAAAAACACCTTGAATTTTCCTATGGTATTGGCAAGGAAAATATGTTATAAAATAACAAGGAGATCAATCAACTAATATTTGCATTTGATTCGTTTTCTTTCTTGATTTTTTCTAGAACAAGTGTGCACCATGTAACAAGGAGGAGGCCTAGATTTGATTACTCATGTGATATCTGACATAGACTTGATTAGGATTATTCATTGCTTGGTTTTATTTTAATGTGTGAAGTCATATTTTTTTAGGGGCTATATACAATCTGAATATTTAATTGAAGGTTGGAGAGTCTTGAAAATATTGTTTCTCTGTAGATTTATCTATGCGTTAGAAAATATCTAATTGATTTGAATAGAGAGGTAGAGCTTTATTTGTTAATTACAGATGGTTGGTTATGTGATATCCTACATATGATGTGTAATGTCCCCAGTTTCTCTGCTTTTATTAGATAGTTGAACAGTCCTAAAGGGTAAAGTGGACCCAAAGGAAAACAATTATTGTGGACTTATTTTATTATTTTAATTTAATAAAATTAAAATGGAATTAATTGTGCAAAGACTAGATTATGATTAGAGATCAAGAATCCAAATCCATGAGGATGGATAAGGTTCATAAGACTTTCCTAGTTCTCCAAAAATCCTTGGAGAAAATAAATTAAATATGGAACTTTAGATTGGAGAGAAAAATCTAAAAAGATACCCCAGTAAAGAGGAAAGTTACTGGGAAGAGGTGGAATAAAACTAGAAAGAGAAAAATATAGTTTTAAAGTAATTTTGTGGAAGAAACAAAAGGAAAGCCTAGGAAAAAAGGAAAACAGCATCTTGATTAACTGGACGCAGTTAAGGAAACAAGTTGATGGGAAAGCAAGCTTAAATAATAAAATTATGGATAGACAAGAGGTTGTATACTACTAGAAGATTTTATCTCTGCTTAGGGGGAGTCTTGGAGAAAGAGATCATAGGTTGGGTGGAAACTAGTCTGCCTTAATTGGTATGCACAAGTTAATTCATTTTAACTTAGAATTTTATTATTATTATTGTGAAGTTAATTAGTAATAAAGGACTTAACTAAATCTATTAAGGAGTATATGTTGTATATAAAAATAATGTTAAAAATACTAAGTTGCAGTGAATTGGTAGGTCTGTACATTTAACAGAGTAGTCTATAATAAATATATCATTAATTTGTATGGTTATACAAACAATACTTTGAAGAGTACCAACTCTTAGAATTTCTAAACCCTTATGAAGGTTTAAATGTGACGTTAGGTGAACCCTCAGAATTTATTTTGAATCATATGAGTGTCTTAACATTATTTTACAAATCATGAAATTATGTGAATAAACTAGTACAGAATGAAAACAAATATGTATGACAGTCAATGTAAACTTAGAAAATTCAAGTAAATTTTATATTGTGGTAGAACTGAATAATGAACTAAGACATAATAGATAGTAATAATTTCAAAGAGAAACTCATAAATTATTACTGGAACTGAACCACAAATTTTAAGAAAATAAATACACCTGAATTACAAGCATAACTTCAGTAAATGAGAAAAGAGTCTATTAAATATATCATAGAGTTGTGAAAAGGATATAAATCCATATAGTTATAAAGTACAATTCAAATTTAGTCTAACTAAATTTACAAATAGGGAAACTCTGTCCCATATATAATAAAAAGTATAGTCTTTCTCGAATTATGCAAAGATAGCATAACATAAATCCCCAAATGGGTTACTGGACCAACCTGAAAAAGAAAAGTCCACAGTTATGACTAGATAGAAAAATGCTATCAGAATCATTCAAACCAAGTATGATGTAGGGATCACCTGCACAGAATAGACAGAAATAAATTAATTCTGGAGCATGATTATAAACATAATTTGAAAAAAGAAATTTAACATCAAAATGATAAGGGATAATTACATTAATTATAGAGAAGGAAAATCCAATCCGCAATAATAAGAGAAAATTTAGTTATTACAGGGAAGGATGTGAGGTACATCATAAGTAGAAAGAAATTAATTTAACTCAAGAACCTTCTTACCTTAAAATCTCAGAGGAGTAACGAGAAAAATTGGATAAGTAAGGAATGAGGATTCCTTTACAATTTACAATGAAATAAAGGTATTAGTTATGTCAGTAAAATAAATTTAAATATAATCAATAAAAATACCTACATAAGAAAGGTTTTAAACTGCAAAAATTAGAATACAAAATTATTATCATTATACAGGCTATACGATTATGAATTAAAAGATACAACATATCTCTATGAGAATTTTGGAAGAGAAATCATATATTTACGAGAATGTTGGAAGAGAATCGAAATTTCTCAGGGTAGCATAATACCCAACTTAGTATTCTATAAATATCAATGTGTTTCCCAAATAATAATTTAAAAAACTAACACAAAAATTGTTGAAGGCAATTAAATAAATCCTTAACCCTGTAGAGGTCTCGGAAAAGCCCGAGCTGAGGGAACACAGCTAGAACGTAAACGCAAAATCATAAGAGAGAAAGAACATGACAAAGAAGTGAATATTACCTGTAGGAGAGGGTGATTCTATAAGGAGAATACCCTGGGAACTAAAATGGAAAATGTGAAGAATTCCACGACTCCTTTCACCTGCATATCATACAGAATTACTATTATAAATCCATATGACGAAAACAATAATTGAAATTTTTTTAGCTACAGTCAAACAAACCAACATTGCAAGATTAACTTGTACAATATTAACTCATAAATGACAAGAGAAGGAGTAAAACGTATTGAGAAATGCAATATACATAGTGAACATTTAACTATGTGATGGCCTTACCAGTCGAAGTTGTTTTTTGGCAAACGACATCGAACGAGAACCCCACAGAGAGGAACGTTGTGAGCTATGGGATTAAATCATCTCTATAATACTTTCCAATTCAAGAAAACATGTTAGAACATAACAAAAACTACCTATTTAAGTTAAATGCAAAAAACTGAATGACTATGAGATTGCGGACCAAAATATACAAGTACATTAAAGAAAAATGATGACCTCCATACCTGCAAGATAAATCCACAAAGTGGGAATTTAAAAACCGTGTAAGGAAGACTTATTACCTGAGCAAGCTTACGAGACTCCTAAGGGTATTCTCTAAGTAACATACGGAGTTCTCACTTCACCACATCATAAAAATGAAAATCGTTACAGAGCCAAGAAGAAAATGGAATTACAGATAGGCAAACGAAATGCATAGTAGAGACGGAAGGGGTGAAAGGATAGACACATTAACCAGAACAATTAAATGAAACCCTAAACCTATTTCTGAGAAGATCCACATCATCCAGGTGGAGGATATATAATGTTGGAGGACTTCCCTCATAGCTGAAATGTCTATTACCATTTAACGAGCCAACAAATGATCCATGTGACTATGTACAGTCAATTTAATGCAATAAGATCCCGAGGAAAATCTACATATAGATGGGTGGCATAGAATCATACGAAAATTAAGTCGCATTAACCAATAGTAAATACCAAAGTGATTTCATATCTAATGACTAGGTTAATTATGATGACATGAAGAAAACACGAAATGACTTACCATATGTTAATGCAATGTAATGTTTCGACATAACGTGGTAGACATTCGATAGGACCTGATCCAGGTGGATATTAGTGGCCACCCACCTATTCCACTTGGGGCCCCACCATTGTCACTTTCAATTTTTTCACAACTTACTATTTTTAGCATTTTTTCAGGTCTTGAACTTCCAGAGCCATTTTGAAGCCCCAAACGGAGATAGTATGCCGAATTCACGTCCCCGGGAAGTTGAAGCACCAATTTACCCAAACGAAGCCCATAGTTTTGGTGCTTCATCTCCTAGGGTTAGAGTTCTCCATTGTTTCTCCATAATAAATAGGCCCTCGAGCCTCATTGTAACATAGTTCAGAGGTCTATAATCGCCACATCTCTTCTCAGAGATTCGCTACCAGCACCCTAGCTATTTTATTTCGATCATGTTTGTGAGCATATTTATGTGATTTGATATTAATGAACTAAAACCTTATTTCCATTGTATTTATATGTTTATGGTTATTTCTGTATTCTTTTGTGTTCCTGCATAAATCTGGATCAGTGGTATCAGAGCAGTTTTCTTTTTCTCGATCCTTTTTTGCATGTTTCCAACAAGGTCGAGGTATAAGGAGTTAGGGCTCGATCTGGTGGAACCTTTGCAAGATCAGCCTCGCAAACCTCGATGGACGCCCATGGGGGACGAAACGAAAGATGAGGGAGCAGGAGATATTATTAAAATATTGCTCATGGAGGCCCTCAAAAAACAAAGGAACGTGATCAATAGTACATTTGGCGGAAATTTCGACACTTTGGTTCCGACACTTTTGACCAAATGTCGGAAGTTTCCCCAAATTTTATCAATTTTTCAAATCTCGCCCACACCTGTCGCTATACCAATGTTTGGAGGCAAGTGTCAGTATTGTGACACTTAAAGGTTAGTGTTAGTCTTGCGACGTTAGTAGCAAAGCGTCGAAATTGCGACAATATCAACAGAGGTGTCAGAATTGTGATGGTGTAGAGCAAGTTTTGCTATTGCAACGTCTTGAGGAAACCGTCGCTATAGCGATAGTTTGGGCAGAAGCATCGCTATTGCGAAAGTTTGGGCAAAAAGCGTCGCTATAGTGATGTTTGGGCTAAGTGTCCTTATAATGGGACTTCTAAGGAGTTTCATGAAATATTAAAGACGTGATGCGCTCACTCCTTGATTCACTTTTAATGTGTGCCCCCAACCACAGTCGGGTGCGTTCAGGTCAGGCCATTTCATTCGAGGGTGCCCGTATCAATTTTGCTAAGTTGTGACCACCTGGGTGCCTTGTGCACGTTTGGGTGGCCCATTTTCCATTTTCTCCCTTCTGGCATCGTTGGTTTGGGCGCGTCGTGTGGCGGCCGTTTCGTTCAAGGGCGCCCGTATCAGTTTTGCTAAGTTGTGACCGCCCGGGTCCCTTGTGCACGTTCGGGCGGCCCGTTTCCTATTTTCTCCCTTGTGGCATTGTTCGGTTGGGCGCGTCGTGTCACGCAGTATGAGTTCGCCCGACCGGGCGCATTCAGGTCGGGCCATTTCGTTCGAGGGCGCCTGTATCAGTTTTGCTAAGTTCTGACCACCCAGGTGCCTTCTGAACGTTCGTGTGGCCCGTTTTCCATTTTATCCCTTATGGCATCATTGGTTTGGGTGCGCCGTGTCGCATCGTGTGAGGTCGCCCGACCAGGCGTGTTTGGGACGGGCTGTTTTGTTCGAGGGCACCCATATCAGTTTTGCTAAGTTGTGACCACCTGGGTTCCTTGTGCATGTTCAGATGGCCCATTTTCTATTTTCTCCCTTGTGGCATCGTTTGGTTGGGCGCGTTGTGTCGCACAGTGTGAGGTCGCCTGACCGGGCGCATTCAGGTTGGGCCATTTCATTCAAGGGCACCCTTATTAGTTTTTCTAAGTTGTGACCTCTAGGGTGCCTTATGCCCGTTCAGGTGGCCCATTTTCTGTTTGCTCCCTTGTGGCATCGTTGGTTCGGGCATGTTGTGTCGCGCCGTGTAAGGTTGCCTGACCTGGCGCGTTCGGGTCGGGCCATTACGTTCAAGGGTGCCCGTATTATTTTTTCTAAGTTGTGACCGCTGGGTCCCATGTGCACATTTGGGGGGCCCATTCGCCCTTTTCTCCCTTGTGGCATTGTTCAGTCGGGCGCACCGTGTCACGCAGTGTGACGTCGCCCGACCGGGTGCGTTTAGGTCGGGCCATTTCGTTTGAGGGTTCCCATATCAGTTTTGCTAAGTTGTGACTACCCGAGTGCCTTGTGCACGTTTGGGTGGCCCGTTTACCATTTGCTCCCTTGTGGCATCATTTGTTTGGGTGCGCCGTGTCGCGCCGTGTGAGGTCGCCTGACCGGGCACATCCAAGTCGGGTCATTTTGTTCGAGGGCGCCCGTACTAGTTTTGCTAAGTTGTGACCACCCAGGTGCCTTGTGCACGTTCAGGCGGCCCATTTTCTATTTTCTCCCTTGTGGTCGCATCGTTCGGTCGTGTCGCATCGTGTGAGATTGCCCGACCGGGCGCGTTCGGGTCGGTTTGTTTCGTTCGAGGGCGCACGTATCAGTTTTGCTAAGTTGTGACCACCCGGGTACCTCGTACACATTCAGGCAGCCCATTTTTCATTTTCCCCCATGTGGCCGCATTGTTCGGTCGGGCACGCCATGTCGTGCCGTGTGAGGTCGCCCAACCCGGCGCGTTTGGGTTAGCCTGTTTCGTTCGAGGGCACCTGTATCAGTTTTGCTAATTAGTTGTGACTGCCCAGGTGCCTTGTGCACATTCGAGCGACCCATTTTCTGTTTGCACCCCTTTGGCATCGTTCATTCAGGCGTGCTGTGTGAGGTTGCCTGACTAGGTGCGTTCTGGTCGGGCCGTTTCATTTGAGGGCACCTGTATCAGTTTTGCTAATTAGTTGTGATTGTCTGGGTGCCTTGCGCACATTCGGGTGGCCCGTTTTCCATTTTCTCCCTTGTGGCATCATTCGTTCGGGTGCACCGTGTGAGGTCACCCAACCAGGCGTGTTCAGGTCGGGTTGTTTCATTCGAGGGTGCCCGTATCAGTTTTGCTAAGTTGTGACCGCCCGGGTGCCTTGTGCACGTTCAGGTGGCCCATTTGCCATTTTCTCCCTTGTGGCATTGTTTGGTCAGGCGCGTCATGTCATGCCAAGTGAGGTCGCTTGACCGGGCGTGTTTGGGTCAGGCCGTTTCGTTCGAGGGCACCCATATTAGTTTTGCTAAGTTCTGACCACCCGTTTGCGCGTTTGGGTCGGCCCGT
Source organism: Pinus albicaulis (assembly GCA_034641835.2). Taxonomy (NCBI): domain Eukaryota; kingdom Viridiplantae; phylum Streptophyta; class Pinopsida; order Pinales; family Pinaceae; genus Pinus; species Pinus albicaulis. Next base: position 342,734,812 of record CM076580.1, read on the forward strand.
TTCATTCGAGGGTGCCTGTATCAGTTTTGCTAAGTTGTGACTTCCTGGATGCCAGCTTGTGCACGTTCGGGTGACTTGTTTTCCATTTTCTCCCATGTGGCATCATTCAGTTGGGCGCGTCGTGTCGCGCCATGTGAAGTCGCCCGACCGGGCCCGTTCGGGTTGGGTCGTTTCGTTCGAGGGCGCCCGTATCAGTTTTTCTAAGTTGTGACCGCCTGGGTGCCTTGTGCATGTTCGGGCAACCCATTTGCCATTTTCTCCCTTGTGGCATCATTCGGTCGGGCACGTCATGTTGTGCCATGTGAGGTCGCCTAAACCAGATGCGTTCGGGTCGGTCCTTTTTGTTCGAGGGTGCCCGTATCAGTTTTTCTAAGTTTATGTGACCGCTAGAGTGCCGTGTGCACATTCGGGAAGCCCAATTTCCATTTGCTCCCTTGTGGCATCATTCAGTCAGGCGCGTCATGTCGTGCCATGTGAGGTTTCCCAACCAGGCACATTCGGGTCGGGCCATTTCGTTCGAGGGCGCCCGTATCAGTTTTTCTAAGTTGTGACCGCCTGTTTGCACATTCGAGTCGACTTGTTTCATTCGAGGGCACTTGTATCAGTTTTGCTAATTTGTGACCGCCGGGGTTCCAGCTTGTGCATGTTCGGGCAACTCGTTTGTTGTTTACTCCCATGTGGCATCATTCGGTCAAGTGCATCGTGTCATGCCATATGAGGTCGCTCAACCGGGCGCGTTTGGGTCGGGCCATTTCGTTCGAGGGCGCTCATATCAGTTTTTCTAAGTTGTGATCGCCCGGGTGCCTTGTGCACGTTCGGGTGGCTCGTTTTCCATTTACTCTCTTGTGGCATTGTTTGATCGTGCACGTCATGTCGCGCTGTGTGAGGTCGCCCGACCGGGCGTGTTTGGGTTGGGTTGTTTCATTCGAGGGTGCTCGTATTAGTTTTTCTAAGTTGTGACCGCGCGGGTGCCTTGTGCACATTCGAGTGCCCCATTTGTCGTTTTCTCCCATGTGGCACTGTTCGGTCGGGCGCATTGTGTTGTGTCGTGTGAGGTCACCCGACCGAGCACGTTCAGGTCAGGCAGTTTCGTTCGAGGGCGCCCGTCTCAGTTTTGCTAAGTTCATGTGACCGCCCGAGTGCCATGTGCAAGTTCGGGCGACCCGTTTTCCATTTTCTCCCTTGTGGCATCGTTCGGTCGGGCATGCTGTGTCCTCCCATGTGAGGTCACCTGACTGGGCGTGTTCGGTTCAGGCTGTTTCGTTCAAGGGCGCTCGTATCAATTTTGCAAAGTTCTGACTGCCCGTTTGCGCGTTCAGGTCAGCCCATTTTTCTCGAGGGCGCCTGTATCAATTTTTCTAAGTTGTGACTTCCCGAGTGCCAGATTGTGCACGTTCAAGTGAATCGTTTGTCGTTTTCTCCCATGTGGCATCGTTCGATTGGGTGCACCGTGTCGCGCCATGTGAGGTTGCCTGGCCGGGCGCGTTTGGGTCGGGCCGTTTCGTTCGAGGGCGCTCGTATTAGTTTTGCTAAGTTGTGACCGCCGAGGTGCCTCGTGCACATTTGGGCAGCCCATTTTCCGTTTTCTCCCTTGTGGCATCATTCGGTCAGGCACGCCGTGTTGTGCCGTGTGAGGTCGCCTGACTAGGCACGTTCGAGTCAGGTCGTTTCATTCAAGGGCGCTCATATTAGTTTTGCTAAGTTGTGACCGCACAGGTTCATTACGCACGTTCGAGCACCCTGTTTTCCCTTTTCTCCCATGTGGAATCATTCGGTCAGGCGCGCCGTGTTGTGTCGTGTGAGGTCGCCCGACAAGGCACATTCAGGTCAATTCATTTTGTTCGAGGGCGCCCGTATCAGTTTTGCTAAGTTGTGACCACCCGGGTGCCTTGTGCAGGTTCGGGGGGGCCGTTTTCCATTTTCTCCCTTGTGGCATTGTTCGGTCAGGCGTGCCATGTCGCACCATGTGAGTTTGCCCGACTAGGCGCGTTCGAGTCAGGCCATTTTTTTCGAGGGCGCTCGTATCAGTTTTTCTAAGTTGTGACTGCTCGGCTACCTTGTGCACATTCAGGCGGCCCATTTGCCTTTTTCTCCCTTGTGGCATCGTTTGATCGGGTGCGCTATGTCGTGCTGAGTGAGGTCGCCTGACCGAGCGCATTTGGGTCGGGCCGTTTCGTTCGAGGGCACCCGTATCAGTTTTGCTAAGTTGTGACCGCCCGTTTTCACGTTCAGGTCGCCCCGTTTCATTCGAGGGTGCTTGTATCAGTTTTTCTAAGTTGTGACCGCCTAGATACCAGCTTGTGCACATTTAAGCGACTTGTTTGCCATTTTCTCCCATGTGACATCGTTCGGTCGGGCACGCCGTGTCGCGCCATGTGAGGTCGCCCGACCGGGCATGTTCAGGTCAGGCCTTTTCGTTCGAGGGCACCCGTATTGGTTTTGCTAAGTTGTGTCCACCCAGGTGCCTTGTGCACGTTTGGGTGGCCCTTTTTCTGTTTTCTCCCTTGTGGCATCGTTTGGTCAGGCGCGCTATGTCGTGCGGTGTGAGGTCACCTGACTGGGCGCGTTCGAGTTGGGTCGTTTCGTTCGAGGGCGCCCGTTCGTTATCTCTCGACCATTTCTCTCCTTATACCTCTGGCCTCTCTCTTCCCCAATCTCCCTCTCAGCTCTCTCTCTCTCTCTCTCTCTCTCTCTCTCTCTCTCTCTCTCTCTCTCTCTCTCTCTCTCTCTCTCTCTATCTCGCAACCCTCTAATCCTCTCACTATATCCCTCCCTCTACCCTTCTTTTTTCCCCCCTTCCATCTTTGTGTCACTATCTCCCTCTCTTGAACTTTGTAGTGCTTTCCATTCCTCTCAGTCACATATGTTTCCTTGGTCTGTTAAGGGACAAGGTCGACAACATTAGGATTTTTTTGCAATAAACAAGGGTATTTCCAGGATACAGTCAGGTGGAGCAAGAGTATAAGAGCCAAATTTCTCATGAATGTGGGACACTCGAACTTAAGATTTTCTGGAGTAGTCATGAGGTGTAGTCTGGTTATTAAGACTTCATCAGATGGCCATTCTCTGGACTTAAATTGTGTGACAACATTGTGGCTGAGTTTGAAATTGGATATTGAACATACATTTGGTTTCATTGCAATAGACATTTTCATCAATAAATGTAAACCAATGGCTAACAAATACTACAAATTAATAAATAAAGAAGACATGGAAAAAAGCAACAATACTTACAAAATTGTTACATTTAACCCCCTAAACCCCTAGTAAACCCCTAACCCATTTAACCCCCTAAACCCTAAAGCTATAAACCCTTAACCCCTAACCCCTTAAACCCTAAACCATTAAACCCTTAACCCTAAACCCTTAAACACTAATTTCTGACCCCTAACCCATCTAACCCCCTAAAACCTAACCCCATTAGCCCTTAAAATCTAACCCCTAAAATCCTTAACTGCTAAATCCCCTAACCCCCTAAACCCCTAACCCATTTAACCCCCTAAATCATAAACTTATAACCCCTTAACCCCTAACCCATTTAACCCCCTAAATCTCTAAACCCCTAACCCATTTAACCCCTAAACCATAAACTTCTAAACCCCTAACCCATTTAACCCCTAAACCCTTAACCACTAACCCTCGAGGGCACCCACCCAAACCCATTCAGGTTGGGTCATTTCGGTTGAGTGCGCCTACCCAAACGCATTCGGGTCGGGCCCCCTAAGCCCCCAATCCCTAATCTCTTAACTACTAACTCATTATTCGACCCCTAACCCCTAAATGCACCTAAATCCCCTAACCCCTAACCCCCAATCCCCTAAGCCCTCCAAATTTGAATTAGCTTTGAAGAATTAATTGTTTTCTGCAATATGGTTTGTAAGTTATTAAATAGAGGTATCCTCTCTAAAGTTCTTTTTTAGATCCACAGTTTCATTTACTAATTTTTGAACAAGGCATATGACACTCTTCATGTCTATGGGATTTTTATATTGAAGCTCATTATCTATACGAGGAATTTTGGGTAGAAAAATATTTTCCTAGGAGTTTCCTAGGTCCCCCACCAAACTCATCATCCATTTTCCACATTTTTTGATACTCCAAAATTATCTGAGTTGTTATATATTTCTAGTAAAAACCCTCATCTTCAGAAATATTTTCTTATCATTTTCAAAATTTACTGCTTCATTGACCACAACATGCAGCTTATCGAAGCTAAGAGCTCCATCTCTGGGGCAAGCTGCTTTTTGGCTAACTCCACTGATTTTGATCTCAATTTTTCCAATTGCTTCCTTCTCTCATATGATACCTGAGCCTTTGCCTTCCTCTTCCCTTCCAATTATGTAATAGTGTCATAGTGATGCCAGCCAACTTCTTTGGAAAGCCTTCCTATCTAGCAGACAATACTTGTGACATGGTTGAAGCCTCAACACTTTCAGAGCATCTAGAATGAATATTCTCTTCTTCCATTCATATGGTGGGGGAACCCCTTCAAAATCCCTTATCCTAGAAAGTGCTGCAGCACCACGCTTGGTTTTGTGTGGAATCATTCCTCTAATTGTCCAATAGTCAAATCCTTCTCTTACTTTATTGTCATTTTCCCATACCTAACCAATGAGAGCACAAGAACACCTATTTCTATAAAAGCACCTATAACTTCTCTTACTTTATTGTCATTTTCCCAATAGTAACCAATGAGAACACAAGAACACCTATTTATATAAAAGAACCTATAATACTTATGTGGGTTTCAGTAATACCCCTTTAGTTACTGTGTGCACAATAGCGTAGATCCTAAATTGATTCCCGTACAATGATAATCCACTAGGTGTATTTGTTCTTAAAAAACTATGCATGGATAGATGTCCCATTTATGGCCAAGTTCCACCAAAATGGTTCCCCCTACCTACCTAGTAACTACATTACATTTATTTCATGACAAGACTACCTTACAACCCACCAAATTTCTATCATATCCTTGACATCAACAACAATTTGTTGTTCAAGATATAGCTAAGTTGGAACAAACTTATCTCTAGAGCTTAGGATATTTTTCCACCTCTAATGTTTATAAACCAATATATATAAAATTTCTAAAGAATGTGGGAGCCCTTTAAGTAGCACCTTTCCTATATTGACTCCATCTTAAAAATCATGGAAAATGTCCATAGATGAGTTATCCTTACTAAAACAAAAATTTCATTGAAAATAATCATTCATACTATAACATTACTACTTCCCTTTTAACCACATAAAACTTATTTTTAAGTTACCATAATTCATCTTTAATATCACATAATTAGATTAAAAATCAACCAAAATCCCTAGTTTATGAAATAAAAATTCAACAATTTTATATAATTAATAATTTAAATAAATGTCTTAGATCTAACCTCATTAATAATTATTTATAATCAAAAATACCACTTATTTACCTAAATCCCTTATTAACCCCAAGAAAAGTCTCACACATTTTATTTAATGGAATTTGAGTGGCCTTAAAAAACCACGTATTTCATTTCAAAATGTCAAAAAATTTCAAATATCAAAAGTTTTAATTCATTTCCCTCTTCAAAATGTCTAAAATTTTCAAATATCAAAAATTTTAATTTCGCTCTTTCATTCTCTCCGATTGCATGGTTTGTCCATGGAAGGAGGAAGGATGCGGCCATACTGCCTCAGGTTTTGAGGAAGGATGCAGCCATACTATTGCATGTTTGGAGGAAGGATGTGGCCATACTATCGTAGGTTTGGAGGAAGGATGCGGCAAGTTAAGTTTATGTGTTTATCCAATGATAATGCAATTCCCTTTAGGTTTCTTTGGTTATTTTTTTGCCCATTGGTTTTGCTACTTTATACTACTTCCCATTTGGTTATGGTGCATTTTATTAGCTGATATGCCCATTTTTGAATCCTGAACTCATCAATTCTTTCTATCAAACTAATAACCCTACATAAAAAACTGATAACCCTTTATGCCCATGCTGGTCTTCAATCACACGTAATAAGCTATGCACACCATCCTTATACCTGAGAGAAAAAACCCACGACCCATCACGCAAAACCCTGTTTATCACATGCACAGCCGTGGAAACATCTTCTGCACCCCCACGAACAGAATTCTCAGATCCAATGTACGATGTAGGTCGCGTGTTCAATTTCACTGCAGGGCCAGCGACTCTGCCTACAAATGTTAAAAAAAAGCTCAAGCAGAGCTCTTCAACTGGAGGGGCTCAGGGATGAGATAACTTGGATTGCAGATACCATTTTCATTGTTGAACTCCACTACTACTAGGACTGGATCAGATACTAAGACTTGATCAGATCAAGGTACCTGTATATGAGAGCTCCACCTCCTGCATACATCCAAACAAACAATAAAGCTCTGTCTTTAACCAATGTAATCTCTTCCTCCTACATACATCCTGACCTCTATGTGGCTTGCGCTACTGTTTTCCATAAAGTTGCATTGTCCTGACAGGTCTATGTGAGATGGCTTGTCAACGTGCCTTTATTTCTCATCTTGCAGGTCCAAGCCACGCAGGATGAGCACTGAAGACTAATATCACAACTCTGGGACCTCTTTTTCTTACCGTTAGTGACAAATTACTTTTCTTTGCCAGTGTTGTTGGGAGAAAGGTCTTCAATATGAATATAAAACCCTATATTCTAGATTTTAAGCTTACATTTGATTGCTTTTGTATTCATGTTGGAGGAAGAGCAGTGATCTATGAGTTTTAGAAGAACTTTCATCTCAATCCAATACATGTATAGGCTTCGAGGATGACTCTACATCAATTTGGGAACACATCTTGAAGCTCAATTTGTTATGTATGTATGCAAAAATGAAATTAGATTTGGTATATTGCATTTGGAAGTGGATTCAAGTGAAAAAATTTTGTTTGGAAAGCACTTCGAACAGTGAAAACACTGACTGATAGTCCTTGGGTTGATTGCATTGATTGATGATACAATGAGAAACTAACGAAATGAGTTGAAACTCTAATACATCCATTTCAACCTTAGATCTGCGTGTATCTCCTAGATATGTATGCACTTTCGAGTTCTGCAATCTTGGGATTTTTTTATTGGTCCCAATTTCAAGGTATCTCACATGGTTTAGCTTTGAAATCCATTTGATCCACTTCTTCTCCATCCATAATTTATATAAAATACCCTATAGGCATCTCCACAACCTCATTCGAGAGGGCATAAACCTTCATGTTTAATTCTTTGAGCACATGTGTGAAGGATGTCCATTGAAAGGACTGAAGAGGTTCTCTAATATCCTAAAACAAGGGTTGAAGGAAGACATTCTCAACATGATCCACCTTAATGTTTTAATCGAGTCGACTACGAACTTAGAATCTCCCATAACTTGCAATTTCTTAAAATATTTTTGTGATGCAACAAATAACAAAGTACACATAGCAATAAATTATCCCCTGTTGTTTGATCCCCTCCCAAGGGAGTTTCTTGTGTGAAATAAGTGATACTAAGATAAATACAATAACACATTGACTTTGTGTTTTGACAAATGAGCTTGAGTTTTGTTGTAAAAATTAACCCAGGGAATCACTAGATTAGGTTGAAGGTAAACCATAACTCTATTAGATTTTAACTTTGGTTTTGTCTTAAACTCAAAACAGATCTTGTAATAAGGCCAAAAATGATATATGCAGGAATGTCAAGTGAGAAAAAAAATGCAATTATTTCTTGCACACCAAATGTTGTTAATGAGGATGTAGTGAAAGGCCTCAAATGGAGCACTAGGATAGTCTCCTTTCCATTCAGTAAAACATTCCTCCAGATCAAACAGATTCTAGGAAAACTTAGAACTAGGATCGATGAGGACCTTGTCGCATACATGCACCATGTAAGAACAAACAATAACAGGAAGTGAGATATTCACTTTAGAACATCTGCATAATGTACATATACTTGGTTGAACCCAACCCCTATTTATACCATTGTACGAGGTAAGAATTTTATTATTGAAGGCAAGCTAAAATGTGATTTTTCATTTTAGGGGGCATGAAGTTTCCAAAGTGCACTCCACCACCATTTTTTTCTCATGTGAAAGTAGACAAAATAAAATATTCCATAACCCAGTTTTGTAGTAAAATCCCATCTCTTGAGAGTTTTTAACCAAACTAGATAATCTTCAATGTCATTTTTTTAATATTAAGTTCGAGATTAGGATATTTATGTATGTGTTATGCCCTCCTATTTTTTTTCTCTTAAGATCCATATAATTAAGGGGTTGAAGTAGAAATCACAACAGAGGTTGGAGTCATTTTTAGAGTTACAGATGAGCTCAGAGATCATATTGGACCCACTAAATTAGAAATTCTTCTGGAGAAGCTTTCCAATGATATAAATAAGTTTGAAATCCCCCCTAGATTAAAATATAAGGACAAACAAAGCAGGGAAAAAAATTTAAAACCCTAGATCACATGGCTCATTATAAAATCTACTTCAAAAATCTCCAGGGACCAGGGACCCAGGATCCATCAACTATTGGGGTCGGGGTCATCCATTGACGTAACCCCATAACAGAGATTAGAGGCACTTCCATACTATTGCATCTTCAAGTTGTATATGCAGCATTTGAATTTCCAAAATGTGCCACATCCCAAGCTTTAAGAGGGATTTTGCATTTTTATAGATTTTCTCATTCAGACTTTGTAGGTAGGCTAGTAGTAGCATAAGGAAATTTCATTATTATTTGTATAAAATTCATTTGTGGGAATTGTTTCAATGGGAAATTCATGAAATTTCCCCTTCACATTTATCTGCAGAACTACCATTTTTTTCAACTTTACTGAAATAAAAATTTATTGTTTCATGTTGGGGGATCTACAATTCTACTTTCAAATAAGCACTCTGACTGTCAGCATGCAAAGTAAAATCTTGTCCATGTTGTGAGAACTCATAAAGGAGCAAATGATAAAGAGTTTAGTTGTGTTTATCAGGAGTGGAAATCACGATGTGTGATTATCCAAAGAACTTATGGTCATAGCAGGAAGAGCATTGAATGACCTCTGAAAACAACCCAGAAGACTTTGAATGATTTTGTGTAGGCTTAGAAATGTTTGAAAGGCTTGCTTGTAGTGTTAATATTTTAATTTTTCCTAGGCTCTATTGCAGAAAGAATGTATTTGCTTTAGTAGTACAAACTTCTAGAATCTTAAGTGACTACTTGAACACCAAAAGTTGTCATTATATTTTTTCCCTTCAAATGAGAATACAAATTGTTAGCCTTCAAGGAGATTGGATTCCAACCACTTCTGTATTTTAGAAGCTTATATACATTTTTTTTAATACAAATATATTGTAGGATTTTTCCTGTACTAATATTGGAACTATGGCATCTGGATAACAAGTTGAGCAAGAACATTTGATAAAAACAATTTTTTTTAGTCCAACTCCAAAAAGCAATACCCTTGGGAAATGGAATAAACGTGTTAGGGTGTTCTGATTCACACTTCTTGGAAACTATCTTGTATCATAACTTGGAAAGTGTGAGGTCATGGCACTTGGTTCTAATAAGGTTACACAGGGAAAGTTGTAAACTCCAGGAGCTCAAACAATATTGTGTTTCCTTCTGCTTCTTTAAAGCTAAACCCATGTATTTAGTGTTTGTGATTTCCATTGCACTAAATTATTTTAGTCAAGGAAAATATCTTTGTAAATTTCCACTGTACATCTATTCCAGTACCCAAAGAATGGAAATTTTATTACCAATTTCTTCCAGTATCCAAAGAATGGACATTTTATTACCAATTGCTTCCTGTATATGCACAACTTGAGTGGGCCTATTGTTAAGAATGTGTTTCCTCCTTGGAGGCCTTAGGTTTGCACATGTTTGAATGATTAATATTGGTTTGTTGTGATATGAGGCTTGAAATTTGGGCACACCCCATGGAGTTGAACCACTGTATGTGAGTGTCTGGATATTTTAGCCCTTGCCAAGTCACAAGTTCCTGCTAGTACTGGCTTGCAGGCTGTTGGTACTAAATATGCAATTTTTTGTTATTATAATGTTTCTTTTATAGCTACATCTTGCGGTGTTTTTTTATTGTGTGGTTTTAGTGTATCATTGTTGACCCTTACTGTCAAAAATGTCTCGTGTATTTTCATCATACTCTATGGCCTTTAAGTTATCCATCCCTCCTTTCCATATTCCTATCTTGATTTTATTATTTTTAACGTCTTTCCCATTTTCCTCATCAATGCCAAGCCATCACAGCTTATTACATATTGATATAGCATTCTAGTGATTATTGGGTTACCCTTGTACAAGACGAGCATTCTTGCTTGCTATGTTGCATTGTGTGGGTTCTGTTTTGAGATGTGTGGTTTGCGCTGCTTTTTTCCATAAAATTGCATTGTCCTGACAGGTCTATGTGAGATGGCCTATCAATGTGCCTTTATTTCTCATCTTGCAGGTACAAGCCAGGCATTGAGTCTAGTTTTTCTTCCTTTATTTCTCATCTATTCATTTTTACTACTGTTTATATGTACCAAAAGTGCCATTGCCAATGAAGGTAGGTGTTACTGAGAATTTTAGGTGCAATTTATTTAAATTTCTCAAGTTTTTTCCCTGAAAGTTGAACTCTTGAGCATGCATTTCATCCTTGCCTCAGCTCTGTCTGGAAGATCAGACTAAGTAATGGCAGACATGTCTGTTTAAGTGAAGCCTGGCCATATAAAACTACCACCTTTATGGACTCTGCAAGAGGATTGCCTTTTTTTTTTGTTTCAATTAAAGTTTCATTTTGTTCATCAGGTAATACAAACTCTTATCAAATTTCAAGGTTTAATTCCAATCTAACTAAGATCAGTAACTCCACTACTACTAGTACTGGATCAGATACTAAGACTTGATCAGATCAAGGTACCTGTACATGAGAGCTCTGCCTCCTGCATACATCCAAAAAAACAATAAAGTTGTATTTAGCCAATGTAATCTCTGAACAATGGATGTTTTCATAATGCTTGGACTTATAAACTAAACCATAAAAAACAATAACCCAACAATTTACAGCCTTAAACCCTGTAATATTTAGGATTGTAGATAACTTGGATTGCATACACCGTTTTCATTGTTGAATAAATAAGAGAATCTAAAATGAGGGCTACAAAAAGGGTCAAAGCTACTAACCCGATTGTAGAAGCTACAGCTGCTACTACTCTATACATCCATTTTCATTGTTGAACATTTGGCGGAATTAAATTGGGTGTGAAAATAAATATACCTGTAGCCTAAAGGCATTGTTTGGTAAGTATTTTTATGATTTGGACTGAATGTGTTGGCCCGTAAACCCTGTTGTGATTTTTCCTGAAGACATTGGCTCATAATCTCTATTATGGTTGTATATTGGCTTGAAGATGTAAGATCTGGTATAGTTTTCCGAGCTCTGTTATGAATTGGATCATAATTTCTATTATGATTTGGGTCAAAGGTGTTGGCTTTAATATGGTTGTGCATTGGATCAAAGGCTTTGAATCGGAAGCTCTGGTCATGTATTGGCCTGAACTCATTTGCCTATAAGCTCGGGTCATGTATTGGCCCGAAGGCGTTGGCTCTATTATGGTGGTGTATTGTCCTGAATTCATTGGATTAAGATGAGATCATTGGATTAAGCCCCACTCACATTACCAACTAACCGCACTCACAAGACATAGGTCGGTAACAAAAGAAAATGTAACACCAGCTTCAATAACGATATTTCAAACACATAGATACTTGATCGATACATATAAAATATACGGTAGTTTCTCAAATTCATGTTTGAAGAATTTTTTTGGATCGACACCATTCCACAATACTAGCTGCTGAACGGGTCATTATATTTACTGTAGGTTTTTACCTATTGTGATTTTTTTTTAAATTTTTGTAATGTTCTATCAGAAGACCAACGTCTTGAAGCATCATTATTATTTTTTTATATTTTGACTTTATCGTCGGAAGACTGATGCCTTAATCATCGGAAGAGGGACGTTTCATTTTTAAATTTTTTTAACTTTTTCGTTGGTAAAGTGACATTACATAAGCGTTAGACGCACGACGTTCTAAACGTCGGATGATATTTTGTAAAAATTGCAACAGTTTGTAAAACGTCAGAATTAAATGTTGGAAGCCATAAAGTCAGAATTGCGATGTTTTTTGAAAACCTGAAAAGCATCGAAAGACCGATAGTTTGTGATCATTGGAAGACCGAAAATTTTGGTTCGTCGGAAGACCGACGCTTATAGAACGTTGGAATAGCAACACTTTTCAAAACGTCAGAAAATGTGTCGGTATTGTGATACTTTGGCAAAGCGTCAGAATTGCAACATAATGGCTAACGATGTTTTGTCCAGCCTTAATCTGTCGCTCTTGCGACGACTATGTGTTGGAATAGCGATGAAGTGGCCATCGGAAATTGGGCCAAATTTTCTAGTGGATGATGGATAACTTTGCCCAAATCCTTCAATGACTACCCATCGGCGGTGCATCTACATCCAACAACCACTCTAGAGGCACGACTCCCTTTAAGGTACAAGTAAACTTTGACATTCCCATATTTGAGTGTCAAATAGATGCAGGTCATAAATAGATGGTTGAATCTATTAGAAGGATATTTCTCGGTTCATGACTTTTCCGACTAGGAGAAGATTATTTTTGCACTCCTCAAAGCTACCCCCCATGTCAAGGACTGGTGGGAAACCTACTGTGAGGAAATATATGAGACAGAAACCTCTCTATTCTCAATCGTACCCACTTGGAATTCTTTTCAAGATGCCATCAAGGAACAATACTATCCCGTGGGGAGTTATGAGGACAAGTACATACAATGGACCATGTTGTGGCAATAAAGGGATCAAGATGTGCATGAGCTAATGAATCTATTCCATACCCTGCGCACAAAGTTGGGTATCAAATATTCAGAGAAACATTTGGTGCTAAAGTATTTTGGTTGTCTGCATAGGTACATTCAAGAGGAAATGGAGTTCCTCGACATCTCCTCGCTTGGTACGACATACCGGTATGCTGCCAAGATTGAGAAGAAATTCAAACAGAAGAAGCGAGACTTTGGATCTGTGAATCAAAAGCAAGGGAAAGGTACCCCCAAACCGCAAAACAAAGGACAAAGCCAAGGATGGCAGCCCAAGACAACCTGCCAAAGATACAAGAAAAGAACAACACTTCTAAGCCAAAGAAGTACACGGGAAAGTGGTGTGATTTCCATAAGAGCTCCACTCACAACACAAGTGAGTTTTGGGCCAAGCAGACGCTAGTGGCTGAGATGAGGGCTTCTGAATTAGATGCATGCTCTGACTCTAAATCAGAACCTGACAAGGTGCGACAAAGGGAAGAATATTATTGATGCAGAGCCCAACACCATTATTTCCACTACGAAGATCTAGAAGGAGGAACCAGAAGATCCAAAGGAGGAAGAGCATCTCTTCCACTCCCAAATGTGGGTAGAGGGTTCCCCGCTACAGTTCATTGTCGACAATGGGAGCCAAAAGAACCTAATTTTAGCAGATGTCATGGTTGGGCTTGCCGACCACAACGCACCCACAACCATACACCATCGGGTGGCTTCACCAAAGACGAGATCTCTGCGTCAGCCAGCAGTGCCGCCTTCCCTATAGCATCAAGCCCTTCACGGATGAGGTATTGTGTGACATTGATCCTATTGATGTTTCTGATGTATTATTAGGCCAGCCATACTTTTGGAAGTGCCATGTTGTGTATGAGTCTCGGCCTCGCATTGTTATTGTTACTTTGGGAAATAAATTGTACACGATACTAGAGGTACCACCGCCTCCCACTATCTCTTTGGTTACTGCAAAACAATACAGTAAGCTCATTTCCCAAACCAGAAAATTTGTTTTCCTAATGATCTGCCCCCAGGGCAAGAAGAAGACTGTGGCCACGACCTCCAGACATGGCTCCTCTACACGACAACAACAAATGGAAAAGGTTGTGGAGGAGTACGGGGACATCTTCACCTCACCCACAGGGGTGCCTCTACACTGTCAGGTCAAGCACTCCATTGACCTGACCCCGGGTTCATCACTACCCAATGGACCGATATATAGGTGCTCTGTTCTGGAGAATGATGAAATCAAGAGGCAGATTTAGGAGCTGCCACAGAAAGGTCACATTTGGCCAAGTTCATCACCCCGTGGGAGCCTGATCATGTTGGTATAGAAGAAGGATGGGACTTGGAGACTCACTATTGATTATCGAGCGCTGAACAAGATCACTGTCCGGAATAGGTACCCGATCCCATGGATTGATGACCTTCTAGAGCAACTCAAAGGGGTAAAATATTTCAGCAAGATCGACTTGAATTATGGGTATCACCAAGTACCAATCGAACCTTCTGATGTGTGGAATACTACCTTCAAAGCCAAGGACGACCTTTTCAAATGGCTCGTCATGCATTTCAGATTGACAAATGCTACCAAAACCTTCATGAGGTTGATGGATGACATCTTGCGTCCATTCACCAACTCATTTGTAGTGGTATACTTGGATGACATTTTGATCTTTAGCCAGACTTGGGAAGAGCGCCTCCACCACATCCAAGAAGTCCTCCAAACATTGCGGCAGCACAATTTGTGTGCCAATTTGGAGAAGTGCACTTTTGGCATGACCCAGGTTCAATGTCTGGGATACATTATTTATGAAATGGAGGTGCATGTGGATCCAGCTAAGATCCAATTAATTTGGGATTGGCCAGCCCCAGCCACCCTAACAAAGCTTCGCAACTTTCTAGGCCTTTCTAATTTCTACCACAGGTTCGTGTTGGGATTCTCTCATATCAATTGGCCCTTGATTCAAGTCACCAAGGGAGGAGAAAAAGAAAAATTATGTTGGTTGGAATCTCAACAGAAGGCATTTGTAGAATTGAAACATCGCCTCTGTTCTGCCACAATGCTCACATTACCAGACTTGCAACAACCATTTGAGATCGAGACAGATGCCTCTGACTATGCTATTGGGGTAGTTCTTACTCAACAGGGGTATCCAGTGGCATATCATAGTGAGACATTGTCTGACACAGTTTGAAAGTATCCCACTTATGACAAAGAAATGTATTCCATTGTGCAGGGTTGTCGACAATGGAAGAATTACATTTTGGGGAAGGAGACAATCATCCACACAGACCATTGACCCCTGCAGTTCATATAGACATAAGGGAAGTTGCAGAATGATTGCCATCAGAAGTGGTCCACATATCTGCAACAACTTCATTTGAACATCAAGTACAAGAAGGGTAGCACCAATAATGTTGCAGACTACCTCAGCCAACCACCGATCGTGGCCATAACCACCGTTCTCAGCTCTTGTGGGCATGAGACTTCTGATTGGCCGCTTCTCTATAAGAGCAATCAAGAATTCAGCTACACATACCAGGCACTCTTGGGGGGTATGCAAGTTCCAAATTTTCACCTCCAAGATGCACTATTATGTCACCTGGGACACCTTTGTGTTCCTTCAAGCGAGCATGCCAAGATGATATGGGAAGCGCACTACAGTCGAGTCGTTGGGCATTTTGGAGTCAAGAAAACAGTGGCAGTACTGTAGAAGTATTTCTATTGGACGAACCTTCGACAAGATTTCACGAAGTACATCAAATCCTACAATGCTTGCGTCATTTCCAAACCGACCATCAAGAAGCAAGGGCTCTATACTCCGCTACCTACCCCTAGTCGACCTTGGGAATCCATCTCCATGGATTACATGCCAGGGCTTCCTGCTACTAAGCATGGAAACGACTGTGTTTTCATGGTCGTCGACAGATTCTCAAAGATGGCCATTATGGTAGACTGCAAGAAGAATATCATAGTAGAAGCCACTGCTAAACTCTTCTTTGAACGAGTGTGGGTGCACTTTGGGATCCCACAGTCTATCATATCAGATCGCGACAGCAGGTTCCTCAGCACATTTTGGTCCATCCTCTGGTCAATGTTGGACACGAAGCTCACCAAGTCCACAACTTTCCATCCCCAAACTGATGGCTAGACAGAGGTCGTTAACAGGATGATTGTACACATTCTGCGCATGTACAATTCAAAGCATCCACGCACATGGGATGAGATCCTTTCCTATGTACAACACAGTTATAACTGGGCTCTCCACATCTCAACCGGCCACAGCCCATTTCAGGTGGGCTTGGGATTCTAGCCATTATGTCCCATTGACGTAGCCATGCCATTTGCAACTACTCTGGCCGATTCAGCTCATGTCCAGTCTGAAGCTGACAAATAAAAAAACTTCATCAAGCGCATTCAACACATCTTCCAACAGGTTCATGACATATTGGACAGAGCCAATGCTAAGTACAAGAAACGACATGATCAACATCGGGTGCCACACAAATTCCAGGTGGGCAAAAAAGTGTGGCTACATTTGCAGAAGGAGCGCCTCACTAGACCCCACCGCAATATTTTCCTACTCCGATATGGGTCATACACCATCACCAAGGCTGTAGGGAATAATGCCTTCGAGCTCAGTATTCCATCATTCCTTGGTCTGCACCTATTATTCAATGTAACCGCCTTCGTCCCTACTTCCCACCTCTATTGGACACCTCTGACATTGTAGAAGAACTCACACCAAAAGAGTTAAACCTAGACTACAAGGAACATGCCACCACAGACTGTATCATGGACATGCAAATCAAGAACACTCACCGATAGAAGATCCAACTATATCAAGTTGTCAAAGCTAGCCAACTCCTGCACCAAGGCAAGTAGTTCACCAGGGACCAAGTTCAATATAATTTTCCTCATCTCATGGAGGAACTCAACGCAATGGGGCCCATTGCTTCCTAAGGGGGCAAGAATGATCCAGGTGGATATTAGTGGCCACCTGTCTATTCCACTTGGGGCCCCACCCTTATCTCTTTTAGTTTTTTCACAACTTACTATTTTTAGCATTTTTTCGGGTCCTAATCTTCCAGAGCCATTTTGAAGCCCAAAACGGAGATAGTATACCGAAGTTACGTCCCTGGGAAGTTGAGACACCAATTTACCCAAACGGGGCCCATAGATTTGGTGCTTCATCTCCTAGGGTTAGTTTTTTGGACGTTTAGAGTTCTCCATTATTTCTCCATAATAAATAGGCCCTCGAGCCTCATTGTAACACAGTTCAAAGGTTTGTAGCTGCCACATCTCTTCTCAGAGACTCGCTACCACCACCCTAGCTATTTTATTTCCATCATGTTTGTAAGAATATTTATGTGATTTTATATTTATGAAATGAAGCCTTATTTCCATTGTATTTCTATGTTTATGGTTATTTTTGTATTATGTTGCGTTCCTGCATAAATTTGGATCAGGACCCTTATAAGGTCAACCTTCAATTACACCTTGAAAATTAAGTGACAAATAGATGTAAATGGAATATAGTTTCATACGTGACTCCATCGAAATATAATTTCGATTCATACAAAATTCTACTATGGGTCAAAACGAAATTTTAATGCAACATCAATATAAAAATAATGTGAAATATTAGTAAGGGTTGATTCCTAACGTTCAAAGTATGGGAAATGATATCACCTAGAATGATTCCACTCAAAAGGGTAAGTTTTTTTAGAAATGTATTTGTATAGTTCCAAAAAGCTAGAGATAATTCCTAACCTTCAAATAAGGTTATATTAATGTTTATATGAATTGGAGGATAGATTTAAAATATGTAGAAGTAGTGAAAGTGGAAAGTAATTAGTTGTAATAGTTAAGGGTGGGACTGTAGGTTTTAACCCTGAACAAAAATTATCTACACATGAATCTTATAACAGAAAATAAACAATAACGAGAGCATAAAACATAAAACAGATAAACACAGATATTTTCCCCTAGATCCCAAATCGGGATGACCAGCTTGATTTTTCATATATTCCTTTTAGTGTTACAACACATATATATACATGCCAAAGCATACATAAACCCCAATCCATTAACCCTAGATTAGAACATAATCATAGTTCCCTCGACCGGATCTACAAAATACCAGGGGCCGAAAAACATCGTACCCCAAAACCATGTGCAAATTCATGCACAAAACATGGGTGCGTCCGCCTATGAGTGGGTTCGCATGCCAAAAAGAAAAAATTGCCGAGGCGCTGCCCCAGACCTCGACAGGGGGGGCTGTTGTTCCCCCTGTTGCGCCTGGCGCAACATACAGCGCGTGGGACTAGTCGTGGAAAGAATATAACACATACCCAACATTCTCCCACTTGTTGTTTTCTTTCTGCAGGGGGCCACAGGCGAGCTTAGTCATTGGGCCAATTCTTCAACACCCATTGTTTCTCTACACTAAGAGAACTTCTAAGTGCTCACAGACTTTGTCAATGCATCTGCAACATTCTTCAAAGTGTCCACCTTTACCAGCAACACCCTTTTAGCCTCAACCATATCTCTAACAAAGTGATATTGAACATCAATGTGCTTTGTATTTGAATGGTAAGAAGGGTTCTTAGCCAAGAAAATTGCACTTTGGCTATCATGGTCTATCCTTATAGCTTGCTGTACCAACCCCATACTTGAACAAAATCTCTGCAACCAAACTGCTTCCTTGCTTGCATGAGTGGCTGATATGTATTCAGCCTCTATAGTTGAAAGAGCCACTACAGACTGTCTTTTACTCATCCAACTGATTGCGCCTCCAAATAGGCTAAACACATACCCACTTGTAGATCTTCTTTGGTCCAGATCTCCAGCCCAGTCTGCATCAACAAAACCATGAATGTCCAACATTCTTTCCAATCTTGGTCTTCCCTGGTAGCACGAGCCATAATCACTAGTGCCACGTAAATATCTGAAAACCCGCTTCACTGTTGTCCAATGCTCCTTCCCTGGGTTTGACATAAACCTGCTCAATACTCCCACTGCATGTGCAATGTCTAGTCTAGTACAGACCATTTCATACATCAGGCTACCCACTGCACTTGCATATGGAACATGGGACATATCCTCCTCTTCTTCTTATGTCTTGGGACACTGTTCAGCAGACAGCTTTGCACCTACAGTAATAGGAACATTCACCGATTTACTACCTTGCATATTGAACCTCTGCAATATAGTCTCGACATACTTCCTCTGGTTTAACCAGAGCTTCCTCTTTGCCCAATCTCTCTTAATTTCCATGCCCGAAATATAGTTTGTAGCACCAAGATCCTTCATGTCGAATTTGGAGAACAGTTGGGTCTTCAAATTTTGGATAATTTCTTTGTCATTTCCAATCAAAAACATGTCATCCACATACAAGACCAAATAAATAACACGGTTACCAATTAATTTAAAATAAACACAGTGATCCTCCTTGCTTTTGGTGAAGCCAAGTCCCCATATATAGGTATCAAATTTCTGATACCACATCCTTGGTGACCGTTTTAACCCATACAGAGACTTCTTCAACCTGCATACCAGTTATTTCTTACCCTTCACCATAAAGCCTTCAGGTTGCTTCATGTAGATTTCCTCTTCTAGATCCCCATGAAGAAATGTTGTCTTCACATCCATCTGTTCTATCTCAAAATCAAATGTAGCAGCAACAGATAAAAATAATATAATAGAAGTAACTTTGGAAACAGGAGAAAAAATATCACCAAAATCAATTCTTGGCACCTGGGAATAACCTTTTTCCACCAACCGAGCTTTGTATTTCTCCACCTTGCCTTCTACATTCATCTTCTTCTTAAACACCCATTTGCTCCCGATGGGCTTCCTTCCATTCGACAACTCCACCAAATCCCATGCCTCATTTTTATGCAAGGATGCCATTTCATCAACCATGGCCTCCTTCTAGAGTTTTCCATCCTTTGAATCTACTGCCTCCCTGACGGTTCTGGGATCATCATCAATTATAGTTAAGGAAAAACCTGAATAGAAAGTATATTGACTATACCTTTCTGGTTTCCTTCTTTCCCGAATTGATCTTCTCACAACTGGATTTTGTGGCTCTTCCCCTTCTGAGTCTTGTTCTGTTGTAGAGTTTGATTCATCCTCCTTTAGCTCAAACTCTATCTTCTCAGGTTCCTTTGGTATGACTTCATGTTTAACAACATCTTTCACCTCTCTAAACACCACATCTCAGCTATACACAACCTTCCTTGTTTCTGGGTTCCAAAGCTTGTAACCCTTTAAACCATCCTTATACCCCATAAAGATGCACCTTTCAGATTTATTATCCAACTTGGTCCTTTTATCCTTTGGAACATGTACATATGCATCACATCCAAATACCCTTAGATGTGAAAGAGATGGTTTCTTACCAGTCCATACCTCATGTGGATTCTTATCCTCCAACGTTGATGAAGGTGATCTGTTAACTAATTAACATGCAGTCTCCACTGCCTCTGCCTAGAATTCTTGTCCTAACCCAGTACCACTGAGCATGCTTCTTGCCTTTTCCATCAACGTTCTGTTCATTCTTTCTGCAACTCCATTTTTCTGAGGTGTGTATGGAGTATTCTTCTGTCGTGCTATGCCACACTTCTTACAGAAATCCTCAAATTCCTTCTTGCATAACTCCCCACCATTATCTGTCCTCAGCGCCTTTATATTCTTCTCTGTTTGGTTTTCCACCAGAGCGTTAAATTCTTTAAATTTTTCAAAGACTTCAGATTTATTCCTCAAGAAATATATCCATGTATTCCTTGAGAAGTCATCTATGAATGAGCATAGTACACATACTTTCCTAGTGATGGAACTGACATAGGTTCAAACACATCACTGTGCACAAGTTCTAATATCTTGTTTTCCCTCTTAGCACCAGAAGGAAAACTCACCCGATCTTGCTTCCCATATACACAATGTTCACAGAAATCAAAATCCAGAGAGAAATTAGACATACCTTCTACCATACCATTTCCATGCAGTATCCAAAGGCCCTTCTCTCCAATATGTCCAAGCCTTTGATGCCATAGCATGGTCTTTTCTCCAGAGACTGCTAGGCTTTCCGCTCCACTTTTAGGAACCACAGAACTGTTGCACCCATCAATAATAGTGCTGCCCTGAAGCTTGTATAGAGTTCCAATTCAAACTCCCCGCATTAATACCAGTGCTCCCTGAACCATCTTACAGGTGTCTTTCTCGAACACTATTTTTACACCTGCATCATCCACCTTGCTTACAGAAATCAGATTTTTGGCCAATGTAGGAATATGCAGAACACCAGGAAGTGTTCTAATCCTTCCACCTTGCAGCTTTAGCTTCACTTTTCCACGTCTGAAAATTCTGGCCTTCCTATCATCCCCTAGGAATACATCGCCGCCATCATATTACTCATACTCACAGAACCACTCCCTATGGGGAGTGAAGTGAAAGGATGCACCCGAGTCAATCAACCATGACTCATGATCTACATGTGTATTTGAAGAAGAAGCCAAATACACATCCCCACCTTCATCCGAGGTGGTTTTTGCCTCTGCAGAAGGAGCATCATCAGATCCCTTTCCTTTCTCGGGAGCTTTAGATCTACGGTCCTTTTGTATTTCCTTCCTTCCATCCTAAATATGCAACTGATTTTTCTAGGAGATTTAGATCTCCCTCTGGCACAGATCTCCCACTAAAACCTTATTCTTGTTTACGTTTTGGACCTTTATCGTACGGATAAGAGACATCTCATTTGACCTCATGTTGCAATCTCATTTCTGGCCGGCAGCCAGGCTAAGGCAATCATGTCAAAATTCAAGGTGATTGTATTCACTACCTATTCATGATAACATTGTCCCCACGGAAGCTAAGTGAAAAGCTACAACAAACTTATGCACTTATCTTCATTTGAGATTACTTATCTTCATGCGATATTTTAATATCAATAGATGATGATGGAAAACACCACAATGTTGAAAGCGTTCGGATGCTTCACCAGAGTCTCCATCCTTCATCCTCGAGTTACTCCTGACTTTTTCCACCGAACAACATTCACATACAGGAGACTTAGATTGGTACAAAAAGTTCACTTTCCCACCGATGCCATAGCTTCGGATACATTCAACAATACTGAATCTAAGACACACAACCGTATTGTGCTCTTAGCCTTCCGATCCAGTTTCTTCCAGTCTTCATCTGACATTTCCGTTGGTTTAGTACCTGGATCTACTACGATCCATTGATCTTTATGCACCAGTAGATCCTCCATCTTGAGCTTCCACAAATCAAAACTCTGACCATTAAATTTCTCGATCTCTATCTTTTCGCTACTCGCCATCTTCTTTCACTGCAAGAATCGATCCTGCAGATCTCCCACTGAACAGGGTCTACCTCAAGCCCGAGCAAAAAAAAACCCTCAGCAGCGAAGGCGTCCCCTTGAAGCCGAAATAGCTCTGATACCAAATGTGGGTTTTAACCCTGAACAGAGATTATCTACACATGAATCTTATAACAGAAAATAAACAATAGCGAGAGCATAAAACATAAAACAGATAAACACAGATATTTTCCCCTGGATCCCAAATCGAAATGACCAGCTTGATTTTTCATATATTCCTTTTAATGTTACAACACACACACATATATATATACATGCCGAGGCATACATAAACCCCAATCCATTAACCCTGGATTATAACATAATCATAGTTCCCTTGACCGGATCTACAAAATACCAGGGGCTGAAAACCATCGTACCCCAAAACCATGTGCAAAGTCATGCACAAAACATGGGTGGGTCTTCCTAGGAGTGGGTCCGCATGCCCAAAAAAAAAAAAATCCGGGGCACTACCCCGGACCCCAACAAGGGTGGCTGCCATCCCCCCTGCTACGCCTGGCACAACATACAGCGTGTGGGACTAGTCGTGGAAAGAATATAACACATACCCAACAGGGACTTAACTAGTGTACATAAAAGAATAATAAAATGAGATTATTCCATCAAAATAGAGTATTATTGGAATTTTGAAATAGTACTTTCTATCCCAAAGAGAATATGTACAAATTGTGAAAAGGGCATCAGTATATAAATTATGATCAAAAGAAAAATAAGTAGCAATAATTTCTAAACGAGGAATTGACAATTAAATTAATTTAAAGGTACAAAAACTAACAAGGTTGGCATATGAAATTTGTCAGAATGTGACGAACCATAGTAAGTCTATTGGGTGTGAATAGTATGAGTTCTATAAATAGAAAAAAAAATTGTTGAAACAGAGATGTTACAAATGGTATTAGAGCCCATGTTAAAACACTGGGCCTGAATGTGTGCTCACACCAAAAAATCAAAATCCAAAAAAAATTATGTTGTTGTAAATTGTTTTGTTTAAAATAATGTTACACTAATGTTTAATTTTATGTATAGTGAATTAGTGCATAACCATACAGCTGTAAACCATGTGTGAAGGGGATGAGTTGTATGTGGATCTGGGTGGTGCAGAAAATCTACCAAATCCTAATGCTCCATTGCTGGCCATGATGCATCAGATGCAAAGACAAATGGTGCAACTAAAAAATCACAATGAAAGATTATCTCTAGCCATCGAATAACAAGAAAGTTCAATCAAAGAATTGACCTCCAGGAATAGTCACAGAGGTGAAGGTTCTGGGAAAAAGAGAAGGGGAACTAAAAATCACTTAGAAGAGTCTGAGGAGGATGAAGCCTTTAGACAACAGTCTATAAGGAAAAGGAATTGCAAGGAAAATTCTGAAAAATCAAGCCTCCCTCCTATGATGGATAGGAGGAATATGTAGAAGCTTGGCTTCTAAACATGGTAAATTACTTCCAATTTTATGACTATGGAATTAACTTGAAAGCCAGGTTGGCTATTTACCAATTACAAGGAAAGGCTACCTTGTGGTGGAAGGAAACCAAAATGGTGCATGTAATAGATGAGAAAATTGTCACTTGGGAAGATCTCCAAATTAAATTTAAAAATAGGTATATGAATGAATGATACTATGATGATAAAGCTAAAGAGTTTCATGAGCTTAGGTTGGGATAGCCTACCACTTATGATTTTGTTACCAAATTTACGAACCTGCTTCGCTATGTACCTTATATAAGGGAAGAGAAGAAAAAGGTACAAAAAATTTTAAATTTCCTACCTACTGTCTACAAGGAGATGTTAGATAATCCTAAGACAATGGATGAAGTGGTGCGCAAGGCAAGACTGTGTTATCAGCAATTCAAATGCAGAAATGAACAAGCGAAAAACTGGCAGAACAAAGAAAAGGGTGACTCTAGTGGGAAAGGAACAAAACCAACATACTTAAAGAACTTTGGGAAAATCACCAAAGGATTTAGTTTACAAAAACTGGAGAAAATCACCCAGCTCAATCACAAACAAGATCTAAACAAATGGATGGAAACAATAAAAGAGATGGAACTGCAAAAATGAAGGAGCCACTAAATTTCTCGGGTTGTGGAGAACCTCATCTGCTATGAGATTGTCCTCATAGAACCATTCAAAACATACAAGTGCCAAGAGAGGCAACTATTGTAATGATATGGCAAGAAACATTCCCAGAATCAATAGTTCCCTGGAAGATCGTCAATCTGAACACCAATCCACTATGGTCGAAATAGAAAGTGTGATTTTTCAACAACATGTTTTTGTTTTGATAGATCCAGGTGCAACTTTAAGTTATATAAGTCCTGAAATTGTGGAAAAGTGTAATTTGAAGTCAGAAAAATTTCAGCAAGCATGGTTAGTTTAGCTAGCTACAGGAACAAAAAGAAAAGTGACCCATAAATTACCAAAAATTGATGTAAATTTATATGGGTATGAAACTGAACTAAATTTGAATATTTTACCCCTAGGTTCCTATGATGTGTTGGTAGGAAAGGACTAGTTAGAAAAATAGAAAGCCATACTAAATTTTTTAGATAAACAATACATTGTATAAATGGTGAGGGAAAACCGGTGATAGTGAAAGGGAAACCCAAATCTATATCAATGAGACAAATTTCAGCACTTCAGTTGAAAAGGACAGCAAGAAAAGGTTGCCAAGTGTATGTTATACATGTGGAAGAATTGGGACATCAAACTGAAAAAGAACTTGTAGAAAACTTACCAGTCATCTGAGAGTTTAAATATGTGTTTCAAGATGAGATTCCCCATTTACCCTGTAAAAGAGAAATTGATTTCTCAATTGATTTAATACCACGAGCTACACCAGTCTCTAGAGCCCCATACATAATGACTACCCCATAACTGTTAGAGTTAAAACTGCAGCTACAAGAGTTGTTGGACAAAGGCTATATAAGAGCAAGTGTATCCCCATGGGGAGCACTAGTACTGTTTGTCAAAAAGAAAGATGGTACATTCAGAATGTGTATAGACTACCGACAACTAAATAAACTGACAATCAAGAATAGATATCCTCTACCAAGGATAGATGATTTATTTTATCAAGTGAGAGGAGGCATAGTCTTTTCAAAAATTGATTTAAGGATGATTTATCATCAACTGAGAATTAAAGATGAACACATAAGTAAAACTGCATTCAGAACAAGATACAGACACTATGAGTTTGTAGTTCTACCTTTTGGGTTGACTAATGCACTTGCTACCTTTATGTGCCTAATGAACAGTGTCTTAAGTAAATATTTCGACAAATTTGTTCTAGTATTTATTGATGACATTTTGATATATTCTAAGAATGAAGCTAAACATAAATGACATCTTAGAATTGTCTGACAAAACCTCAGAGAACATAAGTTGTATGCTAAACTTAGAAAATGTGAATTTTATAAGGATAAAATTCAATACTTGAGCCATATAATTTCAGAAAAAGTATTAGCAGTGGACCCAGAAAAGATACAAGCTATAATGGATTGGCCTGTATCTACTGATGTTTCCTCTATAAGATCTTTAATGGGAATTGCAGGATATTATAGGATATTTGTAGAAATATTTTCAGCCCTATCATATCCTATCACATCTCTATAGAAGAAAGGAGTGAAGTTTGAGTGGACATAAAAATGTCAACATAACTTTGAATAGTTAAAACTTAAACTCACAACTACTCCAATTCTAAAGATTGCATATCCAAATCAAGAATTTGTAGTATGTACAGATACTTGTGAAGAGGGATTAGGAGGAGTTTTATTGCAAGAAAAAATTGTCATAGCATATGAGTCAAGGAAATTAGAGAAACATGAACATAATTATAGTGTGTGTGACTTATAATTAGTTGATGTAATACATGCTTTGAAGATGTGGAGACATTAGCTCTTAGGAAAAAAGTATGTATTAACGACAGATCACATCAGTTTGAAGTATTTTTCACACAACCTGATTTAAATGCTAGACAAGCTAGATGGTTGTCTTTCCTTAGTGAATTCGACATGGAGATCAAACATATCAAGGGGAAAAAAATAAGATTGCAGATGCTTTAAGTAGAAATTCTTGTCAAAGTGTGAATAGTCTTGGGAGTAGTGAAAACTTTGATATTGAAGGATTGATCCAAGAAGTAATGAGACAAGATCCAAACTATGAAAAACTCCAAGAAAAATTGCAGAAACAGGAGATGGTGGGGTATACTCAAAACCAGAAGGGACTGATTTGTTATAAAGACATATTATACATCCCCAATGTGAACTCATTAAAAAGTGAAATTCTAGATGAGTATCATAAAAGACCCTATGCAAGACATCCAGGGTATCAGAAATTAATTTCAGCCTTAAGGAAGAATATGTTCTCGCGAGGTATGAAAAAGTATGTAGCTAATTATTTAGCTAGATGTTTGGAATGTCAGCAGGTAAAAGTAGAGCATCAACATCCAACAGGATTGTTGAACCCTTTACCCATCCCAGAATGGAAGTGGAAGACAATTTCAATAGACTTTACAACTTGATTTCCAAGAACTAAATACCAACATGATTCTATCATGGTAGTAGTTGACAAATTGACAAAAACTGTACACTTCTTACCAGTACAATCTACTTTTGGTACAGCTCAAGTAGCTAATGTATTTATGAAAGAGATTGTAAAGTTGCATGGCATTCCTAAAATGATTATATTAGACAAAGATGCAAAGTTTACTTCAGCTTTTTGGAAGAATCTGTTTGGGGGAATGGGTACCAAATTGAACTTTAGTACTACATACCATCCCTAAACCAATGGGAAAACTAAAAGAACAAACCAGATTTTAGAAGACATGTTTAGAATGTATGTGACGGATAGACCAACAAAATGGGAGGACTTTCTACATTTGTTAGAGTTTTCCTACAATAATAGTTACCAAGCCTCAATCAAGATGAGTCCTTTCGAAGCATTATATGGTAGAAAGTGCCATACACCTCTAAGTTGGAGTCAACCAGAGGATAAGTTAATACTTGGACCTGATGCATTGTGGGAAATGGAAATTTCTGTAAAGAAAATTTAGCAAAATATCAAGACATCACAAGACAAGAAGAAAATCTATACATATAAAAAGAGAATTCATAGATAATTCAATGTGGGTGATCATATCTACCTGAGGATTAAGCCCAAAAATAGTACTTTGTACACAGGTAGCTGTGAAAAACTAGCACCATGCTATTGTGGACCTTTTGAAGTATTGGAAAGAGTGGGACCAGTGGCATACAAGCTAGCTTTACCTAGTCACATTAAGGTTGACGACGTTTTTCTTGATTCATTATTAAAAAAGTATGTACATGATCCTACTCATGTTAATGATTGGAATGTGATACAGGTGGAACTAGAAAGGGAATTCCTTCCAAATCCACTTTGCATCCTAGCACGGGAAGAATTGAGCTCCGAAATAGAACAGTGGCCAGGGTGAAAGTGCAATGGAGGCACTTTACACCCGAAGAAGCTACTTGGAAGCAAGGGAAGATGTGAAGGAAAAATATCCATCATTGTTTGAAAAGTGAATTTATATTTTTTGTCTTTGCAACATTGATGACGTTGTTTTGTTTTAGAAGGGGAATATGTAATATCCTCAATTTCTCTTCTTTTATTAGACAGTTGAACGATCCTAAAGGGTAAAGTGGAACCAAAGGAAAACAATTATTGTGGGCTTATTTTATTATTTTAATTTAATAAAATGAAAATGGAATTAATTGTGAAATACTAGATTATGATTAGAGATCAGGAATCCAAATCCATGAGGATGGATAAGGTATATAAGACTTTCCCAGTTCTCCAAAATCCTTGAAGAAAATAAATTAAATATGGAAATTTATATTGGAGATAAAAATCTAAAAGATACCCCAGTAAAGAGGAAAGTTACTAAGAAGAGGTGGAATAAAACTAGAAAGGGGAAAAGCTAGTTTTAAAGTAATTTTGTGGAAGAAACAAAAGGAAAGCCTAGGTAAAAAGGAAAAAAACATCTTGATTAACTGGACGCAGTTAAGCAAAAAAAATTGATGTGAAATTAGGCTTAAATAAGAAAATTCTAGATAGACAAGAGGTTTTCTAATACTGGAATATTTGATCTTTGCTCGAGGGGAGCTATGGAGAAAGAGCTCATAGGTTGGGTGGAAACTAGTCTACCTTAATTGGTATGCACAAGTTAATTCATTTTAAACTTAGAATTTTATTATGATTATTGTGAAGTTAATTAGTAGTAAAGGACTTGACTAAATCTTTTCAAGAGTAGATTTTGTATATGAAAATGATGTTAAAAATACTAATTTGCAGTGAACTGGCAGGTTTGTACATTTAACAGAGTAGTCTATAATAAATATAGCATTAATCTGTATGATTGTACAGAAAATAATCTAAAGAGTACCAACTCTCAGAATGTCTAAACCCTGATGAAGGTTTAAATCTGAGGTTAGGTGAACCCTCATAATATATTTTGAATCATATGAGTGTCTTAACATCATTTTACAAATCATGAAATTCTGTGAATAAACTAGTACAGAATGAAAACAAAAAATTGTATGACAATCAATGTAAAATTAAAACATTCAAGTAAATTTTATACTGTGGTAGAACTGAATAATGTAATACTATAACTGAGACATAATAGACAGTAATTATTTCAAGGAGGAACTCATAAATTATTACTGGAACTTAACCACAAATTTTAAGAAAAGTATTACACATGAATTATAAACATAACTTCAGTAAATGAGAAAAGAGTGTGTTAAATATATCACAGAGTTATGTAAAGGATATAAATTCATATAGTTATAAATTCCAATTCAAATTCAATCTAACTAAATCTACAAATTGGGAAACTATTTCCCGTATATAATAAAATGTATAGTCTCTCTGGAATTATGCAGAGATAGCATAACATAAATCCCCAAATAGGTTACTGGACCAACCTGAAAAGGAAAAGTCCATAGTTATGATTGGATAGAAAACAGTTACCAGGAGCATTTAAACCAAGTATGATGTAGGGATTACCTGCACAGAATAGACAAAAATAAATTAATTATGGAGCATGATTATAAAACTAATTCAAAATATTCAGAGCTTGGTATAGGATAGTAATTATTTTCAAAGGCCTATAATTAACAGTTGCTAGAATTGAACTCATTCAAAGCATGGAACTAAGAAAAAGAAGAACATTCAAATCTTAAAACAGAGCACCAATATGAGGAATCATTATGTAAACTCATCAGTTGAAAGGTGACTATCTGAATATGAGAAATAGAGCACAATACAATGAATTATGCATCTGCTTATTCATTTAGATAAGAAGATACACATTTAATGAGAAAAAAAGAAAGAAACACAATGCTAAGATATAGCCTATTAGAGAACTTTCGAAGTCTAAAATGGGCCTCCTAATAAAAATGTACAAACAAAATAAAAATTATAAAAACCAATAGGATTCAATATTATGATGTCAACCATGGGGGATTATTCACCATTTTTGGAGTAAAAAAGTAAAAAGATTAAAAAATAATAAAATAATAAAACATTTTTTCAACTTGTATTTTCAACCCTAAGGTTCTAATCAAATTTCGAGTGGGATTACTCGTTGGATGAAAAATTTAATTCTTCATATAATGAGTACCATGTTGCATACTTTCGATGGACCCTTCTACGAGAAAAATGATATATACATGAAAAAATGTGATTGCAATCATGTATTTCATGTATTTCTCATCTTTCATGTAGTAGATTCCATCGAAAGTATGCAACATGGGTACTCATTGAATGAGGAATCAAATTTCGCATCCAACGAGTGTTCCTACTCGAAATTTGAGTAAACCCATAGGGAGATAAGTTGAAAATACAAGATGAAAAGTAGTTTTTTTCGTTTTTCCTCTAAAACTTAATGATGTAATCTAATATTATTTTATTATTTCCACTAATATTTTATAATCTCCTTAGGAGGCCCATTTTAGACCTCAAAATTCCCCTATGACCATAAATGTTCAAACAAGAATCTTTGAAACTTTTTTTTGGTACTTCTTATCCAAGACATCTTTCATTAATATCCAAATGTACACAGTTACAAGAAATGGCCTCTAGGAGTTCTCAAAACTAAACCCTTTACATTACAAACTAATAATTTATATAACCCAAATACCAAAATATATTCTCCCAATATTATGTAAAATAAACTGGAAAATAATTCCAAAAATCCAATGAATCTTGGATTGTCTCGAGTGATTGAAACTATTATTCCTTGACCTATGCTTGAAAAGTTGAACAAAATATATTACAAATTTCTTTTCCATATGTTTTTCTGATCTTTGGTCAAATCCCTTCAAATCTGGAATTTGATAACTGATTTTGTGTTCTAAAAAACTAGAAATAATATTTATTTATTAATTTTGTTGTCACCTAATCCATTTGACTGATCTCTACACTTTTCAATCTGTTACAAATCTTCCAAAAAATTATTCTCCTTAATATTTTGAAAGAAATTCCCAAGTCAAATTTTGATGAGGTGGCATCCAAGTCAACAGTAGTCCATGAGTTTTTCCATTATGAATTCGTTAAAAATAGGGTCCAATGATCCCTTCGAAAATCTACAACCATGATAGGTATTAGAAACCGAGAGAGGTTTTTTTAAATGAGTCAGTTATGGACAAAAATTTCTTTCAGTTTTGTAAAATTCATTTTCATTTTTTTGGAAATTGTTCCAGAAATTATTGTTTTGTATAGGAAAAAACTGAGTTTTAACTGACCATATTTTGAAAAATGAGCTGCTACTCCTGTTGTCAGCACATTTTCCCTTCTTCTTTTTTCAAACACATAATAATGTTGAAAATATTGTTTCAATGCTTTAACCTTATTTATTACAAATCGACGCTAACATTGAAACTGTCATCATTTAACATTGTTCTTTACAAATCGGTGTTTACCATGAACTGTCAGTGCTTATAAAAACTAATACCTAAAATTGTGATAACATTTGGCTTCATGGGGATGTTGTCGATCATAGATGGAAGAAAGGACCCCTATAGACCAAAGGCCCGATCCATTAGGTTGATCCCAACTTAACAACTGCAACTTGTAACTTGCACTTATTTAGCAACTAAAAACCAAACTGGAAATTCACATGAATGTTGAAAAAGATGCTTTCCCAACAATCTTATTGATCACACCTACCTACTCTAAACTACTGAAAGAATTTTTTAATCAAATAATACAAAAATTCCAATACAACTATTCAAGTACCTGCTCAAATAATGTAGCTCCTTGATTATGCTATTTTCTTTGCTCCACATTAGTAGATTGTCCTTTCTTAATCTTAGCTTTAGCAATCTTAAATCCGTCACTCTTTACTTTATTGCATTCTTGGAACTTATTTAGAAAGTTGAAAAAAAATTCATTATTGATAAAATTTTAAAACTTGGGGATGCTTATTGACTCTAAAAATAATACAAAAGGATCCTCAAATTTTTGCAAACTGATCTCACAACAATGTAAAAGATGATCATTTTGATGTGTAATCCCTTCGACTACATTTTTGCTTCCTATCATCTCAATCTAATGTTTTTCATAAAGAGGCTAAAAATATTCATATGACAACTATAGTAGAATACTTTCTGATAAATAAAAAAATCTTTGGTTTCTTTTGAGAATTAGAATTCTTACAATCATCATTTTCAAAATCCCTATAAGTTAATGGTTGTGAATGTGAACTGACAAAACTTTCCATATACAAAGCCATAGGATCATGAAAAACATGAAAATATTCTTGTTGATCTATAATGTTTTTATTTTGTTCCAGTACACCTATGTGATTTTGCATCGATTCAAGTTCCTCTGCTTCCTTTATGATTTTAAATTTCTCTTTTAGCAACTTGAATGAAGAAAATCACAAAGGAAAATAGTTAACGTCAGCTAATTTATCACTCTCTTTATGTCCAATGGTGTAACTGTGATATATAGGTTGAGTGATTTTATTAGATTGTTGAAAATGAAAATTTTTTTTATGAAGGAAATATAGTTGGTTGTTCATGAAATTCATCATAATAAGAATCATCATATTCATCATATATAGGAAAATCAAAATTTGAAGCAAAAACTTACTTTTAAACAAGCTTATTATTTCTCTCTACAAAATTATCATCATTAATACTTTCAATAAAATGTATGATATTATCAATCCTCTACTCATATTGAAATGGATCACGATTCAGAACAAGTATCTTTTGTTTTAGCACTCCACCGGATCTCTAAGGTTGAGAATAGTCCAACAAAGGTAACCACAAAACAAGATTTTCCAAGTAGCTAGCCCTACTAGGCAGGAGAGGGCTCTCTCCAAGGGATCACAGCCAAGAGGGTTTGATCAATTAGTTTTTAGGCTAGGTATAGTATCACAGGGGTTTTGATTGGTTGATTTGGGTGTTGGATGAGTGAATTAGGTCAAAGATGTAACTAAGTCAGGGCAAATAAGATCAGAATTGTAGGCATATGATGGGACAAGGTAGGTAGGAACTCCAACACATTACGGTTCTTAGGTGAGATGGATGAGACTGGTGAGGTGCTAAAAAGAGCATGACAGTACATGAATTCTTTTTAAACTGAAGAAATGAAACAAATTATGGTGATTCTCCCAAAACAGAGAATAAAAGATGTATTCTGCTTATCAAACTTGAGAATCAAACATATCATAGAACTGAAATGAACATTGAAGGTACAAAACATTCATACATATGCAACAAAAGAAACTATTCCGAAGTACAGTGCCACATGAATCTCAAAACAATAGCTGCAACTCATCCAATATAGTCCTACCAAAATCTGAATACAATAGTTTCTCTGATTAATACAATAACATCCAACCTCTGAAATGAGTCTAGAATTGAAATATATAAACACGAAAAACTTCTCCCAACCTCATGGGTCGAATCCCTGAGTTGTGGATCTGATCCACAAAAGTCTAAACTGCAAACCTAGAGTGTAGGGAAGTCAAACTGACTCATCCCTAACTTTAGTAAAACTGATTCATCAATCCTCAAAAAGACTTTTACCTAATGTATTTACCCCTAGGTAACTCAAAAACATAATAATTGCATTTACATCCATCATTTACATTGGTAAAAACATGATTTCCATGGTGAAACTGAGAAAACTGGAAAAAATCAGAAAAAACGGAGAATGGTCAGGAGCATAGTGCCAGTGTCACGAGTACAGCGCCAACTTCAATTCACCTTTTGAAGGGGTTGTTGATGTCCAAATTGAGCTCAGGATAGCTCATTGGAAATCATGTCATGTCTGGTTTCTAAAAATATTCTTGGTTTCCAAAAATGATAATTTTTTATGCTTCAAAAATTTAATCTCCCAAGAGTAGTTAGAAGCGCAGTGCCTAGCTGAAAAACAGGGCAGAAACATGATTTTTAGGGTGTTTTTTGACCTTTTTCCTTGCTAGATTGCCAAAATTTGCTTATAAAAGTGTCTAACTTTACTATTTTCTTCCTTATAAATACAATGGTAGTATTTTTTTTTTCATTTGGAGGCCTCTAGAATAAGCGTGGTACCTAGGGCTTTGCACTCCTGGTAGTCTAGTTGTGCTCAAAACTGTCTGAAATTTGCAAAAACCCAAAATTCCAAAATTTTCTCAAAAATCCTTCAAAATTGTTTTGTGGAAGCCTGATTAAAATGATAAGCAATGAGATATGCCCCAACAAGGATTTCAAGCTTGTCTCCTTCTTTTTTCTTGGCTAGGGTTTACTTACGTTTCTCCTGCAATTACTTGAGTTTAATGCTACAGACTTTGTTTCTTGTGATATACCTGTTAGACATAATTTTAAGCATCTTGTTATATTTTTTTACCTTATGGAGGAGTTTCTCAAGGTGGATGTTGACCCTATCAAGCCATATATCTCTATCATATTCAACTTCTTTGGAAATCCTGATCTCCTCAAAAATGAGTGTTTCATCCTCAATATTCAGTTGTTGTAGATCTCTCTTAAGGCCTCTTGTCTTTGGTCTTGTTCTGTTTGTTTGAATGTCATCATGATCAAGATCATCAAGTGACATCATGGCCTTACCTCTTTTTTCTTTGAGAATATCTAGCTCCATAAATACTTTTTGATCTTTCCGCTGCTTATTCTCCTACTAAAGAAATGAAATGACAAACTAAGATCTATCCAAATTAGTTTGCACCTCTCTAATTTGGGCATCCTCTTCTTTGAAAATCAAGATTGAGTCCTCATGATCATCTTGCTGATCCAAGTCAACTAGGTCAAACTCTATTTCCTCATCATGAGGGTCCTGATCCTCTTGCATGACTTCCTCATGCACAACTGCCTCTTTCTGATGCTCATCTTGATGTACTTGCTTTGTTGATGAAGAAGGCAAGGCCCCTTCCATAATTTGTGGATAAAACATCTGCCTTGGTCCCCTCTGATAGGTCTTGGCTTGCTTTCCCTTCTTATCCTCTTTGGTCATTTAGGCTCTTTAACTACAACTCTGTTGGATGGCCCAATTTGATTCTGAAATACTAATGATGGTGATTGTATGGGTCCAGTAGGCTGAGTTAATGGAGGAATAGAAACTAGGATTTCTTAGCTTGAAAACTTTGCAAATTTAAATAAAAAGTTTAACACTTTAAATTTGTAAATGGGAAATGCTAAGGGGGCACAAAATGGTGCTTCTTACTTGTCATGAGATGGAGAAACCCTTTGTTGGTGATTAGAAGTGCTTACAGAAAGTTTTGAAGGTTGTCAGTGAAACTGGGCACGAGCACAGCACCAGTTCTAGGAGCGCAGTGCCTATCTTCCAGGAGTACAACGTCCTCCTCCAGGAGCACATCTCCTTTACCAAGAGCGTAGTGCCTTTCCTCCAGGAGCACAATGCCACCCAAAAAATTGAATTTTTACTCTACAAACTTGATTTTTGAGCTGAGGGAGTGGGAGCGCAATGGTTGGGAGAGAAAATGAGTTCTTTCTTTGTCTTGTGATGAGATTTATACTTGGTGATTTGATTGAATTTGCTTTTGGGACCCACTTTTCTTCTTCTCATTCACTTTAAACCTTGAAACCTTTACCTTTCACTTTCACTTTTGATCTTTGGAGTTTGAACACTTGATAGATTGAGAACACTTAGACTTTACAACTTCTAAGTTTTCTTGGCACATGAAACCTTTGAGTTGACATCTTTCTTGGAACCATGAATTTATTACATATTGAGAAAACATGAAATTACATAATGGAATAAAATTTACATAATGAAATAAAAACTACATTTTTACATTTCAACTTTACATGGTAAAGTGAATTTATTGATCACCATTAGTCTTGATGGTATTTTACGCAATGGAAATGATGTTTTAATATACCATGAAAACCCTAAGACCTAATGGACACATTGATTGAATGGACTTCATGATGACATGATTGAAAAGGTGATAAAGACTCATGAATGATGGACAATCATCATAGTGATAAAATGAGCCAGCAAGTGATGAAATGACATTTTTTAAAACAGTGAACCTTGATTAAAATCTACACCAAGTGACCAAATTTTTGCATGACCTAGTGGAATGACAAAAAAATTGTGAATGGGACCCCTAACATAACATGAAAGAGTTAATTTTCATCACTAGAGGAAGGATGCAAATACTGACACTAACATTTTGAACATTCTAATTCTCTTGTTCATTTTCATTTGTAACTTCATCTAGGCTATGTTTTGGGAGTTTCTCACATGCTTGAATATTCTCATCTATTTCATGCGCATCAATAAAAAAAAATTGTAAAGTCACATATCTCCTATTCATGAGAAGGTAAGAAAAATATAAATGAAAGGTTGTTGCATAATGCAACATGACAGCAGCTTGAGGAGGTTGAATGTCTCTAGGAATATTGTGATAAAGACTGAAAATTTTCCTATTGAACATAGAGACAGTTTCATCCCTTTGTTTCTATGTGACACGAAACTCTAAAAAAATGTTGATCCTTGGATTTCCTCTCGCCCGAAAATTTCAGAAAAATATCACTCAGTTCCTCCCACGAACCGACTGATTTTGGCTCTAAATTTTTGAACCATTCTTTAGCATCCCCTTGTAATGATCAAGAAAAAACTCTCAAGTAAATGTCATCATGCTTAACTTCAAAAAGGTCATGATAAATTCTTGAAGGCTTGAATGTGTCTTTCAGTTGCAAAGTTGTCAAGTTCCCCATCAACCTTCGGAAGGTATTTGTAATGTTTTAGAGGAAAATCATGGCAATTATTTGGAAATATTAAGGGTTTATACCTCTCTTGAATCTTGTAAGGTATAATATTAGATATAAGAGGTGCAATATTAGCCTTTATCACATGAGGCTCATGGCTCAGATGAAAAGGCTTCATCAAGATCAGCAATGCAAGAAGGTATATCTAAATTTTTTAAAGAAGGATATACAAGTGTAGATATATGGTCTGCATTCAAATATAGTAAGCAATGAAAAAATATTTTGATATGCTCGGGAAATGACAAGAAGTAGTTGACAACAAATAATATTACATTTGGATAAAACTTGAGATTTGATACCCAGTTTTCTCATATTTTCCTTTCATTTCTCTGCCAATAAGGCTCTTCCTCTATTAGAGTCTTTGAATTTGATTTGAAGCTCGATTGGAGTCTCCAGGTGAATGATGCACAACTTTATTTTGTCTAAAAATTGTTCACCATCAGCAATCAGATCTGGATCTTGTTGTTTTCCCAGGGAAAATTTCATCTTCACTCCCTATCAACGACACCAAAATGTTATCACTTAGAGAAAACCATGACTGCAACAAAAACTCTAAGGTAATATAACCAATATTTTGAATCAAAAGCTATCCCTTTTGATTCAAAAGGATATCACTTCTATAACTCAGTCAAATCTGACTGGTTATGTACTTATCACATCGACTAGATCTGATTGGTTTTAAACAAAATTGGTATGGAAAAGACAGGAAAAACCATTGGGCATGGAGTCTGTTTGAAAAAAATTTATTGCTTGTATTTTATATGAAAAAAATACAATGGAAAGGTAGAAAAAAATTTCTTAGACGGTTTCTCATTTAGCTGTGATATAAGAAGATAGAGATAAATACCAAAAACGAAGCATTTAATGAATTCTATTAAATATATTTAAGTAGAAAACTTTATATAAGTTTGGAAATAGTATATTTGAGCTGAAAAATAGAGTTCAACCTTACAAACTTGATTTCCAAAATGTAGAATACATGTGGGAAAAGATAATGAAACGAAATATATGATAATTACCATAAGAAATACTAGGAAACCATCACACAGGAATCTCTAAATTTCTGAACAAATAACATTGGTCACCGTAACTTATATTAATGTCAAACTGTATACAAAATATATCAAGGTTCTGTCAAAATTTTCCAACCATTTATCATTCTTCAGAGCCAATATTTATAGAAAAAAAACTAACTAAAAAC
This sequence comes from Pinus albicaulis, assembly GCA_034641835.2. Lineage (NCBI taxonomy): Eukaryota > Viridiplantae > Streptophyta > Pinopsida > Pinales > Pinaceae > Pinus > Pinus albicaulis. Next base: position 342,772,563 of record CM076580.1, read on the forward strand.
ATGTTTCTAGCAAATCTTTAATTACAAAATCTAAAAATCACAGCATACATCTCAAATGCATGCATATAAAATTTTCTAATATTATCTGGATCTAAAGATCATGTTTTTGTTAGAGTCATGGTTGGAGATAAGGATCACTAAGTCAAATTTGATGAGGTGGCATCTAAGTCAACAATTTCCATGATATTTTCCCTCATGGACTCCTAAAAAATAGGGTCCAATGATCCCTTCAAAACTCCAAAACCAAGTTATCTGTTAGAAAAACGAGAGAGGTTTTTTTTAAATGGGTCTGTTACAAACAAAAAACTCTTTTGAGTTTGTAAAATTAGTTCTCATTTGTTTGGAAACCTTGCCCGAAATTACTATGTTATACAGGGAAAAACAGAGTTTTAACTGACCATTTTTACAAAAATGTGTTGCTACTCCCATTGTCAGTTCATTTTCCTTTTCTTTTTACTTTTCAAAATTACAATAGTGTTGATAGTCCCATCATTAAAATTTTTCCCCTCTTTATAACAAATCGATGTTGACACTCTTGTTTTCAACGCTTTAACCATGTTTATTGCAAATCAGCACTGACACTCACATTGTCAATGCTTTAACCCTGTTTATTAGAAATTGATGCTAACAGCCCCATTGTCAGCACTTTAAAAATTATAGATTAAAAATCTGATAACATATAGCTTAAATTTTTTGCCCATCAAATAGTACCTAAAATTTCGGAGGGCATATACCTTCGTTAACCCTTCTCTTCCTGTCATAGTCTAGTTCTTCTCGGCAGTTGATATCTTGCAACTAGTGAAGGTAATAGGGTGATTGACCTCTCCTTCTCCTTGTTGAGAACTATCGCTCCTAGGGTGACTGAAGAAGCACCAACATGTACATGAAACTCCTTGCTCCAGTTCAGGAAGACTATAAATGGCATCAAAACCATTCTCTATTTCAAAGTATCCAAATCTCTTTAGCACTCCTCTATCCATTTAAATTCTACTCTCTTCTTCAATTGCTTCTCCATAGGTGTAGTGATCTTGGAAATCCCTGTATAAATTTTTGATAATATCTTGTGTGGTCCACGGTGGATCTAAATTGTCATATTGTAGTAAGTGGCAGTAGGTCCACGATAACTGTAATCTTAGTTGGGTCTACCATGAACCCCTGTTTACATACGACGTGTCCCAAAAGGATCACAAAATAGACAGTTCTTTAGATTTATGGAAATCTACAATCTCATACACTTTTCTAACATCAATCGCGTCACCTTAATATTTTTTTTCAATAAAATAAACATTTTCCAATAATCTAAATATACTTCTTAGAATTTATGCATGAATTCTTTAAATTTTTCTACCACAATTCTAGAGAAGATTGTTGGCACATATTTCAAACCAAATGACATCATTGTATACTGAAGATAACCCCAATCTGCCGATAAAGTGATTTTATGCCAATCCTCTTTGGAAATATACACTTGGTGATACCTGAGAATCCATCATTAAAAGAGTATGCTTCTTTTCCCCCTACATTTTCCATAATCTCATCTCTGAATGGGGTAGGAAAGGGGTTATGTGCACAAGCATCGTCAAGCTTCCATAGGTCTACACAAATCCTAATCTCAACTATTTTCTTATTGTTAACCACCATTGAACCAATCCACTCTGACTCATTTACTAGCTCGATGATCCATACATGTACCATCTTCTTCAATTCATGCTTAACTTTTTCTTTGTAAATGGGATTCAGTCGATATGGACTTTGCTTTACTACATTCGTGTCAGGGTTTAGAGGGATCTTCATTTCTCCCAACTCTCCCACAATCCGTTTCATTTCTTCAAATGTATTAGGGAAAAAATATTGGTATTTGTGCAACAAGTATGAAACCTTCTCAACAATATCTTTATACCAATAATATTTGATAGTCGACATCTTGCAACATTTCTTGGTCCCAATATTTATCTTCTTTGTCTTGATCGGTTGTGCATACTCCTTTAATTGTAATGGAAGCCCCTCCACTGCACACTCACCTTCAACTTATGAAATATGGATATCCTAGGGATCTTCATCATCATCTCCTCTCTTTTCTACCATGTTGTAACATTCCATAAACTATTATACCCATTTCATGTGTTGGTGTGCAATTCATAACGGTCCATCCCTGATCATGATTGAATCATACTCTACAAATATATTATTTCACAACTCCTTTATAGCTTCCTCTAGCACTGGTTCGTTTGCTTGAAAGCTAAATGCCGCCATGAAATTTTTTGCCACTTCATCCCAATCTCGTGTTCCTTTGTGCATCTCCAACTCAATGTCCCAGTTGGTCGGAATGACATCTAGGGTGTGGATAAATTGATGTAGCCATTCTCTCTATGGTACACGCCCTCTCATCCATGTTTTGATGCACTACTTTAGGTGGGCCCTAAGGTAGTCCGTACCCAAGTATATTTCTTTAGGGACCCTAGTGCTAGTTCAAAACCTAGATTTCAAAAGTTCTTTACATTTTCGACATCCTACGAGTCGCTCCTTCTACGCATTCCACCACCTGGCTGGTGTAGTGTGCAATGCAACATCCAGCACAGGAATCCTCTGACACTTCGGTATCTACTCTTCATACTCCTAAAAAAAAAAAATCTCTCCAAAATCACATCAAAGCGAGGTGTATTATGCACCTTACTATCCAGTGCACTATTCTCGTAACATGTGCGGATCTTCTAGTGTTGACTTCATGTAGTCAGTTCTACCAATTATCTAGGGCTTCTTCATAGTTGGAGGCATAGGACCCAATCTTGTGCCAGTTGAGCACTCCATCAGTGGTTGGGTTTACATATCCATCATGTCGAGTTGTGACACGATAAATATTATCCAAGTCCTCTTAACTTAATTCACCTTTCACAGGCTCAACATATCGATACCCCTTGCACAGGTCCAATTGTGCAATGACTTGAATGTCTTTTCCCTCAAAAATAATTTCATCCTCTTAAAATTACCCGATTATCAAAATCCCAGTCTATCCCTAAAAGTGACAAATAGGGATTGGTGCAATACATGATTTCAATCATGTCAAAATCAGAAATGCTTGATACTCTGTTGATATCTACAGGCACCCTTGACAACCATATGATAGGAAAAATACAATGTTGATAGGTAAATCTGAGCTAAATTGGAGACCACGTCAACTTAGGTCTCCCTATCATTTCCCAAGTAATCTTCAGTAAAAATTTTACATATGATTTGAAGTCTAAAATAATGTTATCTATATCATACCCACTTATTTATGCATTGTACTGAAATAATTTTTTGTTCCTCTTCATGATAGTGATTTGATCCACGACCTTTGGTGAATTTCATGCAATATTCGCCTCTATTCCACTGGTGCAATTTTCCACCAATTTTCTAAACTTATCCAAGTCCTGGGATCTTTGACTAACTCCAAGAAACTATGCAGCATAATCTGGACTTGATATATTGCAGTCCTTGGCTCCCTGTTTATAGTCGTATCAAATATCTCTTGCGTAGCCACTTTGCACATATCTTCTCGCCTATCCCATTCTTTCGCGACTATTTCCCCTTGGAATTCCTTATACTTAGTCTTCTCTCTAATTGGGTCAAACTTTGGAGGGAGTTCGGGAGATCTCCTCACCCACTAGGGTTGTGATGTTTGGGGCCTCACAACGTCATCTTCTATATTTTTACCTCCTCATGTTATTGCACCCACCCACTCTTGAGTCCTACAGAGCCTGATAGCTATCATTTATATTTTGGGCTCATTCTTTTCTTGCCACTTGGCAATCAACTAAGGGAAATTTTTCTTCGAATGATTTAACGGTTTCCAATAAATACAAGTGCAATAGGGGTTGGTGCAATCCTAAGACAAATGTCCTTGTCACTTGAAATTGTAACAGATTATGGTGCTCTGTCCTCGATCAAATCCTTGTCTTCCTCTATCAATTCCTCTAGGTCCTCTAGACACCATACTCTACCCTCACCCTTGCTAGTTGTATTTTATGCCCTGATTGTACCGAAGATAATTAAATCAATTTGATATGGCTTATATATCTTCATTCCCCTACACTCGGAAGGAATCAAATGTGTGCTTGCACATTAGCTCCAGTTTCTGGAAATGATGAATATTGTTCCCCTCCAACTTGCATAATTCGCAAAATAAAGTTTGGGTTTTGGCTTTATATTTCTACATCATCGAGAAACTAGATGGTATATGGCCCTATACCCTGCAGATCTCACACCACATTCCCCTACCTTGCGTAAGTGGGTTTTCTATTATAATCACCATATAGTGATCTGAAAATGAATGCTAGTTATTGTTGTGCTAGTTTCATTTTAGATATAAACTTTTCTTTGCTTTGTTTTACTTATCTTGCATAGGTTTATTCATGGGCATGTGCTTGTCAAATCATTGAAATTGGTGAAACTATGAGTTTATCATAAGCTTAGAAAGCATAATTTTAAATGACAGAATAGAAGCAATATAAAACACATCAAACACACATAACATATCTTAACACAGATAATTTTTATAAAGGATTTCACCCCTCCTGGGCTACATCTCCTTGGTCCAGCTTCAAACTGTGACCCTTGTATTAGCTTCAAGTGTGCTCAAAATTTTTTTACAAGATTCAAAACCTCTTGGAACCAATTCAAATGATTTTAAAACATCATAATCTCCCAAAAATGAATTTTTTTTGCTGAATTTGGACTCTGAATGCTTTGGTTATGCCTCCAACACCTGGTAGCCCTAGGCTCCATGAAACTTCCCTGTAGAATTTTCACAATTATAAGTCTCCAAATGCCTCTGAAAGCTGCACCATTGGCTTCATAAGGTCCAAGATAGTAAAAAATTACTATTCATTTTCGAAATTTGGCTAAGTGATGCTCAAGATAGAGAACAATAAATTTTTCCCCAATTTTCTCCACTAAATTTGGGAACTCTGCCAGTTAACTCCACTAAAAGTGGAATTCCGCCTAAATTTTGGGATGCCTCCAGAATCTCTGCCATCCTTAACTGAAGACTAACTAACAGATAAAAAACACTTAAATGTGTTAATGGTGCACTAATCTGAAATTAGTGGCTTAATCTTTGTCAATCACTACATGAGGGATAAGTATTAATTAATGCCATGTTTGTTCAAAATCTCTGTTGATGGCTTGGTGGTTAAGGCATTAGGTTGGGGGGGCGGAGGTCTTGGGTTCAATACCCGACCCCACTCCCCATATATCTATTTTAGCTTTGTCATTTGTTTACCATATGCAAATACGTGGACTTTGACTAACATGTCCAACGGACCTTTGACAATCTGCAACCTTTGGTTATATCTGCTCCAATATGATTAACCTCTACCCTGATCCAAAATCTGATCATATAATTAGTCAACAATTTGCATTCATTATTATGGTGATGCTCTATTCAACATATGGTGAACTACAGTTCTTCTCGATTTTATTTCCCTTTTGACAAATCTTGTAGTTGAGAAGCTAGTGGAGCCAGCTGGGACTACACCTGCACCATACCATTGTTCTCCCCTCCACCTACAGGTGATGCTTCTCACTTTAGTACCAGCTCCATATCGTCTGAATATTTATAAATCCTCTGTTGTGTCAAGGTATTTTAATGTGTAGTAGCAATTCCGGGAATAAACAATTCCTTGTGTTGTGCTTATGGAATCTTGAATGTCGACCTGTCCTTCAATATTTTAAACTATTTACCAAAGTCCCAAACTGATTCTCCTAAACATTACTTAATATCCTTAAGTTTTTTAATGCATTTAAATTTCGACTTAGGCCTCTAGAAATCCCTTATTAGTTCCTACTTAATCTCCACCAGGGCCTTGTTCTTCCCAACAGGAGTTGTTCTTTTAAAATTCATGTACCATGTTAGTGCACGGTCCTTGAACGTGGCTTCCTGCTGCATAATATTTGTAGCCTCGTCTTAGACCTGCTCAGTTGTCCAAACAGCCTCACACACAAACAAATTTTGGTATGGGTCTTCATTCCCAACATCGTGGAACATGGGCATCCTCAAATCTATACCCACCATGCTATTCTGCACATTGCTTCTTGACAAAGTACTTCCTCCTATGCTCATTGTACTGTTAGAAAATTGTGTTCCTAATTGCACACTACTCTGAGTTTTATTACCTTTTGTCACTCTCCATGCAACTGGGCCAATTCCACTTCTACTACTATTTCCTCCTCCCTCGCTACAATTACCTTATATGCTAGTTGAATCAATGCGCTAAGTGCTTATCTCCTAGTCTGTAGATGTGCGTAGGGTAGTGGATTCAGCCCCAAGTATGGTTTTATTATGTTTTTTCGGTTATGAATATTTTGTACTACATGGACTAAGTTTCTCCCTTTCTCCTTCCTCTATTCATAGTGTGTCGAACTGCATTCACTCATAGCTTTGATCATTGCCACTACTCTGCATCCTCCGATGACCTCTCCTAGCCCCTCCCTCTGGGAACCTTATTTTGGAAAGTATAGGGTCTATGTCATCCCTTGCTTATACCCACTCATCTTTGGAAAAATATTTCCATGGATTTTTTTGGAAGTTTACTAAAATTCAGGAAGGAACATGGCTACTTGTTCATGGTAATCAGCAAGATGTGTGTTCTAATGTCCTGTAAAAAGACCATCAATAGGAAAAAAAAATGCACTTGTTCTTTTGGATAAGTTTGGGTGCACTTTGGTATACCAAGGAGCATCATTTCAAATAGGAACAAAATATTTCTTAGTGAATTTTGGACTGCATTATGGGAGAATATGGACACAAAGTTGAAGAGGTACATAGCATTCCATCAACATAAATATGGTAAAACAATAGTCAACAGGAATTTGGTGCATCTTTTAAGGGGTTACAAATAGAAGCATCCAAAGACACAAGACAAGATATAGTGTATATACAACACTCTTATAATAGAGTCATCCACACTTCTACTAGCAAGTCCCCACTTGAAAATTCTTTTGGATATTTTCCACATTCACCTTTGGATATTGCATATAGGGTTCATCAAGGAGGAGTAAAGGAGGGCCTTATAGGGGATGCCTTAAGGGAATAAAAAAATGTTGAGAAAATCAAGAAGATCCATCTGTAGGCACAAGAGACATTGTAGAAGTCATAGGAAAAATATGAGGCCATGCATGATTACACGAAACAAAGAGGTCATTCAAGGTGGGTGGCAGAATATAGTTACAGTTAAAAAAGGAGATGTTATAGGATCCTAGTAATAAAATAAAGGCTTTATGATATGATCCCTTTGAAATACTAGAAAATGTGGGATATAATTCCTATAAACTCAATCTACCCCCCATACATGCACATTTATTTAGTGATGAATGTAAAGAATCTGAAACTCTATGAGACTCCCATGCTGGATCAAGAAGAGTAACATGTCTTACCTTTTGTACAAGATTTAGAACTAGATGATCAAGCCGAGTTGACAGAGGATATAATATTGTAGAAGATGTATATAACTATAATATAGGGGCAACATAATCTTTGGTAGATTGTGTTGAAAGGACAACTTCCAGGAAAGGCTAAATGGTATGCCCAAGAGAAGGTGGAGGAAAATTTTCCTCACCTAATTCAATGGAAGCTTTTGGGGAACAAAAACCTCCCAAATGGGGAGGTGTGATCCTGATTAGATCATTATATATTTTTTAATCCATAATGTTGTTTTTACAGGGAAAAAAGTGGAGGAATTAGTACACAAGACTAATTTTACCAATAGTCTCAAATTGGAAAATTTCAGTTCAAAATATTCAGGAGTCATTTTAAGGCCTTAAATGAACATTTTTCACGGTATTTACCTTATTATGGACCTAGATTCCATAATCTAAATGTCAATACCTTTCCAACAACCCAATAATCACCTCAATTGGAAGTTGTATGATAGCGTTATGCCTCCTAGAAGTTAACTATTGAAATTGACCACCACAATTCGATAGGATGTCATGTAAACCCCCATTATTCATGGAAAAGGAGCTAGCCATGTTATCATGATGAAAAATACTCTAGAAGATTCAATATTGTAACTCCATGTCATAGTTGGAGTCAAACCTAACCAGTAGTAAGCTATCAAACTATGTTATAACTGAACCACCAAGAGTAGAAGTGGTTTCATTCTATTCAAGGGAATTTTGTTCCATAGATTAGCAAAGTAACTAAGACTGGATACGTAGAGAGAAAACATAGAGGATTTGTGCATTGTAGTAGCCCATGGGCAACAAATCTTTCTTTTTGTACTTGCATCAATTTCCATTCAGAGAAATAGAGATCATAGCAGCCTCACCTTTCAAATGGGTTTTCTCCCAAAATGGTTTTCCAGGGCATATCTTGTGTTCTTATGGTTGTGAGTATTTGTATTTTTTCATTTTCTCTATTTTCCACATTTTACATATTTCATACATAAAATAATAACTTAATAAATCCAACAATATAAGCAAAAATAACCTTCATATTATAGATTTTAGATATTTAATAATAATTTTATCAGATCTATTGTGATGAATTGTCCAGTGGAATATCTATGACTACCTATAGATCAATGGACTTGAAACCAAAAATGGTAAAGCCAATTATAAAATATTTATGGCTTCTTTACATGCACTTTTAAATATACTAGTAAAATTCATTTTTCACTTTTCTATGTGCACCTTCGTTTGTTATGGCTTTTTCATTTTTAACATTTTCACATGAACCCCTTTTTTATTATACTTTCGAACTTTTATATATTTCTTAAAACTATCATATATCTTATTTAACATCAATGAGAATATGTTCAACATCTATGGCATTAATATACCAACTACACAAATGTTTTGAAAGTGTTCTCCACAAACTTCTATCAATTTTTACAATGAGAGGAGCTTATCTTATATACAAAAAAAAACATCAACAACTTCATCAATAGAATAACAATATAATCATATATCTAGCCTAGAAATACATCAAGAACTATTATCTTTGTAGCTAGCTACAAAAATATAGTTAACAATAAAATAAAATGCAGTGGTTATGCCACATGTATAAAGTATCCTAGGAGAAAGAGCACCCTCACTAAAAAGAGAAAGAATATGGTCAATGTTTCTCCTCCAAGCAAGATAACCACCTCAACAAAGTCCTCAAAGTGGGACCAATCCTTAAAGTTTTTACCAACTAGCAAGATATAGTCTTTACACTACATATAGCATGTGTGAGCTCCCAAACATGGATGGCTACTCTAAATTCTATAATGATCCTTTTCCTATCAAGTAATGAGCCCCAACGACCTCCATAATTCAAAGTCGGCCAGGGTGAAAATGTGAAGTTGGGAAACACTTTTTTCCCTTTTTTGACGTTGAAAATTGTAATTTTCTATGTTTTTCAATTTCAACTCCACTAAACTCATATTTTTATTGCAAATTATGCTTTGACATAAAAACAAGAATTGTAGAGAATTGTCTTGTAGAAATTTGCCGAATAATGATTAATTATCCACCGAGACTATCCTGATCACATACAATTCGAATTTATATGCAACACATAATCTCTTCCACTCAGATCATCACACATGCGGAAATAAAATCAAGCGATAACACATCAAATCATCATACACATTAACACAGTATGTATGGGGAAAGCTTATAGATGAAAACCCCACAGCTATTGTGTATATTATAATGGAGAAAACATGTAACAAACTCAGTACAATACTCCTCACAAGTACTCAGTACTATCTCATGAAGTTACACACAAAATAGCTTGGTTTTGAACAAGTCACAGGTTCAAAACACATCCACTAATTGCCTGCCTCTATTGCGCAATCAAGGCTGGTCTAATGAGAGATCCAAGGTTTGAATCTCCTTGGCTTGACAGCGCAATCCTCATGGGAAATTCCTCCAAGTGTGGTGGAAATCTCATGCACAACTAATGTCACAACTGATAGCTATCTCAACCCTTTCATCTACCTCTTTCACTGGTCTCCACTGAACTGTCCATGCACTGTAGTGAACTGATGTGTTCTTGAGTTGAATAATGAGTTAATAATTAGTGAATTGAATAATATTTAATTCACTCCACTCATTACTAGTTGATTAGCTAGTTAAACTAATCACAACTAGTTCAACTAAGTTAAACCGAACACAACTCCACCAACTGTCTCATCAACTCCACCAAACTTCTGCCACTAAAGTCCTAACTGAAGTCAACCATGCATGAGCTCACCAAACCCCTAGGAATAGCGTAATTCCTCTGTCAGATGCATGAGCCACTTCTGTAGCTCGAACTGAAGTGCTCCAAGAGAGTAAACTGAAGTTTAGAGTCCAAATATTATTAAGGGTAAATAATATTTGACTTTTCTATTTTTAGGATAGGCAGTCTAAAAATAGACTTCGACCTAAATGTCTAAAAATAGAGGTCCATCTATTTTACCAACATGACCAATACTCCAAGAATAACATACTACAACCCCTGGACCATGCTCCATATGTCTAAAAATAGACATAGTCTAAAAATAGACTTTGCGCCAAAAATAGCCTGCGGGCCCACTTAGTGAAGGCGACTTCATTTCACTAAGCTCCATCATCTTGCCGCATTTTCAACACTCCCTCTCAGCAAGATATGGATTATCTGCAACCCCTATCCTGCCTCTGTGGAATTCGAACTTGCTCCTGGTGAGTGCCTTCGTCAGGATGTCGGCATCCTGATCCTCCGTGGGAACATATGAAAGCATCATGATTCTCCACTGAACACAATCTCTGATATGATGGTACCTGATGTCGATGTGTTTGGATATATCATGAAATACTGGATTAGCCGAGAGTTTAATGCAACTCTGGTTATCACAGTAGATCACTGTAGGCTCCAAATGCAACCCGAACAATCCAATGAGGATCTTCCTCATCCAAATAGCCTCGCATGCAGCCAAGCTAGCTGCCATGTACTCGGCCTCTGCTGAACTGAGTGCCACGGATCTCTGCTTCCTGATGTACCAGGAAACTACTGTCGACCCAATGCTGAAAACTCCTCCAGATGTGCTCTTCCAGTCCGTTGGACTCCCTGCCCAATCTGCATCAGTGAAGCCAGAAAGCTTCGCTCCATCCTCCTGTCTGTACCATAGACCATATCCCGATGTGCCTCTAATATAGCGCAATACATGCTTACCTGCCTTCCAAAAGAGCTTGGTAGGCTTAACCATAGCTTGCGAAAGCTGGTTAACTGCATAGCATATATCGGGTCGTGTATTGACCAGATACATAAGCGACCCCCACCAACTGTCGATAGACAGTGGCATCCACTACCTCCGCTGAAGTAGCATCCTCCTTCCTCCAACCACCAGGAAGAGGAGTGTCAACAGGCTTGCAGCCTTGCATGTTGAACCTCTCCAGAATCTCCCGGGCATACTTGCCCTGAGAAACAAGCAGTCCTCCGCTGCGTTGCCAAATCTCCAATCCCAAGAAATAATGAAGGATGCCCAAGTCCTTCATCTCAAACTCTCGTGCAAGATCCTCCTTGCATGAAAGTATCAACTGCTCATCGCCAGTCAAAATCAGATCATCTACATACAGTACGATGATCAACAGCTTCCCCTCCACCACAATCTGGTACAGGTTTAGATCCGCCTCACTCTTGGAGAATCCAAGCCCGGTGAAGTAGCTGTCTATCCGAGTGTACCAAGCACGAGGTGCTTGCTTCAGCCCGTACAGTGCTCTCTTGAGTCGGCACACATGCGACTCACTGCTGAAGATCTCGAAACCTTCATGCTGCTCTATGTACACCTCCTCCTCAATAACTCCATTGAGGAACGCAGTCTTCACATCCATCTGATGAATGTGCCACCCCATCTGCGCTGAGAGAGCAAGGATCGTCCGTATGGAAGAGTACCTTGCGACAAGTGCAAAGGTCTCCTCATAGTCAATCCCCTCGATCTGTGAAAAGCCACGGGCGACAAATCTCGCCTTGTACTTCTCCACACTCCCGTTAGCCGCCTGCTTCACCTTGTAGATCCATCGCGAACCCACCACTGATTTCCCAACCGGTCTTGGGACAATCTCCCATGCACTGTTCCTGACGATTGAATCATATTCTTCGATCATGGCATCAACCCATGCGGGTTCCTCCATAGCTTCCTCAAAAGAGGATGGCTCCGTCACAACACATTGACTCACAAGAGCCATGTATCCAGTGTACCGATCCGGTGACTGCCTCTGTCTGCGCTATGTTGTAGGTGGTCCTACAACCTTCTCTGCATCCCGAGCCAGTCGCTCAGCTTCTGTAGTGCGCATGCGCCCTCTGATGGTTGGCGCTGCCTGGGTGGTTTCTTCCACCTCCTGAACCTCCTCTTGTGGCTGATCCACATCCGGAAGCTCCTCCTTAGGAACTAACAGCTCCTCATCTCCATGCAAGTGTAGCTCCCTCTCAAGCGAACACTGCATGGCTTTCTCCTCCTGAAATTTTATATCCCGTCGCACAACAGTCTTGCGACTGTCTGGCACATACACCCGATAGTTGTGAGGTGTATCATTGTACCCCACAAATATTCCAACTTCAGCAGTTGGATCCAGCTTCCTTCTCGCATCCTTCGTCACATGCATGTAGACAGGAGATCCGAAAATCCGCAAATGGGAAATATCAGGCCTCTTGCCAGAATAAGCCTCCTCTGGTGTACTCATGCCAAGAACCTTGTGAGGACAACGGTTCTGCACATACACTGCTTTATTGCATGCCTCAGCCCACAAGTGAAGGGGTAGGCCCTGATCATGCAACATTGCCCGTGCAGCACCCACGATCGTTCTGTTCTTCCGCTCAGCCACCCCGTTCTGCTGTGGGTTATGGGGTGCGATGAGCTCTCTCCGAATCCCTTCTGCGCTGCAGAACTCCTTGAATTCAACCTAGATGAATTCACCACCGTTATCACTCCTTAGAGCAATCACCTTCTTCCCCGACTCCTTCTCGACCAGTGCTTTAAACTCACAGAACTTCGCGAATGTATCGCTCTTCTTCTGCATGAAGAAGATCCAGCACTTTCGAGAGAAATCATCAACAAAGATCACGTAGTACTTGTGCTTTTTTGTCGAAGCAACTGAGAAAGGACCACACACGTCTGTGTGAACTCTCTCAAGGATCGTTGTGGCGTGACTATCCTTCTCGTGAAAGGTGGCTTTCACATACTTCCCCAAGGTACACCCCTTGCACTGATCTGACTGCGCAAGAGTGCCCTTAGGAAGCCCAATAGAAATCTGCTGCAGTATCTTCAAAGCTCCATGGTGAAGGTGGCCCAATCTCCTGTGCCACAGTTCGCCCTCATCATCCCGGCTCACCACTTCTCCCGCCTTGCATGCCATTGCTGCGCAGCCATCTACTTGCAACTGATAAAGGTTCTTGACTTGAACCCCTATCTTCCGGGTCTCACCAGTAGTCTTACTGCGCAGGAAGGCTTTTCCTTCGCTGAAGACCACATCATACCCCTTGTCTTCCAACATCGCCACAGAGATCAAGTTATTCATCAATCCTGGAACATGCAAAACTTCCTTCAATATGAAAGGTTTACCAGACTCCCTCTCAAGGGAAATGGTACCGATACCAGTCGCACTGTATCTACCATCATCGCCCATCTCGATGTGCACTCCAAGATCTTTTTCCTCCAGATCTGAAAATAGATCTCGATCTCCGGTCATGTGAAATGACGCACCACTGTCCAAGAACCAAACTGATCCCGCCACACTTGAAACCAAGCATGCGATCAGTGAAAAATCCAGTTCGAATTGAGAAGCCAATGCCTCTCCCGCTGCAGATCCAGCAGCCTTCTTATTTTTCTTCTTCTGCGGACAATTTGTGGCATAGTGTCCGTGCTGGTGACAGTGAAAACACTTCACCTTGGACATGTCTTGCTTCTTACCTTTCGCACCAGACTGAGAAGCCTTCTTGCTCTTCCCCTTCTTTGCTTTGGCAGCCAAAGCGCAATTTTCTTCATCAGATACCTTTGATGAAGATCCGTCCCTGGTAGTCCTCCTTATCTCCTCCTGCATGAGATCCGCCCAAAGGCGCTCCCATCCCGGAAAATTCTCCCGACCATTGACACTATCTTGATATGAATGCCAAGCCTTCGGAAGACCAAGGAGAGCCAGGTCCACCATGTCCTCATCTTCGACAGTCACCCCCACACTTCCCAGCTCATCTCTGCATTGAGTGAACTTCGGGAGGTATTTGGCGATACTGTCGCCTTTCTCCATCTTGATGTTTCTGAGCTTATCTTTGAGCGCCAGCTTCCTTTGGTCGTCACTCGAATAGGACCGTCAACTCTTTCCACAAGGGGCACATGAGAGGCTTTTCCATGCAGGGCTGGATACCAATGTGATCCTTCACGCCCTCCAACGTAATCCTTCGACATTTTGCTATCTCTTTTGCCAAGCTTCTCGACTTCGTTAGGATCGCGGCTTTTGGACATCCGTATCTACGAACTCCTTCAATCCATTATCTTCTAATACTGCCTCCATGCGATCCTTCCATGCAACATAATTCGAACTGCCTTTAAGAGCATATTCGAGTCACAAACCGTTGAAAGACATTTTCAACTCCGGCACCAAGAAAACAAACTGCTGCAAAATTTGAATTCCAAGCTCAAAGCTCAACCGCTCTTGATCTGTGAGAAAAAATTATTTCTAGCACAGAGATCGACTGCAGGGGCATTTACTGGATGTATCACCTTTCAAAGGAAAGGATGGATCCAGAGGCTACCTGGCCCGCATGCAGACTCTGTCTACCGAAATAAGTTTGCAATCACTGTGATGATCAATCTCTGCTCCGATAGCTCCGATACCATGTAGAAATTTGCTAAATAATGAAGATTTATTCACCGAGATTATCCTGATCACATATCAATTCGAATTCATATGCAACACATAATCTCTTCCACTCAGATCATCACACATGCGGAAATAAAACAAGCGGTATGCGATCAAAAGATCATCAAAACATCACACACATTACACAGTATGTATGGGGAAAGCTTATAGCTGAAAACCCCTCAGCTATTATGTATATTATAATGGAGATAACATGTAACAGTACATAGTACAATACTCCTCACAAGTACTCAGTACTATCTCATAAAGTTACACACAAACTAGCTTGGTTTTGAACAAGTCACAGGTTCAAAACTCATCCACTAATTGCCTGCCTCTATTGCGCAATCAAGGCCGGTCTAATGAGAGATCCAAGTTCGAATCTCACTGGCTCCAACTGCGCAATCATCATTGGCAATCTCCTCCAATGCTTGTGCAAATCTCATGCACAACTGTTGTCGCAACTAATAGAAAACTCACCCTTTCATCTACCTCTTCCACTGGTCTCCACTGAACTGTCCATGCACTATAGTGAACTGATGTGTTCTTGAGTTGAATAATGAGTTAATAATTAGTGAATTAAATAATATTTAATTCACTCCACTCATTACTAGTTGATTAGCTAATTAAACTAATCACAACTAGTTCAACTAAGTTAAACCGAACACAACTCCACCAACTGTCTCATCAACTCCACCAAACTTCTGCCACTGAAGTCCTAACTGAAGTCAACCATGCATGAGCTCAACAAACCCCAAGGAATAGTGTAATTCCTTCTGTCAGATGCATGGGCCACATCCGTAGGCTCGAACTGAAGTGCTCCAAGAGAGTAAATCGAGCTTAGAGTCCAAATATTATTAAGGGTAAATAATATTTGACTTTTCTATTTTTAGGATAGGCACCTAAAAAATAGACTTCGACCTAAATGTCTAAAAATAGAGGTCCATCTATTTTTACCAACATGACCAATACTCCAAGAATAGCATACCGCAACTCCCGTACCATGCTCCATATGTTCAAAATAGACATAGTCTAAAAATAGAGACTTTGCGCCAAAAATATTCCGCGGCCCATTTAGTGAAGGCGACTTCATTTCACTAAGCTCCATCATCTTGCTGCTTTTTCAACATGTCTTACCTCCATACCCATATTTTAAAAAAAAAAATATTGACATATAGAGGGGTAAATTTCTTGTTTACTAACTGCATATACTTGAAATTTTCAGGCAAACTTGTAATTTTCTATGTTTTTCAATTTCAACTCCACTAAACTCATATTTTTATTGCAAATTATGCTTTGACATAAAAACAAGAATTGTAGAGAATTGTCTTACCTCCATACCCATATTTAAAAAAAAAAAAAAAATATTGACATATAGAGGTGTAAATTTCTTGTTTACTAACTGCATATACTTGAAATTTTTAGGCAAACATAAATAGTCACTTTATGATCCTTAACTTTTTTTAGGGAAGGTTATTCATTTTTTGGAAAAAAACCATAGCATCATAATCTGAATATATTGCACTAGTGCACAAACTATTTTTCGGTAATTTTCGGATTAAATCACTATTTTTTATTATTTTTTGAAATGGACGAAGACAAAAAAACAGTGATGTTTCAGTACATTTTATGATCCTTTGATTTTATTTTCAATGTGATCGTCAATGAGAAAAATGAGAGTACCCTTTTGAATTAGACAGGGAGAGGAAGTGCAATATGATTTTTTTGAATTTTTTGGTGTCCTCATTTGAAAGTTATTGAATTTTCATTCAGTGCAATTTTTCGAACAATGAAATTCCACAGTGACACAGTTTAGTAAAACATTAATAAAAATTTGAATTTTTTAATGAAACTCCATAAATCTCACATCATCAAAAACTAGATTTAGAGATGAATCTAATGGTACTTGGTCCGACATATAACATTTTGTTTTTGTAGGTGTTCTGTCCCTCCAAAGTTGCAGGTTTCTTAAAACTGCAGAATTTTCTGAGTTTTTCGTTGACCAGAAACTCTCAGCCAAGATAATGTCTCGGACGAGAAATTTCAAAAACTCTCGACCGAGAAATTTAGAACTCTCGACTGAGAGTTTAACCCACCTAAAGTTACATTTAACCGCACGGGAAAACTCTCGGCCAAGATTTTATAAAACTCTCGGTCGAGAGTTTGCGCCCGAGAGTTTTCCCAATAAAACTCTTGGCCGAGAGTTTTATAAACTCTCGACCGAGAGTTTAGACAACTCTCGGTCGAGAGTTGAAAACTATCCACCGAAAATATTGGTCGGTTTTTGATGGAAACATTTCATAAAAATTTTATATATAACATTCAATAAAACTCTCGGCCGAGAGTTTTATTGAATGTTATATATAAAAGTTTTATGAAATGTTTCAATCAAAAATAGATGCAATTTTCAGTCGACAGTTTTCTCACGCGAAAGACTAATTTCACACACAACTCCAAGCCAAAGAAAATTGTGAAGGTCCGAATTATTTTTCTGTAAAGGTGCGAATAGAGAGATTTAGACCTGAACTAATTCCAACCTAAATTTGTTTTGATAATTTTAGTGCCTAAAACAATAGTCGAAGGTATTGTGACTGTTGAAATATATTTTCCCTATTGAGTCTTTCATATTTTTTTCTTGGTAGTCCAGTTTCTTTATATGAATGCAATGATTTGTAGCAGTGAACTATATAATCTACCTATTAAATTGTTTTATCTTTTTTGAACTCATTGGATATATTTATCTTGTATGCCACTCCAGTTACTTTTTATATTTGTTCTTGATAGTGGTGTTGCGGCAGTGATGTATAGAAGTAACTCTAAAAACTACATATTAAAATGTTATATCTTAAAAAAAATCATTGGATATATTTCTCATTTGTGTGTCGAGTGGAGTTTGTTTTTTAATAATTTTTATATTTATTCCTGATAGTGGACTTGCGTCAATGAATGCAATGATGTATAACAACAAGATATGAAGAGAAAACATAGCTAACTCAACTTAAATATAGAGACAATATGTATTTATGTGATATAGATGGAGTTCTTTAACCATATAAATAACAATGTCAAATGCAAATAAGTTTATGCTTTTACAGAACAAAGACACTAGGCATTATGGAGACTAGAGATAATTTGAGGCATGCGAGAATGCATCCTTCTAGATATTTGTGCTCTTAACAGAATGTGCCTTACCTAACTGAATTTAGACTTGTGTCAAAATGTGTCAAAATTAAAAAACTAGTTCAAACTCCATATTTGTTCATGAGAGAGCTCAATGTTGTCATTCATGTGCCTAGGCTATTGGATACAATCTTAAAACAAAGTACCTCAAATATGTTGACTTTTACATTCAAATATATTCAAACAAAAGGTATTCAAAGTGCAAAAACAGGCAATCAATCGTTCTATCATGAGTATGCCCCTACAAAGGTAAAGATATTCAAAGTGCAAGAGCATGTGGTCAACCATTCCATCATGAGTATATCACTATAAATACATTGACAATGACATGTTACTTCACTGCCCATTTTATTCTATTATAAATTTTAGTGCTGAGATACCTTGCAAAAATTGTTTTTTAAGAAATTTGATAAAACTATGTTATAAACATACTATTTACCAATCAAAAAATCCCATTTTAATAATGATCATAATAAATAAATATATTATATTTAAAAAAATAATTAATTTAAAATTAATACTCATATGATCATGGTCTAAGTATAAATTCTCTCAAAAGGGTTTATTTTTCCATCACCACCACATTACGTAGTTTCTTGTGACTTGGGGCGAGAACCATGGTCGTAACAACTCTTATTGAATCTTAGGTATCATGGATTCCACTAGTTATCTTCTTGATTTGTTGTGGCTCATTGGTTGATGGTCCAATGGGACTAGTCCCTAGGAACTTAACACTCAACACCTTGTTCCCTATCATCGTAACCATACCCTTCACATGGAAGATATTGAAGTTCATAGTTTAGGCGAGTCTCCACATTGATGTGCAAGAGTCCAAGGTTAATGTCTCGAGACTACATTTCCAAGAGGATAAATCCCTAGTTGTCTATTACTAATACCTCCATGGTTGGGGGCTATGACAATGGTATTTAAACAAATCTTATTAGTTCTAAGAGGTCATAGGTCATTTCAACATAAAACTCCGAACGAAAATGTCAAAATTCAAGTCCCACAACAACAATTTTGAAATAATTCTACTTACACATCACCTACCATAGGTTTTGACATCTCATTTACTACTACCACTAAGAACTTGTCACATGCCCACCTACTCATCTGATTTCCATGCGTCACTAGCTATTTATTTGGCCTATCAAAAGTGCTAAAATCACCTGTAATGTGTGAGCCCCTCAAGCTACCATGTGAGCTTCTTCGGCCATGTCATCACGACTTCGACCTCTTACCCATGTCACTGCCACTTGAAATCCATGTAAACAATGTTTTTGGATTTCCACATGTGTTAGGATTGTTGTTTTTTGGAGGGTTTTTGTTTCAATGCTTTATTGGGCTTTGGCCAATGTCCTAATGACCCAACCATCGATGGAATCTGAGGCTATAGGTGCTAGCCTATGGGGTTTTTTGGCCAGGGGAAATGACCAAAGGTTGATCTATCTTACCAAACTTCTTCTAATTAGCTCTCCCTCTTGAGCCTGGCTTTTAGGGGTGACTATCAATCTGGTGAGGGTGCTCCAATCTATTTTCTATGTACAAAATTTTTTTTGGCAAAAAAAAAATTTCAAGTTTTTTAGGTGGGAAATCTTTTTTGAAAGTTTTTGTGGGTGCAAATTTTTTTTTGAAATGTTTTTGGGTGCATGCATGAAATATTTTTTCATAATGTCTCTATGAAGACATGGAGTATTTTTGCAATCTTGCAATCTATGAAAGCATGAAGTAATTAGTCTGAAATATTTATGTTTTGTTAGGTATTTGGTCCAAATAGAATTGGATTTTAGGTTTCCAATTTTGTGAACATGGGAAACCGAAGGAATTGCATATCAAGGTACGATAGAAAAAGAAAAAATTTAAAGGATAAAAATGAGAGATTACAAAAAAAAAGGCGAGAGGAAAGGGAAAGATTAAGGCATGAAATAAATGTGGAGGTAGAGCATCGTGAAATAGATGTAGAGGTACATGACAATGACGAGGAAATGAGAAATGTTGAGGAACTTGTCAACGAGAATATAATTGATATCGATGTCACTGGTGAGTCAATTTAGTTTCTTCAATTTGAATTTTGTATTTTTTTTTTTAAACGTTGTACTTCAAAATAGTTTTAAAATTAAAAATATGTATACAGGTCAATTTCAAATTAGAAGTTTTAATATTGTTTTTTATGCAGGGACAACATCAGAACCACAAGAAGATACTACCACAAATGTCCAAGAGAATATTGATATTGATGTCACTGGTGAGTCAATAGTTTCTTCAATTTGAATAAATTGTATTTTTTTTTTTTAAACATTGTAGTTCAAAATATTTTTAAAATTAAAAATATGTATACAGATCAATTTCAAATTAGAAGTTTTAATATTTTTTTTTATGTAGGGACAACATCAGAACCACAAGAAGATACTACCACAAATTTCCAAGAGAATATTGATATCGATGTCACTGGTGAGTCAATAGTTTCTTCAATTTGAATAAATTGTATTTTTTTTTAAACATTGTAGTTCAAAATAGTTTTAAAATTAAAAATATGTATATGTCAATTTCAAATTAGAATTTTTAATATTGTTTTTTATGCAGGGACAACATCAGAACCACAAGAAGATACTACCACACGTCCAATTTCACTGCAATTAATTGGAAGTTCCAAGAACGTTGTATACAACTACAAGTTTCTAGAAAATATGGATGCAACTAAAATTGAAGAATTGGGAACACCATTGGCTAAAAGGACAGTTCGAGATAAATTAAAATCTGTATTGAAACATACTTTTGAAGTTTTATCTATCATAGCACAAGCTCAACTATTACTTGGTCTTATAAAGCACAAATCTCTCAAAAATGTTGTGGAATTATTGGGCATTAAAAGTGAAAAATAGGTTTTAGCAAATGAAATGGTAACAAAAAATGTGACGTCGGCACTTGGCATACTATCCAAAGGGAAATCTAATGTTGCAAAGAATGATCGTAGAGCACTTTTAATAGGTGCAGTTGCAAAAGGAACTTCATCAAGTCGGTTGATGTCAACAACTTCAAAATTGATTAAAACATCAAGAAAAAGTGTATGGAGGCATTCAAAATTTAGAACTCAAATAGATGAGAATGATGAACTTGCATGTTGGGCTAATATCTGCAGGCATCCATATCATGATAGACTTCCTGATGGTGTGAGGGATAGGGTAAAAGAGTTTTGGGATTCGAACTCTCGTGTGTCGCCAAATGAAAAGGATCAACTGCGACGCCATATATCTAAGGGAGTTTATGAATCTCATTCCAAACATATAACACAGGTCAGTCAAGTAGAATTATTCGAGAGCTTTATGGAGAGTAATACTGATGTGAAGATTTCCCTTAGCACATTTGTGAAGCTTATACCATGGTATGTCAGGCCTATCACTGTTCGAGACACATGTTGTTGTCGATACCATGTAGAATTCGAATTATTGTATGAGACATTTGTAATTTTGGCATAAAATATTGGTCAAATGACCCTCCTCCTTCAAGTGTTCGTGAATTTTTATCAAACATATTATGTCCACGAGAGAATAATGAATTATTTTATAAAAAGGAATGTGTTGGTGGAAGAAAATGCGACAAATGTTCTCATTTGGCACTCTATGATGAAAAGTATCCCATTGATCCTAATGATCCCAGACTGTCAAATCTCAGTCTGAATTGGAAGAGATATGAATATGTTACTTACACTCCTATTGTAGATTCAAGCACAACATCAAAAAAGATCACTTTACTTGATGACGAGATTCCAGTGACATCTTTTATGGAGAAGTTCAGGGTGCAAATATACAAATATATTAAGCATTGTCATATAGCACGATGGCAGGATTTACAGTTCAAGCAATCACGTGAGGTGTTCCCAAAACGAACAATATTATTAGTGGTTGATTTCACTGAGAATTACACATTTAGTCCACAAAAGGAGATACAAAGTGAGTATTATCATTCAGACCAAGTATCGATATTTGTGCATATTTTGTATAGACACGCAGAGCTTGTTGTCGATGGTTTTGATAGTGTTGAAAATAATCGTGAGGTGATTAAGGAGTACCATTTCTACATCAGTGACGATCGAACACATGACACGTGTTTTGTTCAACATTGTTTTAATGTTATTTATAATGAATTGTTGAAACGAAGAGTCACTTTTAAAGAACATTGGGTATGGTCAGATGGTTGTGCTGGTCAATTTAAATCAGCAAGATCGTTCTATTGGTTGTCTCGTCTTCATAGGAAAATCCACATTCGACATACATGGAATTTCTTTGAGACAGGGCATGGAAAAGGAGAGCATGATGGTGATGGGGCATGCGTAAAACGTGCACTTAGGAGGTATCAATTGAATCACTCAGCTTCCCGACTTGCAAATTCTTTAGATGTTGTTAATTGGTGCAAGGACAATTTAAGTCATGTATCGAACCCAAGGATGGTTGATGTGCACAGGTAAGCATACACATTTAACTAACAATATATTATACATGTGTAGATATATATATATGTATACATATATGTGCACGTATTTTGTTATCAAAAAAATATTTAATATTTTTCAAAATTTCACTCATACATATGTGTGTGTTTTTCTCAAGCAGGTACTTTTGGAATATTGCAATGGGTGATGTTGATAGATCATTGCCATATAATGCCAGTGTAATCCCTAAAACAATAAGTTTACACTCAATTAGGAGTAAGGACATGACAAATATACATTGCATTGAGAAACGAAAGTGCTCTTGCTTTTGTTATGCATGTATTGATCAGACGGAGTCCATCGATGAATGTGAAAACCAAATTAAGAAATAGGTTCAACCATGGAAACTCAAGCAATTGACACCATTGCCCCCATTTGGAAACGTGAGTGACAAGGAAATGGACAATGAAGTGGTTGTGATTGACAATGATTATGATCGTGTCTCTGATATGGTTAGAGAAGGTGATGTCTTCACTGTCATTGCACCAGAAAATAATCAAGAAAAAGTGCATTATTATTTATTATGATGCACTATGTCTAAATCCATGTTGTTGCAAGAGAATAATGATCCATCAAATTATACATACCCAATCGGTTCAATGGTGTTAATGGGACATTTCTTTGAAGAAGTAAAGAAATGTAAATATCATATTATTTTTCAAGATTACCAGCCAGAGGTTATTTATGCCCAATATAGTCACTTGGTCATAGCAACTTGACTGCAGTTGAAGCAAGTGAAGAGTAGAAAAAAACAGCGACAATCGAGGTTATCGATAGATGATCATGATGCCATTTTGGAAAATTTGCCACTAGCACATTTCATATGAGTGGAACACATTGTTCAAGATGAACAATGAACTTTGATTCTAGGGTTAGAACATATAATTGCTACAATGCATTGGACTTTATATAGTTTAATACTATATTGTGGATTGCTTGAACAAATAAATTGACATGTGGATGCTTAGATGTGTGTTGGTACGAATAATATATTATGATATACTGGATTAGGGTGCTTTGCCAGATAATTAATATATGGTGATTTAATGTGTCCATGGTGATTTAATGTGTCCATCATGTTTACTCCTAGATGATCTTAACTCGCCCCTTTTTTTGTATGGATATGATGGTGATCATGATTGATGCTTGAAACAATCAAATCGATGCCAAGTTAAAACCATAATCTGCATGCTTGAAACAATCAGATCAATGTCAAATTAGATGCCAAATTAATGGGAATGACTTGCATTTCACCTTATGTTTCACCAAGTTGAAATCAGACTTTGAAATTTTGATATTATTGTTTTAGCATGTTTCAGATGCAAAACTCGGAATATCCACTGTGAAGTTTGTTTACCCTTGCAATCCCTGACTCCAATATTTCCAGGTTTCTTCATGGAATTTTTTTTAAGTAAACTTTCCATTTTGTAAAGTGATGGTCGTCAGTTCTCTAGTTTAACTTTTATCACTCTACAAGATCATGGAAAATTTTAGAGGCGAATTTTAGCCCAAGGGCGAAATTTAAGGGGTTTTAGATTTTAGTGGGGCAAATTTTTTATATAAAACCTTTTTGTATAGTTTTGTATAATTAGCCCCAAAATTATTTAAAAAATAAATAATTATTATTCTTTAGCCTAAAAAAAGAAGAGCACATTAAACATAAATTTTGGATTCACCTCCGCATTTACTAGTCTGGACAGTTTTTATTTGTTTTCGCCCTCGATGTACTATGCTGGAGTGTTTTGGAACTGCATTTGCCCCCAATATCCAGTATGGTTGCAGGGTAAAGCTTGCCTCTACACTGGAGTTGACAATCATTAGGGGAATTTTGAGGTCTAAAATGGACCTCCTAAGGAAATTATAAAATAATAGTGGAAAAAATCATGTAAGATTTGATGACATCATCAAATTTTAGAGGGAAAAATGAAAAAACTACTTTTTCAACTCATATTTTCAACTTATCTCCCAAATTTCAAGCGGGAGTACTCATTAGATGCGAAATTTAATTCCTCATCCAAGCAGTACCCATGTTGCATACTTTCGATGGGTCCTACTACAAGAAAAATGAGAAATACATAAAAAAACGTGATTACAATCACGTTTTTTATGTATTTCTCATTTTTCGTGTAGTAGAGTTCATTGAAAGTATGCAACATGGGTACTCCTTGGATGAGGAATTAAATTTTGCATCCAACGAGTACTCCCGCTCGAAATTTGAGTAAAAAGTTTGGGAGATAAGTTGAAAATATGAGTTGAAAAAATAGTTTTATTATTTTATTATTTTTTAATATTTTTTCCCTTTTATTTAAAAAATGGTAAATCATCCCCCATGGTTGACATCATCATCTTGAATCCTATTGCTTGTTATAAAGTTTATTTTTTTTGTACATTTTTCTTAGGAGGCCCATTTTAGACCTCAAAATTCCCCTAATGGGAGTCTTTTTTTGCATCTGCAGTAAGACTAGGGAGTAGTTTAGTTAGGTCAATTTTGCAGCTTCTCTGAATAATCGTAGCAGAGTTTTCTTTCAGATATGGTGTGAAGACAGTAGCGGGTTTCATGGTTAGATCTTGTAATTTATATTTTTTTATATGATTTATTGCAGGCTATAACATACATTTTTGAGAGTTCTCTCTAAGTATTCCATGTCAGCTTTCAGGGTTTCATATATGTTTGCGGTGAACTATTACCATGAATTCAAAATCTTAACAATATCCACATTATCCATGTTCAAAAGAGAATTTTGGCTTCACAACAATGTTGGCAGGCTAAAAATTATCTACAATTTCATTACTACAATTCTCAGAAAAATAAGAAAGCTTAAGGCCTCTCCCTTGGAAAGACGCATGCCTAAAAGGCCTTTATTTGAGCAGCCACAGCCTCTAGGAGGCCTATCCCTCCTATCTGCAGCCCCTAGAGGGGTTTTTCTTCTAGCCGCAATTGTATTTGGGCATTTTTCTAATTGTTATAGTCTTGTATTAGCTTACTTGTAGGGTTTAACACTTGATTTTGATACTAATATTTGTTTTGCAGGCCTATGGAAAGTTTGGTCAGGGTTTCAAGTGTTTTCCTGTCTCATGGTATCATTGATTTATGCTATGTTGAGCAAACAATTGTTTTTGGAGGGTTTATCACTGATTGACCGAGTTTTCAAGGGCTCAAGTCCTCTCTAGTATACCAACTAGCCCTAGAGCCCCAAACTTCAGTTAATAGAGGTCTGATATATCATTTTTTCAAGATAATATTTGCATTGCGGGTATTTGAGGAAGCTTTAGTGCATAAGGGAAATTAATTTTTTCATCCACAATGCCCTTATGCCTAGGGGTTTGCTCTCTAATCCTATCCTTTTCCTCACTGTTTTAAATCAGATCTGAAGGCATCTTATAACAGTGGTAAAATCTCTGAATACACATCCTAAAACTCATTAACAAATGCTCATAATCATCACACATTTAATCTCAAGTAATAAGAAAGATTTATGTCATTGAATTTATGGTGTTCTATGTGATTTTGGAGGACTGTCATATTGTTTATAAGGTCTAATATACGTTTTTATAATTCTGATATAAGTCATAATAGTGGTAAGAATGACATAATAGAAACCTCTAAATTGATAAGAACTCATCTTGCGGCTTTGGTGCAGCTTTGGTGCATCATCTCTCTTACTTTAAGTTATTGTCAAAGTAATTTTGTGGTTGGGCTAATAATTGTGGAAATATATTGAAATAAAGTGATTGTTGTCTTGTTGTTCATTCCTAGCCTCTCCCATGTCTTGCATTGCATCATTGGCATAGTCTTGCTTTTGTCTCTATTTGCATATGATGGTTGCATATAAGTGCCCCTAAACTAACAACAAAGTGTTAAAGTGATTTCTTGTATAAGTGGCTCATATTCTAGTTGGTAATTTCATTTGAAGATCAATGTTAGCAATCTCTATAGACGGTAATTGTGATCTCACAATAGGCATTGGTTAAAACGGTGAATCTAATTGCATATATTTGATGTAAGAAGCTTGAATGTTTGCTAATGATCTAAAGTTCTTCTGCCCTGTACTCTAAAGGAAAAAGGCCATTGTTTGAGTAGCCACAGCCTCTAGGAGGCCTATCCCTCCTATCTGCATCCCCTAGAGGGGTTTTTCTTCCAGCCGCAATTGTATTTGGGCATTTTTCTTATTGTTATAATCTTGTATTAGCTTACTTGTAGGGTTTAACACTTGATTTTGATACTAATATTTTTTTTGCAGGCCTCTGGTAAGTTTGGTCGGGGTTTCAAGTCTTTTCTTGTCTCATGGTATCATTGATTTATGCTATGTTGAGCAAACAATTGTTTTTGTAGGGTTTATCACTTATTGACGGAGTTTTCAAGGGCTCAAGTCCTCTCTAGTCTACCAACCAGCCCTAGAGCCCCCAACTTCAGTCAATAGAGGTCTGATATATCATTTTGTCAAGCTAATATTTGTGTTGCAGGTATTTGAGGAAGCTTTAGTGCATAAGGGAAGTTAATTTATTCATCCACAATGCCCTTATGCCTAGGGGTTTGCTCTCTAATCCTATCATTTCCCTCACTATTTTAAATCAGATCTGAAGGCATCTTATAACAGTGGTAAAATCTCTGAATACACATCCTAAAACTCATTAAAAAATGCTCATAATCATCACACATTTAATATTAAGTAATAAGAAAGATTTATGTCATTGAATTTATGGTGTTCTATGTGATTTTGGAGGACTGTCATATTGTTTATAAGGTCTGATATACGCTTTTATAATTCTGATATAAGTCATAATAGTGGTAAGAAGGACATAATAGAAACCTCTAAATTGATAAGAACTCATCTTGCGGCTTTGGTGCGGCTTTGGTGCATCATCTCTCTTACTTTAAGTTATTGGCAAAGTAATTTTGTGGTTGGGCTAATCATTGTGGAAAGATATTGAAATAACGTGATTGTTGTCTTGCTGTTCATTCCGCTTATCTCCATATCTTGCATTGCATCATTGGCATAGTCTTGATTTTCTCTGTTGCATGCGATAGTTTTGCATATAAGTGCCCCTAAACTAACAACAAAGTGTTAAAGTGATTGCTTGTATAAGTGGCTCATATTCTAGTTGGTAATTTCATTTGAATATCACTGTTAGAAATCTCTACAGATGATAATTGTGCTCTTACAATAGGCATTGGTTAAAACGATGAATCTAATTGCATATATTTGATGTAAGAAGCTTGAATGTTTGCTAATGATCTACAGATTCATACATACTGTACTCTAAAGGAAAAAGGTCTTTGTTTGAGCAGCCATGACCTTTAGAGGCCTATCCCTCGTATACGTAACCCCTAGAGGGTCTTTCTTCCTAGCTAACGATTGTATTTGGGCATTTTCTTATTGTTATAATATTGTATTAGCTTACTTGTAGGTTTAACACTTGATTTTGATACTAATATTTGTTTTGCGAGGCCTATGGTAAGTTTGTTCGAGTTTCAAGTGTTTTCTTGTCTCATGGTATCATTGATTTATGCTATGTTGAGCAAACAATTGTTTTTGTAGGGTTTATCACTGATTGACGGAGTTTTCAAGGGCTCAAGTCCTCTCTAGTCTACCAACCAGCCCTAGAGCCCCCAACTTTAGTCAATAAAGGTTTTATATATCATTTTTTCAAGCTAATATTTGCATTGCAGGTATTTGAGGAAGCTTTAGTGCATAAGGGAAGTTAATTTTTTCATCCACAATGCCCTTATGCCCAGGGGTTTTCTCTCTAATCCTATCCTTTTCCTCACTGTTTTAAATCAGATCTGAAGGCATCTTATAACAGTGGCAAAATCTCTGAATACACATCCTAAAACTCATTAACAAATGCTCATAATCATCACACATTTAATCTCAAGTAATAAGAAATATTTATGTGATTGAATTTATGGTGTTCTATGTGATTTTGGAGGACTGTCATATTGTTTATAAGGTCTGATATGCGCTTTTATAATTCTGATATAAGTCATAATAGTGGTAAGAAGGACATAATAGAAACCTCTAAATTGATAAGAACTCATCTTGCGGCTTTGGTGCGGCTTTGGCGCATCATCTCTCTTACTTTAAGTTATTGGCAAAGTAATTTTGTGGTTGGGCTAATCATTGTTGAAAGAGATTGAAATAAAGTGATTGTTGTCTTGTTGTTCATTCCTTGCCTCTCCCATGTCTTGCATTGCATCATTGGCATATTCTTGCTTTTTTCTCTATTTGCATCTGATGGTTGCATATAAGTGCCCCTAAACTAACAAAAAAATGTTAAAGTGATTGCTTGTATAAGTGGCTCATATTCTAGTTGGTAATTTCATTTGAAGATCAATGTTACCAATCTCTATATATGGTAATTGTGATCTGACAATAGGCATTGGTTAAAACGGTGAATCTAATTGCATATATCTGATGTAAGAAGCTTGAATGTTTGCTAATGATCTAAAGTTCTTCTGCCCTGTACTCTAAAGGAAAAAGGCCTTTGTTTGAGCAGCCACAGCCTCTAGGAGGCCTATCCCTCCTATTTGCAGCCCCTAGAAGGGTCTTTCTTCTAGCCGCAATTGTATTTGGGCATTTTTATTATTGTTATAATCGTGTATTAGCTTACTTGTAGGGTTTAACACTTGATTTTGATAATAATATTTGTTTTGCAGGGCTATGGTAAGTTTGGTCGAGGTTTCAAGTGTTTTCTTGTCTCATGGTATCATTGATTTATGTTATGTTGAGCAAAAAATTGTTTTTTCAGGGTTTATCACTGATTGACGGAGTTTTCAAGGGCTCAAGTCCTCTCTAGTCTACCAACCAGCCCTAGAGCCCCCATCTTCAGTCAATAGAGGTCTGATATATCATTTTGTCAAGCTAATATTTGCGTTGCAGGTATTTCAGGAAGCTTTAGTGCATAAGGGAATTTAATTTGTTCATCCACAATGCCCTTATTCCTAGGGGTTTTCTCTCTAATCCTATCATTTTCCTCACTATTTTAAATCAGATCTGAAGGCATCTTATAACAATGGTAAAATCTCTGAATACACATCCTAAAACTCATTAACAAATGCTCATAATCATCACACATTTAATCTCAAGTAATAAGAAAGATTTATGTCATTGGTTATGAAAAAATTGTTCTAACAGTTTTGGGCGTCATATTGTTTAAAGTGCGATATACGATTATAATTACGATATAAGTGCCATGATGTGGTCCCGCCGGACATATTTGAAAGCCTCTTGTTTGCAGAACTCATCTTGCAGGCTTAGCTTTTAGTGCTGACTTTTGTTTCGTCATCTCTCTTAAGTTATTATTAAAGTAATTTTGTAGTTGTTCAATCATTGTGGAAATATCGTGGAAATAAGTAATTATTTTGTCTTCTTGTTACGTATAGCCTCTCCATGTCTTGCATTGCATCATAAACAATCTTGCTTTGTCTCTATTTGCATACGATGGTTGCATATAACTTTAAACTATGTAAAGTGTTAAAGTGATTTCTTGGATAAGTGGCTCATATTCTAGTTGGTAATTTCATTTTAAGGTCACTGTTAGCAATCTCTATAGATGATAATTGTGCTCTCACAATAGGCATTGGTTAAACCGGTGAATCTAATTGCATATATTTGATGTAAACTTGAATGTTTTGCTATTGATCCATTTCTACTTCCTTGTACTCTGAGAAAAAGAGCTATTTTGTTTGAGCGACCACCTCTAGGAGGCCTATCTCTCCTATCTGCATTAGAGGGTTTTCTTCTTGTAGTTATTATTTAGAATTTCTTATTGTATAGTCTTGTATTAGCTTACTTGTAAGGTTTTTAACATGATTTTGATAATATTTTTTTTGCGGGCCTATGGTACATGCTGGTTAGTTAAACAATTGTTTACCACCCAGGCTTTATCACTGATTGACGGAGTTTTCAAGGGCTCAAGTCCTCTCTAGTCTACCAACCAGCCCTAGAGCCCCCAACTTCAGTCAATAGAGGTCTGATATATCATTTTGTCAAGCTAATATTTGCGTTGCAAGTATTTGAGGAAGCTTTAGTTCATAAGGGAAATTAATTTGTTCATCCACAATGCCCTTATGCCTAGGGGTTTGCTCTCTAATCCTATCCTTTTCCTCATTGTTTTAAATCAGATCTGAAGGCATCTTATAACAGTGGTAAAATCTCTGAATACACATCCTAAAACTCATTAACAAATTCTCATAATCATCACACATTTAATCTCAAGTAATAAGAAAGATTTATGTCATTGAATTTATGGTGTTCTATGTGATTTTGGAGGGCTGTCATATTGTTTATAAGGTCTGATATACACTTTTATAATTATGATATAAGTCATAACAGTGGTAAGAAGGACATAATAGAAACCTCTAAATTGATAAGAACTCATCTTGCGGGTTTGGTGCATCATCTCTCTTACTTTAAGTTATTGGCAAAGTAATTTTGTGGTTGGGCTAATCATTGTGGAAATATATTGAAATAAAGTGATTGTTGTCTTGTTGTTCATTCCTCGCCTCTCCCATGTCTTGCATTGCATCATTGGCATAGTCTTGCTTTTGTCTCTATTTGCATCTAATGGTTGCATATAAGTGCCCCTAAACTAACAACAAAGTGTTAAAGTGATAGCTTGTATAAGTGGCTCATATTCTAGTTGGTAATTTCATTTGAAGATCAATGTTAGCAATCTCTATAGATGGTAATTGTGATCTCACAATAGGCATTGGTTAAAACAGTGAATCTAATTGCATATATTTGATGTAAGAAGCTTGAATGTTTGCTAATGATATAAAGTTCTTCTGCCCTGTACTCTAAAGGAAAAAGGCCTTTGTTTGAGCAGCCACAGCCTCTAGGAGGCCTATCCCTCCTATCTGCAGCCCCTAGAGGGGTTTTTCTTCTAGCCGCAATTGTATTTGGGCATTTTTCTTATTGTTATAGTCTTGTATTAGCTTACTTGTAGGGTTTAACACTTGATTTTGATACTAATATTTGTTTTACAGGCCTATGGTAAGTTTGTTCGGGGTTTCAAGTGTTTTCTTGTCTCATGGTATCATTAATTTATGCTATGTTGAGCAAACAATTTTTTTTTGAGGGTTTATCACTGATTGACCGAGTTTTCAAGGGCTCAAGTCCTCTATAGTCTACCAACCAGCCCTAGAGCCCCCAACTTCAGTAAATAGAGGTTTGATATATCATTTTGTCAAGCTAAATTTGCGTTGCAGGTATTTGAGGAAGCTTTAGTGCATAAGGGAAGTTAATTTGTTCATCCACAATGCCCTTATGCCTAGGGGTTTGCTCTCTAATCCTATCCTTTTCCTCACTGTTTTAAATCAGATCTAAAGGCATCTTATAACAGTGGTAAAATATCTGAATACACATCCTAAAACTCATTAACAAATGCTCATAATCATCACACATTTAATCTCAAGTAATAAGAAAGATTTATGTCATTGAATTTATGGTGTTCTATGTGATTTTGGAGGACTTTCATATTGTTTATAAGGTCTGATATACGCTTTTATAATTTTGATATAAGTCATAACAGTGGTAAGAATGACATAATAGAAACCTCTAAATTGATAAGAACTCATCTTGCGGCTTTGGTGTGGCTTTGGTGCATCATCTCTCTTACTTTAAGTTATTGGCAAAGTAATTTTGTGGTTGGGCTAATCATTGTGGAAACATATTGAAATAAAGTGATTGTTGTCTTGCTATTCATTCCTCGCCTCTCCATGTCTTGCATTGCATCATTGCTAGTGAATTTTGTCTCTATTTTCATCCCAGTGGTTGCATATAGGGTACTAAACTAACAAAAAAGTGTTAAAGTGATTTCTTGTATAAGTATGGCTCATATTCTAGTTGGTAATTTCATTTGAAAGTCAATGTTAACTTAATCTCTATAGATGGTAATTGTGATCTCACAATGAGCATTGGTTAGAATGGTGAATCTAGTTACATGGCGCTGGAACACAAGAGAGGATGTTTGCTAATGATCTAAGTTCTTCTCATACGTACTCTAAAGAAAAAAAAACGCCTTTTGTTTGACTGACCCATGACCTCTAGAGCCTGAGAACTCTAGCATGACCCCTAGAGGGGTTTTTCTTCTAGCCGCAATTGTATTTGGGCATTTTTCTTATTGTTATAGTCTTGTATTAGCTTACTTGTAGGGTTTAACACTTGATTTTGATACTAATATTTTTTTTGCAGGCCTATGGTAAGTTTGGTCGGGGTTTCAAGTGTTTTCTTGTCTCATGGTATCATTAATTTATGCTATGTTGAGAAAACAATTGTTTTTGTAGGGTTTATCACTGATTGACGAAGTTTTCAAGGGCTCAAGTCCTCTCTAGTCTACCAACCAGCCCTAGAGCCCCCAACTTCAGTCAATAGAGGTCTGATATATCATTTTGTTAAGCCAATATTTTTGTTGCAGGTATTTGAGGAAGCTTTAGTGCATAAGGGAAATTAATTTGTTCATCCACAATGCCCTTATGCCTAGGGGTTTTCTCTCTAATCCTATCCTTTTCCTCACTATTTTAAATCAGATTTGAAGGCATCTCATAACAGTGGTAAAATCTTTGAATACACATCCTAAAATTCATTAACAAATGCTCATAATCATCACAAATTTAATCTCAAGTAATAAGAAAGATTTATGTCATTGCATTTATGGTGTTCTATGTGATTTTGGAGGACTATCATATTGTTTATAAGGTCTGATATATGTTTTTATAATTCTGATATAAGTCATAATAGTGGTAAGAAGGACATAATAGAAACCTCTAAATTGATAAGAACTCATCTTGCGGCTTTGGTGCATCATCTCTCTTACTTTAAAGGATAAATCACACTTGAAGAAGGTCAAATTATCAAACACCTCAGTCTGTTTTTGTAGACCAAAGAAGGCCGCCACAAAGGACTTAGAGTCTCAAGAAGAAGATGTAATGGCTTGAGAAATAACTGAAGAAGGCCAAAGGTCTAAAGACTAATGCTAAAGGCTAAATTTCCTTGCAAATGGCCCTTACAAAATTATGTAGTCAATATAGAATCCATACTACATTTTTGATGTGTAATCCTTTTATGATTTAATCAAAGTCTCATAAGACCATCAGATCATTTCTTGTTTAAAATAAGTCTTTAGTACAAACTTACAATATGTTTGCATTAACATGATCCTAAGGTCGAGAAGCCTCTATATGTAAAATTAAACGAGTTATATTGCTGGAACAAAAGAAGGATAAATTGTTGAAGGTTCTCTTTGGAAGATTTTGATGGAAAGAAGAAATCTCCCAGTAAAAGGAAAACTTGTTAAAATATTGATTTGAAGAATCCAAGTCCCTTTGTTTTCTTAAGAAAACAAGTTGATGTCACTTAGAAAGAAGTGGCACAAAAGTGGTTAAGCTAGCAAGCCATCCTTTGTGCATAAAGTCCATTCGAAACCTTGAGTTAGGAATTGTACTTAAAATAAGTATTTACACTGATATCTCAGTTTAAAATGTTTGATGAACCTCATAGTTTTTTTATGGATGATACAATTGAAGTGTTGAAGACACACAATGATAATTTTTTTATGGAATGTAGATCTCAAGAAGTCTAATGAAATTAGTAAGAGGTATGTGTCATCACTCACAATGATTTTTGTTTAAAGTATTCATTGATTTCAATGATATCTTATCATTATAGAATACCTTTGTCAGTAAATACCAAACATAGGCCTAGTTCAAAAATTTTGTCTCAAAGACTTGTATTATTGATTTCTTTGAAGCCATTTTTGTCTAGTATGCCTTGAAGAATGAAATTCATTAAAGGATTGTGTTTGGAAATGTTGCCTTACAAATTGTATTTGGATAATTAAAAATATGTTAAGGAAAATCATTGATGTGTAGCATATAAACCATATTGATGTATTCAAGTATGAAATGAATAATTTGTGTGAGTGAAAAAAGTAATGACCAAAGGGCAGGATATGGTAGTAATTCAAGAAGAGTGCTTAGAGCATCCACGATCTGATATTTGCATTGCAGGTATTTGAGGAAGCCTTAGTGCATAAGGGAAACTCATTTTTTCATCCACAATGCCCTTAGGCCTAGGGGTTTGCTCTCTAATCCTATCCTTTTCCTCACTGTTTTAAATCAGATCTGAAGGCATCTCATAACAGTGGTAAAATATCTGAATACACATCCTAAAACTCACTAACAAATGCTCATAATCAACACACATTTAATCTCAAGTAATAAGAAAGACTTATGTCATTGCATTTATGGTGTTCTATGTGATTTTGGAGGACTGTCATATTGTTTATAAGGTTTGATATACGCTTTTATAATTCTTATATAAGTCATAACAGTGGTAAGAAGGACATAATAGAAACCTATAAATTGATAAGAACTCATCTTGCGGCTTTGGTGTGGCTTTGGTGCATCATCTCTCTTACTTTAAAGGATAAATCACACTTGAAGAAGGTCAAATTATCAAACACCTCACTCTATTTTTGTAGACCAAAGAAGACCGTCACAAAGGACTAAGAGTCTCAAGAAGAAGATGTAATGGCTTGAGAAATAACTCAAGAAGGCCAAAGGTCTAAAGACTAATGCTAAAGGCTAAATTTCCTTGCAAATGGCCCTTACAAAATTATATAGTCAATATAGAATCCATACTACATTTTTGATGTGTAATCCCTTTATGATTTAATCAAAGTCTCATAAGACCATCAGATCATTTCTTGTTTAAAATAAGTCTTGAGTACAAACTTACAATATTTTTGCATTAACATGATCCTAAGGTCAAGAAGCCTCTATATGTAAAATGAAATGAGTTATATCGCTGAAACAAAAGAAGGATAAATTGTTGAAGGTTCTCTTTGGAATATTTTGATGGAAAGAAGAAATCTCCCAGTAAAAGGAAAACTTTTTAAAATTTTGATTTGAAGAATCCAAGTCCCTTTGATTTCTTAAGAAAACAAGTTGATGTCACTTAGAAAGAAGTGGCAAAAAAGTAGTTAAGCTAGCAAGCCATCCTTTGTGCATAAAGTCCATTCGAAACCTTGAGTTAGGAATTGTACTTAAAATAAGTATTTACACCGATATCTCAGTTTAAAATGTTTGATGAACCTCATAGTTTTGTTATGGATGATACAATTGAAGTGTTGAAGACACACAATGATTATTTTTTTATGGAATGTAGATCTCAAGAAGTCTAATGAAATTAATAAGAGGTATGTATCATCACTCACAATGATTTTTTTCTAAAGTATTCATTGATTTCAATGATATCTTATCATTATAGAATACCTTTTTCAGTAAATACCAAACATAGGCCTAGTTCAAAAAATTTGTGTCAAAGACTTGTATTATTGATTTCTTTGAAGCCATTTTTGTCTAGTATGCCTTTAAGAATGAAATTCATTAAAGGATTGTGTTTGGAAATGTTGCCTTACAAATTGTATTTGGATAATTAAAAATATGTTAAGGAAAACCATTGATGTGTAGCATATAAACCATATTGATGTATTCAAGTATGAAATGAATAATTTGTGTGAGTGAAAAAAGTAATGACCAAAGGGCAGGATATGGTAGTAATTCAAGAAGAGTGCATAGAGCATCCACGATCTGATATTTGCGTTGCAGGTATTTGAGGAAGCTTTAGTGCATAAGGGAAACTCATTTGTTCATCCACAATGCCCTTAGGCCTAGGGGTTTTCTCTCTAATCCTATCCTTTTCCTCATTGTTTTAAATCAGATCTTAAGGCATCTCATAACAGTGGTAAAATATCTGAATACACATCCTAAAACTCACTAAAAAATGCTCATAATCATCACACATTTAATCTCAAGTAATAAGAAAGATTTATGTCATTGCATTTATGGTGTTCTATGTGATTTTGGAGGACTGTCATATTGTTTATAAGGTCTGATATACGCTTTTATAATTCTGATATAAGCCATAACAGTGGTACGAAGGACATAATAGAAACCTCTAAATTGATAAGAACTCATCTTGCGGCTTTGGTGCATCATCTCTCTTACTTTAAGTTATTGGCAAAGTAATTTTGTGGTTGGTGCATAACACTAATATATTTATCTAATCTCCCACATGTTATAACCCTTTTAGTTATGCATCAAATTGTGACCTAGCTCTCTCATCTCCATTTTTCATGCACTTGCACTACTTGGATCTATTGTCTCCTCGACCCTCCAGCCACCTCGAGTATTCCTAAACAAGTAATCTACTTGTTGACACATAAGAGAATTACTCATATAAAATCAACCTCAAACCCTATGGTTCATATCAAGATCTACTCTCAATCTCAAATTACCTATTAGCCTTCCTCCATTGCCCAAGTTTTCTTGATACCTTTCAAAACAAGCTAGTGACCTAGCTCTCTCATCTCCACTTTTCATGCACTTGCACTACTTGGATCTATTGTCTCCTTGAACCTCTAGCCACCTCGAGTCTTCCTCAACAAGAAGTCTCTCCTTTTGGCTTGTTTAGACACTCTAGGGTGTCTTCGACTATGTTCATAAGCACATCTTGGTCTCCGAAAAGCAAATTCAAGGAAGGTTCCAACAAAACATTGGATGGGGAATGTACCTTCTCATTGAAGGGACAAAGGATTTTCATACTTGCATTGATTAATTAACTCTACAATGTATGTTTTATTGTTTGGTGTGTTTCCACTATTGCATATTATAGAACATAAATGATGAACTATGTTTTGCAAGGGATCCTCGGTAAGTTTGCAAGCATATTGACATAGGATCCTAAGCCTTCTATGCTTGCTTGGTATTTGTCTTGGATCTCAATGAAAGCAACTTCCCTTTCTCACTCTTTCTCTTGCTTTGTCAATCTCACATATAGCTTAATGGCTTTGCCCACATAGGGAATCGATAAACCAAATAGGTTATTCTTCCAGTTTGCTTGCACATCAAAGTGAAAAGGGGAAAAATCTTAATGCTTCTTGATTGTAATGTGCATTTGGATTGAAAAGGGGTTAGCTCAATTGCATTTTCCTATATTTCAAGTTCTCTTTCTTTCCTTGCAAGTAAATCATCTGACCAAAGGACTCAAAAAATAAACCCTAGTTTATTTTCTTTCCTTTATTAATGTGTTGTTATACATCTACTTGTTGTGACATAAGAGAACTACTCATATAAAATAAACCTCAAACCCTATGGTTCATATCAAGATCTACTCTCAATCTCAAATAACCTATTAGCCTTCCTCCATTGCCCAAGTTTTCTTGATACCTTTCAAAACAAGCTAGTGACTCCATCTCCCTTCCAAGCCATGGGAAATTGGGCTTTCCTCATTGTGGTAGCATGGTACCTCCCTCTATCCACCATGCTACAACAAAAATTCATGGGGGTAAGCATGTTCATATTTTCATTCAAACATTATTATGAAAATCAACCTCCCTCTGGGCATTGTGTCATTTGATAGGGCATACATTCATGTGATTTTCTCTTTTGGCTACACAGGTTAGTGCACATGTTTTGCTCATGCACACATTTTGTCTTAAACACAATGATCTACAACATGTGATTTTCTACAATGCTCACATCTCGTTCCTGTATTTTTTAGCTCTATATTCTGCATGGACGTATATGTGCTACTTTAGCTCTCATGCACTGTGAATCCTCTCTGTTTTTATTGTGTCTGTCCAGTCTCTGCTAAGGGATTCTCTAGAATTTACCTTTTTTTCATGTATAGGTTCAACAGTTCAGCTCTCATTGCAGCACAACACTCTCTGCATGACACACACACATGTGCCTATATTTTTGAGATCCGTATTCTGCATTGATATCTATATCTTACTTTGGCTCTCATGCACTGTGTATAGGTTTACATCATTGTGGTTCAATTTTCCTTTCATAATACCTTGTTCGACTATTTTTTTGATTCTTGAGTAATTTATTATCATATTTTGACTCTAATTATTATTTTAAAGACCATAATGATGTAATTTGAAAGGTGGTGCTCTCATTCAGGTTCATTTGATGAAATAATTCCTTCCATTTGTCTGTTGCAATCAGAATGTCTATTGGTGCTGCATTGACATCCCTCTCAGTCTGGCTTATTGATATACAAAGATTGGTTCTTGATGAAGAAGATATTCCTCAGCTTGCCAGCATATTCACTGTGTATGGTTTGCTTAGCTAATTTATTTAATTAAGCTATGGTTTGGAGCTCACTTTCTTTCTTTCTAGTAAAATTTTGTCTTTTATTTTTATTTTCGTTAGGATGCCTGCCATCTTTTAACTAAATTAGATTTTCCTACATCCTATGTATATTCATTTCAAACAAGGTGAATCTGCACAGAAAAAAAGATGCAAGAGGGTTTCCCATTTCGAAGGCAGTGTATTCATTTCTCAAGGACCTAGAAGCACCCATTAGCTATGCTACATGGAAAATGGGCCACATTATATGTCATCAGATTCAGTTAAAGCGATGGATTTCAAAGTCCTTTTTGGATAAAGCTATTGCACTTGTAAATTCCTTGCTTCCAATTCCCAGTGCGATGATAGGGAGCACATATGTAGAGGGAAAAGAGGTTGGCAATGAAGAAATTAAATCCAAAGCGAAGGAAATCACAAGAGCAGAGTTAACATCAGTTTAAAATTTTTCTTTGAAAATTGCATTCTGAAATTGCTTTGAATACTAAAGGTCCTAAATATGAATCGAGATCCCAATTCTAAAGCTAAGTGATGCATGTAGTTGATTACAATATTGGTTCCTGTCATACGGATATTCGTGTTTGAGGGACCATAGAGGACGCTGGCCTAAAAATATCAAGGTTGGTGTGCAGATGCAGTGACATTTTATTGCAGTTGTTTTTTTCCATTTGTTAGGATTCGACAGGTAACATTGTCACTGTATATTATGATATTTCCAGGCAGAAGCATGGTAAGAGTATATAAAAGTTAATGTTGGTAATAATAAAGGTTGGTTGTGTTTCCAGAGCATGAATTCCACAACTTTTCATGTTTGTGATTGATAGGCATCTGATATACATGGTAAAGCAAGTATAAATAAAATTTATAAATATTTGAGGAGGCAATGGTTATTTTGATTAACAATATTGCTCCAGCACCACAATGCGGGGGATCTCCTTGTTTGGTGCTATCAAAGAAACCCTTGGAATGTCTTTGTTCAGATCTGGCATTATTCGAACCTGAATTTCTCATAGTCTATGTTTTAACGTCCTTGACTTACTTTTCAATGAGGCCACTTGTATCTTCGAGCGTAATAAACTTGTGAAGAATGGCTTGGTTCTGGACCCACCATATATATTGACAAATATGGCTGGACCCTTTTCTGTGAAGGATTTCAAGTATGGAGAACTCCAACACGAAACTGTTTCTTCTCCAGTATTAACTTCTTCAGAGGAGTTTTGTTTTGCTTTGTAATACTAAAATGGCAAGTTATGAGGATGGAAAGGCATAAAATCCTCACGTATGTACCCTTTTTGGTGTTTTAATGCACATTCCGGGGTCTTAATTGATACAGGAAGAGTGTAACTAATGGGAATAGATGACAAACTGGAATTTGTGATATTGTATCTAGTCCTTAAGGCTCAACAAGATCTGAAAAGATAGTACTATGTATATTCTAATTTCAACCTTTGAAATATCAAATTAAAGTATTTTGATGGAGAAAAAAATGTCTCATTATTTTCCATATCATAACACATGTACCCAAAATAAATTTAACTGGGAATTACTATTTGGAAAATACAAAAGGACTCATGTTGGAATTCCTTGCCCTTCAGCAGAAGCGAAGGTAAGGGGGCAAAACTGATTAAAGGAAATTTCTAGACATAGATAACCATAAAGCTTGGCATCGCACCATTTTAATTTTTGTACAAGCAAGAAAATGGGGACTTCTCACATGAATATCATCCAGGCTGTCCTTGAAAATTATAATGAGGCCGATCAAATGATAAATGAAGTTCACCATAGCTGAAGGAATGTTGAGGATCTGCCAAAACAACTTCATGAATGTCACAATCTAAAACATTCCTTAACCATGCGAAAATAAGAACTCTACATCATTGGTTGAATAATTTCTTATCCCTACATAAATATTCCTCAGAAAAGCATAAACAGAGGCTACTCCAGGAAGAAGTCTCTGGATTCTAGAACATGACAATGACATGGAACAGAACTATAACACCCTGGGCTCCACTGTTCTCTTAGCCTTTCAAAGCCATTGACAGAGAGATGAGGGATTCGAAGGCCACCTTGCAAACCTAGCCCTGGAACTACAACCCTATAAACAACACCCATTTTTTAGTGACAAGGTGACAGTCGCTGCCAGTGACAACACCCAGTGTGTAACTTTTGGAGATTATATATCCCAAAGCATTAAGAGTGCAATTATATCG
This sequence comes from Pinus albicaulis, assembly GCA_034641835.2. Taxonomy (NCBI): domain Eukaryota; kingdom Viridiplantae; phylum Streptophyta; class Pinopsida; order Pinales; family Pinaceae; genus Pinus; species Pinus albicaulis. Next base: position 342,813,439 of record CM076580.1, read on the forward strand.
TGTAAATAATATATTAAAAAGTTTGATAATATTTGGAGGTTGATTGCCAAAGAATAATCTATGGATCCATAACTATAATCCTTCTACTCTATCTAGTCAATATAATGTTGCTTGAAGTGTCAATGTCATGATGGTGACCAAAAAACTGTCAATTCTTAGCTTCTTTACTGGTTCAGATTTGAATTTAAAATAAATGTGAAACTAGATCTAAAAGAGTCCTCTCTTTAGCCAAATCGATTTCAATATCTTGAAAGTTTTGCTAGAATAGAACACTACAGTTATGTATCACTGAATTTATTCCCCAATAAGTTTGCAAGTGCAACAATACCAAAGAAAAAATACAAGATGAGACTAGACAGTTGTTTTGGAAAGGATAACAGTGTAATAGTCGTGGAAAAAATCATTTACATCTTCATCATGCTAGTACTACTATGGAAATGTAGAGTGTGGGAGTTTAGTCTCTCACAAGAAAATTAGAAGCAAGAAATACATACAAGATAAGACCATAGATGCTTAGGGAATTTAAAGCAATCAAAGATGAAAGTTTGCTTTTGCAAGAATATCTCTCAACCAAGACTAGAATAATAAAATTCCTTCGGAATTTGTCAACAGCCATAAAACAAAGATATTATTAATATAAAATCTATCTCAATTAATCTTTGATTCTTTACACTAAAAAAAATGATGGGGATATTTAAGAAAGCTTTTGAAACAATGGCCATGTAAAATTTTACAACTAAAATGTTACATCAGATGGGAAACACCCACTTTTAAAATGTTCTACTTAGGAGAACGTTTGATTCAATCTTGTGTGCTAGATGTCAATTGAATTAACATTTTTCAACTACTTTAACTATATTGTAACCACAACTGTTGTTAAAAAAATGAGAAACTTTGTGTAATTACAGTGAATGTGGCATAAATTTGTGAATGTGCAAACACATTCACTATAATTGTGTCATGTACCAGAACTCTATTATTAAAATCAAACAAGAAAAGAACTTCCCACCTGTACCACAGTACATTGATCACAAATTTGACATGAGTAAGATAACCTATAACAACTACATGTTCTACTCGATTTGGTGTGGGATTTTTCTCTACGAGCCTCAAAGTCTCATCTCATCATCTAGTGCTCATCTTGAATATAATTTAATGCCGAGGACTAAGGAAATTGGACTTTTCTCCATCTTGAATTTGGCTACTACTATTCCAAGCTTTTGTACATTTCTAGTTGCTTCCATTCCTTATTGTTGCCATGATGCCTTATTTTATGACCTGTTGGTCCATTTGTAAATCATGTAGGATCAACAAAAATACTGCTATGGCTGAAGTCTTTTCTTGAATTGACCACAAGGTGGATTTTGGTTCCATTTTGTCAAATATGATTTGCAATCCCGAGTGGATGGAACTAATTGATGATGGAATTGATGATGATTGATTAAAGTGTTTGAAATGCACATGGTGGGTAACACCTTTCTAGTATAAGAAGGACAATGTAAGCCTTAGACAATCTCATCTCCAAAGCTAGAGACATAAAATGAACACCTAGTTAGGTATAGGAAGATACCCCTTATACTATTGTCACCTTTATAAGAGTGACCATCTGGAAAAAATTTATTGGACATATTGAAAGTCATGATCTTCTTTTTTGCATAGGTTAGCTTCTAGACTAAGGCTGTAACAGAATATCCTCAAAATGTGAAGATTCTGGCTCATGTTGCTTCAATAAATTGAGAGTGATGTCTGTTTGAACTTTGCACCAATATAAATATTTGGTTATGTTGTGGGAAACACAAGTACATGGTTGGTACCATCACCAAAAACACAATGAAATGTGGAAACACATATGATATGGCCTGGAAACATGTTCCCTAATTTGGAAAGTTGTTTCTTATTTTGGAAATGTGAGATGAAATGCCATGTTATGATAGTGTTTTTAAATACGCTTATCATGCACTTCAGAATTTTCTTTGGATTTTATTGGGTGGACCCAACTTGGGTAATGCAAATGCTAATTCAAGGTGAAATTAGATGAGCAGTGGAGGCATATTAAAGAATACTCACCACCATCAGATAAGCAAGCTACAAGAGTTTTATGACATACAAATAAGTTGTAGTGATAGATGGGTATAGGAGGGAAAAGTTTTCCTAGAGAACTTGTCCACTTTCAAAGTGAGATTTTTCCCTTGTGTACCCATCTATCACTGGCTTATTTGTTTATCATAAACCTGATGTCTTTATTGTGCGTTCTCGGGCCAATCAACCCCATTTTATTGCCTTCTTCTAGCCGACTTAGGACATGTGTTAAGAGTCTCTTTCATCCACATATCAACTCCTGCTTTAGATTTTCTGTGAACATCCATGCATTAGCACCACTACAAGAAAGCACATTGCCTTCAAATATTGGCACAAATTTGTAAAAGAATTATACTCGATTTCAACACAGTAGAAAATGTATAATAAACAAGAAAAAAAACATATATTTTAGTCACCTTATTTGCGATACTCAACACTTGTCATAAATTAAAATGGATAATAATAAATATTAATATGAGGTTCATCACTACACATATTTTTCAATCTGAATAAAAGAAATCCATATTGTACTGCCGAAACTCGATTTCCAAAATATATCAAATATTTTCAGTCTTGGTTTCTGCCAATTTTCTAGCAGTACATATTACAGAGATAGCAAGGCTACGAACTATTTATTAGGCTTATAGCCAATTTTAAATCTCACTAATTATAGAAATAGCAAGGCTATGAACAGATTCCTCTTATTTGATCTCATTAGGCTTATAGCCAATTTTAAATCTCACTAATTTGTTCACTAAACCTTCATTTGTACAAATTTGGGAACCTTCAATAAATCTTTCCAGCTGTATCATATTGTCAGCTGCCAAGCCTGATCACATTTAACTCTGTTTTCAATTTCTTAAGCTACTCAAACAATCTTAAAGCTTCCTCTCTTTCTTTGCATAAGGATTTTCGTTGTTCAATCTCAGCTTCAAACTCAGTTTTCCTTGCTTCTAGTGTGGCCTTGTGATCATCAATGAGCTTTTGGATCTCCTCCTGCAATAACAGCAAGATTATTATGGAATCCCATCAAAAATTTAAAAAAATAAAACAGTATCTGAAATCAGGAGATAATTACAATAAAGAGCATGATACTAAAGTAAGAATAAGGAACTGGAGCTGCTGGATCCTGGAAAAAGTGCTTGCGTTGATTAACAGTAAGCAAGGTAAATTATTCTCCTATTAATCTTATTTCACATCAGAATACAATAAATGCATGATGCTACAATGCTTAAAATAAATGTTCCAATTTAATAAATCATCCACAGATCATTTTTAGAAGAAACTCACATTCTCCATACTGACAATTTTTTCTTGTAAGGCATACAACTCTTCTTCTTTCTCCTTAATAACAGTTTCTCCTTTAGCAACATCCTGCACAGGGGAGGAACAAGTCACCATTGACATAGTGAGTTGTGTCAAATTCAACATGCAAATTTAAATAAGAGTTGTGTCAAATTCAGCATGCATCGGTCAAGTTAATGTTGAATAGTCATGTACCTCACGTTTAAACCATTTTCTTTGCTGCATCCTTGAGTTATGCTAATGAAAGGTCCAATGGTCAACCTGACTTCTTGTAGTGATTCTTGTCACAAGGGAGGTCTCGTCTTCAGATACCTACAAAATTTCTTCCTTTAATGATGCTCACCACTTGCTATTCAAAGTAAAAAATTGATTCTTCTAGAAACTGAACAAGGATCGATAAGCACGATGCTAAGAAGATCAAATTATGACTGTATATATGAATGCTAACACTATTGAAGGAATGTGATTGTGAAGAAAATCAATACGACCCAAAATGATCAAGATCATTGATATTTTAGATGGAGGATATTGCAGCTACCCCACTGCAACACCATTCTCGAATAGGATTCCTGACACCATATATAGGGGAATATTATTGTTTTGTATACAATGCAAAACTAAATGAATATAGACAATATGAATAGAGCAGAGAAGCCATATCTGAACTAATGGATGCACTTCCATATATTCATGTACTGTACCATAATTCATATACAAATGATGAAATTGAGGTCAAGCTTATACTATTGTAATAGAAATACCATATTGCAGCTGTTGCACAATGAAATCCATACACAAATTTGAGAGTATATAGGAATGGGTTATACCCATTATTGCCAATATGGGAAACTCTACCAATGTAGAGTAATATGAGAAACACATATATGACTGAAGCAAGACAAAATGTCATAATGCAAAAAATCATACTAAAGCATATGCCATATGACATTATAGGAAAATCATACCAAGACCATAGCTATTTAACGAACATCCAATTATTTCAGAGGTGCAGTATCAAGAGTGAAGATCTGAGAGACTTCCTTGAAAAGTAAGCTTTTTTAACCCTGCTTCAAATCACTATGAGTTTATGACCAACTATACTTCCCCTTATTTTGTTCAACTAGAAATTCAAAGCATGGCTGGAAGGGCTTTAAGGCTCCTCCTCAAGCCTCCTACAATTCACATGTTTGTGACATCAAGGTCTTCATATATAACAAAATATACTTGATATTAACTGCACTATACCTTAGGATGACTTCAGCCTAAGCTAGGCCTCAAAACGGACTTTTATGAGTTGTTGTAGAAGCAATCCCTTCTCTGTGGACTAGAGCAGAATGATAATCTCCTTCTAGGATAATCTCACACATGTGGCTTAGACCTACAAGAAATACGCCCCTAAAACAGAGAGAAACTCCTTCCTCTATTTATTATGAAAATAAGTATATTATATGGATGATATATAAAAAATTAAAATAGGATGTCTTAGGTATCAATGGGAATGGGATGGAAATCCTTGGCACTCAAAGAATACATTAAAATATCAAAAATTCTAGTGAATGTGGTAGTCATTAATTTTTATTAATAGGACAAAAAATCCATGGACATTATTCAAATGAATTCAATAGCACACAAGAATACATATTGGAAAATCTTCACATGAATCCCTATGGTTCATATGTAAACTATAAAGATTGGATAGCCTTGAATTCAGAGCAAGACACTCTTTAATACTAAATAGGTTGGTAATAAATTTCCAAAGCATCTAAAAGTAAATACCTTACTCAATCTTGATGATAAACCAATGCGGGAAATATAAAAATAGCAATTATTTGAAATCAGTCACTTCCTTGCATTGTATTCAAATATAATCAAAGAAACAATGTTGACTATAAACCTTGAACATTGATCTTGATAACTGAATAAAGTTATCCATAACTTCATAGACAATTGGGAAAAAGTTCTGATTGAATAAGAAAAGATACAAAAACTAGGATACAAATTCTACAAAAAAGGCAGGTGAATCTCCTCGTACACTCTCAGATATTTTTTGAATACCATAGCAATGAAGAAAGGGTAAGAGGTTACCATGGTTTAATGTAGAGTCTCGGACCCAGAGACTACAGGATCTCCTTGAGGCTCAGTCTGCATCATGTCAATATCCTCTGTGGTATCAATGGGAATGGGATGGAAATCCTTGGCACTCAAAGAATACATTAAAATATCAGAAATTCTAGTGAATGTGGTAGTCATTAATTTTTATTAATAGGACAAAAAATCCATGGACATTATTCAAATAAATTCAATAGCACACAAGTATACATATTGGAAAATCTTCACATGAATCCCTATGGTTCATATGTAAAATATAAATATTGGATAACCTTGAATTCAGAGCAAGACACTCCTTAATACTAAATAGGTTGATAATAAATTTCCAAAGCATCTAAAAGTAAATACCTTACTCAATCTTGATGATAAACCAATGCGGGAAATATAAAAATAGCAATTATTTGAAATTAGTCACTGCCTTGCATTGTATTCAAATATAATCAAAGAAACAATGTTGACTATAAACCTTGAAAATTGATCTTGATAACTGAATAAAGTTATCCATAACTTCATAGAAAATTGGGAAAAAGTTCTTGATTGAATAAGAAAAGATACAAAAACTAGGATACAAATTCTACAAAAAGGCAGGTGAATCTCCTCATACACTCTCAGATATTTTTTGAATACCATAGCAACAAAGAAAGGGTAAGATTTTACCATGGTTTAATGTAGAGTCTTTGACCCAGAGACTACAGGATCTCCTTGAGGCTCAGTCTGCATCATGTCAATATCCTCTGTACCCTGAAAAGTAGAAACCAAAGTTAACAGTCAATTTTACAAAAAGAAATATAATAAACACTATAAATATGCTTAACGAAAAGTATCAATACCTGTGTCATGACTGGAACCTCAGAAGGAATAATCTCTTCAAGCAACCCTTCATGTGTAGCGCTAACCTGAAAATTCCATAATGTTAAGACTTGTACCAATAAATTTGTGACATAAATTCAATTTCAATTTGACATACAAAAATATAGATAGATAGTAATGAGTAATGGCTGTGGCACCTGTACATGATCATGTCCATGATATACAGAATGAGTACGAGGGGAAAGGCAATGTTGTTATAGGAATGTTGTAAACTGCATAAGTTAAATAAATATATTGGCGTCAGTTTTTGAGACTAAATGTATATATACACCAAAAAAACATCTTAGATCAAAACCTGTTTGTACATACCTTGCCCATGGTGTGCATTTGTATTGTCCTGGATTGCTCATAGTGGTCTCTACATGAGGCTTCATACTCAATAAGCTCATCTCGCTCCATATCCCTCAACACATCATCTTGGACACTCACAAATGGACGCCCTCCTGCACTAGATGAAGGTTGGCTCGTCCCTAAGCCGACTTCCACCCCTCCTAAAGCAGCTGCAATATGTTTTTTTATCTTATCCCTCATTTTTGATGCGGCACTGGAGATAAGGGCTAAATCCTCTGGAAGTGTAACTACCCTAGGTGGTTGATCTGCTAAACAAGGTGCTGGAGGCCTAAACCCAATATCTTGCATAACATCAGATCGTTCATATGTACGACATTTTCCAGCTCCATAGAATTTGGACCCAGTATCTATATAGTTAGGGTCCATGTGCTCTCGGAATTGAGAAAACAACATTCTAACAAAATATTGCAGCACCTCATCATTATTTGGGAACTTCCCGTATGCATACAAGAACTTCTCATAAATATGGGGTGCAATAATAGGATCATTGAATCTTGCAATCTTCAGACGTTTTTTGTCTTAAGGCCGCAAGTCAAATAGTGACAAGGCCATTTCTTTAGTGATATTACTTTTGACTTCAATGTAGGAGTGGATACCAATCACTGATTCTCTCCTCCTACACATCATGTCAAAAAAAACTTGGGTTGATGGTCCAACCCCACTATAAGTCTCTATCAAACTCTCCAAATTGTGCAAAACAATTTGGAGAAAATTTCAACTAGGGGCAGAGAGAGTGCAACTTTGCAATTCACTGCGCAATATCGTGGAATTCTCCCTCATCCCATCAACAGTAAGTAAGGATATGGTATCTTCCCAAGGCATCTGCTCAGGAATATCACCGGGATGGGTGTAAAGGGGATCATAGCTCGGATTTCGAGCAAACTCATGAACCCTACGACCTCTACCCCTAGGAGGGTGACCACCACCACCTGTAACAAGTTAAATTATTGCACATATTAAAAATTAAATAATTTATAAGGAAAATTTGTATTTAAAAAACTTGTTTGGTAATTTGAAAATACCTGTTGGAAAAAATATCTCTTCCTCTTCATTCATACTATGGTCCCCTGACAAGGAATGAACGTGTCTATGACCCATTGTACAAAACATTAAATTGTTAGAATTTGGGCACATGAGGCATCTCTGTAGGGCTCCCATGATGCCATGGAGGGGTCTCTGTAGGACTCGCCTACCCCTCATAAACAAATTAAAAAACAAATTATCAATCGACAGTTGAATGTCATCAACCAACGGATAACAAGTACTATATAGGTACTATGTGTGAACGCATAGGCATGTTGAAAAGTATAGCTAGATCGGTCTTCATGTTGACTATGTAATTATATTCTTATGTAAAGAAGAAGTCAAAGTAATTATCTAAATACTAGGAACCAAGCTTTCCTAGGACTTGTACAGAAGAGTGAAAAAAAGAAGGCTTTATCATCATTACAACCAAGATCTAATCCTTACCCTTGAAGAAGATCATTCAAAGAGAAATCACCAACACATCTTTTCTCCACCATTGAAGAAATCAAGATGAAGACTTTATCTTCACTTATCAATTAAATATTTTCATTCTATAATCAAATTTTGTTTAAATGACTTTGTTTTGGCAGGGGGATCTATAAGTTGGTTGGGTCACTAAGATTCCTTGCATGAGGAGAATAGTCACAGTCCTCGAAGAAAGTAAGGTTAAATGTCACTTGGACCAGATTTATACAAAATTGAGGTATCAAAGAATGAAGGGATATCTTCATAAGATCTTAACTGTGAGATATGAAAACGACGATAAGTTGGACAACGTAACAAGGAGAGAGATTCTATAGAAATGTAGCCATAATTTTCAAGGTTCCTCCTCTAACTCTATAATTGTTATGGAACACTTTAGACACGTTTCTCCCATTCATGAAAAGCATCCCACAGCTTCACTTTCAATTCCACAAACAAGAGAGTATTGTTGGTTTTATTCCACCTTCCTCCACCACTACTAGTTGCACTGAGCACACCATTGGAACCATTTGAATAAGTACAAGTAATATGCTTATGAGTACATGGCACCACATGGCACCATTTTATTGAACTTCATGAGGGTTGAAAGCAGATGACTCATACTTCAAGCACCAAGCTTCAGATTTATAGCTGATTTATTTTTCCAAACCTTATATTCATCATTGCAGTGTGATTATACTTCAATTCTGTGACTTATCTTTTGACACATGACATTAGATTAGATTCTAATTTTGAGTACAATGCCTTTCCTAATGATTAAAGTGATATATTTCATGCAATAAGGTCTCCAAGGTAACAGGAAAAATAGCTAGCAAATCTCTCTCAAAATTCCCACTGTATCACAAAGATATACCATGACTGGGGCTTCACTACTTCAACTCAAAAGTTGTAACAAAGACAAAAGAAAATAAAACCGACTTGTTCAATCTCCTGAGATTACTTGGTATCCGAGCTAGATTATGGTGAAAGAGCAGCCTTGAAGTCAAAATCATTTGGCCTTGTTCAAGAACACTTTTCATATGAAGGGTGAAATCATATATTGTTACAGTCGCTACCAGTGACAACAACCAGTGTGTAAATTTTAGAGATTATATATCCCAAAGCATTAAGAGTGCAATTATATCGTGTAAATAATATATTAAAAAGTTTGATAATATTTGGAGGTTGATTGCCAAAGAATAATCTATGGATCCATAACTATAATCCTTCTACTCTATCTAGTCAATATAATGTTGCTTGAAGTGTCAATGTCATGATGGTGACCAAAAAACTGTCAATTCTTAGCTTCTTTACTGGTTCAGATTTGAATTTAAAATAAATGTGAAACTAGATCTAAAAGAGTCCTCTCTTTTAGCCAAATCGATTTCAATATCTTGAAAGTTTTGCTAAAATAGAACACTAGTACGGTTATGTATCACTGAATTTATTCCCCAATAAGTTTGCAAGTGCAACAATACGAAAGAAATAAAACAAGATGAGACTAGACAGTGTTTTGGAAAGGATAACAATGTAATAGTCGTGGAAAAAATCATTTACATCTTCATCATGCTAGTACTACTATGGCAATGTAAAGTGTGGGAGTTTAGTCTCTCACAAGAAAATTAGAAGCAAGAAATACATACAAGATAAGACCATAGATGCTTAGGGAATTTAAAGCAATCAAAGATGAAAGTTTATTTTTATTTTGCAAGAATATCTCTCAACCAAGACTAGAACAATAAAAATCCTTTGGACTTTGTCAACAGCCAGAAAACAAAGATATTATTAATATAAAATCTATCTCAATTAATCTTTGATTCTTTACACTAAAACAAAATGATGGAGATATTTAAGAATGCTTTTGAAACAATGGGCATGTAAAATTTTACAACTAAAATGTTACATCAGATGGGAAACACCCACTTTTAAAATGTTATACTTAGGAGAACGTTTGATTCAATCTTGTGTGCTAGATGTCAATTGAATTAACATTTTTCAACTGCTTGAACTATATTGTAACCACAACTGTTGTTAAAAAAATGAGAAACTTTGTGTGATTACAGTGAATGTGGCATAAATTTGTGAATGTGCAAACACATTCACTATAATTGTGTCCTGCACCAGAACTCTATTATTAAAATCAAGCAAGGAAAGAACTTCCCACCTGTACCACAGTACATTGATCACAAATTTGACATGAGTAAGATAACCTTTAACAACTACATGTTCTACTCAATTTGGTGTGGGATTTTGCTCTACGAGCCTCAAGGTCTCATCTCATCATCTAGTGCTCATCTTGAATATAATTTAATGCTGAGGAATAAGGAAATTGGACTTTTCTCCATCTTGAATTTGGCTAGTACTATTCCAGGCTTTTGTACATTTCTAGTTGCTTCCATTCGAACTGTTAGTGAGAGTAGAGACTCATTATTTTTAAGGGGATGGAAAATTACAGCAACACCCTTTTAGATACACCCCACATAATATCTAACATGTATATATGAAATTTTAAAAATACCATGCACTAGAGACAAGGATTGGACACAACACACATACCCTCAATTTCCATGTTAAAATGTAGGATTAAAATGTGGGAGTAAGAAACATACCATACCCCATAAAGCAAGATAGGACAACAAAATGATATATTTGGAGTGTTGAGGAAGGTATAACCATGACCAATTAGAAGACAAGCCCTCTAACAGTATTTCTTAGGAATAAGATAAAATAAAAATGACCTCCTTAAAAAATCCAAATAATTGTGAAAATGTTGTGGGAAAAAACCAACTTAATGCGAGAAAATTGTTGACTCCTCAGTTTACAGACAAATGATTAAAAAAACCCAACTCACAATGTATACCATGTAAGAGGAATATAATAGTCAAGGTGGGTAGCTCTTCTCTCCACCACCACTAATTACAAATACCTTGGCCACCATGAGGTAGATCCCATGATTTTATAACGATTTGACAATAGAGAATGAAGCTAGGTGGGAAAACCTTTTAGAAAGTAGAGTAGGACTAGGAAAAGACAATCTCTAAAGTACCAAAAGAAATAAATTATCGCAAACAAATAAAAATACTTTTGTAAAAATGAGTTTACTCAAGTTAAAATGAAAGTTGTTAACTATTATGTGGAATACAAATACCTAATGAGTTCACCAAAAAAGAATTGCCAAATAAATGAGAAAATTCACTATGTATGTATTACATCAATATCAAGACAATGAAACATAAACAACTGAAAATAATTCATTATTTCCACAAAGGTTGAAGACAGTGAGGCACAAAAAACTGAGCTATTGGAGCTTGACCCCCTAATTTTTTTTTACTCCATACAAACAATCCAATAGAGAGAGATGCTATGTCATTTCTGCCTCTTTCATGATCTCAAATTCCTTTTTCTTTAACTGCACTTCCATGAGTTCGAATTCAATTTTATTATTTTCATTTTCTAACTTTAGTCTCTTCAACTATATTTACTTACTCCTACAAATTACTGGCCCCTTAAGCCCCTCCTTCTCAAGCTCAAGTTGTTGTGCCTGAACCTCCACTTTCAATGTTTTCACATCAAGAAGTTGTCTTTGCATCCATGCTATTCTTGTACTATCTTCTTCAACATCTTCTCCATTTTCATCATTAGTTTTCCCATTTGCCTCATGATTCTCTCTCCCCTTAGGAGAAGATGACTGCATACCATAATCTGCCAGGATATGTAGCTTGGAATAAGAACACATTTCTTCCTAGAATAAGTGATTGGAATCTATAATTTTCATCAGACCGTTTTTTGTCCCCTCGGAAATATGATCCATAGAATAAATGAGATGATGATTCTCAACAACCTTTTATGTGTCTCTTCCAAGCACATCATTTAGTGCCTTAAAATCATTTAGTGCCTTAAAATTCTTGTTCATGTCATTGAATTTATCTTTGCACTGCTGACAATAAATATGAAATCCTTTCTCCTTCAATATTTTGGAAATATATTTCCACTTTCCCTTCATCACGTGAGCACTAGAATTTTTCATATTACATTCCTCAATAAAAAAAAAAAAAAAACCAATTGAATAATAAGATTCACCATGTCCCCTCTCCATTTCATAAGTTTCTAATGGTCATCAATGTGAGGTATAGATTTCATAAGTGGATGATGTTCATCACTTTCATCTTTATCTATTCAAATGAGACTATGATGTTGATGGTGATATTGGTGTTGTTGGTTCAGTTGTTGTGAATGATGGTCATCACTTTCATCTTAATCTCTGCAATTGAGACTATGATGTTTATGGGGATCTTGATGTTGTTGGTTCTGTTGTTGTGAATGATGGTCATTGAGGACATCTCCAACCTCGTAGTAGACCTACTGGGCAAAGAGAAAATTGAAAACCTTTCCTCCTTGGTTCTCAATAACCATGTTTTTTTTTAACTTTGTTAAAACCCTAGACATTCCAAATGAAACAACTGTTTTTTTGGTGTTTCCTTTAAGTCTATTTCTAGTCTGAGCGACCAAGGGTCTGACCCTAGACAAGGCAAGATGGTTTCCTCTATGAAAATATCCCTTTGTAAGAATTCTTTGCTTATGATTAAATGAAATAAATAACTGGGTATTTAATTTCTTTCACTCCTTTTGTTATTCCAAGAAAAATTACCATTAACCTTGGGTGTATCTACTAACTTCAATTTTTTTATAAGGTTATTAAAATTGTTAGAAACTGGTTCAAGCCTTCATAGGCCTCCAAGTTTTTTCTCTCATAGGGACCGAATGAGATTTAAATCTCCCCCCAAACCCATAATAGAAATGAGAAACACCTTTTATGAAACGAAATTTGACTTAAAAATTGTGGCATCTCTGTTAGCACTAGGGGTCCATATATTGTTGTTAAAGCAACTAGGTCTTTTGTGGCCAAATATCATATTCATCCATTTACTATGTGTGGGCTTGCAACTAGTCTTTAAAGACAACCTCCTAGGGATTCCCCAAGACATCCAACCTGCGAGAACTACCTTGTGCATTTACTGCCATGAATTGACAACCCTGCCAACAGAAATAAAAATATTTGTCAATTTATCCCCTGCTAGTTAGGTTTCTTTTAGAATAACCACCGTCAACATTTATTATTTTAATTGATCCCATAAATATCTTTGGTTTTTTTGCTGCTAGGTCCTCTAATATTCCATGGGAGGATTTTCATTGAGAAGGTTTTGAAATTGGGGAAAAATGGTTGGGAGCTCTATAGCTTAACCAGAGTTCACTAGCTCCTCTCCTGCATCTTGTATTGATTCTCGTTGAGATTTATGTCATTTTCATTTCAATTCTCTATCCAATTCCTTAAGTAAAATGATCCACAATCCCAAAAATTGCAACAGGTGGATGCACAGTTCAAGGCAGATAAAGGCTTACCTGATCCTAACGACAAAGAAAATAGATCTTCAAAACGATAGCTACAGTCCAAGAATTCATGAAAACGATAGCTACATTCCAAGAATTCGTGAAAACAACAACTACAGTCCAAGAATTCGACAGCTACAGTGAATTAATTTGTGAAAATGACAGTGCAGAATGAATTCACGAAAACTACAGTGCAGAATGCCATGCGAATGAAGAATTTTGGATTTTTGTTATAAAAATAAAACTATCAGACGAGAGTTTGAAAATATTTCGGACGAGAATTGAGAAAACTCTCGGACGAGAGTTGAAAAACATTCGGACGAGAGTTAAAAAACTATATTTTATAGATCAATGCACTTAATTATGAAGTGTATAGGCGTACCCAATATTTATAGAAGAACCATTAACTTGCATCTGATCTTTACTAGGACATGTTAAACTAGTACCATTTGTGAGTTTTACTCTATTTTGAGTAGTATAAGTCATATCTTTTCTCCTAGATTTTGACTTTTGAACATCACACTCTATAACCATATGATTAGGCATATATTTCTCTCTCTCAATGTTAGTTGAGGCACAAATAGTAGAATTCATTGAAATGTATCCATGTGCTCATCTTGGATTTCATGGCTCTTGGATATAGTTTTATTTAATATCTAAATAGGCAAAGAGGTAAAGAGAAAAATAAAAAATAAAAGTCTTGAGCAAATCCCACCTCATTACAAGGTTATTCCCTAGTCCTTAGCTTTTCTAAAAAATATCTAAAAAAAGGGTCATGTTTTATGGACTAGACACCTCAATAGATGAATAAATAAGCAATAAAATGAAGCTAAGGAATGTCAACACAATTCTTAAAGCTCCCACTTAAAGGTTATTGAAATAGGATGTCCTAGCTCCAAAAAATCTAGACATGGAAATAATGAAATACCTATTGTTTAATGGAATATTTCCAAAATGGTCAGGGTTAAAATCACATAATGGAATTAGAATATAACACAATCTAAACCTATATAGAAAGGATTCAATAACTTTTATAAAAAATTTAGGTATTTATTGCAAGCAAACCTAGAGAGATGATTATTGGAGATGACTTTGACCAAAGAGAATTTGTCTTAAAATTTCACTCCAACATTCCACTTATTGATCTAAACAATTGAAGAAGATGATCAAAAGTAAAATTTATTTGAAAATAAATTCCTAACTACCCAAATTAATTAGAATTATATGGTTAGTATCTAGCAACTAAATATAATGAAACATAAGTGAAGGGAAATATGTGAGTTGTATATTTTGGTTCAAAAAAAAGTTTATAAAAGTAAAGATCTTACTAGTTCCAATTGTCAATGAATCTAAGAACCATTTCCTGAATTCCTCCTCTTAGACCACAGAAGGAGTGTTCCTCACTATACTCACCTTGCACATGAATAATATAAAGAGAAGGAGCATCTTTCCTCTATTCTATATTAAAATGTGAAGATGAATCAGGAAAAAATAGCTTCCTATTGAGGGACTATCCTTAAAATCTCAAGAATAAACCATTTTTAGGTCTCTAGTATCAATTTTCCAACATAAGGTTCCTTCCTCTTGTTAGTGTCAGTCTTTGCAGCCTTCCTCCAGTGATCAAACATGCTCTTACAAAGTGATTTTAAGATTTCAAGGTCAAATTTTGTCATTTCAGTGAGTCTTCAAGTAAAATTTGGTCACTAGGTATTAGGTCTAGGGTTTTCCTTCAATCCTTTCAGAGTTGTCCAAATGTAGGTCCATGTCACCATTCAGTTGAGTGTACCATCATTCAGAGGGTTTTCATCATCATTTCAAGTTCCAATGGGTCATTTTACACCTTGTTCATGCTTCAGTTGTGCCTAGGTAAGGTTCATTTCCCTCTCCTAGGGTTTTGAAGGTAATTTCTCTTGGATGGTCAACTCATCATCAAAACTTGTATCCTGATGTTCATACACCTTCCCTTATCCTTAATGTACCTTATTAAACACTTCCCATCACTAAGATACCCCAAATTCGTCATTTTTGCACAAACCCTAGTTTCTTGCTACAACTTGGAAATTTTCTAGGATAGGCCTGTGTTTTTCCCTTTTGGACCCCTTCCCCTCACTCAATATTTGGAATTCCACTTTCCACTACTTTATAACATCCCTCCCTACTTCCCAAATTTTTCTCAAGAATTTAGAAGCCCCTTATCCCCTTCATTTCGCTTCATTTCGAAAAATCCCTTGTTCCACACATCGGGATAGGTTTCACTCAAATGATGTTTCAGAGCAATAAAAGATGAATTTGGGAAAAATGAGAGAGTTTTTTGTCCAAAGAAAGCCAAAGAAGAAAAAAATCCTTCACTTTTTACACAGGTATCATGGTTTTAGAGAAATGTCAAAAATACCGTTGCCTCATGAGAATTGATGCACCTCTGAAGTGACCTTGGGAAAATCAAGATTTCTCCTAGCTTGGTTGGCCAAATGAATTGCTTGATGAGTCAAATGATAACTAGAAAAAAATATATTTCCAATGAGCTATCATGACCTCAATTTGGAGTTGAGGAAAACTTTCAAAAGTTGACTGCAACAGCACTCTGCCTTGAGGCAGCCTCATTCTGCTCATTTTGACTAGTCTTGGGAGATTTGATTTTTGACAAGGCAAATGAACTCCAAATTTAAAAATTATGGTTGGGTTGGAAAGTAGACTCAATAATATTTCCAACGAGCTATCTCACGCCCCATTTGGACACTGGGAAGGCCTCCAAAAGCCTCCAGTAAAAAGGTGCTACGCGTTGGGTTTGTGGCGCAGCGCATAGAGCTGCAAGCCCAATTTCACCATAAACTTCTCCAAAATTTGCAAAGATGCTCAAATCTGTGGTGTGAAAGCAAGTGAAGAGTATTTCTCATAATTTATGGTGGTTTAGTGTGTGAAAGCTCATCATTCAGCTCAAAAATAAGAGGAAAGAAGAAAAACAGAGTTTCGAAGTAAAGTGTCAAAGTTTGCAACATGACAAATTCGTTTTTGAAATCAAGAGTTAAATCCTTAGCATATATATCATTTTTGGTGTTCAAAAATTCATTTGCATGAAAAATTTATCAAAGAACCGAAGTGAAAACACGAAGGAGAAAATTCAGTGATTGGAGGCCGAAAGTATGTGTTGGAGGGCTGCGCGTCGCATAGAGGAGTGGTCGCGGTGCACTGGGCGCGCGTGGTGCATAGGACCACTTTCTGCGGTGTAAATTTACATAGGCGCGGCGCACATGGCATGCACGGCACGTTGGGCTTCCTGCGCGGCGCACAAAGCCTCCAAGCATTTTTTCACCATTTCTTCATAAAATTTCCGAAATGACTCAAATTTTCTACTCCATGTAAGCTCAAAACACTTTGCTAATACCCTTGATCAGTTTCTGAAATTATTTGAAGATTGGTTGGAGATTTTGAGTGGTGAAGTTATAAATCCTATCATTTTGGTCAAGACTGCTCTTTAGGGTTTTAAATTGGTGTCTTGAAAACAAACAATTTTGGGTGCCAAATAAACCAATTCTATTCCCTACCCATGGTCCCTTCCCCATCACTGTTATATTATCATAAGGCCTCTCTCCTGTTTCCCCATATCCCTACCCTAAACTCTATCATCCCTATCACTATCACTCTCCCATATCATTTGCAAAGAGTCCCTAATTCTCAAAGTTCCCAAACCCCACATTCCCCAAACATAATCAAGTGAATCTCTTCACATTATAAGCTTCACTTGATTGTATCATATTTTTCCCACAGTCCACTATACCCATTGTTCCATGTTCCCCACAGTCCCTCATTTGACTTTGGCACATATTTTGGCAATTGGAGACAAAAACAACCAAGGTCTCATTTCTCATTTTCAACAAGATAAACATACACTTGGCATACATTTTCAACATTATGGAGACGGACACCAACGCATCATACAACCGAGACAGTGATTCCACCACTGAACTGCATGCACCAAGAGGGCACTGAAACATCAGAAAATGGAGGATAGACTCTGAATCTTGGCTAAAGCTTCTTTGGCTGAGCATGGTACTTGATTGGGGACATACAGCCCAAATTTCAAGGAATTTGGAGAAAATTTTGTCATTTTTGAATTTTTGGTCACAAAACAGGTTTTTCCACTCGACGCGTCGCGCCACTTGGCGCGCGCTTACGTTTGAGAGATATTCTGGAGGACAAATTTAAATTTTTGGATTTTTATGAAAATTTATGCATGCTCAGGAATTTCCTAAGGCTTTCATCAAGTTCTAGGTGGTTTAAAGGGTCAAAAACACCTTGAAAATGGCCTTTCTGCCACCTTTTGCACACACAAGAATCAGTCTTGGGAGATTGCACGTTTGGAGGGGAAAATGAACTCCAAATTGAAAAATTCCACTTGGGTTGGATAGTAGACAGGTAGGGATTTCCAAAAAGCTATCATGAGCTCAATTTTTACTTCAGGAATTTCCTCAAAAATAGGCTCAAAGTGGCACGACGCATTGAGTTTTTGGGCGCAGCACATAGAGAAATTTGGCCTCATTTTGACTCTTCAACTCAAAAATTCGCCCAGTTTTGACTAGTTTTACTTTTTGATGTAACTATTGATCTATATTGATGTAACTTGATGAATATGATGTAAATTTGGCACATAATTACGTGTTATAGAGGATATATTCACTAAAAGGTGAAAATTAAATGAATGAATCAGTTTCCTACCATATAGAGGCAAGTTGTTTGATTGCCTAGATTTCAGTTCCTAGTTTAGAATTAGTTGAAACAACCCCTAGCAGGATGAGCTCGACCCCTAGCGGAATGGTAAGGGGTTAGGATGGTATATATCATGTATTTTCTGAGACATTTTCAGGGTTGGATACTTGGGAATAGTTTGGCACTTCATTGTACATACATTTCTGCATTTTTAGCAAAGGAAAGACCAGGGTTTTGCAGCACTTGTTGGGATCCTTTTGGCTCTGAGTTTTGACGATATTTTCTCCATGTATCTGTAAGTTTCATTAATTTTATATGTATTCCATTTCCCTTCTCTTTTTTTTTGAATTAAACAAATGAGTAACTAAGGTAGAATTCATTAGTTTGTTGGTGTTCTGCCTTAAACTTTTGTTTAGTTTCATATGTTTTCCTCCGTTTGAAGAGGATCCTTGCACCTTCTTGCCCTCTTCAGCACCTCAGCAATATTTTATATCCATTCATTGAATCTAAGACATCAAAGCCATGGCCTTCCCTACCCCAACTTGAACTCTGCAAGAATTTGGCCTCATCCCCAAGCCCAAAATTGCCTTTCCCTTTTTTCCAACAAAACCCCTAAAAAATCATTCCAAACTCTTTGATTAATATACCTAGCCTAAAATTAGCACTCATTTCAGTCATCTTAAGGCCTATTGATACATTTGTACTGAGATTATCCCGGAGGGAGCCCTCTCCTGTTCTGGTAGGGCTAGATACCAGACTAAGCGTGGTTTGGTGTTACCCTGATGTAGAAATTTGCTGAATAATGATTAATTATCCACCGAGACTATCCTGGTCACATAATATTTGAACTTCATACACAACACATAATCTCTTCCACTCAACCAACTCATATCATCACACATGCGGAAATAAAATCAAGTGATAACACATCAAATCATCATACACATTAACACAGTATGTATGGGGAAAGCTTATAGCTGAAAACCCTGCAGCTATTGTGTATATTAAGTGTTAGTATGAATTCTTCGTCGAAGTGTACGAAAAAGAACCACTTTAGCTACGCATAACTAATAGCCCTAACAACAATAATGGCTGCAAAACATCTTCAGATCTGCAATTAGTAGTTAAAGTGCTGCAACAAACGGATCTATAAATGGAAAGACATTAAGCAGTAAAGTAAAGAGTTTGCTCCATGCATCCAACAGACAAGACAAGAACACGATTTTTGAATGAATTTTTATATTACGGGGCACCTGGGAGGAAACAAGAAGGTGTATCCAGATCTCCTCAATGGGATGGGTTCTTTGTAGTCCTCAGCACTTCAGATCTAAGCTTTCTCTCTCTTGTAGATGTAGAAAACTCAATGTAGAAGGTAGAGCTCAATGGGAGCAAAATGGCAGAAATGAGACCAAGTGTATAGATCCAGAGTGATCTAATATGCAACAAAAGGTGAAGAATGAAGGGAAAAACCCTCCTATTTATAACAAAATATTGGGTCATTCTAGATCTTGGTGCATGATTAAAATAATGTTAACCAAATCTAGATCCACCTCTATGGAATATTTTATTATTATTTGTTGGAGGAAAAGGGTGTTTGACTTGGGTCAAATCCCTTGATTAGTGAAAAATAAATAAATAAATGATTTATTTATCTTTTTAAGGAAGTGGTTGGGATATAATCAAATAAATAATGATTTAGTTGATTAATGGTGGTTGATTTGGTCATATTTAACAAGGAATATTATTTAAATAATTATTTCTAGAAAATAATAAGATAACTATGGGTTTATCTCATTAATTTCTTTGTTTTTGGGTTAAACATGACTGGGAATAATAATTAAATTATGGTTTAATTAATTATTCCTTTTTGGGTTTCCTAATTAACATAGTGAAAGCAGTTTTACTTGGGGTAAAACTGGTCTTACATGGTGTACTTGGGTCCATCTAATGATGAAAGGTTAGATGACCAAAAAATGGTGTAACAGATTGCCCCCCAGCGTGCGAGTGTCGGGAGCAAATCGTATGACCGAAGTACGTTGTAAGAACACAATCACTAGACAACAAAAGGGATGTCAGAGAGAGAAATGTGAGGTAGATAGTGTGTTGAAGGACTAGACCCTGAGGAGACGAGACTCGCAGGTGCAACAAGTCTCTTTTTATGAGAGGGTACCTGTGCTGAAGGCGGCGGGGGAGGCATACCTATGCCCGCCGTGACAAAGTACAAAAGAATAGTGTGTCCAGTAAACAAGGGACCGAACCATAGAGTACGGCTGGCATAATCAAGGGCCAGATAAAAATACAATGAAGAGTCTCATATACATGCTGTGCCTGGGATAACAGCCAGGACTAGTACAATAATATCTGAGTACATGAGATAAATACAACCCAAATGCCCCCTGTAAATGGGGAAGGGCTCACAAAATCTGACTGATACATGCGAATCATAGAGGTACTGCAAGTGGCTAAGGCCAACATCATCCAAATCTGGAGCGGCATCAAAGGCTGCAATGAAGAGGTCATCCGGGCATGTGGGGGGCTACCTGCAGGGCCACCCCCTCATGAGGGCTGAGACATCTCACACACGCCCGGGAATCATCAGGAGCTGCTGCTGGGTCACTGGACTGTCCAGTATACGAATCTCGATCATGCTGAAAGGAGCTGGAGAAGCAATCAAGTCAGAGGGAGGTAAGGGATCCCCCTGCCTGATCCGAGGCACCGAACAAAAGTGGAAGCTGGAACCAAAGTACACCGCCCTCTAGACCTTGCTTCTGGAATAAATGTGCTGATGTCGACAGAAGGAGGTCCGCCGTAGGTGAGGCAATGAGAGATCCTCAACTAAGGCACGAGAGAAGAACAATAGAGCGACAGACAGACTGACACTAATGATGATAATGGAAATGGGAAGGATGGAGTGGCGAATGGACGACTTCCCTTGTTATAGCATAAAGGGTATGAATGACATGGCAGCGACTGACACAGTGTCGAAAGGGACAGGGGACAGTGGGGCTGAAGGTCATGATATGCGACACAAGAGAGGAACCAAGCAAAGAAGGATGTAGGGCTATAGTGGGGTGTAAAAGGACGCAGGATAGACTCCATGAATGCAATGATGACTCGACTTGGATGCTCTAAACAAGGGCGACTTTATAGTGCTGCCACACAGTAAAGGCCCCAATGGGGGGTCATGGAAGCATGAGTACAAGGTGGGCACTCATGATGAAAGTTGACACGAACATGGACGAGTAAGGGGGCAGTATGGTGCCCCCAGTACAGGTGTTGTAGGTGAGGAAATTCGATTTTAAGGAGCGGTGAAGTGACCCTTCGTGGAAAAAAGTGTCCGGGTGAAGTATCAAATCACCAAAAACTAAGTAAAACCCATTTGAGAGCTCGGTGAGATCTATCCAGTGGTGCTGACGGTTCGTCGAACGGGGCTACGGTGTGGTTGCAGCAGTCGAAAGAAGAAACAGGGGTTCTCTTTTAATGAGGCAGTTTTCCCTCCAAAATCATTCATTTGCTATTGTTGCTGTGGTGAATGTGGAGAGGAGAGAAGGCCCTAAATTTTGCGGCGAACGTAGCGGACAAACCGACCGTTGGATTCGAGATCTGTCAGTTGGAGGTAAGAGGCCTAACCTTGCTCTTGCATTTTGATGGATTAGATTTGCAGTTTAGGGCCCAAAACCCCCAGAAACAGCCCCTCCTTCATCTCTATGGCCGGGTCGCACTTTTTTGGGGCAAAAAGTACGACCCAGGACGCAGGTTTGGGGGCAAAAAGTGCGACCTGGTCCAGAAAATGGCAGAAAACTGCGACCTGGGAGACGAGGAGGGCTTGGTGCTGTTTGATGGCTGGGAGTTGGGTTGTGGTGTGTGGTTATGGTTTTCCCGATCTGTACCCTGACAAAAAGAATGTGTTTGTGCAGGTATGGCAGAGTTGCGGGTCAACTGGAGAGAGAGGGATCTGGGAACACTTCGGACAGAGATCCAGGCGGATCAGGGCATTCGTCGTGTATTGGCCAGATATGGGGTTCTCAAGTTTGTGGAGAACCCGTTGATGAGAGCAGGGGAACCATTACTGGCCCGGATTATCAGTTATTGGGATCCAGATCAGGAGATCTTTGTAGTGCAGGGGCACAGGATCGAACTGACGGTCCAGGATGTGTACTTCCTGACCGGCCTCCCACCACTGGGAATAGTGGGAGACACTCAGCCAGTGTTGCCGCGGGGGCGGCATATCATGGAGTTTGTGGAACGCCATTGTCGACCGGGTCTTCAAGTCAAGGGGACTCGAATATCGATCGGGGATCTAGAGAGGCTAGAAACTCGTGCAGTGGCCGCAGCTGTGCTGCGAATCTTGGGCAGCCAGGCGTTCCATCACATCACCGGTGGGCAGATGATGATAGTGGAGAGTGTGTTGGGTGGGACCTACTTTGGGTGGGCCCAAATGATGCTGGGGTCGCTAAAGCGACAGTTGTCGCTATGCAGGCGGCAGGTGAATCATGATTGCTCATATGGGACTTTATTGTGCGCCTTCTTCTTTGAGAAGATCCCGACCTTGAGGCCTCGTGTGCAGCTTCCAGATGGGGGCCCGAGAGAGCCCCGGATGCGTCGTTGGGGACGACTACTCTGCAGAGGAGGAGGAGGGGCGGTCGGGCGAGTGTTTCGACCGGAGTTCTTTGCCCATTGGGATCAGATGCCTTTGTACATAGACGACTACCCTTATAGTGGGAAGAGCTATTGTGGGGATCCGGATCTGCCACTTCCGTCTGGTCGAGTCTGGGGGCCCGATGGTAAGTGAAAAATTGCTATTCTTATATGGGCATGTTAAAGTTTTTGAATAGTAAATAATGATACTGATTCAGGGACTTTTGGTATGCAGATATAGCACCGGTAAAACCGGCCGGATATATGGGACGACCGGCAGCGTCTGGAGGCTCACCAGGGTTAGAGCGGTAAGGGCAAGAGGAAGGGGCAGGATGATCAAGACTCAAACAAGGTGGTGTATGAGTGCTATCGGAAACATGGCGAGGACTCGGGCTGCGGAGGTCAACAGAGACACAAGTGGAGTGTTCTCGAGTATCAAGGGACACAACAGGGGAGGCTGCGGATGGGCTAGGCTCCGAGTGTCGTGCAGAGGAGGATAGGTAAAGGATGGTGACTGTAGACTCCGTCATCTGAACATCAGGGGGGGGGATGTGGATGGGAGCGGGGGGATCCTCAGGCTGGCCTGAAGCATACTGCGCGAGGATGGGAGAGGCGGATTGATTTTGTTCGACCTCATACTCGCGGATCACCTCAAGAGAGGCACGGTAATGCGGCAGGTGAGGACAATAATGGGAGTAGTGGCCATGGACACCGCACAAAGCACAGGGCTTGTTGGTGCGGAGAGTCTTGGGGTTCTTGGGGACGGTCGAAGAAGGAGTGGGAGTTTCAGGGACCATAGTGTCGGGGAACGCGACTTTTACCATGGGTCGGATACGAGGTAACTCGGGACAAGCATGGGTGGCATGACCAATGACATCACATAAGGCACAAGGCTTCGGGGGTGGAGGAGGAGCCGGGTTGGTCGTGGTGGTTTGGTCTTTGGTTGCCCCCTTGCGGGCTTTGCCTTTCTTCCCGGGAGCCGACCCAACAGGAGAAGGGTCCTGTGGAGGTGCTGGGGGCACAGTGGCTATGGAGGAAGCGAGGGGGACCGGTTGAACCGGTGTCAAAGCCATGTAAGGTTTGGGGTGACCAGGGGGGGTGGCGGCTGGGGGGTCAAGGTACCAAACCGGAATACCCAAGGTCAAGTTAGGGAGAGAGAGGGTGGCCATGACGGGGACAGAATATACTCCGGGAGGGGGAGCCAAGAAGGGGATCTGTCCAGTAGGGTAGTGACCAGGAGGTACGGCTCCAAGATGGTTAAGGCCGGGGGGGGACCGAGCCTGGAGGATAAAGAGGTTCGGGGATACCAGCTGTAGGGGGAGGGCCGGAAGGAGGAGGTCCGGCTGGCGGAGATGAATGGCTAGGAGCGGGTTGCGGAGGGCGAGGGGGAGGGTGCGGACTAGCCGGGCGAGGGCGGGTTGTGGGCGACCTAAGACGATTGCATCATGCAAACATTCGATAGTGGGGGATCGATAGCAGGGAGGAGGGGGGAAGATGAGGAAAAGTACCAGCGATGCGCCTTCTTTATGAACGGAAACAACTCCAAAAAATGTGTTTGTGTTCGCTAGAAAGATGGTGTCTGAGAGCGGTTTGAGGCGGCTCATGATACGATAGCTGGTCAATGGTGACTGTCTTTCCATTATGTGGAAAAGACATCTTGCGGAAGACCGCGGATGGGACAGCAGACATGGCATAGGTGTAGCTTCGCCCCAATAGAATGTTGTAGTCTAGAGGGGCGTCAATGACTTCGACATCAATGCAAACAGTCTTACCGGCGAGGGTGATGGGATAGTTACGAAACAGGCCAATAGGCTGGGAGGCATGACCGTCCCACGCTCGAAGGGTGATCGTGGAAGGGGCCAGCTCAGGGGATCCGAGTTGCTTCCAAACCGAAGCGGACATCACACAGGTGGATGCCCCCTCATCGATTATACACCGGGATATGGTGGCATTCCGCGGATTTTGACTGGGATTTGGAAAGCAACAGAAGGAGGAAGAGGAGGGTGGTCGATTGAGTGGCGTCGCTGTCCTTTGGTCATCGGGGGTGAGCGACCCACGGCGGATAATGGTGTGTGCCGAAGAACCGCAGGCGGAAGAGGTTCCAGTGTGGAAATGGCGGCAGGAGATTGCGCCAAATCATCTACTATACTATACGATTGAGCGGCTCGACCGGAAGCAGCATTTCGGTGTAATGGGCCCTTTGGGATCTTTGGATGAACCTCAAATTTGGGTTGAGGGATGTGTAAGGGGCCATTGGACGTCGAAAGAGGCTCTGTAGAATCTGACGATGGAGGCTCGGGAGGCAGGGCGGCGAAGCAGATCTTGGCGGAAGAAAGCAGGAGAATGGGTCGGCGGAAGGAAGGATGAACACATCATAGGGATGCAATGGATAGACTAGAGATGAACGAGGGTGGCTACCTGGCTGTCGGGCGGTTGGGTAGCCACGAATCCCTGTTGAGGGAAAGGATCGGTGAACACAGCTGGCTGGGTAGTGGCCACATTAGGAGGAGCATGAGGGGAGGCGTGTTGTCCGCGCAATGTGGCTTGAGACTCCCACATCTGCCGCATCTGGGGTAAGAGAGGACAATCGTGAGTGTAATGACCGTAAACACCGCAGCACGAACATGGCTTACTTGTGCGAAGCGGCCTGTCCGGCTTGGGCGGAAGGCCCTGTTGCTGGTTGCTAGTGTTAGGGTCCACACCAGAATTGGGTCCTCGGGTACCAGGGGCAGATTGGTTTTGGTTACCTCTCCGCCTTCTTTGAAGATCGGTTAATCGCACCTCCTGTGTGCAATGCCCCTTACTGGAGGGGGTTGTGAGGTCTTTGTTGCGAGGGTTGACGAGGGAGAGGCAAGGGAGGGCGGAAGCGCATATGCGGAGGAGCTGGCGCACCGGGGCGTGGATAAAAGTAAGGGTTGGGTTGGGCGACATTGAGGTAAGCGGGGAGGTTGGGAAAAAGGAGGAGGCATGCGGGTATCCTGGATACATGTTCTTAGGGAAGGGGAGAAGTGCTAGAGGTGCGGCCTCACAGGGAGACCATGGCCCATGGGAGGGAGCGAGATGGGTGGAAAGAGTCCAGCAATACCGTCGGCGAATGAGATGCCCCAGGGCGTTAGCGCCAAGACTCGGGGATGTCAGGCAGAACGGTATAAACATAACCCGATTGAGCGTAGATCAGGTCATATTTTAAAACTATTTGGAGGGCGGCTTCTTCAGATTGAGGAAAGTGAGAGGCGACATCTTTGCCGATGGGAGATGGGAGGGTGCGAAGGAACCAGTCCATGTAAACCCGATCTTCAAAGGGAGGGGCTCGACATAAGCTCGGTCTTCGTCGCCATTCCTGAACATGGGCAGAAAGGCGTGTGGAAGAGGATTGCTTAAATGAAGTCAAGAGCTCCGTACCAGTGTCGTATCGGAGAGGGAGATGGAAGTACGACAAGAAGGCTTGGGCAAGAGTCTCGAACGTGGTATGGGAGGAAGTGGCCTGTTCGACATACCATCTAGAAGCTTCGCCGGTAAGTGTGCGTTGGAACAAACGAAGACGGATGGAGTCATCGGTAATGGAGTTGGAGGAACACCACATGTGGAAAGACCGGACGTGATTGGTTTGGTCTTCGCCATTAAGGCCCTCGAACTTAGGGATATCAGAGGGTAACTTGGTGGGCATAGTGGGCCAGGTAGCATTGTGGTGAATGGGGTCGTTAATCAACTGATGGAAATCGGGGAGGCTGAGGCCTGCAATGTACGGCAGCACAGGGGTGGTCGGAGTAGTGGTTGTGACGGTTCCGCTAGAAGTAGGGCCGGCATTGGGGCCGGGAGAACCGCTAGCGTTAGGCCCTGATCCAGACATGGTGAAGGTAAAAGGGGGATAACGGAAGGAGAAAGGGGGACCCGATGAATCGGGGAAAGGGAGTCGGAGTGCGGAGGCAGGGGAAGACCCATAGGAAACTGAGGATGAAGGCCAAGAAGTCTCCGGGAGAGGCGCCTTGGGGGCGCGATGATGACAGGAAGAAGGAAACCGACAAGGGCGGAAAGGGACAAAATCAAGAAGGTCAAGGGCAGAAAAGGTGCAGTGACAATTGATTTTAGAGTCTTTGCCAGGCGGTGTAAACCAGGCGCTTCTTCACTTAGGGTCAGTGTGTGGTGTGCGTTGATTTTAATTTTTAAACCCTTTCCATTGTTTGAGAGCAAGAAAAAAGTGTGCTACGTAGCTGAAAAATAAACCTACAGAGAACAGAAATAAAATGCTGAAATAACAGAAAAATAACGACTACGTATGCATCTATCTAACCCAAGAAGGTGGGTCTCTCACAACTATGCTGAAAAGAAAGGGAAAAACTATGGAAACACACACAAACGAAGCTCAACAGATCTAGGGTCAAAGGGGACAGAGATCCGGAGGATAAAGCTGCAGACGAGGGTCTGAATCTGAAGCCCGATTTGCCCGAGGGAAGCGAAATTTGTATCTTTGGGTGGAAAAATCGACAAAAAAAGCCGGGGGGGGCAAGGGCAGAGGCCTTTGGGGGAGGTCCAAACAAACGACGAAGGTGATTTGAAAGGAAAAGGGCTGATTTCGATGGATGCGGAGTACTCGGATACGGGAAAAGAGGGGCAAACTCACAGAGAGCCGGCCGGGCGGGCAGTAAAATAGCTACAAAAGTGGAGGGTACTAAAGCCCCTGAACTGGGTTCCCACTTTAGATGAGGTCAAAATGGTAGGATCTTGGTCGAGGCGGCTGAGACAGTACAGACTGGCGGCTGAGCGAGGCCAAAAAAAGAGTGCCGAGAAAAAAAACGGAAAAAGTCGGTCGGTTTCGACACGATCGAGTTGGTCGAGAAAACGGTGAAAATTGACTGGAGGTCCAGTGTGAGGTTTGGGCCAAAAGTGCGACCTTACATTCGATTGTCTCGGCGGCAGATTTTCAGAAAAGTTGTCGTCTCAGTTGCGGCTGGTGTCGCTTACCTGCGCAATAGGGCCAGAAACACACGGAAGTTAGAAATTTTAAGTTTTTAGGGTTTATGTGAGAAAAATGACATAAAAAGAGGAAAACTAAGCAGCTGAAAAGAAGCCCTAGGGCCTGAAGTAGCTGGATATGCAGGAATATGAAAAACGACGGCGGTCGTAATTTAAAACCCGTGTGGAGTCGCCATTTGTTAGTATGAATTCTTCGTCGAAGTGTACGAAAAAGAACCACTTTAGCTACGCATAACTAGTAGCCCTAACAACAATAATGGCTGCAAAACATCTTCAGATCTGCAATTAGTAGTTAAAGTGCTGCAACAAACAGATCTATAAATGGAAAGACATTAAGCAGTAAAGTAAAGAGTTTGCTCCATGCATCCAACGGACAAGACAAGAACACGATTTTTGAATGAATTTTTATATTACAGGGCACCTAGGAGGAAACAAGAAGGTGTATCCAGATCTCCTCAATGGGATGGGTTCTTTGTAGTCCTCAGCACTTCAGATCTAAGCTTTCTCTCTCTTGTAGATGTAGAAAACCCAATGTAGAAGGTAGAGCTCAATGGGAGCAAAATGGTGGAAAATGAGACCAAGTGTATAGATCCAGAGTGATCTAATAGGCAACAAAAGGTGAAGAATGATGGGGAAAACCCTCCTATTTATAACAAAATATTGGGTCATTCTAGATCTTGGTACATGATTAAAATAATGTTAATCAAATCTAGATCCACCTCTACGGAATATTTTATTATTATTTGTTGGAGGGAAAGGGTGTTTGACTTGGGTCAAATCCCTTGATTAGTGAAGAATAAATAAATAAATGATTTATTTATCTTTTTAAGGAAGTGGTTGGGATATAATCAAATAAATAATGATTTATTTAATTAGTGGTGGTTGATTTGGTCATATTTAACAAGGAATATTATTTAAATAATTATTCCTAGAAAATAATAAGATAACTATGGGTTTATCTCATTAATTTCTTTGTTTTTGGGTTAAACATGACTGGGAATAATAATTAAATTGTGGTTTAATTAATTATTCCTTTTGGGGTTTCCTTAATTAACATAGTGAAAGCAGTTTTACTTGGGGTAAAGCTGGTCTTACATGGTGTACTTGGGTCGATTCTGTTAAAATGGTGCATAACATAAAGCATACGAAGACCATTGCCTATCTTGCCCCAATTAGAACTGCACAAAAATACGCTCATGTAATCCCAGGACCCAAATTTGCCTTTTTCATACCAATCAACAAAAACCCCAAAAATCAAACTCAAACTCCTTTATTTATATACCTAGCCTAAAATTAGCTTTTATTTCGATCATCTCAAGCCCTATTGATTATTTTTGCTGAGATTGACCCGGAGAGAGCCCTCTCCTGTTCTGGTAGGGCTAGCTACCAGACTGAGCGTGGTTTGATGTTACCCTGAACTCTGCCTTCCTTCAGCCTGAGGTAGATTTAGGCAATAACATAGTGGTGACCATACTGGGGAAGAAAATGGTTTGCTTGTTGGTGTTATTTGTTTTATAAGCTACAGACGGAGCCTGAAGTTATGCCAGGTAGCCTTCGAAACGCTCTTGCTTTGCATTAGCGAAAGTAGATAAACGTTGCTTCAGTCAATCTCCGGTCTAGCTTGTAAACGTAACATCTAACTTGTAAGTTGCCCCAGTATATGTATCAAGTTAGATCTGATGGTTGATGGTGGACAACGATCAGACATAAGAAGGCTGAAATCATTCACCTGGTGACTCCAACTCAATGTAGAGACTCCATTGGAGGACTAACTCTTTCTCTGAGAAAATGGAAGGATCTTACACAAAGTTCAGGTATCCAAAGTGGAATGGTATTCAGGATCTAGTCTGCTTTCTTGTAAATTACTTCTTTGCTGTTCTTGAAGCTATCCTGAAAGTTTTTCAGAATTTGTTGTATGATAAAGGTGATCAAAATCTTCGCTCGACCTATTCAAAAAGTGTAAATACTGAGTTTCCCTTTGATCCTAGCCTCCTTACTTTTCCCACATCTTATGATGACTCTCTTCAGAGTGATGAGCCTAAAGAAAACAAGACTGATCCCGTAGCTCTTGTATATACTCCTACACCTTATATAGTCCCAGATAGGTATAAACCTCTTGTTTTAGCTTCTGTTCTTCATGCTTTCCCTAAAAATTATGACCTATATCTACCAAGATTTGATGGTGAATGTAACAATGTCAGCGCTAAAAAACATGTGCAGAATGTTCAGACTTTTCTAGACCTTTTTGAAGTTGATGAAGAGGATGTCAGTATTAGGCTTTTTGCTCTTTCTTTTCAAGGCAAAGTCAAGAGTTGGTTCAAAGCCCTGCCTGATGCGAGCATCTCAGATTTCCAGCAGTTCGTCAAAGTTTTCCTTGACAGGTGGGTGATCAGACAGAACCCATTCTTGATTATAGAAGAGTATAACCAGTTGAAAAG